>CM045766.1:32039079-33239079 GCA_025200525.1 Camellia lanceoleosa
GGTTCAATTCAACCTAAATCATATACTGTCTGGTTCGTTTTTTATATTTTATTTTTATTTTTTTAATGCATGATTCAATTTCTGTGATTTTTAAAATAGTTGACAGGTATTTTACGGTTTTGTTCGTGATTTATAGTTATGGTTCCAATTTGAAACCAAATCAGTTTAGTAGATATATACATATATATAATTTGTTATTTATGATAAACACTCAAATATCTTATAGTATCTTATATATATATATATATATATATTCATAATTTGTTAACCCTTTGTTTACAAGTGTGCTTTCGGATAAGGGATTGGTTTCCTTCTAGTCCGTGATTAGATTGAATGGTATTGTTGGACCTGTAGGGGCCCACCACGGGTCCCGTTTTGATAATCCGAACCATTTAATGTATAGAACTCATCATATTGATCAGATATTGATAATTATTTCATCAAATTAGATTTCTGTCAACCGTTTATTTTTTCACTATTCATTTTGTTTTATACAAAACTGATTTGATCACATAGCTATCGATATTCGATCAACGTAATTTTTAACAGATATATAGTACTCGACGAGTTTTACACATTGAACGGTTCAAATTATCAAAATAGAATGTGTAGAGCCTATGGGGCCCTCAACACTCTCTACCGATAATAGACCGGAGGGAAGCCAAACCCTTGGATAATAGTAGAACTAGTTTTTAAACAATTATTTAAATAATTTTATTTGTTAAATGATAATATATTGAGCAAATTGTGATTATGACTGATGACAAAGTTCTTGAAAACTATGGTTTCAAACTAAACTAAACCGTTTCTTTCATAGTTTGGTTTGGTTTTGTACCAAGATTGTCATGGTTTAGTTTAGTTTCGAAATTTATGGAATCATAGTTAGTGATTTGGTCTTGATTTACTTCAACACATAACCAAACCTAATCATGTTCGTCCTTACTTAGGGTTGCAAATAAATGTAATCGCTCATGAACAGTACTTGAACTCGCTTGGTAAGGGTTTGTTGAATTGGTTCGTTAAATTTTATTATGCTTTGAGTTTGAACTTGGGCTCGTTAAAATCTTAATAAAAAACTAAGCATACTAAAACTTGACTTGTTAGCTCGACTCATTAGTTAGTTCGCTTAATAGTTATTTAAATAATAGAATAAATATATTATTTATATATTAAATAATGTAAAATATGTATAACAATAGGATAAATATGTTATTTATATATTTAAATAACGTGAAATGTAAATAATAGCTAAATTTATTTTTGTGTAAATAATAATTAACTATACATAATACATTTATATAATAGTAGTGGTAGATATTATTATTTTGGTAAGATATTAACTTTTTATTTATTTATTATTATTTAGTATGTTTATATATATTGTATATATAATTGTATAATCAAAATTTCAACAAAGAATCTTTAGTCTTGTTCTTGTATATATAATTGGATAATCAAAATTTCAACAGTAATGTTTTGTATAATTTATTTGGCTCATTAAGGCTCGTGTAGGCTCGAGCTGAGTCAAGCCTAAGCTAACTTGGCTCGAGCTCGGTTCGTTAAATTTTTATTGTCGAGCTCATTAAAATCTTAATAAACAAATTCAAACATACTAAAACTTTCGACTTAGCTCATTTGGTACTCTAACCCTACTTAGTATAATTGTTGCATCCAATATAGGTTGTGTATGTAGAGTAAGTTTTTTATTTTATTTTATTTTATTTTATTGAGTTTTGGATCAATTTATGTATGCCTCGACTAATTTCAAACTCGTAAAATTAACCATTGGAGAAATCTTTAGTGACCCTTTAGGATGACAATTAACTCAAGACCTTGGATGATGCAAATCGAATTTAAAATTATATATTTTATTTATGGATAAAATTTTTAATTTCCTATTTATTTAGGTTGCTTATTTTGTGTATTTTCACGTTACAAGATTTAAGATTTCTTGCTTTCCATGTAATATTTTTATTTCATAATTCCTTATTTTGTTTTTCTAGTTTTAGTTATTTTAGAATTATCTTTGCTATAAATAAAATTGTAAGTCTTACTATTATTCAGCTTTTGAGTTTTATTTTGAACAATTAATACTATTGCAAGAAAGAGTATGTTTTTCGAGGTGGATTGTGAGAGTTTTATTTTCACATCTCATTCCCTCTTTCTTCACACACTTAATAATATTTTATTAGGTATTCGGTCTATAAATCAAATTTTAAATTTTATTTTTCCAAAGTTCTACACTCTAAAATATTTTATCCATAAGGATAAGTTTTTACAAAAATGACCAAACTATATATATATATATAATTTCTCAAACCAAACCCTAAGACCAAACCATCATTACTCTATCTCCTCTTCATCTCTTAGCATGCTCACGATCCGCCACCATCTCCGCCCACTACCTCCACCTCCCTTATTTGAAAATCTAGATACATCGGGTCCTACAACAGCGCCACCTAGCCTCTTGCCACCTCTAATGAGTTTGAGGCGTCCCCGCATCTCCTACCTCATTCTCGCTACAAGGATAATCTCCGCCACCTCCAATTCCCTTCCTCCGATGGCTATTGCCTCAACCCTAACTGGGTCATCAAGCACGTTATCTACAAGGAGGACCAAGGGAACATGCCTCTGTACTTTATCTACACTGATTACGACCATTGTGAGATTGTTCTCACCATCTGTAGGCATCCCATTTCTAACTAGCCTTAAGACTTGGGTGCTCTCTTTTGAGTTCCTGATGCTGAAGGCGAGATGTATTAATCTTACAAGTTCTACAACAAGAAGCCTAAGATCAAGCTTTAAAGCCATCCAATACTTGTTTTGGAAAAAATGTATAAGCTAGAATAAAAAACCTTCTTTTAAAACGAATTTTTAGTGGGGGTAATTTTAGACATTTCCATAGTGTTTGGCGCTCATATTTTCGAAGTCAAAGCACTGTATTCTTTCAAACAAATTGAAAAAAGGATGTAGTAGAAATGAATGAAAGGCATGAAATCCTATGAAATACTTGTTTCTCCTTTCAATTCAGGCTAACTTTCTCTTGCTGATCTAACAGTGTGCCTGCTGGCTGGCCAACCAAAAGGATGCTCGACCGATCACCAAAGGAATGGCAGGCTAAATGTTCCAGTATAGAGCATTTTCTAAAATTTCAGCTTCTTTTGCTTACCTACCCCAAATATCTTAGATATTTACACCATGTGCTCTATAAATAGAGCTCGGCAAGCCGTTTCTAAGGGTTGAAATATCTTTCCCAAGGCTTATACAAGCTTTTGGACCTCTCCCTCTTCCTCCCTTCTCGTTACTTACCACCTTCACTTTCCAACATTAAAAGCTCCATTAAAGCTTGATCATAAGCTTTGGACAAAAGGACTTGGACATTAAATAACACATTTAAAAGCTCTTGAGGGAACCAAAAAGGGAGCTTGTGAATAAAATGACTAACCCTATTTAAGAGGTGAATTCTTTGCATCTTTAATCACTTTTCCATTACTCTTTCTTCAGTTCTAACTTCATTTTAATCATGTGATTGTTGTAGGCCCTCATGGATGTGGAGGGAATAGAATTTTGCCACCTATCCATTGAGTTGATAGCTTTTTATTCATTTTCTTGCTTTCCTTAGCTATAACTTCATTGTTGTTATGCATATTGGATCCTTGTGGATGTGTTTGGGAGTAGTTATTAGCCATCCCTTTACAAGTTCAATAGGTAGAATAGATTTTCTTGTTATTACACTAATTTCCTTCATTTATTCTATCTCTCAATTTCATCAATCCACGTGTTCCAACTCTTTACTCAATATCCATAGGTGCTAAGGGTTGTTTCATAGGATTGCTTGAGTGATCCATGGATTTGGTGTTGAGAAAGCTATGTCCTTACCTTTCTTTGAGTATTTTCGAAGTAAAACAAGAGATTTTAGGTCAAAGGAAGTTGGAACCTCCCTTCTCAATTAGTTGTGAACATTGAGAGGGGTGTAACCATCATTGTTCTGTGACTAGATGGGGAGTTTTCAATAAATTTGATGAATCTCTTGTTTTAATCACAAAGAGAAGATGTAGGTCCTATCCATTCCTTGGGCTTGAATTGGTTCTTAATTTCATCTATTTGTTAATCTGAAAAATATTTGTTGTATATATCTGTTTATATCATTGTTCAGGGTTGTAGCCCATCTACCTCCTTCCCAAGTGATTCTTGTGAGTAGATGTGCTAGAAGGGATGAACACCCCCCAAGAAGTGTCTTTGGCCTCTGCTATGGAATTATGCACTAACCTAAATTTCAGTAAGAAGAATTCAACCGGCTACTTTCTCGCTCGCTTGCCCATTTTGTGTTTCGCTGAACATATCCTCCCAAGAATAGAGCAAGCAGTTTCTAAGAAGTGCTCTCCTAGATGGTTGTAGAGCTTTTGGATTACTTATTTATATGATTTGTTAGATGCAACAGTAGTTTGGCTTAATTAAATCATTGTTGTAATAATCTCTCTCTCTCTCTCCCCCCCTCCCTCCCCTCCTTTCTTATTCGAATTATTGTAATAACTTCCAACCCTACGTCTTTTTAACCCTTTTATTTACCTGCTTTTCATGTACGTTGTCCAACATCACGTCTTACTTATCATACATGTATAGTGCATTCATTTTTTATGCATCTGGGTCTAGTTCATCAGCATTTGTGAAATTTATTATTTTTCAAGATGAGCACGACATTACCCCATGCATTGAGATGATATCCATGTCATGTGTTAGTATTTAGACTCTTAGGCGCATGTCGTATATGTATTGCATTAGCCATTTGTATATAGAATCATGCATATATGTAAAAGCGTATATATCCATAAGTTTCTTGGGACTCACTTTGGAGTACTAGGTGAGAATTTTTGGCTTTAGCATATTGCATGTTTATGTTCCTCATGACATCTGCTATATCATAAGGCTAAGTGCTTAGGTGAGATATCTGTTTAAATGCTAGTGGATGAAGGTTGTGTTGCCTGTATTGGGATGTAGTTGATTCTTATGATTTTGAGTTTGTACAAAAAAACTTTTCAAAAAATGCATGAAATTAAAGTATAACCAAAATCAATTACACATTCTATATTTAAATGCCTCTTTATAGTGATGATAGCGTTATTAAAATTAGAACATGAATATGTTAATTATAAAAGCCACATCATGACTTAGTAGAGGCCGATCTTGTGATCGGGTGAGAGGGCTGCTCAATTAATGACCTTCTGTAGACACCCCATTTTTGACCACCCTTAAGACTTGGGCGCCGTTGATTGCTTACTTATTGATCCAAAGTTATGCTATGAAAAGGTTCGATTTCTTTGGCAATGAGAACTCCAAATCCAAACCTCACACCCCAAAGGTTGGACCAAAAGGATTTTAGATCTTAAAACCCTCTCTTTCAAAAATATTTTGAAAAAGGTTTCGTGGATGCTCGAGGCTCACATTTTGTTAAATGTTACGCTTTTGCCAAGAAACCAAGCCAGGACAAAGTGGAAATGAATGAAAGAGATATGAAATCTTTGAAAAATCTTTCAAAACACTTTGTTTAGGGGTTTGCAGTTGAAGAAAAGAAAAGAAGAGGGAAGAAACCCAGTTGGGGAAGAAGTTAGGCATGAATCGTTAAGAGAGAGTCGGGCAGCCCTCGGTAAATCAAGCATATCCTACATTTGGATTTCAGCTATGAGGCCACCACCGCTAAGAAGACTTCTGAGGCTTCATTTCTCACTCGAGAATCTCCTAAAGCCATGTCCAGATAAGGGGAGATATGGCTGGTTGAAATTAGGCATCAATCCAATTGGACCAAATCGAGTTTTCACTAAAATAAGGATATCTCTTAACATAGTTGGAATTTTGATGTGTCGCTGCAACTATTGGAAAGCTTACTTCCAGGGGTTTAATTTGGACACAAGAATAACCTAAAAAGGCATCCAGATGAAGGAGTTAGGCTTGCATCAAGTCAGGGACCAGGACTAATTTTTGGTGCCGGCCCCTATGGGAGTGTGTCGGCCACTTATGGAGCATGTTGGCCACACGTTGTCCAAAAATGGTTCTTGTCGGCCATTTGAAGTGGCCGGTCGGCCAGAAATTTCCAGAAAGCCCAGAATCTGTAGATATTTCCTCTCCAAATTGCCAGTAATCGCTTCAGATATTTCGACCAAATGCTCATATATTGCTATATATTGAGCCATATCTCATATATTGAAGTGTTGGAAAATTTGGGAGCTTCTCACTCTAGAATCCTCTCTCTAGAAAATTTGGAGCAAATTCTCCCTCTCTCTAGAATTCACTCTTTCTCCTCTTGTATTAGGCATAGAAGTGAGAATTTCCTACACTTTTGCAAAGAGACCCTTAGCCAAAGTTGATCATCTTTGGGCTGAGGTAGCTTGGGACTTTGTTTAAGCTCCAAAAGACTGATTTTGGCTGGTTTTGCTGCTGTGCTTTAAGGTGCTTCAAGGGTAAGTTTTTCTCCCTTTCAAGCTTGTTTTTGCACATTTGTTTTACCCTCTTTTTTCCATTGTTTTGGAATATTTTGGGGCTGGTTTTGAACTATAAAAAACTCTGATTTTGAGGTTCTAGAATGATGGTTTAAGCCTTGTTTGGCTAGGGGGTGTTTCCTCCCTTTTGCTCCTTGGCTTGTAAGGCGTTTTGAGTTATCCTCCAAGCTTTTCAAAAAATCTCTTTTTGGCCTTAAAACCATTGAATTCCAAAGGAATTTTAGTGGTGGAAAACTTGTTTTGAGGTCCCAAATAGGAGGGGGTGGCCTCCCCTCCTTGTCTCTTTATGCCATGCCTAGTTAGCCTTTTAAAGTAGCATCTTTTTCTGCCTTATGTTAGCTCTTTTCAAGCATGTTTTTGTGACTTTTAGGACCTGATATAACTGTTTTTGGTTGGTTAGAGCATCCCTCATTTGCTTCTTACACTTATAGTATAATCATGCTCATTGGCCTAGCTTACTTGGTGTTTTGGCCTTTCATTCTAGTTTGTCTTGGCTATACTCCATGCATGTTTTGATATTATTTTGACATGCTTTAGGACTTTTTTGAGTGTTCTTGGCCTTTTGGGGCTTGCTTTGTATAGCTATGGCATAGAGGGCTTCACTAGTCTTGAGTTTTGAGACCACTAGCATGCTATATTTGTGATGTATGCATGATATGGCTTCATTTGATATGCAATTTCAGAGCATAAACTTCTGCCATACTCTCATGTTTATCACTCTTTCATTGTGTTTAAGAGTTGTGCCCTTATGCCTTGTTTGTGAGCTAATACGAGAGCATATCTTTCTTGACATCTATGTTGCAAGTCTAGCATGTTTTTGCTACCATTTTGTCCTACCTTAGGTCCTGCTTTTGAGTTCTTAAGGTCATTTGAGCATTGATTAGCATGGTTGTAGTGTAAAGCCCTTGACTAGCTTTGTATTTCAAGTCACTTGGAATGCTTTATTTGATCTATTTGCATGATATGGCATGGTATTTTAGAGCATATACTTCCATCATACACTCATATATATCGCTCTTTAAGTGCTTTAAAGAGTTGAGCCTTATGCCTTGTTTATGAGCCAACGCATGAGCACGCATTTCTTGCCTTTCATGCTATCATCTTAGCACATTTTGGCCACTGTTTTGGCATGTTTAACCTCTATCCGGGGTTGGTTTGGTCATTTAGGCTCAGTATTGTATGCCTATAGTGATATGGTCCTTGCTAATTTCAATGACTTTGACTCCGAGTTTGTCTTGCATGCATCATTTTTGTGCTTTGATGTAATTTAGCTGCATTATTTCAAATCGGAATGTATGCCATTGCACTCCATTAATTCACTCTTTCATGTGCTTTGAAAGTGGACTTAAGTTTTTGTTGGTTTGAGCACGTAAATCGGTATGCTCATGCCTAATGGTTTTAACCTTCTCTTGAGGGTTTCTACTAACCAACAGCATGATGCTTCTTTCATGCTCAAGACGCTTGTGGCTTGGTCCGTCTTTCCAATTAGAGGACTTCTCACTCTTGGACTTAACCGGTTAAAGGACTAATCGGTAATCTAAAACGAGTAAACAAAATGAATCAAAGTAAAACATGCCAAGATAACATGTTTGTGTTGCATTGCATGTGTTTGATTGACGTTAATCCAACACGAGAAATGAGAGACATTTCATACTTGAAGTGATGAACGCGCCTCATTTCTTGGTCGCCATCCCCTTGATTGTGCATGATAGGGTGGTGGCCTCTTGAGTCTTGTGTGTTATTTTGTGCATTCATTGACTTGTACAAACTTGGCTTCTCGCCATCGTGGCATTGCGATGCTTGGTTGGTGGCCCAAGAGTCGAGTACCACACTCCTTTGAGCTTGAGAAATG
Organism: Camellia lanceoleosa; assembly: GCA_025200525.1. Classification (NCBI taxonomy): domain Eukaryota; kingdom Viridiplantae; phylum Streptophyta; class Magnoliopsida; order Ericales; family Theaceae; genus Camellia; species Camellia lanceoleosa. The sequence goes on from CM045766.1 coordinate 32,047,426, forward strand.
ATAAGAAGGGTGGTTGTACACACATACCCTGCAAATGCCTTGCTTCGCCTCTGTTATATTTTGTTTGTAGCAAAATTGGAGAATGCATAAGCAACTAGCCCACCAGCCAGAGAAAGTGGCTGACCGGACACTTTAAGTGGCCTACCTCTTTTTAAATTGATGTGGCTCATACCTCCCGGTGGCCGATACCACCAAATTTTGAAGATGGTTGAAAGTGATTCTGGTCTTCGAGCGTATACCTGGGAATTGGTTCAGTGTTCAGAATCAAAGCAAATGCAAACAGAGGCAACCGGTGGCAAGGCGATGAGATTTCAGGAAGAAGCAATCGAGTATGCATGCATTTCTTGCCCCGAGGCTCCTTTTAACTGCTTTGCTTAGATGGTTAACTCGTTGATTCTGTACTTAAATAGTTAATGCGTTTAGCTATTCATTTGTGTTTGTAATTAGTTAACTTGTTAGGTAATTAGTTTCGTTTTGTAATAGTTAGCTTAATTAGCGTAGCTAGTTAGCTCTCTTTTATTCGGACCCTCCTTCAAGAGGGCAAAGGTTGTAATGAGGATGTGTGTGGGTGATGCATGTCTGACAACCACATTTGTTTCGCGCTTATACTTAGCAGGTTTCAAATGCTAGTTTAGTGCATATGTCAATTAGCATAGCTAATGCTTTGCATGTTTGCAACATTCATTTTCTTGCATGCACCGGCTCGGCATCATTCAAATCAGATAAATCTCAATATTTACTTGAATACATGTTTAACAACATGTTACCAAGTGTTGCATTCATATGCCATCTTAGATAGCTGAGCCTACTTAGTTCCATTTTTTTCATGTGTTGCATTAGGCATTTTAGCATAGTTAGGATTCATGCATGATTTCTAACTAGTTTTCTATTTTTGCTCGGAGTACACTGTAAGTGTTTTCGCTTTAGCATCCTTGCATGTGTGTAAGTGACTGCCATGACAGCATGCTTGCCATGTGGTTTTTTGCTTAAATGTTACAACTGCATGAATGTCTGTGGATGAAAACTTCATTACTTGAATTAGAACAATTCATCGAAATGTGAGCCCACTTGAAGTGGCAAATCATCATGTTTTAAGCCCACCTTGTTTGGTGGAAAATCCGCATTTTAGCCTACTTGCAAGTAGCACCTTCAAACCATTTTCAAAAAACAAACATTGAGATGTTTTTTTCCAAATTGAGTGATTTAGTCTATACTTGTGTGCTACGCACATCACATAGTAAGTTAGCCAATAAACTAGAATCAAAACGCATGTGTTTTCAAAAACAACATATCATGTTAGTAGAAGCTGATCCTTTAATTCCAAGTAGCGGGGTGCCCATTTCATGACTTTCCCCTTCGTACCCAAGTTCCCGAGCCGAAGCAACTTTGGTGATGATGGACACGTGGCCTTTGGCACAAGTCAGGGTTTCCTAAATTTTCCAAAAAAAAAAAAAAAAAATTTAGGTGGCGACTCTGAAATCTGCAAAGCAGTCCATGTTTGGCGTTTTTTTGTTCAAAATTGATTTTTCAAAACCAATTGCCGGATTTGAACTCTTTGGTGATTTATCAGTCTTACATTGCACTTTGTGAGATTAGATTCAGAACTGCGGAGTCCGAATCAGGACCAATTCGAGCCTCCAAATGGGGCACGTAAAAGTCAAGTCAAGATCTTCCCTTTTATACCTAAGTTCCCAAGCTGAGACACTTTGGTTATGACGGACAGTGGCCTTTGGCACAACTCACGGGTTTCCAAATTTTTCAAAAAGATTAGGTAGTGAATTTGAAATTTAGTGACATAGTTCATTTCTGGCAAATGTTTTACAATAAAACGGATTTTCTATAAAAGTTGTCGATCTCGACTCTCATTTTCTATTTCACATTACACTAGTGATATTAGATCGTAAATCAATAGTTTGAACTATTGGGCGTGCTTGGAAACCCCAAAAGCATCCCATTGTTTCGCATCTCTGCTGGAGACCTTAAAAGGACTTGACTCAAATTTCATGATGTGGATTTTACTTTCACACATATATATATATATATATATTGCATTTCATGCATGGTGCGCTTTAGTCATCAGATTTGTCATCTAACATCTCTACCGGACATGGGTCGTGTTATGATGGGAATACAAGCCTCGAATCTAGATCACCAACGCATCGCGGTGATCCTCTCTTCACTTATAGCTATTAGGAAGGGTAAGTATATCGTGTCATGTTGAGGTACCCTTCTTGACTGCATGCACTCTAGTCCATATATTCAAATTTCTAGTAACTTCCATAATTAGGACATGATGCTCTCCTGTGTCTAAGATACAAAGGATACCGATTGATTGAATAGTAAAGCCCTAGTTCGCTCCAAAACCAGAACATGGCAACCCAAGCCCCCATAGGGTGTTTTGCTCATTACTTGCTATATGCTATATATGAGGTTTAATACAGGGGCTCATCTTTTCATATCAGTGGTGTAGACAAATTAGTTGTTCGGTTGAGAACAATAATCAGTGGGGTATCTAGTAATTAGTGGTATAGATGCAAAGTTTAAGCCAAAATGCTACTGGATTCATATTTAATATCTGTAAATGAGCTGAAATGCTACTAGATTTCTGATTGATGTATGTTTTGTTTTATTTGTTTTGTTTTTCTTTTGCTAGGCAGTTAGTTCATCATAGCTTCAGAAAGTTCTGACACCCCTAAAACCCTGTGGACTCATGCTGGTAGGCTTCGCAAAAGTACAGATCTGGTTCAAGGTTAGCTAGTGCTAGTGTCACTTCCATCAATATCTAGAAGAAGAGTCACACAAACGCAGTTGATTAAGAGTCCACATCAGTCACCCCTCAAATTCCTTCTGTTCAATACCCTGATAAACCATTCTCCAAACTTTGCAATGGCTCAAAATCTACCAGACATTGTAGAAATGATCACTAATCTTCAATGTTCCATGGATGCTATTAATCACACAGTAGCCGCTCAAGGCGATGGCATCGTTGGGATGTAACAACTAGCCGGGGTAGCTAATGCCTATCCACTGTCAGTCAATTATCCAGATCCAAACCCATCTCCACCAATCAAGAATTTCCCAGGTTTTGGCCAACCCGAAGAACTAGCCTAGGCTTCCCCTACTAGAGACTAGATACATCCAATTGAAAGACTATTTCCTCTTGATATTGCTGATTTTGTTCCCGCCATGCTGAAGATAGCGAAGTTAGAGAAGTTGTTCAAGAAATTTCAGGGGATCAATTCTATTCCTGATATTGAGGACAGGTATATAGAAGCCGTTGTCAAACTGTCAGAAAGATTCAAGATGTCGATATTGACTAATTTGATGGATTAAGGGACCCTTTGGTACATATCCACTTATTTTCGTTATATTTCTCATAAATTGTCTTTGTTTGGGAGGGTTTATCAGAATCGCTGCCACTTGGTATGCTAAGCTAGAGGACAAAGTGAAGCAAAGTTAGAAGAGTTGGTCGAGGCTTTCATTGCCTAGTACTCCTATAACATAGATTGAAGTAAACACTGGATATGGAGGCCACTCGGAAGAACCAAATGAAAGCTTTGTTGAATTCACAACTGTGGAGGGCCAAGGTAGCCATGATGACTAATAGGCCCTTAGAAAAGGATCGATTTGAATGGTAGAAAGAAATCTTCACGGAAGATGCTAGAAAAGATGATAGTTCTCCGCCTTTACCTTCAAAGATTTGTATGAGATAGGGGTCTAGATTAAAGATGCTATGAAATCGGGATCATTGTAGATAAGAAAGAATTTATGAGAAAAACTTTTGTTTGCGGTTCCAATGTTACTAGCAGTAGTAACACAGCCACAAAGCCATCAGAAGTCAGTACTATCACCACATCAGCTAAAACGACCAATTCATTTGTCGATACCACCTCATAACCCTACAATTTAAATCGATTCCTAAACCGTGATTTCCGTCCACTTTATAAGACCCTAACCCGAGCCCTAAAAATGCTAGTGGACAAGGGTTATCTTAAACTTCTTGATCCTCAACCACTTCCTGATCAACTTCCACCTGTGCATGATGCATCTAAATACCGTGTTTTCCACCAACAACAAGGCCATGAAACCAATCAATGCATTCATCTCTACCATGAGATCCAGGATCTCATAGACCGTAAAATCACAGCTCCACTATAAACACCACCTCAAAGGCCAAATGTCACCACCAATCCATTGCCTACCCATGACCGAGTTCGGCCATCTTCATGTCCTAATCGTATGTGTACACTACCTCGCACCTTTAACCCCAGCATATACATTCCCCCTTCCCACTTACCCAAACCTGAGGTTCAGATTCCTAAGAACACCGATCCTGATGATGAATGCACCTCAATCTCAGTTGGAACCCAAAAATCCTGTGGTGATAATATCTAAAGAATGGGGGACAGTGAAAGAGAAGGAAGAAGAGAAGGGTATGAAGGAAGAAACAAAACTTGAAACAAGCATGACAGAGATACTAACAATAGAAACCGGGAAGTTGCCAGAAGAAAGATACGATCCCAGCAGGTATATTGTGCTAGTTCACCATCCAAAACCAAAGGTCATCTTACTTAATGCATTCTCCATTAATGTCATTAGGGAAGGTGTACCTGAGCAAGGATTAGACGACCTGGCTAATTTGGAAAGGATTTAGATAATCTCCATTTCTTCGAAAAGCAAAGCTTGGAAGATGTACAAATTAAATAGTGAAACTCAAATGACCAAACCAATGTCCATTGATGGACAAGAAGTGAGGAAGACCTAGAAGTAGAGGGGAATGACCAAGAAACAAGGAAGAAAACACGAGCTAAGGGAAAGATATGCACAAGTAGTAAAACTGGGGAAAATACTAAGCCAGATAAATCCAAAGGAGAAGGGATTAAGAAAGAAATTCCAAAAGGGGATGAGAAAGAGGAAATTGAAGTGGAAACACCACAGCTAGAAAGATCTGGACTAACTGGGCCAACAACAGAGAAAGATAGATGTAGATCTGATCTAGTATGGGCATACATAAGAAGAAGGGAGATCTTTGTGAAAATTCGGTCAACATCACCATACCAACCAAAAATGAATGAACACAGTATAAGAATGATACATGTTGAGCTAGATAATTGCCTGTCCATGAATAAATGAGAATAGTGGGAAAACAATGATCTACACTTCGCCATACAAATGAAGGTTGGGGAAACAATGCGCCAGTCGACACCTCATATTCTGAGGAGATTGATCACCTAACTAGGAGAGGGCATTTCTTTAAGCCCTAACGCCTAGATCAAAGTGAGCCATCTGGAAAGATGTGGAAAAATGGAAGAATAATGAGAATGAAGAAGAGGAAGACTTGGTCCTTAAATAGTTGAACAAGATCTAAGCTAATATCTCAATCTGGGGATTGCTTGTGGTATCAGGAGAACACCGACAAGCTATGCTCACAGTAGTAAGCAAAGTTAAGTCGTCAATCGATACCACACCAGATTAGCTAGTATCATTGATCATGCTAACTAGCCAATTCCATCTATGATTTTCTCGGATAAAGAGCTTCCTCTAGAAGGATCAAAGAAGAACAAAACTTTGTTTGCATCTCTAGAGTGCAGGAAGAAGTGGATCCCAGTGGTCCTAATTGATACCGGGTCGGCCATTGTGGGAGCCAAATATCTTTTTATGTATAAGAGCCAAATGAATTTGGAAAAAATGAGGATATAGGTTATTCGCTCATCCTGTGGGATCATCGAGTTTAATAGATAAATCGCCATAAAACCAGCTTGAACAAGCAATGAAAGGAATTAGCGCATTTACGTATGGACCGAATGAGCAATCATGTGATGGACTAAGAGTGGGCCCGACCCTAGGGCTCAAGAGTGAATATAAATAAAGGAACATCAACCAAAGAGAGATATGTGAGAATAAACTCAAGAAACTTAAGACACAAGAAAACGAGAGACATATACTAACTTGTCCATCGGCGCTAATTCTAGCACCCTCGATTGAGTGTTAATCCTTTTTCAGTGGCAATCAAGATCGTGAACGCCCTTCAGATCCAAGAGTATTTCCAAACCACATCTCCACAATTGGCGCCGCTCAGGAATACTCAAGCATATCCATGGCGGGCGTCATAGAAGATCTTCCGATAGTCGCTAACGAAACTACGCCAAGAGACGACTTCACTCCAAAAAACATGCTTGGACCGGAGAATATCGCTACACGACAGGCCCTAAACTTTGATTCAGTAGCTCAGACCTCATCCTCAACCTCAATGCATGAGACAATGCAGAAGATTATGGATCAAACAAAGAAAAATGAACAGCGGCTAGAAAACATGATGGCTGAGAACAAGCACCTGCGCCAGGATTTGGCCTTGGAGGTGGCGAAATCCCAACAAGCCGCATGCCAAGACCGGGGTCGACTCTCAGGAAAGAAGGATAGTTGACGACGTTGACTTCGGAAATGCAATAATGACAGTGATTCTGACTCAACATCCTTGGAACCCAGAAAGAAAGGATGAGTTGATGTATCCAGCTCATCTGAAGGAAGTCCGTATGTACGGCATAAACAAGGGAAGAGCGATGACTCGAATGAGGAAGATAAACATGACCCCTTTGTGTGATGAATTGCAAGGGCTATACTACCCAAAAAGTTCAAAGCACTATCGTTCACCCTCTACGATGAAAAATCGGACCCTACTGATCACATTTGCCATTATAAGTAAGCAATGACACTTCATGCTGATAACGAAGCCCTCATGTGTTGAATATTTCCAAGCAGTCTGGGATCGCTGGCCGTCAGGTGGTATTATAAACTGGAGCCAATGTCGATTAAGAGTTTCCATCAGCTCCAGAAGTCCTTCAGGGCTAGATTAATCACTAATGAGATCCAGCCAAAACAAGCCGATTCCCTTGAGGCGATGCAAATTAAAACAAGTGAAACCCTTCGTGAATATTTGGCGTGTTATTGGGAATGCTTCAATCTAGTAGATAATGCTTGCAATGACTCCATGGCCATCACCGCCTTTAAGATGGGATTACATCCTGATAGTTCCCTCCACAGTTCATTAACTAGACGGCCCCCTAAAAAGTTTGGGCGTTAATGAAAAAGGTCGAAGAATATTGTAAAGTGGAAGACGATGCCCTGCGCGTCAAAGCTGGACATAAAGCTGTTAAGACAACCACGCCGAATCGCTCACCGATTAGCATCGTGCCATCTAGAATCTCGGAGCCATGGAACCGAGCTAAACGAGACAAAAGGCGTGACACGCGCCGATCAAACGATCAATGTCCACATTGGGCTAGTGAACAATTTAAAGTGGAAAGCAGGTGCACAAGGTGCTCAGGCAAGAAATACACGGAGTTAATAGAGCCAATCAGTAAGATTCTGTCGAAAGTTCAAAACCTTCCATTCTTCAAGTGGCCGCCCAAAATGACGGGACCTCCCAATACAAGAAGACGGGATAAACGGTGTGAGTATCATAAAGACGATAGTCATGACACCGATAGTTGTTATGCACTAAGGGATCACCTGGAGGAGTTGGTACAACACATCCCAAAGAACAATCCAACAAATACAGTAGCTCTGCGGCAGGACTCACCTCCTCTTGGTGTAATTCATATGATATACAGCTTGCCAACGTCATCCGAGGTGCATACAATTCAGTTGCAGTCTAGCCCCCATAGCCAAGCCACGACGGCAAAACGACCCCATGAAACTGGAAGGATTAGTTTCGATGATAGTGACTTAATTGGAGTAACTCACCCCACTAATCCCCTCGTCATCGAGCTACGCGTAAACAGGTTCACCATTGAGCGTGTTCTCATTGACCAGGGCAGCACTTCAAAAATAATGGATTACAAAACATTTGTCAAACTTGGCTTCACCGACGGATCTGCTCTGGCGACACTCGTTATTCGACTTTATCGCTAACCCGAGTATCCTTTGGGCAAAACCACACTACCGCTCAAGCGGGCACCAGATCAGTAGATGAAGAATTTCTGGCTGTCAAGCTTCTCTCGCCGTATAATCTCATCATGGGAAGAACTTGGCTGCATACCATGCAGGCCGTGCCAAGCACGTACCATCAACTACTTCATTTTCCGAATCGAACCAGATAGATGAACAAATTCGAGGTTCACAGAAGTTGGCACAAGCATGCTATCTTCTTGCTACAAAGAGACCAAAGGAGTTAGAAGTGCATTCAATTGAGGTACCGGATAGGGAGAGCCTCGAAGACATTGGGAAGACTCCAAGTGAAAAGGCACCTGAAGCCCTGGATCGAGTTGAAATTGACGAGAATCCCGATAAGTTCTTCATGATCGGCGCTTCCTTGGTTAAAGTTAAAAGGCAGGAGTTAGTATCCTTCTTATTCGGCAATATGGATGTGTTTGGATGGTCACCATACATGATGCCAGGAGTGGATCCATGTGTGGCCTAACACTGCTTGAATATTTATCTGAAATGTAAGCCAATTATTCAGAGAAGTCGGCAGTCAGCCGCAGAGCATACTTCGGCCGTTGTTGAAGAGGTAGATCGGTTACTTAATGCCGGGGCAATTTGTGAAGTAACCTATCCCACATGGTTGTCTAATACTGTGGTTGTAAAGAAGAAGAATAGCTCTTGGCGTGTTTGTGTGGATTTCACAGACTTAAACAAAGCTTGTCTTAAGGACTGTTTTCCCTTGCCCCAAATAGACCAACTTGTAGATGCAACAGCACATCATCAACTCATGAGCTTCTTGGATGCCTACAGGGGCTACCATCAAATCGCCATGCACCCGGAGGACCAAGAAAAGACCGCATTCGTCACCCCAAGAGGAACCTATTGCTACAAGGTCACGCCTTTCGGGCTGAAGAATGCGGGGGCAACTTACCAAAGACTAGTGAATGCCATGTTTAGGGAATAGCTCGGCCATACCATGGAAGTATACATTGATGATATGGTGGTCAAATCAAGGGAAAAGCACGCCCATCTAGCCAACTTGGCGGAGACATTCGGCATCCTTCGAAAGTATAAGATTAAATTGAACGCCTCAAAGTGTGCATTTAGTATCAGATCCGGCAAATTCCCTAGCTACATCATTAGCCACCGCGGCATCGAAGCCAATCCAAGGCAAATAACGGCAATTTTAGAGCTTGGATCCCCTCGGTCAATCAAAGACGCTCAAAAGTCGATGGGAATGGCCACCGCTACCAACAGTTTATCACTGCTCCACGATCATCGCCGACAACTCGCTCACACACTTTAGCAAGGCAGAGTATTTGAATGGACCCCGAGTGCCAAGTCGCTGGATAGCTTAAAGTCTTATCTCGATCAAGACCACTTTGGCAACACTTATGGTAGGCGATCTTCTCATTTTGTATCTGGCAAGATTCGACCGGGTCACCAGACATTGTTAAAGGAAGAACTTGGGAAGCAAAGAACCGCTTTACTATGTGAGCAAAGCGATGGCCGACGCCAAACACATTACCTTCCATTAGAAAAGCTTATCCTTGCCCTCGCCATGGTCGCAAGAAAACCGATGCACTACTTTCGGCCATACCATTGGGGTACCGATGGAATATCCTCCTAAGAAGCGCCTACAGTAAGTGTCGAGGCGATTTCAAAATGGGCCCTAACTCGCCAAGATGATATCCAAATTCACCCGTAACTTCCATTAAGGCAAGTGCTTGCCGACTTTGTAGCAATTCACAGGATCCTCGCCGACTTTAAGTCCGATCAAGTGCAACCTAAGCCCAACCGAGAATGTATGTTGGAGACGCTATGTATGTATTATGGGTCATCCAACCAATGCGGCAGTGGTGTTAGCGTAGTAATCATGACCCCCAAAGGGGCGATAATAGAACAAGCTGTCAAACTGGGCTTCAATGCATCAAACAATGAGGCCAAATATGAAGCATTGTTAACCAAATCATGGAATGCACTTCACCTCGGTGCGTGGTGTCTGCTTGTTTTCTGTGACTCAAAGCTTGTAATCAACCAGTTCACAGGGGAATATACAACCAAAAATGGCCGCATGGCAGCTTATATGAAAACGATGAATTCTTTGCTCACAAAATTTGATCACCACGAACTGAATCAAATAACCCAAGATCAAAACACGCATGCGGACACCCTAGCTTGCCTAGCCTTTGCCATCAACTCGGTTAAGGCATAATCAAGTAGGGTTCGTCCCTGAGCCAAGCATTGCCTCTTCAGAATTAGTTCAGATCAACATTATTGAACCAAGTCCAAGTTGGATGGACCCTATCGCTGCATTCCTATCTTTAGAGCAACTCCTGATGGATAAGAAAGAGGCAAACAAACTGCGAAACAAAGCCCTCTGATACTACTTGGATCCGCAAGGGAAGCTTTACAAAAATCTCTCAGAGGTCAGACATTTTAGAATGTATTCACCCAGATAAAGTCAGGGAACTCTTGTCCGAAACACATTAAGGCAGTTGTGGTGCCCATTCGGACGGACATTCTCTGGCCCATCGAACCGTAATGCAGGGGTACTATTAGCCAACCTTGCGAACCGATGCCGAGTGTCACGTCAAGAAATGTGAACAATGCCAGAAGTTTTCCCCCTTAACTCATCTGCTTGTCGAGGAGTTAAACTCCATCACTAGTCCTTGGCCGTTCGCTCAATGGGGGCTTGATATTGTCGGACCATTACCACGGGCTCCTGGGAACAAGAGATTCTTAATTGTCGCGACGGACTATTTCACAAAATGGGTCGAAGTGGAGGCACTAACACATATTCGAGATGCCGATGTTAAGCGATTTGTATGGAAAAACATCACAACAAGATTTGGCATACCAAGAGCGCTTGTTTCAGACAACGGTACCCAGTTTAATTGTGGCGTGTATCGAGAATTGTGCAACACTTATGGTATCCGGCCCTACTTTTCTTCACCGGCTTACCCACAAAGCAACGGTCAAGAGGAGACCACCAATAAAGTTATTCTAGATAGCATCAAGAAAAGGCTGGAGAAAGCTAAAGACAAATGGGTCAAAGAGTTGCCCAGCGTGCTGTGGGCTTATCGCACTACTCCAAGGCGGTCCATTGGGGAAACGTCGTTTGCTCTATGCTTCGGAACTCAAGCAATCATCCCCTGGAGATCGGCCTTCCAACTTTGAAATCGAAGGTTTTCGACATGGGCCGAAATGATATGATGTTGGCCTTGGACTTGACTCTGATTGAAGAACGCCGAGACCGTGCCGTTGCTTCCATGGCACATCAAAAAAGAATAGCTCGCTAAATCAGATAATCAACATGTACCACGCCGTTATACACCGTGAGAATTGGTCCTCAAGAAAATGCTTCCTCCGTTAAGAATCCCGACGATTAAAAATTTGGGTCATAATCGACTACCCCTATGAGATTAACTCAATCGCAGGACAGGGGCATATCACCAAAGACATGGATAGAAGAAGTTTGCGTGTCCCTAGAATTCCATACACTTGCTAAACTTTATCATTACAAACTTGTACATCATGATAGCTTGTTTTGAATTTTCGCCGTGTATATCTTTTATTTTTCCAAATGCAATGCCTTTTCTCTCTTGTGAGTTATGTTGTAACAAGAAGCCTCCGAATTGAGCGCCTTCGTGGATATCACGACACAAAAGAAAAGCTCCGATTCGAGCCCCAAGTGTGAATGACACGCTAATAAGCCTCTCAATTCGAGCACCGCTCAGGATATCACAATTGGCCAAAAAAGAATAGCCTCCGAATTCGGAGCCCTATGTGTAAGTAAAATGCTTGGGCCGAAAAGCCTCTGAATTCGGAGCCCCAAGTATGAATGACTTGCTTGGGCTGAATAAGCCTCCAAATTTGGAGCGCCCTTCGTGGATATCATGATTGGCCAAAAAAGAAAAGCCTCTGAATTCGGAGCCCCAAGTGTGAATGATGCGCTTAGGCCGAATAAGCCTCTGAATTTGGAGCGCCCTTCGTTGATACCATGATTGACCAAAAAAGAAAAGCCTCTGAATTCGGAGCCCCGAGTGTGAATGACGCGCTTGGGCCGAATAAGCCTTCGAATTCTGAGCGCCCTTCGTGGATATCAAGATTGGCTAAAAAAGAGAAGTCTCCGAATTTAGAGCCTCATGTAAGTAAAACGCTGGGCCAAATAAGTTCGAATTAAGCGCTCGTGGATATCACCATTGGCCAAAAAGAAGAGCCTTTGAATTCGAGCACCGAGTGTGAATGACACGCCAATGAATAAGCCTTCAATTCAAAGTGCCCCTAGTGGATATTATGATTGGCAACCGCAAAATGCGATTGATGAGATAGTAGATGGTCATGACTTAAGTTACAAGCACCGATTGAAACAATATCCGCATAATCAAAATAAAATGTTTTATTAAATAGATCGTGAGTACATGATTTACATAAAACTAACAATGTACATAAAAATTATTCGGCTCTATCTTCATTGTCAGTTTTCTTGGTGTCGAAAGCTTCGAACGGAAGATTATAGCTCTGATATAAAGGTGAGGTCGGATCAACACTCGTGGCTTGGAGAGTCTTGGTCCATCCATGCTTTAATCCACGATTTTCGCATCAACAGACTTCTTCGGCTAGTTTTTCTGTCGTCTTGTCTATTCACATTCTTCGACCGTTATGGAAGCCTTTTTCATAGGACATGGTCTTCGCAGCTTCTATTGTGAACATACTCGCCATTTGTCGGTCAGCAATCGCGTGATCCACAATTCGCCGGTTTACTCGTTCTGCGACAATCGGGTTTACTTGACTCGTCGACTGAGCTTCAAAGGTGTTAACTTTCCTTAGTTCATTTTTGGCCTTCTCAACGTGAGCCTCCAAGTTACAAATGCGACCTTCCTTCTGTTTTATCTCTCTTCACGCGGCACGAAGACGCATGCCGATTTCATAAAAGGTATATAACCCCTTTACTGCTCCATAGACGCGCTCCCAAAAAACTTCATAATCGGACCGGCCGACCATCGACTACTAGACTTCTAGTGGAAAAATCTGTGGAGCGAACTCGACTGCTACATTTGGGTCAAGGATAATCGAATCCGCTTCCGTCATCGGTTTGTTCCCAACGAAGATCGAAAAACTCAACAAGTGCGGTTGCCCACTGGTTTTTCCTCTCGAATGACGAGAGTTACCTTGTTGATGTTTCTCCTTCCTGGGTGACCTACTTCGTCGACGTGGGGAATGACGTCTCTCACGCTGCCCCGACGTCCTAATCCCCGTGCGCGTAGGTTTGCCACCTCGATTCATCTCTGTGTCCAGTTCCGCCAGTATCCTACACTCCCTCATGCTATTGAAGAATAGTCTTCTTGCCATCAACAGTCGTCCACACTGTTAAAGAATAGGCTTGACACACTGCTCTTTTCTTTCTCACAATTTGTTGGATTTAAACACAAAAATGGCACCTATATGCACGCAACACCCACTCCATTTATTCATTACGGGTGCAGCACTCTCGAGGCACTCTCTTCAATGCTCTGGGCACCGATATTTGGCGGTCCAGTGCATTCATTAGTTGAGGCAAGGCGATTCATTAATCTACTCGGCTAAATTTCAAAGATTCGCGCCGCTAAGTTGCACCCCAGCCAATCCATGAACCATCAGTATTCGGTGGTCCAGTTCATTCATTAGCTGGGGCAAGGGCAGATTCATTGATCTACTCGGCTAAATTTCAAAGCTTTGCGCCGCTAAGTTGTGCCCCAGCCAATCCATGAACCACCGCTATTCGGCGGTCTAGTTCATTCATTAGTTGGGGCAAGGGCAGATTCATTAATCTACTTGGCTAAATTTCAAAGCTTTGCACTGCTAACTTGTGCCCTAGCCAATCAATGAACCACGAATATTTAGCGGACCAGTTCATTCATTAGCTGGGGCAAGGGCAGATTCATTGATCTACTCGGCTAAATTTCAAGGCTTTGCGCCGCTCAATTGTGCCCCAGCCAACCCATGAACCACCGATATTTGGCGGTCCAGTTCATTCATTAGCTGGGGCAACGAAAAATTCATTAATCTACTCGGCTAAATTTCAAAGCTTTACGCCGCTAAGTTGTGCCCCAGCCAATCCATGAACCACTAATATTCGGCGGTCCAGTTCATTCATTAGCTGGGGCAAGGGCAGATTCATTGATCTACGCAGCTAAATTTCAAAGCTTTGCACCACTAAGTTGTGCCCCAGCCAATCCATGAACCACCGATATTCGGCGGTCCAGTTTATTCATTAGTTGAGACAAGGGCAGATTCATTAATCAACTCGACTAAATTTCAAAGCTTTGCGCCGCTAAGTTATGCCCTAGCCAATCAATGAACCACCAATATTCAGCGGTCTAGTTCATTAGCTAAGGGTAGATTCTTTAATTTATTCGGCTAAATCGCAAATTTACACAGTTATTTTATCAGATGTTTAATTTACTCATTTCATGATCTTACATCCTACAAAACCATTAACTAGCACATACAGCAGACAGAAAGGCAAAGGAAATTTTCATTAATAAATTGAGTATAGATAGTAGTCATTTTGCACATGAAAATTACCCTACATTTTACTTCTAACTAAAATAAATAAACAAAAATCTATCAACAAAAATCTACAAAAAACTACGCACGCAAGATGCCTAACAAAAATCAAAATCACACCCTAGTCAATCTTCAGGGTCAGACTCCAGTGGCTCAACGTCCACCGACTCGTATGGAATCAGCTATGCCAATGTCACATTAGTAGCAGTGAGGGCTTTGAGCCAGCCATGTTTGTAGCCTCGATTCTCGAACTTGGGTACTTCCTCCATGTAGTTCTCCAATGCAACGTCCTTTCCAGCCTGGAATGCTTTGGAAATCTTGAAGTTGGCTATTTCCTTCGCCTTCTTCGATGCTTCCAAGTCGGCTTCCAGTTTGGCAATCATCTCCTTGGCTAACTTGAGTGCGTCTTCCCCCGCGTTTGCCCTCTCTTCGGGGGCCAACTTGAGTTGGTCGGAACTCTTGGACTTTTTTGCCTCGGTGTCGGCCCTCGCACATTCTTTCGCAACTTTCATCGCCTCGGACTCGACTCTTAGAGAGGCCTCCACAGCCTTCTTCTTTTCATTTTCAACTTCGGCTATGAGAAAGCTGATTTGTTCAGTAGCATCATGTTGATAGTGGCAATCTCAGCTATCTTGCCTGCCGTCTGAAAAAAAAGGAATTAGAGTTAAATAAAGAATAAAAATAAAAAATATAGGCAGAAGACTGTAGACAAGGCTCAAGTCATGTACTAATATGGCTGATTGAGAGGCTAATGCTATTGATAGCAAATCCGACTCTGCCCGAAAGGTTACTCTATCAACCGGTAGGGAGATTGAAGAGGCCATGCTCAAGGCCACAGCAGGGTCTTTCACAACCGATGCATCAGAAGCAATTAACACATTCTTTATCCTTGATTGAATGATAAACGGTACAACGAAGTTCGACTCCTCTACAGAGTCGGCTTCGTGCTTAGCAGGGCACTTTTCCTCCCTCTGCTTGGCCTCCTGATCGCCTTATTGGTCAACAATGTGCTTCGTTTCGGCCGAATCAATCTGAGTCATTTCTTCCTCAGAAACAGGCAGAGAAGACTCAGTCACAGCAATAGGTGGAGGTTCAGATCAGTTGGTCTCGGCTCTCCTTTGAGCAGCCATCCTCTTGGCGTTTTTCCTCCTGGCCATTTGCGTGAGGGACTCCCTAGCCATGTTCTTAGGATATGCACCGGGAAGGTCCCCTAATTCGATAAAAATATCTTCAAATGAGACGTCCACTCAGCCTGAAGTGGATGGAGGGTTGGATAGATTAAGGCTGGTCTCTTCAAAAGCCAAATTTAGAGCCTCATCAACTTTCTTCCCGAGATTATCAGATCCGCCCAAAGTGGATCGATGGTCGCTCTACGACTTCTTCGCTATTTGTTCGTCTACGGCTCATAGTCAAGCTTCCAAACCAATGTGTCAAGGTTTTAAAGTTCGGGAAAAATAAGTGCCGAAGTTGTTGTTCGCCTTGGAATCGGAATGTTATGCGCGGCGAAAACGAGAGTCACCAACTCAGATCTCAAGAGTATGTGGACCGCCTCCTTCTTTTGGAGGTTTGGACAATTTAAAAATGGAGTGTGGTTTTCATTTCATAAGTATGCTGTTTGCCCGAGACCAGAACTTTCTTCAAATTGTTACCTACATAAATAAACCGTAAGTACATAGAATCTAAGCCGGGTAAACATATAACAAATACACATTGAGGACTATGCGGCCACCTGGTTCACCTTTTCGTCTAGACACGGGATCTAGGTGATCTTCACCCTCGCCGAATTCCTAGTTGCCTCGGACAACGACCATGACATCGTCAACACGCTTGCCAGAGCTGGCAAGCATAGCCACTAAATGATGGTCGGTGTCCTTGGCCCTGAGAAAGTAGTGCCCCCACCGGCCAGAGGATTTGGCCAAGGCATAGCAATGTCGAATAGCAGGGATTCCAAGGTTGAGCCTAAGGTGTCGATTTAGTTCTACAATACCCATTATGATTCAATAAAAATTTAAGTTAGGTTGAGAAGGGATTAGACCCCAGTGACAAAGGACGACCCTCAAAAACAGGTGAAGGGGGGAAACAGACTCTGCCCTCAGCAATGGACAGGAGAGGAAAGATGATTGTACTCTCATCGGTCCTCTCTATGTTAATCACACTCTCTGCCACGAGTGACCGATGGACATCGTCAGGAATGGAAAAATGGCATCGAAAACCAAAAACTCGATCCACAGAAAGAAAGGCTTTCAGATGTTTCGCCATCCTAGCCAAGATAGGAAGTGTGCTAAACTAAAAAAAAAAAAACAAGGAAAGGGGAATCGAAATGGAGAAGAGGAGAACTTACAAGAAGTAGAGAAGATAGTGAGGAACGAGGACAAGTTGCAGAGGTTGTGAAAATGGGAGGAAAACTGGCAGGCAACTAAGAAGCTTTGTGTATTCAAAGAACATACATTTGAAGGGACAACACGGTTTCAAATCGCATTAAATGAATGAAGCATACGAAGGGGCGGGAAATTATAATGATTCATAAAAAGCATGAACGTTTTGACACTTGCGTTGGAATAAGGGAAGCCACCATATTTTTGACTCTTCAAGTTCAAAACCAAACATACCGACTAACTGACATTAGTAGGATGTTTGGAGGGCAATTGTGCGAGCCAAATATCTTTTTATGTATAAGAACCAAATGAAATTGGAAAAAATCAGGATATAAGTTATTCGGCTCCTCCTAGGGGGAACATCGAGCCGAATATATAAATCGGCCATAAAACTAGTTGTACAAGCAGCCGAGTGGGAATTGGTGTACGATAGAAGGGTTGAATGAGCAATCATGCGATGGACTAAGAGTGGGCCCGACCCTAGGGCCTAGGAGCGAATATAAATAGAGGAACATCAACCAAAGAGAGATGTGTGAGAATAAACTGAAGAAACTTAAGACACAAGAAAACGAGAGACATATACTAACTTGTCCATCGAAGTGCTAATTCTGGCACCCCCGACCAGAGTGTTAATCCCTTTTTCAGGTGGTAATCAGAAGATTAGGAACGTCCTTTAGGATCCAAGTGTATTTCCAAACCACATCTCCACAGCCATAAATGTGTATCCTTTATGCATTGCTTACGCAACAGGGTTGAAGCCAACAAACTTTATGCCGACAAATCAGCTGATCCAGGCATATGATAGCATTAGCTAGGAAGTCATGGGTACCATTAAAATATAGATTTTAGTTGGACTATCTAAGCAAGAAACTGAGTTCCACATTATGGATGTGCTAGTGACCTTCAACTTGTTATTGGACAGGCCAAGGCTACATCAAATGAAAGTTGTTTCCTTCACGATGCATCAATTGGTAAAATCATCGCATGCTAGAGGAATTACTATTGTTTTTAGGAATTCATCAATCCACCATCTGCCCGAGGTTACAACCTCAATATTAGAGATAAGTTACATGAAGGAAGATGTTTGTCTCTCTAGATTCACTTTAGCTAAAGCCAAGTTAGTTCAGACTATCATGGCAAATGACGAAGGGATCTACCTGAGTGCTCAGTCAATCTATTTATGAGCAAGTTAGGACATATCCCATGGATAGGGGTTGGGGAAGAGTGGTAGAAAGGTGTTTTCAGAGAAGAAGTTGCCCATAATCCACACTCATTTAGGTTAGGGTACAAATCCACGAAGGAAGATTAGAAGGAAAAGGAGAATGCGATGAGAGAAAGGTTTAAAGCTAAGAGGGCAGGCAAGCAGTATAAACTAAAACATACACTAATTCAGGGGACACTGAATAGGCAATTTGTCAAAACACGAGATGATTTTCCCTATGCCGGTTTTTCCTGAACCATGGGTCAACGCTAAGACAAAAGAGTATCATTTGGGGTTTGAAGTTTTTGATCACTAGTCATTCGAAAGTGAGGATGAGGAAGTGAGCTTTGGTAATGGCATGAACCGCATCAGAGGTGATCGCTCGCATAAAGAAAAAGATAACAAAGTGGAATTGACATTGGCTGACTGTGAAGCTAGCATGGAGTTATGGGATTTTGAGGGTGTCAATATTTTTGTGATCGGGAAGGAATTATCTGTGGACTGCGGCGATCTTTTCTTGGATGCATCTGAGGCACCTTATTTGACTTGGCAACTCGATAAGGGTTGCATTGTGGGGTTCGAATTTGATAGCGACTGATAGCGAGTCTGAGTTGATTCCACCAAGTCTGTAGAGTCAAAGTTAGACTTGGGTTCTTCTGGTAGTTCTAGGTCAGACGGCTTTAGGGTTGATAACCCAGACACCACTGTGTTGTCTTGGTCATCAATTTCTTTTTCCTTTGAGTCCACTAGAACCGCTGAACCAAACTGATAAATAAGAAGGATGTGGGTGGTGCTTACTTTTTTATGCCTTTAGTTTATTACATTGACCAAGATTTTCAAAATTTTGATAAAAACGAAGATGAAGAAATTCCTTGGGCTTTGAAAATTTTGATTAATTGAGAAGAGGAGAGGCGTGTGAAACCTTTGATGGATGAGATTGTTCTAATCAATGTGGGCATTGAGGAGGATCCTCATTTGGTCCATATTGGTTCCACACTGTCTTTGGAAGAACGCGAGCGATTTGTCGCTTTGTTAAAAGAATTTAAATATGTTTTTGCGTAGTCCTACGAAGACATGCCTAGAATCGATCCTGAGATTGTCCAGCACAGGATCCCTCTTGATCTTGAGGTTTGACCTGTCAAGCAGATGTGTTATAGAATTTGGCCAGACCGGGCATTGAAGATTAAAGAGGAGGTCACTAAGTAGATCAACGCGAGGTTTTTTACTGTGTCAGAATATTCGAGGTGGTTAGCAAACATCGTGCCAGTTCCAAAGAAAGATGACAGGATCCGAGTCTCTGTCGATTTTAGAGATTTGAATAAAGCTAGCCCTAAAGATGACTTTTCGTTGTTGTGCCGGCCACACTCTACTTTCATTCATGGATGGGTTTTTAGGGTATAATCAGATTTCCATGGCACTTGAAGACAGAGAGAAGACGGCATTCACTGCCTAGTAAGGGACTTGCTGCTATCGAGTCATGCCATTTGGGTTGGAAAATGTCGGAGCCACCTATCAGAGAGCAACAACCACCATATTGCATGACATGATCCACAGGGAGGTTGAAGTATATGTGGACGATATGATTGTCAAATCCAAGGAATGAGAGGGCCATTATGATGCATTGAAAAGGTTCTTTGAAAGGATTCGAGAGTACAAGTTAAGGCTAAATTTGCAAAAATATAACTTCGGGGTAACTGCAGGAAAGATACTGGAGTTTCTGATCACTCAACGTGGAATTGAGGTTGACCGGTCCAAAATCAAGGCTATCTTAGAAATACCCCCACCAATGACTGAAAAGGAGATGTGAGGCTTTTTAGGAAAAGTGCAATTCATAAGGAGGTTTATTTCAAAATTAGCTTTGACTTGTGAACCACTATTTGGCTTACTGAAGAAAGGGAAGAAGTTCTAATGGGATGATCAATGCAATTACGCTTTTGAACAAATCAAGTAGTATCTGCAAAACCCACCAGTGTTGTCACCGCCCGAGCCAGGGAAACCATTGATCCTGTACCTATCAATGACTAATTCTACCATGGGCTGCATGTTAGCACAAGAATCATAAGAGAAAGTGGAAAAGGCCATATACTATATGAGCAAGAAGATGTTAGAATACAAGACCTGCTACACCCCTCTAGACAAGGCTTGTCTAACCTTGGACTGGGTCACCAAGAAGTTAAGGCACTACTTGTTAGCTTACTCGGTAATCTTAGTTCTAAGATTAGATCCCATTAAATATCTTTTTGAGAAACCAGCACTTACCGGTAGGCTAGCTTGGTAGTTACTTTTGCTTTCCTAGTTCGATCTTTGGTATGTCACCCGTAAATCTGTTAAAGGAAGAGCAGTAGCAAAGTTCTTAGCTAATCACCCGGTCGATTGGAAAGACGACGAGAAGTATGAGTTCCCAGATGAAGGGATCCTACAGTCCTAGAGATTAATTTTGATGGAGCTGCCAATTAATATAGATACGGGACAGGAATGTTGCTTATAGCACCCGATGATTCCCATGTACCCTTAGCTTTTAAGCTTCAATTTAAAATGTCCAATAACCAAGCAGAGTACAAGGCATGCATTTTTGGATTAGAAGCAACCCTAGAACTAGGGCCAGTACGGTTGAACATGATTGGGGATTCAAATCTGTTTGTGTCTCAAGCCAATGGAGATTAGAAAGTGAAGGAAGAGAAAATGAAATTCTATCATTAGACCTTGGCTATGCTAATCCCAAGGTTTAAATGACTAATATTTATAAACTTGGTGAGAGAAAACAATAGGTTTGTTGATGCTTTCGCAACCCTAGCTTCGATGGTGGACATTCTAGTCAAGGTAAGGATGCATCCAATTATCATAGAACAAAGGTATGCACCGATGTACGAAATGAAAGGTGCAACAGAAGAAACCCAGGATAAGGATCCTTGGTATTTTGACATCAGGAATTTCCTAGAGAATGAGATATACCTGCAAGGGGCAAATGCTAAGGACAGAAGAGGATATGACGTCTTGCCGCTCAATTCATCATTTGTGGAGACAAGCTATATAAAAGGGGTCATATAGGAATGCATAAGTTATGTGTCGAGGAAAATGAAGTGAATCACCTCATGGAAACTGTCCATGAGTGGAAGTGTGGGGCTCATATGAACGGTATAATGCTCGTAAGAAAGATCCTCAAACAATGGTACTATTGGTTGACCATGGAAAGTGATTGTGTCAGCTTTGTTCAACGATGCCACAAGTGTCTGATTCATGCCAATCGCATGAACATCCCACCATCAAAATTGTACAACATGACTTCACCATAGCCTTTTCCAGTTTGGGGAATTGATGTCATTGGGGTAATAACACCTAAAGGGTCAAATCGACATGAGTTTTTTTTGTAGCAATTGATTACTTTACCAAGTAGGTAGAAGCACAGTCATATTCAATATTGAAGGTATTGCACATGGCCAAGTTTATCATAAATAACATCATCTATAGGTATGGGGTTCCAAATAAGATTGTTTTAGACAATGATTCGTATTTCAAAGAAGAAATAATTGATCTGTTCGATAAATATAATGTGGCCTCCCACAAATCATCAACCTATAGGCCACAGACCAATGGAGTCGTTGAAGAAGAAAACAAATAATATCCTACGAAAGATGGTGGAAACTTATAAGGATTGGCCAGATGAGCTACCTTTCGCATTGTGGGGCTATAGGACATCGATCTTGGACTCAGGACTATGCATATCGCATGCTCGATCTAGCAATCTTGGACAATTGTTTTGATGAACTGTCACTAAACTAAAAAAGAAATAAGAGAAAGAACTGGGAGTTGGTTCCTACATAAGTGGTTCCTTGTTTACCAAGCCATTTTGGCAAGCTTCTCCAGTTTTGAACATCTACTGGGGTAACTCCTTACTCTCTGGTATATGGAATAGAGGAGGTGTTATTGATTAAGATAAAGGTACCTTCGCTAAGGATCATGGCTGAGTGTCAGATAGCAGAGGCTAATTAGCAACAGAATCAATTTGAAGAGCTAATGTTATTTAATGAAAGAATATAGAAAGTGCTATACCATGTACAAGGGTATCAGCGCATGATTGCTCGGGCATTCAACAAGAAGGTTAAGTCCAAAAATCTAAATGGGGGTATCTATTGTTGAAGGACAACCATGCTCTAATTTACAATCCTAGGGGTAAGTTTAAACCCAATTGGACTGGTCCTTACATCATCAAGTCAAGTTGGTCAAAAAGAGCAGTTATTATGATGGATCTTGATGGACTGAAGTTTTCATAACCAATTAATATGGACAAGTTGAAGAAATACTATCCCTGAGAGGCTTGTTGGGTTGAAAACTTGGAAGGATGACCCATGCAAAAATTAGAGCAAGGAAAAAAGAAAATTGAAATAAAATGAAGCTCGTGAGGTTGAAAACCCAAAAGGCGGCTTTGGAAAAAGTTAGAGCACAAAAGGAGAGTGTTAACACCTGAGTGAACCCTAACCGTGAACTATGTAAGGTCTGATTCATGTCCTTGAGATACATAGGAAACTTCATTCTAAAGTTCGGCCCCAACCATGTTCAATTCGGTTGTTCTATCCATGTTTGATCAATTTATTTTGCTCAGATTCAGGTCCAGTTGTCTAGACCTTGTTTTTTGTGATAAACATGGTGGCAAGGTAGACTCGATTGGTGATACAATAATGGAAGAAGTGCAGAGAGTCTTGTCTAGGGAGTTGATTTAAGGTTGTGCATTTTGAGGGTTGATTTCATGTATGTTAGGTGGTGGTTGTTTGCGAAAATGTGTTTTGGTGCTTTTAACAAAATCGACTGATTTTCTCCAATATTTTTTTTAATTGGACCTAAGAGGAAGCTTTTCAATACCCACAAATATTTGATTACATGATTTCAAAACAAAAGTAAAACAAACATGCTCATCCTACTCCCATATTAATTAAAGCATTTTACACCATAAAACTAAGGTCAAAGCAACAAACTATAGACAAGTCAAGTCCTTTGCCTTTTTCCTACTACACCAAATGACTCCGCTGCTAAAGATGCACTTACTGCATCTCCTTGACATACCAAAGCAGGCACTCACTAGAAAGAATATGACTGAAATCATTGGTAGGAGCTAAAAGCTCTCTCATCCTCCAGGCAATGGTATATCGAGAGAGATGCCTAGTCCAAAGTAGAAATGAAGCTAGATACTCGATCCTGTTAGCAGGGCGAGTCTGATCATGTTCAAACTATCGCTTGAACCGAAAAGGAAAATAGAAGATGTAATGTGTCAGGCCGACCAATAGAACACCCAGTTGACAGAACATACTATATGTCATTAAAGGAAAATTTAGCCAAGGGCAGTGCCAAGCAATGTCCACCGTAGACCAATTGCACATCTAGTTGCACCATAAACCCTTTGAAGAGAAATCCACTGTCTGAGCTCGGAAGTTGTAGTTCCTAGTTGAGTATCGAGCACAAGGAGCCACTACCTTCAATTTATCTATCAACCATACCTGGGGAGAGATAAAAAATAAGAGAGATTAAAGAATAGAGAGGTGTTCGTTGAGTGAAAAAAAAATAAGAAAGGGTTTTTGAGGAAAAGATTCAAGAGATAAGGGACGAAGGGATGTGAGAAACATAAAGTAAGGAAGGGTGGGAAACAATACATAAAGAAATAATGGACTTCTTACAAACCGAGAGGTCTCTCGTCTACAGAATACGTCCAAGCCTATCAAAGTCTTGGCTAACAATAAGCCCATGCAATTTTGGCCTACCTCGATGAGCCTGATGCTCGCCTTGTCACCACTAGGGGCAAGCAAGTAGTGTGAAAGTATTCACATGCAAAGCGCATACTGACGATGCCCTCGCCAAATAGGGTCACTCCTATCTGCAACAATAGAAAATTGGTGAATCAATCTGAACACGTCCAAATCCTTGTCGTAGGCTAGGGACCGAGCCTCATTTAGAGTTAGACCGCACATCCTGGCTAAGGCTTGAGCATGGACGAAATTGGGTTGAGGCATGATTTCTTCATCCTGAGATAGCTCCATCAATGCTCAAAATTTTTTACTGGACGGACAAAGCTCTTGTAGACCAAAGTGAAATACAAGTGTGATCGGATCCTAACAATGAACCACCGTCCGAAGGAAAGGAAGATGGAGCGAGGTCCGACTCAGAGAAGAAAGAGCATCTAGGCCGAATCCCGTGAAATTTACTTTATCGATGTCGTCCAAAGAGGCTATCAATCCTGGAGCCTCGCTATAGTTGGAGCCCCCATTTTCAGAAGAAACTCCTTAGTTTTTTCACTTTTGGATGAAAAATAGCCGCAAAACGCATTTTAAAGGGATAAGGTCACATAAGTGCTTGACAACTGTGACCCATTGTCTGGCTGAAACCGTCGACCAGCTAGCCACTTTTGGCTCGACCGGACAAGTTTACGGCCGGCCGACCCCTAGAGTTGTAGAAGCAGTGTGGTTTTTTAGCTTGACTTATAGATTTTGTTTCAAGTTTTTTTTTGAGTCCTTTCCATCTCAATAAGTGTAAATAGGTGTGTTTAGGCTATTTTTGCTGTGTTACAAGTTTCTCAAGTTGTATCTTGTGTTTTGGTCAGTCATTGGTTCAATGTCAGATTCATAACTCATCCAAAATGCAACCATTCTCAATTTCAAATTCAAAATAAAAAGTGTTTTGTGCTCAAGTGCAGTGTCATGGAAGTATAGTTGCCCAAGATAGCCCAAAAACAAAAGTATTTCTTTTATTACTTCCCAATCAAAAGGTACTAAAAAGCTTTTACAAAAACCTATCTAAAGCTATACATGATGTTCTAAACTACAAAGCAAAATGATGTACAAAAAAGAGAAATATAAAATAAGAGAATCAGAGTCGGCTCGCACTCTTCATCCTCTTTACCGATGGAATCCCAGTATCATCTCCGTCAGTGTTGCTACCCTTACCCTCAGCCATCACAGTTGCATCACCTCCAACAGACGCCACTATCCTCGCTATCATCACTAGAACCGCTAGCACTCCCATTACCATTAGCATTATCTCCACCGCTATCGTCTCTAGAACCACTGTCTTCCTCATTATCATCATCGCCATAGGCGTCACTACCCTCCGAGTGCTCGATGTCAATAATAGCATCTCCGCTCCCTTCACTATCCTCAAAAGTCTTATCAATAATAAGGTCCTCCTCCTTAAGAGTAGTAGGAGTCTTTTCTGAAGAGGAAGAGCTCTCCACTACCTGGCTGCCTTTGTCTCTACCGGGGGCGCTCTTTCTACGGCTTCTGTCTACGCCTCTCTCTCTAGCTAAAAGATGTCCTACCCCTCTCTCGGCTATAAGATAAGGCATCACTGGTAGCGCATCAAGCTGAAATAAAAGGGTGGTAAGAAATAAAATGTCAGATGAGAAGAGTACTGGGATGAAGATAGTCTATTAGAACATATCAAGGCAGAAGTATGAGGTAAATAGTACAAAATGGGTTAGAATGGGATATTTGAACTCTAGCTGCGGCAAAGGCATGCTCCTTTCTCCATACCATGTAGACCAAAGACTCAATCACCTCTAGGCATTGCTCGGTGTAGGTTACAGGAGGCTACAAACGAAAATGAAAGCAAAATAAAGCATGAGTAAATCAAAATAAGGGCATAATAAATCAATATATAGGTATGTAAGGAAGTTGTGGAAGAATTCAGGCAAACTTGTCTCATATCCAAAGTGAGGGTGAGCACTTGGTCCTCAAGAAGCTGCAGTGGAATCTCCTTAAGGGCACCACTCAACCTTATATATGTAATTGAGGATAGGAGTGTTGGGAAGCCGGTGGCAGGGTCGATCACCGGAGCAACAGTTGTGGAAGAAGCACCTCCAGGCACAAGAGCATCAGTAAAAAGGGAAACAACAGCAATGCCATCTCTTAATACTCAGCTAGTGTCTGGAGTAATGGGAGACATAATATGAGACTGCAAAAAGGCAGCATAATCTCTAGGCACATCAAACAGATCTGCATCATGACCATCAAACATGGCCTCGAGCTCAATAATGTTCATAATCAGGTTTGCATTCCTCATACGGGTAGGCAACGAAAATGGAATGTCCAGAATCGCATGGTCTAAAGTCTGGTGGGGGAATCGCTCTCCCAGGTACCAAGCCCGACTGAAGGGGCCCTCAAAGAGTATTCTTACCTTAGAGATTACCCATGATGTGGCGTATCGCTCTCTCTTAAGCTGAGGCATAGCAACCTAGGGATGCCAATCAACTTGCATATATGAAAGAGTAAGTTGTAATCAGAAGCCCAGGTAAAGAAAAGTAAAAAGATAAATCGAATCAATGTGAGTTTTGAATTCTGAATGCTTATCCGAACAGGGGTCACAGTATCAAAGAAGTAGCGAAAGTAGGTGAAGCTACGAGACTGGCGATCTCGTGGCCTGAGGGCCTTGTTAAAGTATAGAGATTGGGACACCTCCCAATCGATGTCGCGCATTGGAACTAGAGCTAGCTCGGAGAAGTACGAGTACGCCCATATCTATACAAGAAATGGGAATGGCATCAAATAATAGTCAGAAACGAGGTCATGGATAAAATAGAATGTGCAAGGTAGAAAATATAGCAAAGTGAACTAAAAGGGATAGGGTGTACCTCCCATGCGCTCCAATATCCTCCCAGTAACCTCGTCTTTCGACGGGAGGATGAGTTCGCAAAACTGTATAGAGTAGCTAGGCCAGTGCTTCCCTAGTCATAATCCTTCATCTACGGGATGCTCACCATCATGTTCAAGAAGTACAATCTAAGATTCTCTATTCAGAATAGGGTAGTATCGAGGACGATAAAAGGAATCATGAGAATATTGGATAGTGGCCTTCTGAGTGTCGGGATGTATATCGTGAAACCTCTGGTGTAGCTAGCTATATCGAATAATTCCCGGGCTGTCCTATGGGGGAATGGCCTCGAGCAAGTGGAGTTGAGCAGCGTCCCAGGATCCTATTTTTGAATCAAAAGGGATCGAATCACCCCTTATTGGAAGGCCAGTGATCATAGAGAAGTCATAAGGGGTCCTCATCATCTTCCCTGTAAAATAAAAGTGAAAGGAGTTAATGGTATCCCACCACCTCTCTATAAGAGCTGCGATAGTTGAGCGAGTAGTCTGTAGCTAGGTAATCCCTGAGCAAAATGTGCCAAAACAGGCCTGCTCTATTGAGGCCCGAACTCCAGCGGGGAGAGCCCTGTACCATCGACGGGGGAATAAGACTATTCCATATCCTTTCATATGTAGATCGTCATCATGTTTCAAGAACATTGGTTAGTATAGTGCAGATATGAGCAAATGTAAAGGAAACATGTGGGTTTGAGATCAATACTTACTAGTCAAGCACCATGGGATAGGTGTAGTTGTCGCTCTTGAAGTAGCACATTCGAAGCAACCCTTGGCCTAAACTCAGCAAATGTGAGCATACTACCGCAAATCAAGCGATGAACATCGGGCTGGTAGGTGGTCAGATTGAATGGCCTGAGGTGCAGCGATGGTAGCTCTGGACCAAACACGAGATAAATGATATCCTCTGTTGCTAAGTCCAAGTCATCTACCTGGATACCTACATCCTCAACAAGTATGTGAACGTCAGACTCGGTGGCCAGAAAAAGCATGTCAACCTCTAGAACGACGGGAGGAACATCTCTGTAAGGAATATTAGCGTCCATCAAAAGGAATAGGTGTGTGTGAACTAAAAATGAGGGAGAGGGAGGAAGAACCAAAAGTCCAAAATAGGTCACTCGAAAACTTGAAAAGCAAAAAAAAAATTGAGAAACCAAAGGGAATGTGTAGGAAGCTAGGCCATGACGTGCAAAACATGTAATAAGGAGTGGAAAACTCAAACTCAACTAAATCACAAGCCACTCAGTTCAAAACGAGGAGGAAGACGATGGTTTTGAAGGAAAATGGGCGTAGGTTGTTGGGTAAAGTGAATGAATGAGAAAATCTAGAGAGAGAAGGAAGGGAAGAGGGGGAGTGTGTTTCGAAAGGTATAGGAGTGAACAAAATCGTCGGTTTATATTTGTAAACATTTTGGGAGGCAAAAGGTTGAAATTATCCCTAGAAAGCCCAAAACAGCATATGTTCAGCCGGTCACTGTTTTTTACCGGCAACCAAAATAAGTGACCAACAGTAACCTTTTGAACAAGTAGAGTCGTGTTGTAGTCTAAAGAAACTATGTTTATGATTGGAAAGAAGAATTAATGCTAATCAGATTTAGTACGGAGTTAATATGTTCGTATGTGCCCAGAGAACCAAACCATGCAACAAAAGAATCCAATTAATGCATAAGATTTTTATTCAACAAGAGAGGGTTATAGAAGATTTCCGACTAAAGAGATGGTCCTAGCTATTACAAGCAAACCATATTTCACAAGAGGACAGTTCTAGGACATGCAAGTCCTAAACATCATTATTTTATATGCGCCGATTGCCTTTTGTACATAAAGATTTGTCCCTTGTTCTTCGAAGAGCAAAATGAAGAAAAGGCATGCCCGAAGTTAGCCTAAGTTGTGGGAAAAAGGCTACAATGATGCAAGAGGTATGAAAGGCCTCCCGGTGCATCTTCATCATTGCCAAAATCGCCGTGATCATGGAAGTTTTCCTTAGTATCAAAGATGGTTTCTATGTCATCCTCATCGTCGCTACTTATCGTCGGAGAATCCGAAGTAGACAGTCGAAGTAACTCCAAGCCTTTATCCTAAAACCAAGAGAGTTGTTTTATTAAAGAAAGAAGTGACAAACAATAGTACAAAATAGGAAATAAGTTGCAAATTCAGGGTGTTTACCTCTAGAAAATTGGTAGGATGAGGAAACAAAGATCCCATGGGTGAGGCAATTTGAGTATACCTGTGAGTCGACGTTTGGTAAAGTCCATAGAAATGCCCTCGAGCACGAGCGTAGCTCAGGGATTGGCTGTAAACCTCTCTGCGGCCACAAACTCTCCTCCTAGTGTTATTGGCAGATTCTTCCAGAACAACCCATAGTTCATCTCTCTTTCTACGAACAAGTATTCTCTTACCACCACAGCCTTTGGAAGGAGTTCTTGAGCGTACTACCTCTAGGTCGAGAACCATGACATCACCAAAGCTATCATCAGAAGCACTAAAAATATTAGCATAGTGAAGGAGGTCCATGTCTTGAGGAGCATTGGAAAAAGGAAGAAATGTTGTGAGCCATTTGAAGTAAGAGAATACACATAAGGCCACCTTAATCGCAAATTCGAGTGGTCGTGAGTAGTTTGTAGGCAATGCACAACCTTTTCACAAATTGGTAGAAGTTGAAAAGTCAAGCCAACCTTGGGAATTGACCAAATAGACCAGTCAAACTCAAGTTTGGCCGGCCGACCTAGATATTGACCAATAGGATCTGGAAAAGCTATTCCAAAGAATCTAATAAGTTTTAATGTGCTAGAACAGGAGCAAGGATATATGTTCAAAATTTGGAAGAAATGAGGGTACTTAGATGTATGTATGAACATCCGAATGTGAAACAAAGCAAAGACTCGGAGAACATCTATAAACAAAAATGGTTATATCTATATAAGGGCTGTGAATGACAAAGTTGTTTACAAAACAGCTAGTTACAAAAAGTTCTTATGTCGTTTGGGGTAAATACAATTGAAGTTCTAGCGAGTTATACAAAGGAAAACAAAGGAAAGGATGACCAAAAATGGGATATGAACTACGCAGCATGAGCAACCATCCTGAGAAGCAACAGAGTACCAACTGAACCAGATCCATCGTCACCACCGCCAGAGTCACTGCCAAAGACACTGCTACCAGTAGAAGAGTCATATAGGGGGCCCCCAGCTCGTCATCCTCCTCATCATCATCACTACTGATGATAACCATGTTAGGAGGGGCAACCTCGCCCTGCAAAAGAAGAAGTATGAGTTTAAAGGTGGGAAAATTGTATGCAACTATTCAGATAAAATAATCATATTTTTAGGTAGCTAACCTCATCGGAAAGGTGTGGACGCAGTAAATCTGGTGACAAAGGGCCACGTCCTTGTCCTCACCACCCTTAGATTCCTAGACCTTGTCATTTATGGAAAGCATGTCTCGGACAGTAATAGCATCCTCGTTGTGAGCCCAAGTCTGTATAGGCTCCCCATCTACTACCTGCCCGCGACCACTACTACTACCACGAGGCTACCCTAAGCCATGCCTCCTTGCATGTGTCACAATGTAGGCAAGCTTGGAAGTTGGACGGTTGCGCCTTCTTATAAACTTTCAAAATTGTGAAAAGACTATTCTGACTCTATGATTTCCTGATAGGGCCGGTTGACCACTTTCTAATTCGGCTGATCAGTTTTCCAGTCAGCCAAGCTATCATCAGTAGTATGTTGGAATAAAGATGCTCAAAAGTGTGCAGTGGTTACCCAGTGATGCATGGTCGACAGCTCTATCATATTCTAAGGTACAGTTGTTCAGCAGCACTAGCAAAGAGAAAAGTTTGTCCTTGTTTGGTTGTGTTTTTCTTGCATATTCCTCAGTGGCATGATGCTTCTATTGTCGCTATCGATCTCTACACGTGCAAAGCATGTAAAGTGTGAAAAGCTTCAGTTAATGCTACCTCCTACATGAGTTGGCGGCTAACATTACCCTCGGTTAATACCGCCCCCTGCGTGGGTTGGCGGTTAACACCACCCTCAGTTAATACCGCCCCCTACGCAAGTTGATGGTTAACACCATTCTTTCTCATTTCATGTTGTGGCATGCTTTGAGTGTGTTGTGGAGTTCCTTGTTGCCATGACTACCGGCCATGTGTGACTTTGGCTACAGCCATCTTTGTCCTTTTCCCTGTTACGCCCTGGCATGTGAGGGTTTTGCATTTCTTTCATTCGCGTAAAACATGCTTGTATATATTATGCACTGTCTTTCTTACTTTTCCGCAGTTGTTACCTTGTTTTTGTCATTTTCATGAGGGCCTCCTTTTCCTTTTGCCATCTTTGCAACTTTATCTTTGTTCTACCTCGTGACCTTTCGTGGTGTTTGTATCATTAAGTACTTCAAAACTCCAGCAATGGGGTACACGTAAGCCCAATTATCAAATCATGGCAGCCCGCGCCACGTAGGCCCAACTTTTCACATATTTTGAGCATGGCATTTGCATTATGCCCCTAAACTATATTGGTTTGATTCCATGTAAAGGGATACATAGGCAACCCACGGGTTTAACCATGTTTTATCTACATGTCGTTTGTTTGCCTAAGTCTTACAGCCTTGTCAAAAGGGTCATCTTTGGGCTTTTACATTCACTCACGTCATGAAATGACGCACCAAGCTCTATCAAAGAGGGGCAACTGTAGACACCCCACTTTTTACTACACTTAAGATTTGGGCACTCTCTTTTGGGTTCTCAATGATAAAGGCGAGATGTATTAATAAATTTCAACATTAGTCCTTTTACCACCAATAAATTTCAACATTAACAAATTTCAATTCTTTCAGCACCAACCAACAACATTAATCCAACACTCTCTTTCTCATTGAACTATTACATCAAAAATACAAACTTTCATGTGCAATTCTTAGTTACATCAACATTAGCATAGTTCAAGAAGTTAGAGTAGGTAACACAAAAAAAAAAAAGTGCCCTAATGGCTTACATATATCAAGGCCATGCCTTTGTTACAATAAATTAGATCACGGTCCTAAAACAAGCATGCTCGAAGCTTCCACAGGGTACATCAATGAGCGTTCGTGTTCCATCCAATACAAGACTTCCACCTCCTTCTCATTGGGGTTGTGACACATCAGCAAGTCTTGAATTATTAGAAAGGAATGAGTAGATGCCCAGTAGAAAAACTTTTAACAAAGTATCTAGTTATTCAAATATCCATATCGCATCATTACAACCCTAAACACATTTAATTCAACTCTTAATATTATTTAAAAAAAGAAAAAGAAAAAGAAAACAAGAATCCACTGTTTCCACGAAAAATATAAATTTAGCACTAAGGGTAAATACACCATAAAGTCCATAAATAAAGTCCCAATAAATACATATAACTAGGTTCATAACCAAAAATATCCCCACATTTGCTGGCTATTAATATGGCGGGAAATGGGCACCCAAAATCATCTGTTTTTTCAATTTTAGTGACTACAATATGGAAAGACCAATGGGCACCCAAAAACATTTCCCCACATTCGTCTGGGGATAAACCCAAGACAGTGTAATTGGGCACCTAAATTTCCCCGCACAGGTACCAACATAATACATAACCATCTTCCCAAAAATCGACTGTCGACCGAACTCACATGCTATTTACCTCCTCTTAACAATTTTTACGAAATCTCCAAGTATTCTTTACATTCATTAAAGTAGAAAAGATCTTTCATCATCCAAGCAATTGTGGCAAGAAAAGGTAACAACCTCCAACACCCCAACATCATTTCAAATTCACAATATTCCATTTAAATACCACTTTAGTATCATGAACCAATCATTGATCTAAAGAATTAAAAGTCAATTTCACTTTATTACATCATTTCTAAAATTTCAAAATTAGGGTTTTTATAAGATTTGGGACTTTTGTCCCCTAAAACATATATAATAGTAATTTTCATCAAAAACTTCCATAATCCATGGCTCAAAGTAGAAATTTAAGAAAATTTTAGGAAAAATACTATTTATGTAAGAAAAACTTCATTTTATAACTTCAACCCCCATCAACTCACAATGTCATGGAAACACACCACATAATCATCTCCAATTCAAAGAGATAAAAAGATAAAAGTAGTCCTACCTCAAGTTTCAAGACAAAAAAAACTAGATTATCAATGAAATCTTTGCGAAATCCCAATCCAATCGGTATAAAGCTTGGTCTTAAGTTAAACTTCACCTTTTGCAAGCAATGGGTTTGTGAATCTAAGTAGAAAATGAAGATTTCTAGAGAGAATTAGCTAGGGTTTTCAAAGTTAGAGAGAGGAAAGAAGAGAGAAAAAAAAAGTGAAGAAAATGATCTAAAAGTCACTTTTTAAGTGGTTGATATCGCGCAGAGCGCTCGAGCAGTCTTTTCACTGCTTGAGTGGTGAATGAGGCCTCTTAGTAACTCTGTCTTCCAAAACAAGATAATGAGAGCCCTTTCACATTCGCTTGACCAACCACTTACTTGCTCAAGTGGTCCCTCAACCTGCAAAACAAACTACTGGGAGCACCTCATCTATGCTCGAACGGTATTTGAATTGCTCCAGTGGTCACCTGAAACGAATTGTCACAATCTCTTCCCCTTAAGGAATTTTGCCCTCGAAATAACGTCAATCCTCAACACAATGTCAATGATATGATACCAACATAATCATCATCAATTCTTAACAATCCCCAAATAATGAATGAAAAATTTCTAGTAATAAAAGAAGGAAAACATAGGAGAAAAGATATATTATATCCAGTTCACCACACATTACAGAAAAAGTGATTCAAGTACAAACATCATATATTTTGAAATAAATTTGGGTATTTCTCATAGACCTCGATGTCACGCTCCCAAGTCACTTCCTCAACATCATGATGTCACCACAGCACTTTGACTAATGGAATGGTCTTATCTCTTAATACTTGTTCCCAGGTATCTAGAACTTGGATTGGCCTCTCCTTATAAGATACATCCTCATCAACCTCAATATCCGTCCAATCTAACACATAAGAAGGATCAGGCTCATACTTACGAAGCATTGACACATGGAACATATTATGTACTGCGGAGAGTTGTGGTGGTAAGGCAAGACGATACGTAACTTCTCCTATCTGTTCTATAATGTCAAAAGGACTGATAAATCTGGGAGATAATTGCCTACTTCTACCAAACCTTATCAATCCCCTCCTAGGTGAGATCTTTAGAAATACATGGTCTTCTACTTCAAAGGACAACGGTCTTTGCCTCCGATCGACATAACTTTTTTGACGGCTTTGAGCTATAACTAATATCTTTGAAATGAGAGCTACCTTCTCGATGGTCTTGCGAACCAACTCGGGCCCAAGCATAGGTGAATCCCCTACCTTATCTTAACAAACCGGTGATATACAAGGATGCCTATAAAGAGCTTTGAAAGGTTCCATCTCAATGCTAACCTAGTAACTATTGTTGTAAGCAAACTCAACTAAAGGTAAGTGTTTCTCCCAAGATCTTTTGAAGTCTAACACACACGATTTTTACATGTCATCCAAAATTTGAATGGTGCGCTCAGATTGTCCATCAGTCTAAGGATAGTAAGCAGTACTAAAGTTCAGTTGAGTACCCAAGGCACTCTGAAGACTCTGCCATAATCGAGTAGTGAAGCGAGGATCTTAATTCAGAAACTATGCCTACTGAAACTCCATGGAGTCGAATAATTTCACAGATGTAGATTTTGGCTAAATACTCAATAGAATCTCCCACACTCATGGCAAGAAAATGGGGTGACTTGGTGACTCGATCTACAATCACCATATCGCATCATTTCCCCTTTGCATTCTAGGAGACCCGTAACAAAGTCCATATTGACATGTTTCCATTTCCGCTCATAATTGGTAACAGTTACAATAACCCCGCGGGTTTTTGATTTTCGGCCTTGACTTGCTGACAAGTTAGACACTTAGACATAAATGACGCTACGTCATTCTTGATACGCCTCCACCGAAACTGATAACTAAGGTCATGGTACATTTTTGTGCCTCCTAGATGCACTGCAAGGCGGGAGTAGTGGAATTCCCGAAAGACTTCATCTCTAATAGGCTCAGGTACAAACAATCAGTCAAGATAACGGACACTCACATCGGCATAAACATTCAAACCCTCCTCTTCCTTTCTCTTGGAGATTCTCTCTCGGATAGTCTCCACTTCCAGATCACCCTGTTGTGATTCCACTACTCGTATGACAAGTGTAGGTTGTGCGATAGTGGTGAACAAGGTAGCCTACTCCATGGACTCGCAAAGTTGCAAGTCAAACTTACTGATGCCCCTATCATCTTCCATTTTCTCATTGCGAGACTAGCCGAGGCACTTGCAGATTTTCTACTCAAGGCATCGACCATTATGTTGGCCTTTTCGAGGTGATAGTGTAACTCACTCAAAGTCGTAATCCTCCATAAATTCCATCCATCTCTGTTAACGCAAATTCAAATCTTTCTGAGAAAATAGGTACTTAAGACTCTTATGAGTAGAGAATACTGCAAATTTTTCACCATACAAATAATGTCTCCAAAGTTTCAAGTCAAAAATGATCGTAGCAAGTTCTAGGTCGTGAGTCAGGTAATTTCTCTCATGAGATTTTAGTTTTCGCGAACTATATGCCACTACTCTGTTCTCTTACATTAAAACACATCCCAACCCCTCCTTGGAAGCATCACAATACACCTTATACCCCAAACCACGTTTTGGTATAATGATAATGGGAACGGTAGTAAAACTAAGCCTTAATTCCTGAAAAGATTTCTCACAAGATTCACTCCAAACGAATTTTACTCCCTTACGAGTCAATCTAGTCAAAGGTGATGCTATAGAAGAGAAATTCCTTACAAAGTGACGGTAGTAGCCAACTAGACCCAGGAAACTATGAATTATGAAGGCATTTTTTGGTTGATCCCAATTCTATGTAGCCTTAATTTTGGAAGAATCCACCGAAATCCCGTTCCTGGAAACTACATGACCCAAAAACTTCACTTCTAAGAGCCAAAACTCACACTTTTCAAATCTAAGAAGTTGTAAAACAATACGGAGGTACCCCTCATGTTCCTTCTCGAAAGGTGAGTAGATAAGAATGTTGTATACAAAGACAACTACAAACTAGTCAAAAAACTCTTGGAAGACTTGATTTATCAAGCCCATAAATGTAGTAGGTGCATTGGTCAAACCAAACAGCATAACTAGGAACTCATAATGGCTATATCTAGTACAAAAAGCTATCTTAGGAATATTCTCATCCCTTACCCGTAACTGATAGTAACCCGACCTTAAATCTATCTTCGAAAAACAACATGAACCTTTGAGTTGGTCAAAAAGGGAGTCTATTATGGGCAATTGATACTTATTCTTAACCGTAACTCTATTTAATTTGCGATATTCTATACATAATCTCAATGAACCATCTTTCTGTTTAGCAAAAAAGGCTGGAGCTCCCCATGGTGAAGTTCTAGAATATATGAAGCCTTTATCTAACAAGTCTTGTAATTCTTTCTTCAGAACAACCAACTCGGTCGGTGCAAATCTATATGGTGACATGGAGTTGGGTGTCGTGCTTGGCACCAAATCTATGCAAAACTCAACCTTTCAGTGAGGCGGTAATTCAGTGAGATCCTTTGGAAAGACATCTGAATACTCCCAAACCACTCTAGGAAACGCATCTCGAATCCTACCACTCCCATCATCTAAGAAGGTTACCAAGAGAGAACTAAGTTTGCCTTGACCATATGGGTCATACAATGGAAGCAATAATATGTTGGTTCTATCCCCCAGAAAAGAGAAACAATTACCACCCGATGTACAGACTGTAACTCTCCTATGGTAATAGTCTACAATGGCACAGTAGAGGACAACCAATCCATGCCAAGGATGGTAACAAAATTGGACATATCTAACAACACAAAGCTGAATAGAAGTCAACGATCAACGACCTCAATCACACACTCGCAACATCCCATATTCAAGACAATCTTACTCTCAACTGGTGATTCTATCACAAGCGGAGACTCTAGTTGCTCACTTCTAACCCAGCATGGATGCAAATGCAGATGCTATGACTATGTGAGATGCCCCAGTATCTATCAACACACTGGCCCAAGTATTGAAGATAAGATATGTACCTCTCACAACAGATGGTCTAGTAAATGGCTCAGATGTGGTGATGGCATATACCTTTTCCCTGTGACATCTGCTCTCTCAGATTGCCTCTCAGAACATAGGCTTGCTGCACAAATTGTGCAGATGTGGCCCCGTATACTACTCTGGATGCCTGACTGGACTGGGCGGGCTGATGAGACTGCCTTTGCCCCTAGCCTATCTGGAAACCTCCTAATTAGCGAGATCTCCACACACTAGCTAACCCTACTTTCTGTGGGCAAAGCTTCCTCAAATGCCCTGGCTGACCACACTGATAATAAGATGAAGCCTGACCTCTATTTCGAGGCTGGCTCTAAGAATGAGAGAACTAAACTTGTGGCCCACGATTCTGTCCACATTCTAAAACTTTGTGACCCAGCTGGCCACATCAGTAACATGCACTACAGGTTTGACCCATGTTCTCTAAACTTTCACCCATCATAAAACCCGAAGACTTAGTTTGTTGAGGTGGTCATTGAAATGATGATGATAAACCCCTACACTTCTTAAAGGATCTCGAATCACCTGGGGATTCTGAGTATCCCGACCTCTTCAATATCTGCCTTGCCTCATCTACCTCTACCCTGATTTCCACATATGCTGCAGCCTCCACTAACCGATCATAATCTTGAATCATGTTATCCACCACCTTCATTAAGATTTTTGGCCTCAATCTCTTCTCGAATTCTAAACATTGGCACTTTTCCGTCGCTACGAGCTCAGGTGCAAAGTGAGAAAGATTGGTGAAAGTGGCTTCAAACTTAGCCACGGGTTCAAACTACCTTTTCAACCTCTCCCTAACAATGGAAGAGAGGAATTTCTCCTGAAAGGCGTGTGTAGATGCCTCCCAAGTGTGCTCATTTTAGCATATTTCCACCATTGCCTAGCCTCTCATTTTAATTGATAGGCTGCTAATGCCACCCAAAGCTCACCCTCACAAATGTCCAAGATCTCAAGATATTTAACAATCTTCTCCAACCACTCATCTGCTTTCATAGGGTCAGGCCCGCCACTGAACTCGGAGAGGTTAGAATAGAAGAATTTCTTCTTCAGAAAATAGTTCTAGTCTCTCCTTCTACAGTCCTAGCTACTTGCTCAGCTCTCAATATATCTATGTACTCTTTAAGAGCCCCTGTCAGAGCCGAAATATCCCGATCGTCCCGATGAGGTCTACCACGACCTCTACTATGTCCTGACATCCTATAAGAAATAGAGATAAATTAAATTTGTAACTCGCCTTTCTACCCATAGTCTCACCCACCCTACACGCACTAGAATGAGACCATACATTTAAATCACATTAAGCAAACCACATAAGCACTTTGTCACATAGAGCACCTACGAACCACCCCTATAAGATATCAACATGTTCTACCATGCGCAAAGACTTTCAAGTGGAAAAAACATTGATGAAGTACCTTTCCAAAAGGACTTCAATGAGTTTAGTAAATCCAAGTTATATCCCAAACGTTTGGTCCCATACCCACATAGTCACATAAACACATGAGTATGTTAAGTAGTTAACATCCTTCTTAGCATGGCAAACCCATTATGGTGTTAGTCACTTTCCACGAGCTAAAAAAACTCAAACTTGTTAGCTCTAATACCAATTTGTAACACCCAAAAATATTAATAATAAAACATTATTCATGACATAATAAATTTCAATCCTTTCACCACTAGCCAACAACATAAATCCAGCACTATCTTTCTCATTGAACTATTACATCAAAAATAGGGCTGAGTATAGAGTTATCTGAATTGCCCAACCCACCCGATCCACATACAAATGGGCGGTTTTGCAAACACAATGCGGGCGGATGCGGTTTGGAATATGGCATGATTGCGGGTTGCGGGTTTTACCCACACCCGCAAGAACCCGCCCGCACTTAGTCTTTTAAATTATTTTTTTTTTTTTATATTCAATCTAGACTGTTGATTTCATTCCTATCCTAGATATTTTTTCCCATAACACCAAACCCTAATCTCTTAACTCAATATCTGCGCAGCTCTCTATTTTCATCTCACTCTCTCTCGTTCTTCCATTTCTCTCTCTCTCTCTATATCTCTCTGTGTCTCTGTGGCGACCACAACAAATAATCAACCTTTGATGATCAGTGACCTTCTACGGCAAGATCGACCTTTGCTAGATCGGTGACCTTCGATTCGATGAACGGTGACCTTTTCCGGCAAGATCAACTTTTGACCATCTCTCTCTCTCTCTCTCGATGACCTTCGACGATCAACATTAGCCATGTAAGTTTGAATTGATCTTTAGCTCCTTTCTCAATATACTCTTAATTGAAAGATATGTTAGAAATCTTGAAATAAGAGAATCTCATAAGATGATCTTGTGGTGAGAAATGTGTTTTCGTCTAGAAATGTGTTTAGATAGGGGAACAAAGATTTTGGGGATAAAGAATCTTGCGGTGAGAAATGTTTATTCTTCATTGTTGATTGTGTATCATATGCCAATTCAATTTTCCACATATATAAAGACCACAGTATATTAGCTTTGTAAGTAGGTTGTATTGTGCTCAATTTTCCACATATACACTGCATGATATGATTGGTCATCACCCTCGGCCATAACAACACTTGATTGTCTACTGCATAATTGTTTCATAACTGAACATGTCCTGGATGAAGTTTGAATTGGAATTTTAAATTCCTTAATGAATATGGAGTTCTGTTTACCAAAAACAGAGAATAAGTTTTAATTCATTAATTATTAATGTTTGAGCATTTTAGAAAATGGGAGAAAAGGGCCCAAAATAAATATTTACAAAATGGGAAAAAAAAAAAAAGGCTCCAAAATAAATTGTAAAGAAAAAAGTCCAATTCGCAAACCACCCACACATTTGCGAACCTTATCCGCACAAACCATAACCTGCACTGCGGGCAGTTGCAGGTTGAATTTTTCCCAAACTACATACATGCGGGCGGGTCCAAACCGATTCGCAAACCGTCCAAAATTGAACCACGAACACCCCTAATAAAAAATACAAACTTTCATGTGCAATTCTTAGTTATATCAACATTAGCATAGTTCAACAAGTTAGAGTACATAACACAAAAGAAGTGCCCTAATGGCTCACATATATCAAGGCCATGCCTTATTACAACAAATTGGACTCACGGTCCCAAAACAAGTATGCTCGGAGCTTCCACAAGGTACATCAATGAGCGTTCATGCTCCATCCAACACAAGACTTCCATCTCTTTCTCATTGGGGCAATGACACATCACCAAGTCCTGAAATGTTAGATTGAAATGAGCTAGATGTCCAGTAGAAATCTTTTTAACAAAGTATCGAGTTATTCAAAGATCCATATAGCATTATCACAACCCTAAACACATTTAATTGAACTCTTAATATTATTTAAAAAAAGAAAAGAAAAAGAAAACAAATATCCATAGTTTCCACAAAAATTGTAAATTAAACACTGGGGGTAAATACACCATGAAGTCCCTAAAAAGAGTCTCGATACATACATATAACTAGGTTTATAACCCAAAATATCCCCACATTTGCTGGCTATTAATACAATGGGAAATGGGCACCCAAAATCATCTATTTTTCCACTATTACCGACTACAATACGGCAGGACCAGTAGACACCCAAAAATATTTTCCCACATTCATCCGATGATAAGCTCAAGACAGGGCAATTGGGCACCTAAACTTACCGGCGTGGGTACAAACACAACACACAACCATCTTCCCAAAAACCGACTCTCCAACCAAACTCACATGCTATTTACCTCCCCATTAACAATTTTACAAAATTTCCAAGTATTCTTTACATTCATTAAAGTAAAAAAGATCTTTCATCATCCAAGCAATCGTGGCAAGAAGAGGTAACAACCTCCAACACCCTAACAACATTTCAAATTCACAATATTCCATTCAAATACCACTTTAATATCATAAGCCAATCATTAATCTAAAGAATTAAAAGTCAATTTCACTTTATTACATCATTTCTAAAATTTCAAAATTAGGGTTTTTATAAGATTTAGGGCTTTTTCCCCTGAAACATATATAATATTAATTTTCATCAAAAACTTCCATATTCTATGGCTAAAAGTAGAAATTTAAGAAAATTGTAGGGAAAATACTATTTTTGTAAGAAAAGCTTTATTTTATAACTTCAACCTTCATTAACTCAACAATGTCATGGCAACACCACATAATCATCTCCAAATCAGAGAGATAAAAAGATAAAAGTAGTCCTACCTCAAGTTTCAAGACCAAAAAACTAGATTATCAGTGAACTCTTTGCAAAATCCTAATCCAATTGGTATATAGCTTGGTTCTAACTCAAGCTTCAACTTTTGCAAGCAATGGGTTTGTGAATCTAAGTAGAAAAAAAAGATTTCTAGAGAGAAATAGCTAGGGTTTTTGGAGCTAGAGAGAGAAGAAAGAAGAGAGAAAAGAAAAAATGAAGAAAATGATCTAAAAGTCACTTTTTAAGTGGCTGATATCGCGTAGACCGCTTAGCAATCTTTTCACCACTCGAGCGGTGAATAAAGCCTCTTAATATCTCTGGTTGCAAAACGAGATACTAGGAGCCCCCTTATCTTTCATCGAGAAACCACTTATTCATTCGAACGGTCCTTTGACTTGCAAAACAAACTACTAGGAGCACCTCATCTACGCTCGACTGGTATTTCCACCGCTTGAGTGGCCTCCTGAAATGAATTGTTACATAAAAGCTCTTGGGGAAACCAAAAAGGGAGCTTGTGAACAAAAGGACTCACCCTAATTAAGAAGCGAATTCTTTCCATCTTTAATAACTTTTCCACTACTCTCTCTTCAGTTCTAACTTCATTTTAATTATGTGATTGTTGTAAGTCGTCATAGATGTGGAGGGAATAGAATTTAGCCACCTATTCATTGAGTTGATAGCTTTTTCTTCCTTTTCTTGCTTTCCTTAGCTTTAAATTCATTGTTGTTATGTATCTTGGATCCTTGTGGATGTGTTTGGAAGTAGCTATTAGCCATGCTTTTTCAAGTTCAACAAGTAGAATAGCTTTTCTTATTATTACACTCCTCTATTTCATTTATCATATCTCTCAATTGCATCAATCCATGTGTTCCAACTCTTTTCTCAATATCCATTGGTGCTAAGGATTGTTTCATAGGATTGCTTGAGTGATCCATAGGATTTGCTGTTGAGAAAGTTGTGTCCTTACCTTTCTTTGAGCATTTTAGAAGCAAACAAGAGATTTTGGGTCAAAGGAAGTTGAAACATCCCTTCTCAATCAGTTGTGAACATAGAAAGAGGTGTAACTATCCTTGTTCTATGACTAGATGAGAAGTTTTTAATAAATTTGACAAATCCTTTGTTTTAATGAGCAAAGCTTCTACCAAGAAATGATTTATATTAATCAATGCTCTCCACTTAATAACATGGATTTGGGTATTAATTAGCCCTTATTCACAAAGAGAAGAAGTAAGTTCTTATCCATTTCTTGGGCTTGAATTGGTTCTTGATTTTGATTCATCTCTTTGTTAATCTGTTGCAAAATATTTGTTGTATATATCTGTTTATATCATTGTTGAGGGTTGTAGCCTATATACCTCATTTCCAAGTGATCCTTGTGAGTAGAGGTGTTAGAAAGGATGAACACCCCCTAGAAAGTATCCTTGGCCTCTGTTTTGAAATTTTGCACTAATTTAAATCTCAACCGGAAGAAGAATTCAGCCAGCTACTTTTCTGTTCAGCCGGCCCATTTTATCCTTCAATGAACAGAGCAAGCAGTTTCTGGAAAGTGCTCTCAGAGATGGTTCTAAAGCTTCTAGATGATTTATTTAGTATGATTTGTTAGATTCAGCAGTAGTTTTGCTAAATCAATTCATTGTTGTAATAATCTCTCTCTTTCCCCTCATTTGTTATTCGAATTGTTGTAATAACTTCCAACTTTAAGTCTTTCTAACTCTTTTATTCATGTGCTTTCCATATATGTTGTACAACATCATGTTATATTTATCATACATGTATATTGCATCTATTTTTCATGCATCTGGATCTAGTTCATTTGCATTTGTGAAATTTTTTATTTTCTAAGACGAGCACATGCGTTACCCTATATCTTGACCCTATTGTAGCACGTCCGCGAGGGACCTCGCACTACAGTTCGGACTCCCTTTTTGTGTCACGGTCCTTAATCTTGAACCAAAGAGTCCAAATCCGGCAAATCGTTTGAGAAAACAAATTTTTGAAAAGTAGTGCCAAACATGGACTGCTTTGCCAGATTACAGAGTCGCCACCTAAATATTTTAAAATGGGAAATTTAGGAAACCCTGACTCGGTGCCGAAGGCCACATGTCCGTCATCACCAAAGTGGTCTTGGCTCGGGAGCTTGGGTACGATCGGGGAAGGTCAGCTATGAGCACCCCCTTTCGCTCGGTCCGAAGACCGGCCTCTACTAACCGTGATATCCAATTTTGAAAACTTTATGCGTTCTTATTCCGGTTTTTAGCCTAGAATTACTATGTTGTGCGCACAGCAAACAAGTATAGACTAGATTGCCTAATTTGGAAATAAACATTGCATATCCGTTCGCTTTTGAAAAGCAGTTTGAAATTCCTACTCGCAAGTAGGCTAAAATACGAATTTCAACGAGTTATTCCAACTCAAGCAATCCAACCTCCCCCCACAGGCATTCAAACAGTTTATCACACATAAGCACTTAGCCGCATGGTAAGCATACTGTCATGACAACATTCACACGCATGTAGTATGCTAAAGCGTAAAATACTTACATCGTACTCCGTGCCAAAACAAGAAACTAGTTAGCAAACATGCATGACCTAGTTCATGTTAGAGTGGCTAATGCAGCACAGGCAAGGATGCAATCTAGAGTAGGCTCGGCTAACCCTAAACATGGCATATGGAATGCTACAAATAACACGTATTCAATTTAGAATTGAAATACAATGCAGTTTGTATGATGTACCGAGCCCGATGCATGTCAACAAATGCGTGGATGCACACATGCATTGCATAAGGTATGCTAATTAAATATGCCCTAATCTACCATCATAAGCAGGTAAATAAAAGGGAGAAAGAAATGGAGGTTGGAAGACATGCACACACACACCCACACTTATTACACATTCGCCCTCGCTCGGAGGGACCAAAATAATAATACAGTTCCAAAATAAATGAATAAATATTACAAATTCTAATTACTGAATAAATAAATGTGAAATAAAATGGGGCCTGACCCTC
Organism: Camellia lanceoleosa; assembly: GCA_025200525.1. Taxonomy (NCBI): domain Eukaryota; kingdom Viridiplantae; phylum Streptophyta; class Magnoliopsida; order Ericales; family Theaceae; genus Camellia; species Camellia lanceoleosa. The sequence goes on from CM045766.1 coordinate 32,091,525, forward strand.
GCCTCGGATCTTGTGAATGATGCATGCTCGATGTCCGCCTTTGCCCGAAAACCGTGAGTGCCACTCTTTGGTTCTGCTTTCACCGCCTCTCTCCAAAAATTCCCAAAGTTTCAGAATACCTCCCAAATGATCTGAAATACCCCACGGTGGGGAAGAGCTCATCATTTGCTTGGATTGGCCGTCATTTGCTTGTGGTTATCGGCACAAACAAAGTGCCGATCGGCACATTATCTTGCCGGTCGGCGAAAAGTTCTGCAGAGGACGGTTTGACAAAGAAGAAAAATGCAAGGCATGAATTTTCAAGCAATGTTTGCACCAACCATACTCCTTATCATGTTTTTTGACTCAAAGGGGTACGGCCCTTGGTTCTTGGACCACCAATCACGCATTTTCATGCATGATGGCCCAAAGAACCAATTTGTGCATTTTCATGTCAAATGCAATGCAAACCAAATAAGCACATAAAGGGCCCAACCTCTATCACTTGATTTCAAGAGGCAAAGCATGCATGTTCAATGCAACCTAAACATGTTAGCTAGTATGCAACATGGCATGCAATGTGCAAATGCTAGTATGCAAACAACCATACAAGGAAAGCATGCAAACTAAGAAAAAGGCATGGACTTAAACATGACTTGGGCAACCCTAAGTAGGCCCAAAACAGTGGCCATAATGCTAAGTATGAGGGCTAAGCACACATGCAAAGGTACCAACACTTAGGCATAATGAAGCAAGCTTTAAGCACACTTAAAGGAAGCTAAACATGAACAACTAGCATGCATTATAAGGCTCTGAAATCATGTTATAAAAGGTGCCAAACCAAGTAAACAAGACAAGTAGTGCATGCTACACACTCACACACCTAAGGCTAGCAAGCCAAAATGCAAGGTGACTATATAAGGCATGTCATGGATGGCCTAAACAACTAGAAACAGATCTTATACATGGAAAAAAAAGCACATTTCCAGTTTATGGCCATCCACAAAAACAAAAGCAAGATAGGCTAACAAAGCATGCAAACTTACGGTAAATAGAAGAGATTACAAAGCAAGTGCATGATAGAGTTACCAAACATGGTTGAGCCCTTCTTCAATGTTGAAGAAGGGCTCAAAATGAGCCTACTTACAGTTTATTACATGCTCAAAAACAGATTATACACCAGCCAAATATACTATGCAAGAATCATGGCATACAAGGGGGTACAACATGAAGTACGAAAAGGACGCAAACAGCCAAATACCCTTCATGAGACATGTAGGGGGTCAAACTAAGACCTTTTTCAGGCCTGTCGAAGACCCAAAAACAGAAGCATGGCAGGCTAAAGAGACATGCAAAAAAGGGGGACAAAGAGGGGGTATAATGGTAAGTACTACATGGAGACCCCCAACAGTGTTGAGCCCTTCTTCAATGTTGAAGAAGGGCTCAAAACAAGCAACTTTGTAGTTTACATCGAAGCTCAAAAATACATGCAACTATGGCTTAGATATGAACCAAGAAAATGCTAGTTTGAGGGAAATAGACACTTACCCTTGAAGACCAGCAAACCAGCGGGTTTTGATTGAAGAAAATGAGCTCCTAACCTCTGCAAATGTCCTCCCAAATGCTGGAAATGGAAGTGGTGGTGTTGTGCTATGGGTTGGTGAAGGAATGGCCAAGAATAATGGACTTTTGGAGGCAAAGAAGTAAGATATAGAGGGAGATAGAGGGTTGTATCTATCTATATCAGATATATATCTATATATCTCTGGTTTTTGTTCCAAAACTCCAACCCTAGACCAAGGAGAAGAGAGCTCTCTTTTATAGGCAATGTAAAGCCAAGACTTAGAGGCTAAGTCATCCAAAAGGGGTCAAGGGGGGGCCAAAGCTTGTAAGGGAAGCTTGGACAGCTGGTAAGGCTTCTTGAGGAAGCCAAGACAAAGGGTCAAGGCTTCCTCAAGAAGCCATGAGCAAAGGGTGCACCAAATGGGGTTCAAAGGTGCAAAAAGGATGCAAAATAGGTATATGGATGCACGTGGGTCTGGTTCTGTGCATCCCAGCTGGCACAGCTGGTATGCACCAAGCTTGGGGGGTGCAAAGGGTTCAAACCGGCCAGACAATTTGATTGTTGGCCAAAATAAAGTGCCGGTCGGCACTCTTTTCTGCCGGTCGGCTAAATAGAGTGCCGATGGATGATTCCTTGGTCAAAACATGGCCGGTGGGTATGCAAATCGAAGCCCCGGAAGTTAGCTTTCCAATGGCGCAAACCTTGCATCAAAATTCCTCCTATGGAAAAAGTTATGCCCTTTTCCGTGAAGTCGCGCAGACTCGATCCAACCGGGATGATCCCCTGCTTCAACCCAACATATCTCCTCCACCCGGACTTGGCTTTGGGAGATTCTTGAGTACAAAGTGAAGCCCCGGAAGTCTTCTTTCCAACGATGGTGGCCTCATAGCTTAACTCCAAGTATGTAATTGAATAAGCCCGATTCAGCGAGGGCTGCTCGATTCTCTCCTACCCGGATTCATGGCAAACTTCTTCTTCAACCTATTTTCTCCCCTCCTCTCTTCTTTTCTTCAACTCCAAACCCTTAAACAAAGTGTTTGGGAAGATTTGCCTCTCTTCTTGCCGAAGAAACTGAACCTGTGCCCTGCACATCTCTCAACACCGAGCAAACCATCAGTAATGCCCAAGTCTTGAGGGCGGTCAAAAATGGGGTGTCTACACCTATGCCTTAAGATGATATCCATGTCATGTGTTAGTATTCGAACTCTTAGGCGCATGTCGTGTATGTATTGCATTAGTTATTTGTATATAGGATCATGCATACATGTCTACATATCTATAAGTTTCTTGGGACTCACTTTGAAGTATTAGGTGAGAATTTTTTACTATAGCATATTGCGTGTGCATGTTCCTCATCACATCTGTTGCTATATCATGAGGCTAAGTGCTTAGGTGAGATATATGTTTGAATGCCAGCGAATGAAGATTGTGTTGCTTGTATTGGGATGTAGTTGATTCTTATGATTTTGAGTTTGTACCCCCTCCCTAAAAAAAAAAAATAATAATAATGCATGAAATCAAAGCATAATAAAAAATAGTGACATAGTCTATATTTAATTTCCTCAGCTAGTGATGATAGCGTTATTAAAATCGGAACATGAATATATGTAAATTATAAAATCCACATCATGACTTAGTAGATGTCAATCTTGTGATTGAGTGAGAGGGTTGCTCAATTAATGACATTTCCCTATCATAATTAAGTTTCCGAACCGAGACACTTTGGTTATGACAGTCGATAGCTATTAGCACGAGTCACAAGTTTTTTAGTTTTTGCAAAAGATTTGATGACGACTCTAAAATCTGGGGATATAGTCCATTTCTGGCAAATGTTTTGCAATAAAATGGATTTTATATAAAAATTGCCAGATTTAGGCTCTTATTTTTTTTGTTTGAGATTGCATTAGTGATATCAGATCAGAAATCAGGAGTCTGAACTATTTGGAATGCTTGGTAACCCTAAAAGCATCCCACCCCATCCGTGGTTTTAGTTTGATTAGAAAGACAACTACAAGCTCCTTCATAACAACAAGTTGAGTATGCAAATGATCAATGAAGGATTCGTTCACTAAGACCTTTTGAAATCCGCGATTTGGTTGCTGAATGAGGAATTAGAGACTCTGATGCGATTATGGCTTGAAAATGGGTCCTCATATATGATGATTTTAAAATGGATATTTTATAATGAATGTTCAAAATCAGAGAGTTAAGTCTTGGTTGACTCAGATTTGTTAAAATTGATAAGTTTTTATCTGTTCAAAATACGTTATTGACTTAGATCTATTAAAATGGATAATTTTTCTTTGTTGTTATTGTTGTTGTTGATGATGATTGCAACAGATAGTAACAGAAAATATCTGTGTTGTTATTGAACAGACAGATCTGTGTGTGAGTGTGTGTGTTTAACAATGAATATTTTCAATAAATAATGGATAATACTTTTTTTATTTATTATTGCAACGGATATGGTTGGTTTGGCTATATATTTCAGCAGATATGATTTGGTTTGGCTTATATTTCAACAGATAAGGGAAACAATTGAACATATAGTCAAAAAATTAAGTAGATAGATATAAATTTGAACATATAGAAAAAAATTTGAACAAATAGATATAAGTTTGAACGGATAGAAAAAAATTGAATAGATACATATAAATTTGAACAAATAGTTTAAAAAAAGTCAACAGATAAATTAAGGGATAAAATTGAAAACAAAATGTTTTTCAATACAACAAAAGGATTTATCACCAAATTATTTCACAAATAGTGGACAACAAAAAATATTCACTAGACCTAATGTCTTAGATAATTCCTAGAGTGAATTTTTCAACAATTTTCTCTATTTTATTTTATTATAATTTTGTTCTAAAATAAAATTACTAAAATGTCATTATCTTATCCACCAAAATCCTAACTTTCTAAACCTAACCCTAGCCACTACTCACCGCCACCACCAGCAACACCACCACCATGAATCGCCATTTCTGCAATTCTGCTGTTACAAAATCTTTATTGCCACGAGTTTTCCACCATTGCAAACTTAGTCCGTAACCCATTTATGGCACCCTCACAACCACTACCCTTCATTCTGTCAAAATCATAGTAACAACCCCTCATCTCTCTCTCTCTACGAAACCTTAGCCACTGTAATTTCTCTTATTAAAACCTTAGTCATCAATGATCTCTTTTTATTTCAAAATCCCAGTCTCTCTCTCTCTCTCTCTCTCTCTCTCTCTCTCTCTCTCTGTGAATCTCTCCGTATTATAGATGCTGGAGTATGAGGAGGGTTGGTGTGTTACAGATGAGGGAGTTGTGAGCAACAAGGGTCGTGGAGGATGGTGTCAGAAATGACTAAGTAGAAGGTGAGATGGGCCATCGGAGAAAGTGGTAAAAGTGGAAGTGAGATGGGTTCGCAATGGTTCATGGTGGTAGTGATAGTGGCCAATGGTGGCTAAGGTTAAGTTAGGTTTGAAGGTTTGAAGAAATTAGGGGTATTTTTGACAAGGAAGGATGTGTACTAAACAAAACTTCATATTTGAAAATCATTAAGTGTGTGCCTTAAGAAGAGATGTCCACTGAGAGGGTTTAGTGTGTAGAAATAGAATTTCTCGTAGATTGCCTCCAGTCCACAAGCTGGACTGGAAGGCAATGTTTGGAACTATAGGGCTCACAAGTATTGTTTTGATGAACTGAATGCTTTATTTTATTGGGCATTTCATGTATTTCATTCACAAAAAAAATTAGGTCGATTCAATAAACATAATCTATTCAATTTATCACGTTTGCAACCTAGAAAATTAATGGTTTATTTTTAAAACGCAATTATTGACAAATTTTATTTTATTTTTTTTAATAACAAACACGATAAATTAAATAAGTTACGAGTATCAGATCAACTAAATTTCTTTTTTGTAGATAAAATATATGAAGTATCCAACAAAATAAATGATTCGGATTATTGAAATAGAATCCTTGTGATTCTACGAGTTCAAACAATATCGTCCAGTCCAGATTATGGACTCGAGGCAATCCACTTCCTATCTTTCTTTTTTTATTTATTTTATTTTATTTTTAAATTGGTAGTTGTTCAACCAACTTAGCCTAACTCAATTAGCCAACATGATTCTTCTAAGGGAGTAGTCCCAATGGAAAGGTCAAATTAAAGAGGCAGGCACTTAATACTTTGAAAGGGTGAGGAGACTGTTTATCAAAGGTGCTAATTTAATAATTAACAACTGACCTTTTTTTTTTATCAAAAATGCAAAAAGTGTTCGAGTGATTATGATATTATTTTTAAATTTTTACCGCTTGGCCGGTTTGGGATCAAAACTTTCATCTAAAAATATAGGAAAATTCTATGGTACACTTCTCTCTAGGGTGTATACGACATGCACCTTGGGTTACGGCATTTGAGTCAATAGTTATGACTTATTAAATTATTAATTAGTGTTATTTATGCAGAATCCCTTCAACTGTTGAAAAATTTCGCCTTGACCCCCCCTAAACTTTAAAAGCATATAAATGGATCCCCTAAACTATTAAAAAATATCATTTTCTCCCTAAACTATAAAAATATACAAATAGACCTCTTAATCTATTGGCATGTTTCACTTTGACTCTCCGTTAATGATTCAATTTGTACATTTTATAATTTGGGAAAATTTGAACGCTTTTATAGTTTAAAGGATAAAGTGATACTTCCTAATAGTTTAGAAGATCTGTTTGTACGCTTTTATAGTTTATGAGTTAAATTGATAATTTTCAATAGTTTAGGGGGTCTTTGACACATTGTGATGTTGGTTGTGACAAAATTTTGATTATAATCTAAGAATTGTTTGATTATATATTTCATATGATATTTAGTTATAATTCAATTTTTTTTTTAATTTAATTATGACTCTCATAGTACTCATAATATTTCCCAAAAATATAATTCAAAATCATTTTGTTCTTAAAAATATTTTATTAGCGACATTTTCAAAATTTTATCACTACATGTCATTATTATTATTATTATTATTATTATTATTACTTTTTGAATGGCTTTTGAAACAAAATTTCATTCAAGGAATGAAAAGTTTAATCCTTAAAATTCGTATATATTGTATTATGTGTGATATTTCCCAACTGTAGTTTCAGAGAAGAAGATAACAAAAGCTTTCTTAGCATAATCACTCTTTTATTAATGTACCCGTACAAAATTATATTGGAACTTTCAATTATACCACTGAAAATTCCTACACAATCCTCCGCATCAAAAGGAAAAAGCAAAAAACGTAATACATAAACATGCATAAAAGACTATAATCAAGGAAAGCTTTTGTGTTCCTACAGAGAGGAGAGTCTGGATTGATGATTTGGAGCGTTTGAGAGTGACACAAAGGCTCCTGTTTGTTTCCTGCCATTTTCAGTAATTTCTTTCCCTTCACATGCCTCAATTATCATCTCCAACGATGTCGAATCACGGCCATGTTCATCAAATTCCATTTGCATTATCACTTTCATTTTACCCTCTGAAAGCTTAGCCTGAGCTGCCCATCTCATTATCTTACCTGAAGTAGTCTTTGGAACACTCCCATTCTTGACAAGAACCACCAGCCCAATCTCAATCTCCTCTTCCTTCATTACACCTTCCCTTATTCCTTCACATATTCTCCTCAAAACGCTAATCTCTCTCTCAACTCTCTGCATCTCTGCAACAACAGCTATTGTTGTTCTTGGAATCTTGAATGCAGCAATGCAACCTCCCCTTAAAAACTCTGGACAACTGTCATAAGCAGCGGTCTCTATATAATGGGGATGTATTTCTTGTCCATTTTTTAGCACAATATCAGAACATCGACCCGTCACATAAAGATACCTCTCTTCTCCTTTGACAATTCCCCTGTCGCCAGTTCGAATGAAGCACTGGCTCACCTTGTTTCTGAGTCTCCCATGAAACACCTCGCGAGTTAGTGAAGGATGGGCGAGGTAGCCAGAGGCATTGCTCGGAGATGAAATCCATATCTCTCCTTCAATCCCATCTTCGATCGGCTCATTTGTTTCTTCATTTACGACTATAATTTCAATTTCATCGTCTTCATCAGAACCTAGCCTTGCACTGGGTAAGAGCTTGTTGTAACATGGGAGACTATCATTTTTTTCACGCCATGAACTCGAAACAAAAGTGCAGTTTTCGGCTAAGCCATAAGACGGAGAGATGGAAGATGGGTTTAGCCCGAGAGGCCTAAATACCTCAATAAATTCTTCAATTGATGCCTTGTAAATAGGCTCATTGACAATGATCAAGTTGTTCATGCTCCATAGATTTATAGGCAATGTTCCTTGACTCATCCCACCTCGCTTGACAACGAGTGGCAATGCGAATGATGGAACCGGGGTGCAAGTGCCTCTGTACTTAGTTATCAACTCGAGCCATAGCCTTGGCCGCTTCACAAAGGCATTGGGTGAAGTCAACACACACGTTGCGCCCGATACAATTGTCAGTAGCAAGAACATTAGGCCACAGTCATGATACTGTGGCAACCATGAGACAATGACACTATTGGGATGAAGATTATAGGCTTTCCTGGCTACTCTAACATTGTGAGCAGCCGATCCCGCAGAAACAAGGACCGGTTTTGGAATCCCGGTTGCACCAGACGTGTACTGAATCAGATAAATCTCATCCGGTTTGCAACCATTATAGGATGAAAAGAAACCCGGTTTCAAGCTCACCTTCTTGTCCATAATGTCCTCAGTTGCAATCCATTTGAGGTTCTGTAAAAGCTCACAGAGTTGTCGATTGCTAGAAAACGACGATGAGACATAATGTCGAACACGTTTGGTGTAATCAGAGCTAGCTATGGCAGCTTTGGGCTTTGTTTGAGAGATAACTCTAACAAGGTGGTGATGGGCATTGTTGGAAAAAGATGGATCAGGAGGGATGATGGGAACCCCTACAAGCCCAGCTCTTTGGCACCCGAAAATGATCTCGACGAGCTCGAGGCCTGGTGAGCAGAGAATCACAACAGTGTCACCTCTTTGTAATGGAAAGAGAAGGTGAGAAGAAATAGACTGCACTGTGCTGTTTAGCTCAGCGTAGGTCAGAATTGAGACCTTGGTCACACCAGTTGAGCCATCTTCGGCCCAAATGAAGGCGGGTTTGGACCGAAAGGCTGGCAGGTTAGCCCATGCTGGGAGATATAGGTCCACGACTGGTTGGTCTGGGAAACAAGGGTCGTAGTTCTCGTAGCTCATGATGTTGCTTGTTTCTTTGTTGGTGAATAAACAACGTTGTTTAGGGCTTCTATATATATGGTAACAGCGGTTCTAATAAATAAATAAATAAATTTGTCCCAAATTTGCAACCAATGGCCGATATCCATTCAATTTGAATATATTACATTAATCTATAATTCTGAGTTTTTTTTTTTTTTTTTTCTTTTTTTTGACGCTTTTATGGGTTGCTAGACTTCCTGAAATAATAAAGACTAATAATTGAGACTCTCATTTTCAAAAGACCCTCACAAAACTCTTACAAATCTGAGCCACTCAATATGTGGACTTCACATATACATGAGTAGGTCTCACACATATATAAAAAGTCAAGATCATTTTAGGGGTGTGGAGTCCTCCTCAAAAGGTGTCCCAAACAGTTTCCAACAATAAATTAGTAAGTGTAGGAAGCATAAATAGTTTTAAAAACTTACCATGAAAAGTTGACCAATGCTGTATATTTAACGGAAAATTATCATTCATTAATAATTTTTAAAAATTATTCCAAATTTATGAAAAAAATTATAATTATAATTATTAATATTTATCATTTATTTATAATTATTTTTTAAAACATCACTGAACAGTTATTTGTCCTATATTTAAAGCAAAAAAGATCATGAAAATAAGAAAAATGATTTATCCATGCAGTTTCTCTCTTCCAAATCCTCCAAATGATTTAGGAAGCAAAATTTGAAAAGTTGACTCATATTCTAATATTCTCTCAAAACTCTTCTTACATGCATTTTGTCTTGCCACCTGATTAGGAAATTGTAGGTAAAATAAATTGTATGCATGTAATGCTGTTGATGGAAATATATACCGAACCTTATGCCGAAAATGAGTTTATAATATAGTTGTAAAATTAATGTAACAAGAGCTTGATTTCTTAAGGTGTTCGACGATATCCTGAGGTAAGAGTATAAAAAAATGAAAGACGAGAGAGAACAAACAGATATTCGTTAAGAATATCCCACTGTGAGCATCATCAGAACATGTCGTTTAATTGATATTTGTATGCATGTTTCGTGATGTTCAATGGGGTTCTTGACGGTTGTTTTCAGCGTATATCTAGACAGCTACGTGAGGATAAAAATGTGGGAATGCTTTAATTTGTTAAAAATGATTTTTATGTATCCAATGAAATCTTTACAGTTTGTTATTAGTGATATGAGAATAATTCTTGTAGTATGGTGTGATATGCTCTGGACTAGGAAACAAAAATGGTTGCCGATATCCACGAGGAGTTTTGTTCAAATAAAATGATTGGGTTGACGTTGCTCACCTCAAGAATAATTTTTACTGCAAAACCCATTTTTTTAAGGTTTGTTTTTACAAAAACACTAGGGACCATAAAACTTTATTTCGAATATTATTCCGAAAGTTTGTGTAGTGTAGATCTAGAATTAGTAGGATGTGACGTACACCACAATGAATGTAAACCGTTAATTCTTTTTTCTGAATAATTTTCTGAGTAAATTTCCTGAATTGTCTCTCTCGTCATTATATATCTGTCCAAGTTGATAGTTTTTTTATTTAATTTTTTTCTAGAAAAAAATTAAGTTATGTTCAATTTCAAAAAATAAAATAAAATAAAATAAAATTTGTAGAAAAAAAAATCATGTTTATCATGCATATGTGATTTTAAAACACAAAAATAAAAAAACATATTTAATGAATTGTCAAATAGAGAGTGTGTGGAGAGGGTGGCCGACTCGTGAGGATAAACACCGCTCATACCGTATAACAACCCTTATTTTGCTTTAGTCATATTCATGAAAATTTACATGATTTTAGTTTGTTAAGCTTGCATTTCGTAAACTTTTATATTTTGTCTAAATGTGGATCCTGTCTTGTTTTGATACTAATGTATTTTGCTTAAGTATAAGATCCCTGTTTTGTATACTTTGTGTGTTAAATCTAGACTATCTACATTTGCTACCTCACACATGGGTCACACATTTGAACCTCTTACATCTAGGTCGTTGAGCGACAACAGCTAAAGCCATCTTGGAACTATCTTGATTGACCTCACCTCCACCCTTGCACGTAGACTGAAGTGTGCACCACCTACGCCAAGGTGTGCATTACCTAGGCATTCGAGATCTTTGATCCTTGAACCTTCATGCCGAGTTGTGCACTTTAACCAACACCTAGCAACCCTTGTTCCACATCTTGTATAACCTAAGCTGAGGTGTGTCACATCTAGGCTAAGTGTTACCCCTCATAGCTAAGGTCAGGGAGACCTTACTTGTCCGAAGCCTATGTTTTGAGCTCGAATGCTTGTCTTGTCAGAAGTACCCATGCCACCTTACTTATTGTATACACTTTAACATACTCTTGTCCTTTTATTTAGATACCTTTTTTAGGAGATTTGACCAGATGATGCCACGTGTTCCAATAGTGAATATTAGTTAGTTAGCTGTTGAGAAACCCAATAGTGGGTATTAGTTAGTTAGTTGTTGAATAGAGAGAAGCTCTAAGAAGAAGAAGAAGAAGTTCTTGAAGGAAGCTAGATTTTACAAGCTTGAATCTTAGATTTTGAACCATTTGATTTGTGTTTTGAAGTTAGATTCTTGATCTACTTTTATTGTTTTTTATATTGATATGATCACATTGGATGATCTAACATGATTCATAAGTCATGCATTAATTTAAAGTCTTGTTTTAGAAAGAGAAAGCGATATTATTGTATTATTAAAAAAATAACCATGTTTTGATCAAAAGTTTGTAACAAATTCTATGTTTTTGTGTATGTTTTCATGGAATCTTCAAGTATGCCTACCTAGGTCCATATTTTTTAACTCATATCATGAAATCCCATATTTTGAATAAGAAGATATGATTTTTAACATTCACATTATTCATGTTCATGTTCTTCATGTTCTTTAAGAGGAAATCCAGCTTTCCAAACTTCATTATTCCCTAAGTGTGGTTATCGAGACCCACTCTTGTCCAACTTCCACACCTAGGCCAACCATTGCATCTCACCTTGGCCTACTTTGCATGATCACTTGCACCTAGGCCAACCACTATACACATAGGCCAACCACAACACATCTTTGCCAACACCTTGTAACATCTCAGGTGGGCAGCCCACACCTCGGTCAAGGAGACCACACCTTGGCCAAGAGGTATGGAACCTCAGCTATGAACTCTTGAGTTTACCCACCTAGGCCATTTCGGGCTAGCTCATCTTTGTGCATTCATTCTTAGACCTGATTTATACCCAGCATGTTTTTCCAAGAAGAAAAACATTGATTCAACTTTCAGAACATGTTTTACTTTGTTTTGACTTAGTTTTAGGAAGAAATGTCGAGATCTATTTTACTCATTTAAAACTTGTTTTGAGAGTCCATTACATAACCATCTTTGAGTATCTCTTCTTGTCTTCTTGAAGTGCATCCAATGGGATTTACCATGTATTTGTAGATTTTAGATCCTTGCCTTAATTCCCGCAACCGAAGAGCTATTGTGAGTGGTATTTTTAATAAAGTTATGTTAATTTTTTGGATAAAAGCTTTTCTTTGTTTTGGAAATGTATATGATTAAGCATGAATAATTATCCCTTAGTTTTTGTATCAAATACTATGGTAGTTTTGATGACATTCTTGAAAGGTCCTTGTGTACTAGAGGACTTTAATACAACTAGTATCTTTATTTGAGATATCTCCTTTGCCATCGACGGGTGGGCTTGTCTAATCAATTCTGGGTCGGTTATTTATTTGTTTTGTCAATGAATGTTCATCATTTATATTATGTAGATGTTAGTAAACATCATTTGAAGCTTTGAAAGCCTTTAATTTATGAACTTGATTCATTCTTTGATTTGTTATAAGCTATGATATGTAATGTTTTGATAAAATCTTGGATACATACATTCAAACATTTATTACTTATATCATTCCCTTAGTTTTCAGCTCACCCCTCTCCCTTATATATATATAGGTGATGAACAAGAAGGCAATGCCACCTAAGACTTTATTTGGAACATGTTTCGATTTATGCTTTTGTAATCATCTTGAAGATCATGCTTTTTAGTTTTATAGATCATTTACATTTGTATGTTTTAGCTTGAAAAGCCTTTGATCAAGACATAATAGCAAGTTTAATTTATTTTGTATCCAAGTTGTAAAACTATGTTAATATGTGCGTCATTCATTTAATCTATGCACAACTCTTATGGACTAGTTTGATTTAAATTTATTTCTTCCACACAGGTATGCCCCATATGTCACTACAAGAAATAATACTGTCACACCTCGTATTTTATTACTTGGATAACATTACCAATATTCATTAAAACTCAATTCCAATGCATGAAAACACATTCTTTTTGGCCAAAACTTAAGAAAATATTTTTAAACTTGTAAAACCTCATGAATTAAAGATCATTTCGCAAAATCAAAGCCCTAAAGCAAGTCAATTATGCAAAACCAAACTTGAAACTTGAGATATAACGCATGCAAGAATTTACATGCTATATTTTCTTCCAAAACATGATCAATTGAGATGTTTAGCACAAAAACAGTTGAATTCTTAAAACATAGCCAAGATAAGAATATGCATGTGAGAATTCTTTAAAAACAACTTCAAAATGAAATGAGATAGTGTCACGACCCAAACCCGGCCCTATGGGTTTAGCATCTTAGGCGATGTCAAGATTAGAAGGCACCGCTATGATGAATCTGATAAAACAGAGTTCAGGGCCTGGCGGAAGCCAATACAGTAAATAAATAATGTCCATTGAGCTGTGACAGTCTGTATGCCAAAAGATCTTTCATGCATTCACGCATTCAAAGCAATACAGTTTATGCACAATATTTACAATCATTCAGTACGGGGACTTAATCCCCGCTCAACAGTACAGTAAACCTTCAGTCTATACAATCTATTTGGTTATTACAAAACAGTAAGACAGTGCAAAAAGGGGAAAGTACTAAAACACCCCTAAGCCTTAGCATAACAGGCTCGGAACCTCGCAATGAGGCACATTGGTTGGCTTGACAAAACTGGAGTTTACTCCGACGCGCCTAACTTTGGTCCGGTGCCTGCACACCTACATATATATATGAGCAGTGAGCTAAAGCCCAATGAATAACATAATGCGTAAGGAGGTTAAGAATGAAATGTCCTTCTGATAATAAGCAGATTCATTAAACAATATTTGATCTTTTCGATCGAGCAGTTATTCGGTCATATGTGGTACATCCATTAGCATAGCGAAAGCGATGAGGTCTTAAAGACCGGCAAGATAATGATGGTCATCAATCGAGTGATGAGTGGTTCCACGAGGAACCGACAGAGATCTCTATAGCGATAACGATGCAGTAGGGTGCTAAGGATGCCACTGTCTGATTCGAAATAAAGGACATATATTCATTGATAAATAACACGATCTGATGAAGAGATTCGGTTTAGTATTCAAAAGATAATCATTTTGAACATATCTTTACACAATTGTTACTCACACTGTTCTGAGCTATCAGTAGCTAGAACGTCTCCTCGGAATGAAAACCCTATACAGTTAACAGATTGAACACACTCTAAGTTAACAGTTGGGAAGTATAATAATTAACTCCCTATTATGCCTCGGTGTGTTCTACACCTATATATCCTCATTAAGATGTCTTAAACTAGGCCTAAGAATGCTTAGGATGGGATGAGGATGCAAAGATGTGCATAGAAAACAATTTCAAAAATCTCGGTGGAGCAGGTCATTTCGGCCTTGAGTTTTCTCGCTCGGCGAGACAAACTAAACAAAGGTCCCTTCGGCAAAGAATATCGCTCAAGCGTGTCACCCAACACTCCGCTCGAGCGTACATTTCCCGCTTCGGCGGTCGATGAATAAACGATGCAAAGTACTGGATGCTCGATTTCTCCGCTCGAGCGCGCATTACTCGCTTCGGCGGATGAATCGAGTCAAAAGTCTTTGAGGCATGTTTTCCCTTCGCGGCAGCACTTCGGCGGAAGGCAAAAATCTGGAAAACCCAGATTCAACCTCCAAGTCCAAAACCCAGTTTTCAAACACCAAAATCGACCCTCTTGGGCCCATTTTCTGGAAAACTCTTTAAAACACATAATGTTACTTGATTCTAAGTTAAATTTGTAAAATCAAAGCCCAAGGGAAGTTTAATCAAGCTCATTTCCAAACCAATTTTCAAGAACATGCATGAACAACATTCAAGTATGACATGCATGCATTCAAACCAATTCAAGGCTCCAATGTGATGCTCTAATGAGCTCAATACTTCAAAAATAAGATGAAAACATGGATTTGTACATGATTATGAACATGCATGTGGTATTTGCCCATGAAATCCACTCCAACTCCCTAAATTCAACATGCATGTAATAATTTGACTTCAATCTAATATGCTAAGCTTAAAACATAACTTAGTTCATCAATTTAGCATGAAACATGCAAGAACAAGTTTAAACTCAACAATGAGAAGGTCAATGATCTACCTTAGGTCTTGTATTCAAGGCTTAGGAGCTCAATTATGAAGTTGAGTTAACAATTCCTTCAATTTTGCTAGCCAAATCCTCAATATCAAGGCAAGTCCCTCACTCTCCCTCTAACTCTCTCCTTTGGTCGGTTGGAACAAGAATATAACTGAGGGAAATGTTTTGTTTCAACATGTATAAGGCTCCAAGTGTTGATGTAGTGGGCCACTAAGTGTGGCAAAATGGTAAATAGCCAAACTTAGCATTTAATCAATATTTAATCTAATTTAGTCATACCTAATCAGTTTTCAGATAATTATACCATTAAATCACATAAATTATGGTGGTCTTAAAACATCAATCTATTCCTGGTTCGGCCGCCGATAAGGCCTTTAATTAGCAGTTTAAACATAAAACACGAACAGATAAATAATCAATCAAACAGATAGAATATGCAATACGATAAGTATACTCAATCAATTCAGGTTCAATTTGAGAAGTCGATTCGTACTTTATTGATCCGATTATCGGTCATAATCAGCCAGGTTTAACGATGTCGGTAGGTAATTCAGTAATTTATCAGTAAATAGTACGAGGGTTGTTACAGATAGGCATACATGCATGTATTGAGCTTAAATTCTTCAATCCTAACTTCATTCTTGTATTAAACCATCTAACTCACTTGAATTCATACTCTTATTGACTCATACACTTAGCTTATGGGTTGAATTCTTACTTCAATTCTTCAATTAGAGTCTAGAGGATCAATATTTTGAATTCCCAAGCTAATTCCTCCAAATTTCCTTTAATTCTCTTACTTGATCTCAATTCTCTCTCTCTCTCTCTCTCTCTCTCTCTCTCTCTCTCTCTCTCCTCACATTTTTTAGCTCAAAATGATGAATTGGAAGTGTATAAGGATGAGTCTAGAAGTACAGAGCCAACAATTAGCCTTACATTGGCTTGGTTAAGATTAGACTAAATAAGTGTGATTAGTTTTAATTAATTTATTCTAATTATTTGGTTCAGAATAAAATTCTAATTAAACTTACCAGAAAATTCTAAAAATTCTATACAACACACAAACGTAGTCAATTTCGTGTTCAGATGCCGATAAGGCCTTCGATTCGCATATTGAACAAAAATTCAGACAGATATAAGCATAGTTAACACAAAACACATGCAATTAATTCAGAATTTCTTTTTAATTACTCATTAGGCATTCTTAATCATGGTTTATTGACTAATCACATATCGGGCTTGTTACACTACTGTTGGAGGAGAAACTCCCAACACCGCCTTGTACGACATTCCCACACTCCCTTTTCCTAACACCTCCGCTGAAGCTCTCAACAAATCCTCCAAATCGAAGCTATAAATCCCACCATCAAAGAACAATAGTTTGTTTTTCTCTCTTTGCTCTAACATCCCTGTTACCTCCATCGATGAGACGTTCCTGGATTTGTTAACGCTATTTCGACGGACCTTGACCCCACCATCGGTTTCTGGGATTTCGTAACTTGTCGCTGCCTTTGGCCCCTTCGCAAACAGAGGTCAAATTCAAGAGAAATGTATAGTTTTAGAGAGAGAAAGGTAGAGAGAGTCTAGAAAGGTGTTTTTGGGTAGAACAATTGAACAAATAAAATAAAAAAAAAACAGACTGCAATTGAACAGATTAACAAAAATGAACAAATAAGTTTAAAAAATTTAAACAGATACTTTTCTCTCTATATATATTTGTGTGTGTATATGAGTATTTAAATAGATAAAATAAAAAGTTGAACATATAGGTTAAAATAATTTGGATAGATAGGTTCAAAAAAATCCAACAGAAAAAATAAAAATTTGAACAGATAGGTTAAACAAATAGATTAAAGATATTAAAATAATTTAAACAGATAGATTAAAAATAGTGCCTCTATTCCCACTTTACTTTGCTCCAAGTACACTATCTTCTTTATCCTTGTTATACATTGTTATTATTCCCACTCCATTTTGCTCCAAATACACTTCATTCTATGTATAATAAGGACAAAGAAGAGAGTGTATTTGGATCATAGTGAAGCAAGAACAGTGATTCCCATTAAAAATATTAAAACAATTTTGACAAATAGATAAAAATTTGAACATATAGATTCAAAAAATTGAACAGATAAAATAAAAATTTGAACGTATAAGTTAAAATAAAATTTTCATCAGATAAGTAGTATTTATTGAACAAAATATGTTAATGAACTTTTGACCAACAAATGTCCTTATATCCTCAATAGAACCACCTTTATCCTTAATGACCACCCTTATCCTTAATGACCACCCTTATCCTTAATGACTTATAGAGGTGAGAATATGGATTTATGAAGGATTTTTTCATATTATATTAAAACTATTATATATATATATATATATATAATGAAAACTCAATAATACATTGTACGAATATTATGTATATTCTATGAAAACTCAACAATATATTATGTACATATTACATATAATATTATGATTTATTTATTACTATATTTCCTAGTCAGTTAGGATACAAGTCAAAAAAATACTCTCCTTTGCCCTGACCTGAACTCGATCGGATCGTTCAAAAGTTTCTCCAAATTCAACCCCACCTTATTGAATCACCCCGATACCCATCTCATTAGGATGGGAAAGAATTAGAAATTCGACTGATTGGGATATTTTGGCATCCCTAAGAACGAGACAGGAGTCTGTTCCTTTAAAAATAGTCACATTATTCCATGTCTATGAAGCACGGGTATAGATACGGATACTGGTACGGGTATGATACGAGTACGCCGATATGACAAGACCTTAAAAAAGTAGGATATGGGTACGGTTGGAGTACGTCAATAAAGTTTTTATTTTTTATAATTTATAATTTGAGATTCAATTTACAAACCAAAGTTCAATACCAAAACTAAAAGGAAAAACTATAAAAACAAAAGAGAAATAATAGTTCAACAATACTAATACCAAAGCAAAGTCTACAAGTTATTCTAATGCCATTAAATAAGAAAAATTACAAAATAAAGTTTCATTCCAAAAGCAAGCTAAGCAATATTTAAAAACTTGAAATTTTAATTTTCACTTCCATCAATTTCATCATTAAATAATACATCTTTTATCTCTGACATATCAAATAAAAGATTTGCAATTTCAAGTAAATAAGAACCCTCTAATAAAGTAAACGTATCACCACTAATGTCCTATAGCATGGTGTATTCTTGATGTACCCATGAAGTACCCATGGAATATACCCAACTGTCAAAGAATATATAAAAAGTACTTGGTACATATTTTGAATATCTGATATATATACAGCCCGATCAATATGAGTATCAAAATTTAATAAATACTCGATACAAGTACAACAATATTTTTAAAGTGTCCATACTTCATAACTCCTTGTAGTTGGCATATCAAAGTGTCATAGTTTGTGTATAAAAAGTACACTGTTAGCTTTTGATTGAAAATAACAAGATTTGCCTATGGAAAGGGTAAATTCTATTTACACACTACAGAAAATCTCAAATACACATTATTTATATTGTTTGGATATAAATTTTTAAATAGATATTAAATATTCGAATATAAACTTATGAATAAAAAATATGGAAAGTTACCAGTAAGTCCTAATAGGTGGATTTATTATCCAATAGGTCTTATGAGAATTAATGACATTTTTCACTAAACACTATAACATAATGTCACTAATTATTAATTTTCAGCAACAATTTAAAAAATTTATCACAAAAATTGTCACTGGTTATAAGTTTTAGCAACATTTAAAAAAAATTGTCACAAAAAAAGTCACTAATTTTTAATTTTCAACGACAGTTTGAAAAATTCGTCACAAAAAAAAAATCACTAATTAGAAGTTTTAGTAACAATTTATAAAAACCGTGACAAAAAAAAGTCACCAATTGTCACATTTTAATAACATATTTAAAAAATCGTCACAAAAAATTATTGACGATTTTATTATAACTTATTTTTAATAGGACTTGATAAGAATTAAGTCCAACTATTAAGACTTATTGGTAGTTCACCCTAAAAAGTAATTGTTTGGACATAAATAGTTGAACGAAATATATATTTAAACAATTTATATTTGTTCGCAAGTTTAGAAAATTTCTATTTGCACACTACTAGTTGTCTCAATACACATCATCTCTTCACCATTTACTCAGTTCGCATCAGACCCAAATTTTAAAATATATATATATATATAATTATTTTGTCTCAATACACACCACCATTTTTCAAATGATACCAAATTGGGTGCCTCTATTTACACACCACCTTTCATCTCAAAACACACCATTAATTGGTTTAATTTTTATTACAATATTAACCTCATGTAAAATGACCACAAAGACAAAGGGCTATGATACACACCTTTTGTAAAATTACCGTAAAGGACAACAATGAATACAATACACACCAAGTATCTCAAATGTTACTTACATCACCCTGACTTCTACCCCGACCCTAACCTCGACCTCGACCTCGACCTCGACCTCGAACTCGGCCACGAGCAGGAGTTGTTAATGCATGACGTCGTCTCTCTGAGGTAGTGGGTGGAATACGCGAAGAGTCATCCATTTCTGAAAATGAAACAGAAAACAGTGAATGATAAGTCCGTTCGGAAGTACAGAACCGAACTATTCAATTTTGTTCGACACTCAAATTTCAAACATATTGAAATTGTTCGACAGGCTAAATCCGAATAGTTTATTAAGTTCGACACTAAAATTTCGAACATATTGAAGTTGTTCGATAGAAACACTCGAACAAAAAGGTTAATGTTCGACAGACCAGTGTCGAACAGTTTGCAAAATCAAACTTTCATATACAATGCCACTGGTTCACAAAATCAAACATTCATATACAATGTTCATGGCAATGGAAAAACGTACATAAAACCTTCAAATCTAAGCAAAATGAGAATTCTCACCTACTGTATCTCCAATGTAGAGTTGTTTCCACCGGCATCTCTGATGAAACAGAGAATAGTGGAGAATGAGTCTTCACCACGGGCATCTTTGATGAAACAGAGAATGGATAAGGAGATGAAAGATCATGGGTGGGGTGTGTGAGTGAGTAAGGGTGAAGATAGAAGATGTGGGTGAGGTGTGTGAGTAAAGATAAAGTTGGAAGATTGTGGTGTGTATTGAACAAATTTTATATTTATCAAATTACTAAATGTATGCCTTGAGTAGTGGTGTGCCTTGAGATGAAAGATGGTGTGTAAATAGAGGCACCCTACCAAATTACCTTCTTCCTAGCAAACCTTAACCCAAACTCCAACCACTGCCACTAACGGTCATCGTCTAGCACCCATTTTCCAATTGTCTCTCTTTCTCGTCACCCCTACCCAACCTTTCCCTCCAATAGCTACCTTCTAAGCTTCATCTTTTTCCTTTCTTTTTTTCTTTTTTTTTTTTCCTTCTCTACCCTCTCTCTCCACTACCAACTGCTTCCCATCGACCATCACTGTCAGTTTCAACCCCTTTCCATTACTCCACCACCATCACAGTCATATATTCGCGACTTACCACCTCTACAGTCTCCTTATATCTCTTCGATGCACCACCCTTGCATTTCCCAGCCCCGCAACCTTTACTCCATAGCGAGCGAGATAAATATACATATATATATATATATATGAAGAAGAAGAAGAAGAAGAAGAAGAAGGAATGGTTGAGGGTGATGGCGATGGTCGCCCTCTCAACTTGAAACCTTAGATCTAGAAAGGATGAGGAGGATGAGAAAAAAGAAGAAGAAGAAAAAGAGTAGGACGAGGAGGCAGTGTCGGAGAGATATAAAGATAAGCAACCGAGGCTGGAGAGGTGGCGGTGCCAAAGCTAGAGGTGAGGCGGCGGCTAGCGGTGGTGTGTATGTGTGTATAGAGAAATTAAGGTTTAGATTTTTGTCCAACAAAGTAATTTGTTTTGAGGGATAAATCTATAATTAAAAATTTTTAAAAATAAATAAATAAATAAATAAGAAGATGGTGGCTACTGAGAAAATAAATTGTGGGCAAATAGAATTATCCATAAGTTTATGTTTGAACATTTGAATTTTATTCAGAAATTTATATCTAAATGGCAAAAATGATGTGTAGTGGAGATTTCATGTGGTGTGCCAATAGAAATTTTTCCTATGAAATAGGTAATAAATTTTTAAGACAAAAAAATACCCCCTATAACATCTCAAATTTACCACCAAAAAAAAATTTGTCATTTTTCTTAATATTCTTCTTCCCGTCTCCTTTCTGCATGATCACCACCCTCAACAATTTTATCTTCTCCCTCATGGCAAAACTACCATCAACACCTGCGAGAATTGTCGGAAAACATCATCAACTACGTCACCGACCACTGCATCAATCTACAACCACCAAGCACCATTAACATTAAAACACATTACACACAAGGACAATATAGTCATGACAAGGAAACTAGCCGCTCATAATACATGGTTATTTTTAAATGACAAAAATTTTCTACACGTAAGCTACACCACAAAATGGCAAAGTTAAATTTTCCCAAAACACAAAAACAAAAAAGTTGAACTTTATACCATCATCATCACCCTTTTCCCTTGTAATGTTGGGGAGCATCGATTCATCATATTGACATCAATAAAAATACTAGTCACAGAATAAGTAGAACTGATCTAAGCTTACTTTGATTGGCTAGGTAAAACAATGTCGAATCCATTCATCCATTAAAAATAATAATAATAATAAATAAATAAACTCATTAAACGAGATCAGCACATACACATGCCAAGATAATGCTCCCACAGGACTGTGTTTTTCAGTATTCATTTATCAATTTTCTTTCCATAACATTTTTTCAAATGTGTTGGTGTGTTGCTGTGATTTTCTCTTTATTTCTTATATGATTAATTTTGTATGCCTCCATGTTGCAATAAGGGAAGCCAAAAGGCTACAAATACATCACACCCCAGAGTGGCTCGACAACGGGATTAGGGTGGCTGGGTCATTACATTGTTTATGTATCCCATCTTCCATGATATCTAACTTTTGATACTCAAATTATTCAAGATTGAGATATCTAAAACCATGTGTTAATATTTGCTGTTCATGAAGCTGTCATTGTTAAGATACACAGAACATTTCATTTGGGGGGCAAGAGAATATGCAATTCAAAAAAGTTTTGTACCCTAACGCCGTGTTTGATTGGAAGATTTGAGTAGGGAATTGGAAAGAGAAAAGGAAAAGTTAGGTGAAATGTAAATAAAATATACCTACATTTCACCTAGTTTCACACACCTTTTCCCTTTCCCTTTCTAAATCCCTCCCCAAATCCCCCAACCAAACACAGCATAAAAGAGTAACAAGAAGAAAAATTGAAAGAACACATTCTCACAAACAGGATGATGTTTGGGATCATCTAAAAAAAAATTTGGTTAAACAAGCCAAAAAGCTGAGTATCAATTTAGGTAGAGTGGTATACAAAGAATATCCAGCCAACACAGTGCCAAGACATCCAGATTCTGTAAGTAATAACCAATGGAAGCTGCTCATGACTGGCTAGTTGGCATGGAATGCAAATTGTACAGAGAAAACCACACACACACACACACTGCATTTTATCAGAAAGTTCTATTTGCAGGGAAGACTGTCCAAAATTGGAGGACCACCTTTCTAAAATGGAAAAAAAAATAAATAAATAAATAAATAAAATGAAAGGAAAATGAAAGAAAGGGATAGAACAACTCTTCTGATGCTGAACAATATTACTCAAGTCATAGGGAAATGAAAATGTGATGTAAACACCAATACAAGCAAGTCATCTGCTTATTTCTATTGAAAAAAATTTCTTTACACAACCCTTCCCAATTTCGAGCAAATTTTTCTTATTTTAGGGACTTTTACTCTAATGACACCTAAAAAAATGCTTCGAATTTGAAAAAGGCTCACTAACAACAAACAAACCAAGAACAAATTTCAACATAGCCTGCTTGCCTGTATCATTTCGGTGTACGAGCTTCGTTGCTAAAATGTCCTTGTTGGATGTCATGAAAGGAGTGTAACCCTGTAAAGAAGCTGGACAATTTATTGTGTGACAATATACACCTGATTATTCAATAATTACACCTCTCAGATTCAAGTCCACAAGCCAAAGACCTCAAATATTCTCCAAGTGGAAAAAGGTCATTGCTATGTTATTTCAAAACATCCTCCAAACATGCATGGTCAATAATGCAAACAAAGAAGCAAAGCATATTTCCCAAGTCAAATTTAGGCAAATTCTTCTTCCACCTGAAAGAATTTTCATGAAAAATCTACTATTTTATTGAGTGTGTCATACCTGAACAGCAAGTGGCCTCCCACCCACAGCTCCCTGTCTCATCTAGCAATATTAAATTAGCACAACACTAGTTATAGCAACTGAAGAGACTCTCATTCTTACAAAAATCTCCAATGTGTCAAATTACAGGAGTAGTTCAATTTTGATAAATGTTATTACCAGAAATGTAGGACTTTTAAGGGGAGTTAATACACAAATATACAATGAACATGCAAATAACACAGTTAAACATTTAGCACTTAAATTCTTTTAGTATGCTTTACATAAAGCAAATTGAAGTCCTAGTTCTATAATTCCTCTAGTCAGAAAATTAAGCCCAAACAAAGGCATACAGATGATTAAACAGAGGAAAACTACTTTTCATTTGAAATATTTACCCAAGTGTCAAACCAAAATAGGAAAAGTAATCATTTTACGTGGTAACTTCCCTCTTAATGCCAATGCACAGAAATGACACTGTAAAATGAGGAGTCACAATCATATGTGCTTGACTCTACAAAAAAAAATAGAAAGGATGGCACGAACTTTGAAGTTGAAATTTATAGTACAGTACAAAGATCAGCAAATCAACAAGTCCAACAGTACTCTACACACGACTAAAACCTACAAAGAAAACACATTTAGTGAACAAGTAAAGAGACCCAATGAAGCACAATATCAGAATTTAAGAAGATAGTATGAAACTGATGAGCAATACTCTGAATGATGAGCCTAGCCAACCTCATGTTGAGCTACGAGACTAGTTCCACGGGATAGTTATCTATGCAATCCTCCCAGGGACCATTACAAGACGGCTTCACATTCTGAAGTGCCTGCCAGACTGCACTATTACATTTGAAACCACTCCCAAATGCAATCTGCCAGATTCGGTTCCCTTTGCGCATCCTCCCCTTAGCCTCAATATATGCCAATTCATACCAAATGGAACTCGATGAAGTGTTCCCAAATCGGTGTAGAGTCATTCGAGAAGCTTCCACGTGCATCGGCAGAAGCTGCAAATTCTTCTCTAGTTCATCAATCACAGCCCTTCCCCCGGCATGTATGCAAAAATGATCAAATGCCAGCTTAAAATCCGGGATATAAGGCTTTATATTTTTCCTTTTAAACAATTTCTTAACCACCAGAGTAGCAAAGAACAGAAGCTGCTCGCTAACTGGGAGCACAAGAGGACCCAATGTAGTGATGTTGGTTTTAAGAGCCCCACCGGCAATTGCCATGAGGTCTTTCGACAAGGACACACCAGTCTTCCCAACATCATCCTGCTCTTGATAAACACATCGAAAAGCCTTATCATCAGCCCCCTTATGGGTCCTCACAACATGAACAAGCTTATACTTAGCCCGCCTCCTATCAACAGACTTATTCGATAACAAAACCGCAGAGCCCCCAACCCTAAACAAACAATTGGGTATCAACATAGACTTGTTATTCCCAAAATACCAATTCTGAGTAATGTTTTCAGTACTAACAACAACGGCACAAGTATTCCGATGAATTTGCAACAAGTCCTTAGCAAGATCAACAGCAATTACCCCTGCACTACAACCCATACCCCCCAAATTGAAACTCCTAACATTTCCCCTCAGTTTATACTTATTAACAATCATAGCAGAAAGCGAAGGGGTCGGATTAAACAAACTACAATTGACAACAAGAACACCAATATCCTTAGATTTAACATTAGTATTAGCAAATAGATTGTCCAGAGCACCAAACATGACTTGCTCGGCCTCATCTCTCGCGGCCGCCATGGACGGTCGCGGAGGAATGGAATGCATAGCTTCGGGGAAATACGTCTCCTCGCCGAGCCCCGAACGCTCCAAGATCTTGCGTTGGAACTCGAGCGAGGACTCGTCGAAGTCCCCGGTGAGCCTGGAGTGGTTCATGAACTTCTGGTACGAGGCTTTGAGGTGATCAGGGGCACGATAACAAGCATAATCAACGAGATAGACTGGTTTAGGACGAGTCATGATGTAGACAGTGGATCCGAAGACCAAAAAAACAGAACAAATTACAACGCTGAGGAGATTGTACTGAAGATGAACCCATAATTGGTGAATTTCCTCAGGATTCATTTGGGAAGACTCGAGTACTAACATAGCCATTAGAGGTATGAGACAGAGAGTCAATAAATTCGAGATCACGTAGTGATAACCTAACTTCACGTACTTGAGATTCACGCTCTGGAGGAAATCAGGTAGTCTTCGAGGGTGCTGGATCTGAACCCCAACCGCCGCTCCGCCACCGCCACTAACGCCGCCGGGCATGGCGTTGACTTGAGAATCCATTTTTTATTGCACAATTGAAGGAATCGGAGAAACAGAGGGGTTTGGTAATGATGAGAATGAGAAGTGTGGGAATTTGGAGATGATGGGATATTGTGGCGGTTAAATAACCGTTCCGATTTGCTGCTCACAGTAAAGGGGCGTATGCAGAGGGAAAAATCTATGATACATCAAACTTATTTTCATGTATGGTTCGGATTTGAGGGGATTGTTGTGCAGTTTTATTGGCTTATTTTAATACCTATTTTGATAATTTGGATAGTTCATATTTTAGAGTGTATCGAGTAGAATATATATGTAAAAAATTAATTTAATAAGATATTATTAACATTTTCATCAACTCATATTTGTATCTTTAAAAATAAATAATTTTGTGATTTAAAATATTAAAATGAATATAAGGGGTTGTTTGGGGTGTCCTAAATAAGTGTACTTTTTGTATTTTTGGATTAAAAAATTGAGGTTGAAAATATGGATGTTTGGGTTAACTTTTTGACTTTTTATGAAAAAATGTGTAATAAAAAATTGTAAAAATTGATTTGTAGGGAAAAATTCGAATTGAGAGTTGTGCAGCCGTAATTATTGACTTTTGGTGAATAGTGTTAACTTTTTAACTTTTTAAGTAACTTTTTGGCTTTTTAACTTTTTTGAAAGATCCCAAACTTGGCCTAAATGTTAGTGGATAAAAATGTTAACGATATCTGATTAACTTAATTTTTTATAAATATCTTCTACTCGATATATTCTAAAATGTGATCGATTCTGATTATCAAACGGACCCGAAATAAATCCATAAAACTGCACCGTGATACCTGCTGTGTTGTATGGTTACCTAAATACATGTGAACCATTAGAGTAACACCTGCTGTGTTGTATGGTTACCTAAATACATGTGAACCATTAGATTTAGATAAGAGTCTTATCACTAAAAATAGATAGAAAATCACTAAAAATAGATAGAAAATTAAAGTGGTTTTTCAAAAGTTAAAGTGATTTTAGTTAATTTGATAATGAAAAAATAGATCTTACTATTTAGGGTAAATTATACTAATAGTCTCTATAATTTGAGACTTGTGTCATTTTAGTTCTGACTTTTCAATTGTGACACATTTGACTTTAAATTTTAAATCTTGTTCTAAATAAGGACGATTGAACATACGATTACTTAATTTCAAGGGCAAAATCATCAATTTGATGAAATATAAACTAATTTGACAAAAATAAATGTCAAAAAAATATTTTAAAAATTATTTCTACCCACCAAAAATAAAATTATGTAAAATTGATATAAATTAATAAAAATTACACGATTATTTTTTAAAAAATAATTTTACATGATCATCATCTAAATACATAAAAAAATTAATTTGGTAAAAAAATAAATAAATATCTAAAAGATTTATCAATTTTATATAATTTTATCTTTAGTAGTTAGAAATAATTTTTAAAAATTCAAAAATAATTTTTTGACGTTTATTTTTGTCAAATTAATTTATATTTTATCAAATTAACGATTTTGTCCTTGAAAAATCTAATAATATCTACAATTGTCCTTATTTAAAATAAAATTCAAAATTCAAGATTAAATGTGTCACAATTGAAAAAGCAAGAATCAAAATGACACCAGTCCCAAACTATAAGCACCATTAATGTAATTCACTCTACTATTTATTACAAATATATTTACTATTTATCATTTACTCACTTACTACTTATTATAAATATATTTATTATTTAAATATAAATAAAATACAATTCAACAATACTAAAGTTGTGTTTTTTTTTTTTCATTATAAATTAATTTTACAAAAAGTCAATCAAAATTTTAAAAAAAAAATCACGTCACACCACTGGTTTTACCGTGACTTTCGGTGACCCATACGTATTAGATTAAACAATAATAATAAAGAATTTTAATTTTAAAATTTTTAAAAAAAATTTAGTGATGTAGCAAAAAAAAAATATATATATATATATATAGACATACATATCACATTACATATAAGTTTCTCTTTTTAACACATTACTAAAAAAAAAATTTTAAATGAATTTCAAAATTAACTCTCAATTTTTGGCGTAGATTAAAATACGATTTTAAGATGTGGTACACGAAAACCATTCCTGTGTACAGTAGTCAGAAAAGGCGAATCCGCATGCGAGTCTGAAGTGAAGTCTATGACTTCTGATTCATGAAAGGGACGGGCACCGCTGACTTTCAACCCCATACACGATTCATTATTAATGTTTTTTTTATTTTTTTCATTTTTGTTCTTTATATTTTAATTTTTTAAATTTATGCTCAAAATTAATTTATATTTTAAAATAGACAAAAAATATATATTATATTAAGATTTGAGTTTATATTAAAATTATAAGTTATACATAATAACATATTTTTGTATCACGCAACTGTCAATATATAATTTTGGACACAAGTTATTTTTAGAGCTGATTAAATAAACTTGAAAATGAAGGGCCAAAGTAAAAATAAAAAACAAAAAAAATTAAAAGCCAAAGTGAAGATATGACGAAATATAAAAAAGGACAAAATCTAATTTATCCATTTATTCTTTTTTAAGGATTGTCAAAATTCCTGAAAATATTACATCTGAATTTATTCAAAATAACATGATAAGAAATTATGTCATGGGTATTTAACTCTTAAACAAATTAATAATTGATCTATAACAATCTATGTCATTAGGTTAGCCACCTAAATTTTATCAAATTTTTAGAGTCGCAATTTTATTTTATTTTTTAAGTCTTATAATATTTATAGGATAAAAAATAAAAGCTCGATTCAACTATTCTAACTTCACAATCTAAACTACTTAAAAAAATAAAAAGGGTTGATAGTGCACCAATTACCCCTAGTTGGCTTCGTTGGGGAAGTGGATTGGCTTTTTAGTTTTTTAGCTTTTTTTGGCTATTTTAGCCTGGGGTTAAAAAGTCTAATTTGGGAAGGACTTTTGACTTTTTTAACTTTTTTGTGAGAGAAGGAACGTAATGATTATGGGTTGGATGTGATATTTTGTCTTATTGAACTAAAAAGTCTATTTTATTTTTTATGACTATTTTAGCCAAAAAAATTTCCAAACCAACTTGCCAAACGGATAATGTATGATTTTGACACTGCTTGTTCCTTCTAAAATTGGGCTTCTTATTTTTAATTTTTATTCTCTCTCTCTCTTTGAATTTTTTCACCTCTCTTATGCTATGTCAATTAAAATAATAATAATAATTTCAATGATACACCACTCATGATAAGACTTTCATGCGAAAAGAACAGGCACTTAAGTTATTTTTTTGGTGAGAAGGACAACACACCTACTACACAGCCGAATTACCCAAAATCCCTAATGAGTTTTGTCAAATTTTAAAATATTATAACTTTTTTTTAATCTCTATTGTTGATAAAATTGCTATTTTTTAAACTCTTACGTTAGAATATATCAAACAAGACCTATACTGAATGTAAAATTCTAAAAGTAATTATCAAATTTCAGTATGTTTTCTATTTGAGACAATGAAATTTTACTGTGTGTAGTCAGTAAATTCTAAAAGTAATGAAATTTCAGTATGTTAACATTTCTGTTTTAATTTAATTTTTATTTTTTTTTTTTTTGATTATTGTGTTGTTAAAATTGTGGTATGAATTGGATTTTCCCTTTTGTGTTTGTTTGTTGCTGGAAACCTTGGAGCCTAAATCAGTTATTTTGATGATGTGTCATGTTTGGTAATCGCCAAACTTTTCAAATTTCGCACAACAAATGGCTTTGCCAAATTTTAGGAGGGATAGTAACCCTCTGGAGACCTATTTTTCTTTAGGGGTATTTATGAGTAGGTCCTAATAAGTGGATTTATTGTCTAATAGGTCCTATGAAAAAAATTTGTCATAAAAAAAGCCACTAATTTTAAGTTTTAGCAACAATTTATAAAAATCATGACAAAAAAAATTTACTAGTCAATTTTTAGCGACGCATGTAAAAAATTGTTACAAAAAAATTATTTTTAACGACAATTTTACCAAGACTTATTTTCAATAGAACTTGATGGGATTTAAATCTAACTATTATGACCTATTGGTAATTTACCCTTTTCGTTCTTTACTCTAGTGAAATTTTGGTAATAGCAACTCTAATGGTATGCTATTGAAAATGCTCTAAGATGCTGTATAACATTATTGTCTAATTTAATAAATTGAAAATATTATATGATATTAATCACGAGTTGCTTCCAATTAATAACCTAGTAAAAGAAAAAAAATGTATAAGTAAAATAATATTGACTCATTTTTACTAGATAGTTGAGAAATAAATAATGATCCATCTAGTGTGTTATTTACGAGTGTAAATTTGGCCAGGCCCACCCAGGCCCGGCTCGGGCCGGCCCATATCGAGCCTTGTGGGTTTTCGCCAAAATTCGAGTCAGTTCACGGGCTAAAAAATTAGGTTCAGGGAATATTCGGACCTTCGGCGAGCCAGGCCGATGGGTCTAACCTTGGGCTCAGGTTTGGACAAGGCTTAAACATTTTTTTTCCTACTTTTTTCACCAAAATTTTATTTTTTTATTAAAAATGACACTAGGTCTCGGGCGGGCTAGGCCTCGAGCCGAGTTTTGAGTGGGCTTTGAGTGAACCGATGATTCGGACCACGGGCAGGTTGGGCTTCAAAATGATGGCCCAAGCCCAAGTTTAAAGTCCTAGATTGGGCTCAGGCTTGAGCCTAATCGGGTCGGGTCCACACCGGGTCTCAAGCGAATTTCGGGCTGCCCACGAACCGCAAACCATTTTTACACTCCCAGTGTTAATTCAATTTTTTATTTGTCGAGTGTTCATAAAATCATCTCCAATATATTGTTTTATTTCAATCTTGCCAATACTATATTTTAACATATTTCTGTCAAAATGACATATTTTGAGAGACTCACTCCAATAGTACATATATTATTAAGGAAAATACTTGGGACTCCTATTTTGGGAAGCCCATGACCCCAAATGATTGTAATTGGTCATGTGTGTTTTTGTTTTTTTTTTTTTTTTTTCTTTTTTTTTCCTAGCTCTCTCTGACACGTGTGCATGGAGTCGTACGGGTAGAGTGTTTGTGGGAATCTATATTATTTCTATATTATTAATTAGCATGATCACTATATAATTTAATTTATACCATACAATATAATCGTGTCTATCTGATCATGTATATTAACAATGTCTTTAAATTTAATTTTCAATTAAAAATATTATACTCTAATAATTAGTATTTAAAATTTTTTGTTCACACTTATATTAAATAAATTAATTAAAATACATTAAAAAAAAAACATAGTAATCAGTGTTTGTATTTTGAATTACAATTACAGTTCCGATTCGTAGCTCGAAATTCGGAGGCTTGAATTTGGCTCAACACCAAAACGATGTCGTTTTGTTTTGTTTTTTTTTTTTTTTTTCCCTTCTCTCTGGTCTGAAATTGAGACGAAGAAGAAAGAAGAAAAAATAAGAAAGAAGAGGAGGGGAGGGGAGGAGAGGGGAGAGAGAGAGAGATCAACCTCCGAATTTGAACATGAATTTTTTGTTCAAAATCTAATGCAGATCCAGATCCATTTTCATCAACATCAAATTTTTTTTTTGTACAAATTTTTTTTGTTCAAAATCTGCAGACTCAGATCAGATTTTTTTTTTATCAAAATCTAAAGCTGTTGTACCAATTTTTTTTGTTCAAAATCTGATGCAGATCCAGATCTATTGAACAAATTTTTTTTTTTTTTAATCCAGATCCAGATCAAATTTTTTTTTTCAACAGCTTCAGATTTTGAACATCTTCATCATCTTCAGAATTGCAATTAAACTCCCATTTTTAATTCAACATCTGGATCAAACTCCCATCTTCAACATCATCATCCTCATCAACAAAAAAAAAAAAAAAAATCCTCTGCAGATCCGGATCATCTTCATCATCTTCATCATCTTCAACATCATCTTCATCAAAAACAAAAAAAAATTCCTCTGCAGATCCGGATCAACATTATCATCATCAAATTTTTTTTTTTTTTTTTTTTTGCAGATCCAGACTTAGAAAAAAAATGAACAGATTTTTTTGCAAATGCAGATGCAAATCCAGACATTATCCAGATGTAGATGCAGATTTTTTTTTTTTTTTTGCAGATCCAGATTTTTTTTGTTCATATTTTTTATCCAGATGCAGATGCTGATTTTTTTGCAGATGCAGATCCAGACATCAAATTTCCCTTCTCTCTTTTCTCTCTCTCTCTCTCCCTCCTCTTCTCTTCCCTTCCCTCTCTATCTCTCTTTGAAGGAATGAAGAGGAAAAAATGAAAACGAAAAAAAAAAAAAACACTGCCCAAAACGACGTCGTTTTGGGCAGTTCGGGCCATTCGAGCCAGACCAAATTCGAGCTATGAGTCATTTTTCTTAATATTTTTTTTATAGTAATTTATTACTTCTTCTGTCCCAAAAATATTAGTTCCTTATTCTATTTTTTATTGTCCCAAAATAGTCTATTTTCAAAAATCAAGTACAAAAATAATATAAATTTCTCATTTTGCCCTTCTTTTAAATTCATTAACAACATAAAAAGTACAATTATGACATTGATATACTCCAAAAAAATGTACTATCAAAGGATAATTTTGGAAAATTAATTTTTTTTAAGTGCAATAATTATACTACCAAAAAAAGTTTGATTCTGCAAAAGAAATAATTATTTTGGAACAAATAAAGTAATTTTATTGAATTTGTATATAAAAAAAAAAATACACGTCATGATAATTTTGGGGGCTAATGTTGTAAAATTTTAAAAGGCAATAGTCAAACATTTAAGCGTCATTTCGGAACATTCTTTTTTAGTAATTTTTTAATTTTTTTTGATTAAAATATGATGTAAAAAAATTAATATATTTAGAATGACTTTTTAATTTTTTACAAAAAGATGTGCAAAAGTAGAGAGAAAAAGAAATATTTGACTTTTTGATATAATTTGTTGACTTTTTGATTTTTTTAATAATTTTTTAATCTTTTAACTAAAATCACCACTTGCCAAACGAGACCTATTATGTTAAAATTTAGCATAATGTTCCTGCACTGTCAAATCCGATACGATATATAGCATCCTATTAAATTTGGCATGTTGAATAACACATTGTTAGACGCTTTATCAAAATGAATCTCAAAATTTGATTTTTGATGAAAATGTGAAAATGACATGCTCCATGCTGCTTCACCAACAAACACCAAAAAAAAAATTCAAAAAAAAAAAAATCGACAAAAATCAAGAAATAAAAAAACCAAAAAATTGGAAGGAAAAGCTGGTTAGGACCTGTTGTGTCGGTCGACCGACCAACCAATCAAAAGATTCAAATAACCAAAAAAAAAAAAAAAAAAAAAAAAAAAAAAAAAAAAAAAAAAAAAAAATTTGCCGCCGGTTGAAAAAAAAAAAAAAAAAAAAAAAAAAAAAAAAAAAAAAAAAAAAAAAAATTTTTTAAAAAAAACCAAACCCGGTTGTTGTCTCTCGACAAATGATGATGAATTGAGTGAAGTTGGACCGCATATAAAATTTGATGAAATGGATGCTTTTTGACTCAGATTTGGTGAAAAATTTGAGTAAGCGTTGGAGATGCTCTTAGGGTGTTTTTTTTGTGCATATCAGGCTAAATTTTAGCAGTGCCATGATAGATAGCAAACTATTGAAATTTCTCTAATATCACACAATACTTTAAAATTATATAATAATTTTTTAAAGGGGCTTTTTTCAAATTGATATCTCAACTTAATAATGCTATTTGGATCCATGTGGCCTATCATGAGTCATGTTTTGATAATCTAAATAGTTCATTTTATTGGACACATTCATAAAAACAAATTTGGTCAATTCAATAGATGTAGCATCTTCATTTTATGGTGTCAGCCTCTGAAAAAATAAACGATAAGTGTATTTCTTAAAATAGACCATCTATTTTTTTATTAACGAATGCAATTAAATTAAATAAAAATTATCAACTTGTTTGATTTGAATTTTTAGGATTCACTTTTCAAAAAATTAATTTTTTTTTGTTTTCATTGAATTTTTTAATATTCTAAGTAATTTTTTAAATTTTTAGATACATCTAACATAAATACGCTTAAAAAGTATAATATTTGTAAAAAAAATCTTGAGAAAATTCATTAAATACTAAAAATATAAAATAAAAAAAAGAAAAAATTGGTCTAAGGTCCCTCTCCCACTTTTCATAATGGAAAAGATCCACAAAATTATTTTTTAATGTCTAAGGTCCCTAAACATATATCAGAGAAATTTAACCTTACCAAATCAAAACTCATCTCTCTCTCTCTCTAAACTTCTCCATTCTCAAGAGTTCGAGGAAGTCCCCCGCATCTGCCGTCTCATTCTCGCCATCTACGAGGACGATCTCCGCCACCCCCAATTTCCTCCATTCGGCAGCTACCGCCTCAACCCCGACTGTGTTATCAAGCGCCTCACCTACCAACAGACTCACGGCAACGTCCCTCCCTACATCATCTACCTCGACCACCACCACCGCGAGATTGTTCTCGCCATTCATGGCCTCAATTTGATCAAAGAGAGTGACTACAAGCTCCTTCTTGACAACAGCTTGGGGTATGCAAATGTTCGACGGAGGGTTCGTCCACCACGGCCTTTTGAAATCTGCAATTTGGTTGCTCAACAAGGAATCGGAGACTCTGAAGCGATTATGGCTTGAAAATGGGTCACTTGGAGTTTTTGCGGGAAAAAAATGAGGACTGTTGGGGCTTGATTTGTTTTATAGAATGAAAGTGAATTTTGAGTCTATTTGGTTTCTTGGAATTAGGCCTTGATGCTAGAAAACGTTGCATCTTCTTGTTGGGACTGAGATAACAAACGTAGCTGCAAAGCAATAATGATTATCTGCAATATATATATATATATATGTGAAAGAGAGGGTGGTGAAGCAGAGGAAAATTGAAGATTGGAGTGGTGAGCGGTATCCCCAGATAAATTCTCTGGGTTTGAACTAAAATTTCTCTGGATTGATCTAGAGAAATTTCAAAATTTCTCTGGAGAGGTAATGTTGATATAGCTAGTTATCATGCATGTTCATGAAACTTCCAAATCCTCTTGTAAATTTGCAGTTCTTATGTTGATTGATATGCTATACCTACTATTCCTCCTCTGTTATAAATCCTTGAATTTTACAAAATTGTTTTTGGAATCTTGTTGAGTTTTTCAAATCTTGCTCAGTATTTCATATATTAATGCCTTACTATTTGTTGAAACATTTTGTCAAACCTCTCCATTCAAACTATGATTGAATCACAATATACAGAGTTCCATTGCTGTTGCACATATTAGAGCAATCTGCATTTTAGATTGCATTTTCTGCAACCTGCACCTGCTTCCATGAGGTTGGTCTTCAATTTATGTCCAGAGAAATTTGGTGGAAGAATCTACAAACATCAATATCAGTTCCAGAGAAATTCAGAATTTCTCTGGAGATAAATTCGGAAGTCAGAAAAATTTGGTTAAAACACATTCCGAGACTTGAGAGAGGGAGAAGGTGGGTTGTTGCTGATATTGGGGAGGGTTGTTGCTGATCTCTGTGCTTTACCTTGAACCACAATGGGTGTAAGTGCAGGTATTTGAAATTTTATCTGGATCAATTTTCTAATGTTCCCTTCCTTTCTCAAATCAGAGAAATTTGTAAAATTTCTCTAAACCAAATTTCTCTGTGATGCGAATTTTCTCTGAACTAATTTTCTCTGGACCAATTTTCTCTGGATCAACTTGAGGGACCTTAGACATGATGAAAATATTTGATGTCCTTTATGCTATAAAATGTTAATACCAAGGACCTTTAAAAAAAACCCTAAAAAAATGAGAATTCGGTACATTTTTCGTATTCTTATGTAT
Organism: Camellia lanceoleosa; assembly: GCA_025200525.1. Lineage (NCBI taxonomy): Eukaryota > Viridiplantae > Streptophyta > Magnoliopsida > Ericales > Theaceae > Camellia > Camellia lanceoleosa. The sequence goes on from CM045766.1 coordinate 32,127,325, forward strand.
TTATTGATTTTTAAAAAATATATTTTATTTTTTAAACACATCTAAGTAAGATGCATCTAAAAAAAAATGCTTAAAATTTTAAAAATGTCCACTAAAAATATTTTTAAAAAATGAAAAACAAAAAATTTAATTTCCAAAAAATTAAAGCCTAAAAATTTAAACCAAACACACATGATTTTCTCATTAACTAAATCTTTTCATTAATAATATATATAAAACCTTACAAAATTAACGATCTTACAAACAATTTAATTGAGATTCGAAACTTGATAAAGCGATCCCTATTTAAAAATGTAGAATGTGGCATTGTGCTTTTTGTTTTCTTGTATTTATTATTTAAAAAATGCAATGCACCATCCCCCAGTTCTCCCACCCCAAACTCCCTCAATAATGTGACAAACAATTTGAAAAATAGACAAAAGAATTTAAAAAAAGTTAATTGATTAGTATTGTTTGACACATCAGACAATAACAAGGACACAACACCACACCAACACCACAAAAAAAAAATAAAAAAATGTAAATACAAAAGCACTACCTTTAAAGGCGAATATCATTAGTGAAATAATTTATTCATCGAATTTATTATTGTTCGAATTGTCCGAATTTGTGCCAATCAGACGACTGACTTCACTCTCGTCTACTGCGGTCATCACCTTGTTATCTAGACGACTGGCCGATTGACTTACCGGACGACCGGCATGAATAAATTTGGATAATTCAAGAGGCACCAAATTCGATAGATGTGACATTGCTTATATTATTATTACTACAACTTCTTGTGATGTAGAGTTTGATACAAAAACCCCAGTTTGATCCAGAAATCAATGCACATGATCCAAGCACATGATGTAGAGTTTGATACAAAAATCTCAGTTTGATCTAGAAATCAATGCACATGATCCAAGCACCCACGCTTGGATTACCAATTCAACTGTGCTATCAATGGATACAATTTTAAAAAAAAAATAAGACACATATATAAGACAAAAGATAAATTTCAAATGTCAAATTCATAATAAATGAAATTCATCATTTATTTCATATCTCTCTCATTTTATAAAATTCTCTGTACACTTAATTTACTCTTATTGATCCAATCCAATCATAGAAGGTTGCTGCAAAACCCCAACTTTCAACATATCACTTTCACTTCTCCTGTTTAAGTTTTATCTGCAAGTCATCTAATTTTTTATTTTATTTTTTATTTTATACTTTCACTTATCCGGTTTAAGTTTTACCTGCAAGTCATTTAATTTTTTATTTTTTTTTATACTTTCACTTCTCCGGTTTAAGTTTTTTCTGCAAGTCATCTAATTGTTTATTTTTATTTTTTATTCAAAGCTTCTTGTTTTAAACGTTCAAAGCTTTACCCAATTAAGTTTTAGGTATCTGTCATTCTCGGTCCAACTATACCAGCCTATAAGAACTTGGGAAAATTATGCAAATAATTCCTTTAGTTTACATGATGTGCCAATTTAATTCCTGTAATTTCAATTTACTCGATTTTATTCCTTAATTTAACGAATTCTGTCATTTTAGTCCAATACATAATGATTGTTAAGTTAATTTAACAGAAGTCAAACAATATGGAAATTTGGTCCATGTATTTTTCACAATGTGTCAATTTAATCCCTATTAAAATCAAGCAAGTTGAAACTACAGGGACTAAATTGACACATCGTATAAACTAAAAGAACTATTTGTATAATTTACCCTAAGAACTTTTATGTAATTTCATAAATTTAACTCTAACCAACTAATATTATCACTACACTAGAACACAAACAAATAATATTTATCTTACATCTATAATCTAATACCATCACACTAATAATATTCTCACTCAATCCCACCATAATTATAAACCATATTTGTTTTCTTTCATATGAGAGGAGATTAATGCCGGCCGTGTTTATTTTCCTTGATAGCCCATGAGATTAGACTATCAATATCCTAGGCTCCACAAGAATCATGTTGCTTTACAAAAATCACACTGGGACATTATCTCTTATTTTACAAAAACAAAGCCACCTTCTACATAATGAAAACTTTTTATGTAATTTTATATATTTAATCTCGACTAACTAATACTATCATACTATTATACAAATAAACACAATCTATATAACTGTGTTTAACTTTTCTCAAAAAATAAGAACAAAAATAAAAAATACACAATCTATTTTACATTTTTAACTTAATATCATCACACTAGTAATCTCCTCATTCAATCTCATTACACTAAAAATCCCATCCAATCTAGTCCAGCAAACAATGCAGCCTATAGCAATCCCCTGAGGGAGTGGTATTACAGACCCATCCCATGGGATTGGCGGTGAAATAACTATTTTGTCTTTCACTTTACAAAAACAACAAAGTCACTTCTACATAATAAAAGCTTTTACGTAATTTTATATATTTAATTACAACTAACTAATACTATCATACTACTAGACAAACAAACACAATTTATAATCTCATCCAACCTCATCCAGCAAACAACCATGGCATTAAGGTAACTCCAAGGAGTGGAAAATGAAAACCCAAAAAGCAAGTCTCCAGCTAGTTACTAATCTTTCAATGTAAACATTACTGCTGAAACTTTATAAGTCCATAGATTTGAGATACAGGCAGCACCAGCCCTATCTGCACTGCAAGCTTGCAGTTCTGATACCTGAAAAGCAAAAACACCCAGTAACCCCACCACCATCAACCGATGATCGGTCAATCATTTAGATTTCTTTCCCTGTTTCTTCTTTATAACTTCATCAATATACATTACACCCTTGCCTTTGTAGACTTCCGGAGGCTTACAACTTCGAACAGCAGCAGCAAACTGGTGCACCCTTTGCTTGTCTATTCCGGTGCAGCAAACTATATTGGGTTTGAAGCAAAATACACGAACAGCAGGTGGGACCGTCAAATCAACCTCATGGCTGTAACCTAGTTTCAGGTACAAGAGGCGGCCCTCTGATTCAGCTCTGGCTTTAAAACCAACACCCACAATCTTCAGAAAACGAAAGAACTTGGCTTCCATTTAGGGATCTCTTACGCTGCCCACTAGCAAGACGCTGAAAGGAGAAACATAACAATCTTAAAAAGGACAACACGAGGGAAGCTATACAATAATTAATTATTTAACAAAAAGCATACACGTAAGATCAACATATAACGCATAAAACATCAATATATAAGGTTATAATTCATAAGTATAGAGAACTATCTAAGATATCAAGATTTAGTTGCTTTCTTGATTACCTGTTTCTCTTTTTCATTACCCAACAGATCCCATAAATTTTTATTTTAACAAAGCTATATGAGAACTACAATATATGCATGTTAGGGAAAAAGAAAGCTGAGATAAACAAACCAATAAGTTTTAGGAAAGCCCTTCTTTTGGAGATCAACAAATCATGAATTCTGTTTCCCATGTCTAGTGACTTAACCAGCATCATAACAAAGAAATGAACAAATAGTCATCATCTTTTGATTTCCTATGGCCCTTACTGACAGGAACATCACACAAATGTTAAACTGTGAAAATGCATAAGCATGTGTTATTACGTTTGTGTTTACACAAGTATCAAGAATTTCAGATGTTGCACTGTATTTCTAAACTGCGGAAATTTAAGTAAGGAAATTAGAGACTTATTTATTTATTTATTTATTTTTGTGTGTGTGCATGTGGAGGGGGAAGAAAAATTAAGCTATACAGTTTCAAATAGCAGACAGAGTGTGCAATCTTTGCTGAACACCCTCCTTAAAAATCAGAACCAATGTTTTTAAAGGCGAATGCGTAACGCGAGGCATTTTACCCCTCATGAGGCGAGGCATAAGCCTTAAGGCGTCAAGGCGTAAGCATTTCAAATTTTGATTTTTTATATTTAGTAATTAAATTATATATTTTAAAAAGCAAAAAATAAATAAATCTAAAGGTGTAAATACTTTTTTCCTCAAGGCGTAGAACATTTACTGCAGAAAAGAAAGCCTGCCCTCATCGAAAGTGTAATCATCATTCTTAGTTTCAATTATCAAGCTTCTCACTTAAGTCTTAACTATTGTTTTTTTCTGGATTGGTCATTTTACTTATTTTTTCTATGGAATATAAATGCAAAAGAGGATATGCTTACTTCTCATATGTTTATACGCAAAAAGCATTCAAGGTGAACCTAAAGCGCACACCTTTGACTGTGATGCGCAAGCCATTTTGGAGTATCGCCTAAAAATCTAAGACTAGGTGTATTTTGCCTTAGCCTAGCCTTGAAGCAAGCATTGAGGCGAATCTTAGTAAAGCTTTTAAAACTTTGATCATAACTGCCAGTCTGCCACAACAATTATGTACCATCCACTCTCCTGTAGAGGTTTTGGCCTGAAAGTAATCATAATAGAGACATTTGACTGAATTTGCGTAAATGTTAACTACTCCACTGAAAGAAGCCTTGAATCCGATCCACTTGGGAGTTGGGATGCTTACTAAAATCCTTTTTTCACTGTTCTGCTGTGTAAAGCCATATCATTTGCTAAATCCAGGCCATCTGGTCTTTTGTCAAAGACAAAATTTGTTTTCTCTGGTCTACCTTGTCATTATCATTATATAGTTCCTTCATTGATTCAAACTCGTTTGGTTTGATGTTTAAAAAATTTTACCCGTAAATCCATTGATAAAGAATTTTACGAAGCCCTGCCAGATTTCTGTGGAAACTCTCAGCAACAACAACAATAATACAGAACTTGTAACGAGAAATTTCAATATCCATTATTCATCTCTCTAATATCCTCTTATTTAACTAAACAAATAACAATAGAAGAACCTCCCTTCTTTAGTTTTCTAATATATACAACATAATTGTTTTTGTGGTAAATCAATGTAACCATAAAGAAAGCAACACTTATAGTGTAAATAACAATATAAGGATTGTGGACCAAGATAAAAATCGGTCCACATGAAATAAAAGGAATATAGTGCTGCACTGTCTCAAGACAAAAAATTTTAGATATTTCAAGCTACAAGAGAAGAACTTCAATGAGTGCCTCAAGAAATACTTAAGGCCATATTGCATTCACATTTAATCCACATTTTCCATTTTCCTTTCTAAATCTCTACCCAAATGCATGAATGTATGTAAAAACTGCAGACAATCATAGACAGTTAATTGATCTTTTGAAAACCCAAGCAGAATTAACAATTATTCAATCCAATGGAACTCTCTGTGTTTGTATTTTAAATATAGATGTCACATTTATACAAGCGGGTGGCCAAAGAGAAGAGAATTTTTTTTTTTTTATTTTATTTTATTTTTAAAAAAAAAGCTTCTGTTTCATACACTTTTCCCTCAGAAAATTCCTACATAAATCAAAGAGCCAAAACATAGTCCCAATGATCAAATTATCTTCAAACTGACCCCAAACACCCAAAAGGGAACCAAATGCAGAAACCCACAATTTTCTTTTGAAAACAACTGCTTTTTTCTTTTGAATCCCAGAGAAACCTAAAATGAACAAGAAATTTTAAAATCTATCTTTCTCTGTTTTCATTTCCAAAAAACAGCACTTCAATGTCCACCTACCTATTTCCTCGAGTTTCTCAGTAACCAAACAGAATCTTAAAATGCATTAAAAGAGATAAATAAGCAAATAAAAGTGACCAGAAAACCCTGAAAGCAGTACAACAGTATCCTCGGAAATACAAGTATGAAAATCCCAAAAATCTAATCGCATAGAGAGTTGATTTGAGAGAGTAAAAGGGTAAGTAAAATAACAAAAATTAGGAAGAAAACGAAATACCTTCAAAAGATCGAAGAAGACGCGAGACTCCGAATGAATATGTCTTTTCTCGGCTAATCCTCCAAACGTACGATATAATTTACGCCAAACATAAATCTTGGGATGAAATGAAACCAGACTCTACCAATCGCTCATTCAACACTCTGATGATTTGCAAACAGGTTTACTCCGGTTTGGGAGTAGACCAGGAACTAAAACTAGTGTTTCAAAATTAATATTTAGTCCCCAAATATGTTTTTTATTTTTTTTTCATTTTGACTCCTAGTATTTAAATAAATTATACAAACTTCCTGTTTAATAAAAAAATAATAATACATAATTCTATAATTTTAACATAATTATATTGACTTTCTTTTAAAAAAAATTTCATATAACATTTAGCTTATTTTTTATTAATAATTTGTTAGTCCTATAAATAAAAGAATGACATCTCTTTTTGCTATGAAATGAGCAAACGAAAGAATTCTTGAAATAACTGGACCGACAAAAAGCAAGGAATAAGCCAAATTGAGGATAATAGAGATACATTTGTGACGAGTTTGAAATTATCTCAAATTTGATAGTCTGCTCGAAAACAATGTTTTAAATCAAACAATAGATTTTAGCCAAATTCCTTCGTTTAGGCCTTCAAATTAGTGATTTTGTTGTTTAAAAAAGTTTTTTTTTTTTTTTTGAAATATCTTTATTTTGAGAAGTTTGTTTTTAGCAACGTCTATTTTAAGTCATTTCTATTGTTTTCTAATATGCGGATTTGGGCTTAACTCAAATTTTGTATTTTTGATAATTTTATATTTATTTTCGTGTCTAACAAGAAATTAGCATAATTCCTTGTTTCCTTATTTAATTAAGATTTAGTTTATTATAAACTAGCAAATAACCCGTGTTATGCACGGGATTAAATAATGATTGGTAAATTTATTTTTAAAATAATTTAAAAAATAAATAAGATTAAGTAAGTTTTAACTTTTATTTTAACAAAAAGAGTTAGAAATTATTTTTTTAAGTGACTTTTTGAATTTTTTAAGAGATAAAAAAAAAGTGAATGTATTTAAGAATGAGTTTTTTAATTATATAGGAAAATGCAAATAAGTGATGTCATATTTTTATTTCTTATAGTACTCAAAATTTTCATTTTACTCACCTATGCACTCACTCATAAGAATTGTTTGGTCTTTTCAAACTGGTACAAAGATTTCTTCGCTTCTTCTTTTTCTTTTTTCTTTTTTGTACACACCAAACACATTTTAGCACTCTTTAGTTTCTTGACTTTTTAATCAGAAAAATAACATCCCAAACATAACATTAGTTACACAATTTTTATTTTATTTTATTTTTTGTTGTTGTTAATATTTTGTCCTAAGTATTATATAACAAATAGATATATAATAATTCAAATGGTAAAATTAAAACAAACAAATTTTCTAAAATTACAAAAATTATACTTTCGGTCAAGTATAATTACGTTATCTACGAAACTTGTAATTATAATTCATCCTACCATAATATGTCAAATGATATAACAATCTTTTTGTCGCTTGGCTTCTCTCCCACTCATCTTCTATCTCTCTTTATTTTTAAGATGACGTGGCAAAAACATGAAATAAAATATTTAAATTTTTATATTTATTTCAGTAAGTACATTAGGAAAAATAATCTCATATTAGTAAAATACGGTTTATAAATTGATAAAGTATGATAAATTTAAGTTGACCGTAAAATGTAAGAGTATTTTAAAAGTTTTTTCAATTTTATGAGATGATCGAACTACTTAGACTATGTTAGATTTATGTCAATCAACATAGATTGAAGAGTCACTTATCCAATTTATTTATGTAAATATTTTTTAATTTGATGAATAGACATCATTAGTAATTTTTTATCATAATAAAACGTACATATTTATGCATATTTAACAATTTTGAAAAAATAGATTAAATGTAATTATGGCCGTAAAATTAATAAAAAAAAATAGTAAAAAAAAGAAATATATTAATAATGATTTGGTTGGATTTTAATTTATCACTTTATAATAAAAAGTCCATTGACATATTTTTTTGTTATACAAATGACACTATCACATCCATTTTGGGTAAAATTTTGAATAAAAAATCTAGTGAAATAATATTTCACAACAAAAAATGGTTATAAGCAAAAAAAACAAATAATGGTCAGTAAAAAGTAGAGAGGGAAATGATATCAATACCGCTACAGAGCCCGAATTCCCCATGGCTCGACTACCCCGAATTTCAAGACGACGCCATTTTCAAAAATTATTTTTTTTTTTTTTCTTTTCTTCTTCCTCCCCCTACCTTCTTCCTTCCCTTCTCTTCTTCCGACTTAACACAGCATCATCACAGAAGAGAAGAAAGAAGAAAGAAGAAGAAAAAGAAATCATCAACACAACACCATTAACACAGCATCAATACAGCAAACCCAGCACCATCAACACAGCATCAACATCATCAATAACCAACAAATCATCATCATCATCATCACAATTTTTGTCACGCCCCAAACCTGCCCCAAAAAGTTTGGGCATGACCCATTCAAAATCAGACACTAAACCTGTTATACATATAATACGAGGCCTGAACGGAAGCATTAAAATTTAAACGCAATAACAAACTCCATTGAGCTACCTCTAATATGCCAGGATCACATGCATCACATACATCATAATAACCAACAGCCAAAATTATATGAGCCTCAATCATATAGATATACATATCCCAACTCTAAGATTAGGCATCTAAAAAAAACATTTAAATCTTGCGTTTAACCTTATATGAGACTCAAAATACAAGATAACATCTTAATAACGACTCTTAAAGGTGGACAAAAGGAATGAAACAACATATAGAGGGTGAGCCAAGCTCAGTGAATAGCCATACGTGAATAAAGCAATCCTAACTTAAAATATTGTAATAATAGAAATACTCATGCTTGAACTTGTAATATACTTAACATGCATAGACTTGTATTATACTTGTAATCTTATCTTAACATGCATAGACTTGTAATATACTTGAACTTCAACTATGTGTATACTTATAACATGCTTGAACTTGTAATAGATATGACCTTGTAACATGCGTATACTTGAAGACTTGTAGACTTGAAACGTACATGAACTTGTATATACTTAGAACCATACTTGAAACATGTTTGAAATATACTTGAACCCATACTTGAACTATCCTTGAAAATACACATGGATCTTATGAAACCATATAAATAAGTGAGGAAAGACATATGAACTAGATGTAACTTTTCAAAGTTTTGTAATAAAATTAAAATTTTCAATTCCATTTAAAGCTCCAACCTGGTATCCAAAGCTTCAAAATGTATACTTATAAATTTCAAAACACATATTTATAAAACTTCAAAACATATACTTACCAAACTTCAAATAACTTCAAGACATATACTTAAGCATACAATGCGAAGTCTACATAGTTAGTGTGAGTTTGTGTTACCTTGTGATGATCTTAGGCTCTATCTTGAAACAGATTAACTTGAAAATCTTACAACATATCAGCTTGAACCTCTTGAAACATATGAATTTGAACATCTTAAAACATATCAGCTTCAACATCTTGACACATATTAGCTTGAACATTTTCAAACATATAACTTGAACATCTTGAAACATATTAGTTTGAACGTCTTAAAACATATAACTTAAACATATAACTTACACATCTTGAAACATATTAGCTTGAGCATCTTACTTTGGCTTAAAGCCCTTGTACATTGTAGCACGAGGCCCTTGAATAATTTGGCATTAAGCCCTTGAGAGTTGGCATAAAGCCCTTGAGAATTGGCATTAAGCCCTTGTATACTTGAAAGTTGGCATAAAGCCCTTGAAAATTGGCATAAAGCCCTTGAAAGTTGGCATTAAAAATGCCCTTGTAAGTTGGCATGAAGCCCTTGTAACATACTTGAAACATTTGGCACAAGGCCCTTGTAACATACTTGAAACATTTGGCACAAGGCCCTTGTAACATACTTGAAACATTTGGCACGAGGCCCTTGTAACATACTTGAAACATTTACATATTTGCATAACATTCTTTCCATACTTTAAACATGGACATAATTGCATAACATTTTCGTGGTTACTTTACATTTCTCGAAATATACCGTAATTATATAACATTCAACCCATTACTTCCTTACATGGTATTTCCTTCGTTTTATTATTTCTTTACATAAGTAACTTCATTCATGTAGAAACATAAAATCAAACATTAAAAGTCTTACAAAATGGAAGGATTTCATCTTTCCCTTTCTTATTTCCATATGAACATCATTACATATTGTCCATGTACAAAATGATAGTGACAATTATTAATATGAAACATTCCATTACCCTTTACTTCTTGAAGGTATTTCATTCATTCCATCGAATTAACTTCTTTCACTTAGTGACATAGAAATCATGTGTTCATAAGTCGCTAATGACAATCTTTAGCTAGATATAAAACATATCACTACTCATTGTCTTTCTCGGGTTATGTCATGTAAACAACTTATACATTAAGGCATCAAACACAATTCAATATAGGCAACATGATTCAACTCAACATCATTAATTATAATTCAACATATTTCAAAAGGAATTCTTAAATTCCATTTTAATACTCCATAACTGAATTTATATCATCCATATCATCAACAACTCTTTTCCCCCAATTTCCCCTTTATTAAAACATAATTTACAATGTATTTAACAAGGTTCAATCGCAAATTTTAAACATAACTTTCAAACATTTCTAAATCCCAATTAAACTTGAACACATATAATTCAATATCTCAATTTCATTATTCTATTTTCAATTTGGGCCAAATCCTTGATTACCATCCTTAATCAACCTAGGGTTTCATGAAATTTCAAATAAAATGCAAACTTATGAACCCATCACTCTTTGTTCCAATTTTCTCATTGATTAAACATCTAAGATTCATAATTCATCACTTAAATCCATCAATTGAACAAAAACTCATAATTTCTTCTATATACTTCAATAAGGAAATTTGTACAATCATACAATGGAGATACTCCAAATCTATCTATAGATGTACGTATTGAAGAGTAATAGAACCCTTACATCAAGAATCAAACATAAGAACAAGCTATAAGCAGAATTTCGTTAGTCTCTCTTGCTCTCCATCCTTGAGGCAAAAACCATGGTAGATTGTTGTTCAAAGTAGAAAATCAAGGGTTTTGGGGCTAGGGTTTTGACTCAAGCAAAGGGAAGAAGAGGGGAAAAGAAAAATGGAAGAAATGATCTCATAAACCCGTGTTTAAACAAATTGCGAAAACTTCAAACAAGCATAACTCTCCCATCCGGACTCCGTTTTAGGTCATTCTTGTGGTCAAATTGAAGCCCCAGAGATAAGCTTTCCAATGGTTCTAACCTCACATCTAAATTCAAAGTGTGGAAAAAGAAAAGGGCAAAAGAGTGATGGTTGGTCAAAAATTCAAACTCGAATTTGGGACTTTTTATCTAACCTTATCTATATATCCTATTAAGGCTTCAATCAAGGTTCCAAACATTATCCAAGGGTCCTCAATCATACTATTTAAAGTTCACTTGCCAACCCATCAATATCAAGAGTCCAACAACCATACAAGTTTTAAGGTGACAGGCACCACTATACATCAATCCGATGTGAATTTAAAGTCCGGATCGTTACAATTTTTATTTTTATTTTTCCCTCATCTTCAGATTTAGATCCAGTAGAAAAAAAAAAAAAAAAAAAAAAATCAACATCAACATCAACATCAACAACATCTTCATCAACACAGCCAACAAATTTTTTCCCCTCCCCTCCCCTCCCCCTTTTATTTTCAGCTCCAGATCCAAGGAAAAAAAAAATAGAGTGACGAGTGGCGATCGGTGATACCCACCGGCGATCACCACCATCACCATCGAAGCCATCACCGTCTTTTCCCCTTCTTCTCTTCTCTTCTCTTCTCTCATCTCTCTCTCTCTCTCTCTCTCTCTCTCTCTTGCCTCTCTTCCTCTGTATTCAAAAGCAACAACAGAAAGGAAAAAAAAAAAAGGAAAGAAAAGAAAAGAAAAAGAAAAAAAATGAAACCCAAAATGACGTCATTTTGGGTTTCGAGCCAATTCGAGCCAACGGGATTTCTGGCCCTCAAACATTTTTGAAATGATATATATATATATATATATGAAATGCACAAAAAACAAAAAAAGGTTGTTAGAAGTAAAAAAAGAAAAAAAAAAAAAGTGGTGTACTTAAAGGATGAAAGAATTTGTTTAAAGATTGCAAGAAACTAAATATAAACTAATATCCAATTGTTTCATAAATATATATCTATATATATATATTTTTTCATATATATATATATAATGAGGATGACATAAATGACTTGGAGAATGTGTAATGTATGATAGTTAAGAGAAAGAATTGGTTAGAGAAAGAATGCACAAGAAAGATCTTTTTCATTCTTTTTTTTCTAAATCATATGGAATCGGAAATGATAAATCATGAATTTTTTTTTAAATTTTTAAACTTAAAAATTCACGAATTTAGTATGGAATGTTGGAACTCCAAATCAACTAAACCAATTTAATTTAGGAAAACAAATAAATCAGTAAAGAGCTGTAGTGTCACAGAGCACTCACATGAGTGCAAGGCATCTCGGGCAGGGGGTGTTGGGCATCTCAATCAAGGGGTGCAGGACATCCAATCAGAGGGTGCATGATATCTTGGTTATGCAAGTTCAAGCATAGTAGGTGAAGACATCCGATACAGAAAGCATGGAAGAGACCTATGGGAGATAGGAGTAGAGGCTCTCTCCAAATCAGAGAGTGGTGTGAGTTGAGTTGAGGATGTAGGATTCTCTCCTCCTCTTGTATCTCTAGTGTGTTGTCTCTAGCTTCAGGGGATGCAAACGTCTCAGTGAGGAGATGCAGACTATGTTAAAATTTGGGCGTGACAAGATTAGCAGCAGTGTATGCAGTGGATCACCTCACATGGGTTGAGGGGGGTGATTTGTTGGATATCTCATATCTCACCCCATGTGAGGAGCTCCAATAGAGAACCCACTTCCTCCATTAGCTTGAAGGTGGTTCTCCCACTCCACTTAGTCCACTAACTAGTGGATGGAGCTAGTGGAAGGGGTAGGTGGTGACCAATCAAAATATCCCTCAATTGTGTATAAATTGAGGTAAGGAGGAAGGGTTGAATTGAGAGAGAAAACCAAAGATAATAAGCAAACCAATAGAAAGTGAGAGATATGAGGCAAAGAGACTGTCTCTCTCGGTATGAGAGAGGGAGACAGGTGAGTGTATGAGTGAGGATGGTGTGAGCTCTTCCTCTATTGTAATATTTTTGTAATCTCTCCATTGTTATAGTGATAACCGATTACTTCCCCGTGGACGTAGGCTTTAAGGCCGAACCACGTTAAATCTCTTGTGTTATCTGTGTGTGATTGATTTCTAGTGTTTCACAATTCCAACACAAACTCACATTAGAATCAGCAGACAAATTAGTTAGTGGAGCAATTACCTGGAACACAGTAGGCCTAGGAATCCATTTATTACCAACAATCCGAATACTCTCACCACATCCAACCTTCCAACAAACCACTACTGCCAATAGAGGGCTGAGAATGGATTATGCTCCTCCACATATAAGACGAGTTTGTACCAACTTCTGCTTTCAGAAAAGAAGTTTGTGGGAAATACTTTGCTTTCAATAGCTGACCCAGTAGAGTATCCGGATACTTTAGAAGCCACCATCCTTGCTTAGCAAGCATTGCAACATTAAAATCCTTTAAGCACCTGAAACCCATACCTCCTACTCTCTTCTGTGAACACAAAAAATCTCATTTTTTCCAGTGAATCTTCAGCTTATCCTCCCTTTGACCCCACCAATATCTACTAACAATGGCATCAATTTCCAAACACAAACTATCCGATAACTGAAAGCAGCTCCTAAGGTAAGTCGGAATTGTTAAAGCATAGAGTAATTATGAAATTTCAATTAAAATTACTCCTTTTGTCACCAAATTATACAAATCGTGTAATTTGAACTCTAAAATTTAAATTGTGTTAATTTAATTTTAGACATGAAAAATGTTGGGTAAAATGCGGTAAACCCTCTTAAATTATGATTTATTTACAATTTGTTCTCCTAAATTATAAAATTCAACAGTTAACAATCTCAAAGTATTTTATCGTTACAATTAACCCTTTTTGTTATGATTCTGTTATGAATTTACACAAAAATAGATCATTTATAAAACACATGACACATTTTATTAAAATTTTAAAGCAATAATGCCCACATTTGATAAATCCGTTTACATTTTGTTACTAAAATAAGAGAGAAATTGCAAATGAGATCACCAGGAAAAGGGTATTATTTTAAAAAATTAATAACGCGTATTATTTTCTTAAATAAATCAATCAGTGTGTCATGTGTTTCATACATTATCTAATATTTTGATTTGATTCTCAATCTAGATTTGTATCCTTATCTTGTCGAGTAAAGTTAGAAAATCGAAAAGCCATCCCCAATTTTGGTAACTACAAAGAGAAATGTGATTTTCGCAATACCAAATAAAAAATAAATAAATAAATTACATTGATAGTTTTGAAATTTGAAAAAAAATATAATAAATTCTATAATTTTTACATAATTATATTGATCTACCTTTCAATAAAATTAAATAGACCAAAACTAATGTAGATAGTGCAAAAATACAAAAGTAAACAATGTAACAAAATATACATTTTTCTATAAAAAAAAATGACAATATCATTTTTTTAATCTAAATATACTAACAAAATTTCAAAGGAATACAATATAATTATGTTAAAATTATAAAACTTACTATATTTGCTTCAAATTCCAAGAAAAGTTAGTATAATTTACCCGAATATAAATTGTTACTCAAAGCATACTTTCCTCGTGGCTAATTTTATTGTTGATCGTTTTTCTCACAAAAAAGTTGTCTTTTAATTTAGAATTTTTCACTTTTTACTAATACATGTTTATAATTTGACGTAGACAATTTTTTTGTTGATGTTTTTATCAAAAAAAAAATTGTCTTTTAATTTGGAATTTTTTTCACATTTTACTAATATATGTTTATAATTTTCATTCTTGGTTCAAATAAAGAGACAAAATCAAATAAAAGATCAAATTGAAACACTTCTTGTACTATAAAAACTAAATTGATATGATCTATACATTAAAAATGAAAATAACACAAATCTCCTAGTCTAGGGATTACAAAAGTAGTTTTTTAATTAAATTTCATATTTACCCCTAATTTTAAAAGCATCTACAAATAGAGTTAGGCTAGGAAATAAAATGAAAACACCTTTTATACATTAAAAACTAAATTAACACATTTTAAATATTAGAAACCAAAATAACACAAACCCAATAGGGACAAAAAAAAAATATTTAACCCAGAGCAAAGCATTATTAAGCCTCATTTGGCAACAGGCTAATTTAATAATTTTTTGACTATTTAACTAAAATATAAGTTAAAAAAAACTAGTATGTTTGGAATGACTTTTTGACTTTTTACGAAAAAATATGCAAAAAATAAAGAGAAAAAAGAATCTTTAACTTTTTAGTATGGATTGTTGACTTTTTGACTAAAAATGAGGGTTTCCAAACGAGGCCTTAGTCTTACTTTCTTTCAAGTAAAAAATAACTTACAGAAAAGTGAAACTAAAAGCATCTATTTCCAACTTTCAAATAATCAAAATTTTAAGAAAAAATTTCACCAATCATTCTGACACAAACTCACTTAAATTAAAAATAAAAAATCCCTATAAACAGGCACCAAACAGAGCCATGGCTTATCGTTCGCAGCATCTTCTTTCCTTTCATAAATTTCTCTATAAATCCAATATCTAAACACAACCTAAAATTCACTAGGTTGTGTTTGGATCATAGATTTGAGTCAAAATTAAGAAAGGGAAAGGAAAAAGGCAATAGATATAATTATATTTCACTTACCTTTCTCCATTTCCTTTTCAAAACATTGTCCAAATCTATGATCCAAACATAATCCCAATGATTTAACATTCACCAATTCTGGGGAAATGTATTGAAGTAGAAAATGCAGAAAGCATAGCCCCCTTCTCTACCTGTTTTATGTTGGATGCATGTAAACCACCTTACCAACCTACCTAAAAATGCAATTGAAAATTCGAAGCTTTGAACTTGAGATTAAATACTCAACCTTTACAGTTAATTCTTTTCCAACAACCAAATGCAACTGAAAATTCCAAGCCTTGAATCCAACAACCAAATGCCAGGTAAATTAAATCAAATTTCAACAGGTGGATAAATGAAGTCCAAAAGGCCCTGCCTTGTAGACGTTTGATCAGGTAAAATTCCAAGCTACACTAGAGAACCTCCATTATCAATCTCTCCACAAGAGTTTTGGGGAGTCCCATCACACTATCAATTGTTCCTACCTGCAAAAAACACCACCAATTGATGTCAATGCCTCATCAAGTGAGAGAGAGGAGACATAATTTCATAACTAACAAGTAACCAAACTATAGGCAGACTCTAAATTCACTTGAGTAAACACACGTTCATGGTCAACTCTAGGACATGTTAGTTCAGCCCTTGACAGCCAAGGCATCAAGGCTTCTAGGTAACCCCACGGCCCATTGCAATGCAGTGAATAATATAAGCAGTTTTGTGATTAGAATTCATTGGACAACTATAATACAGGGATATGGGTACGAGTACTGGTATTGATACAATACAGATAAGTCAATATGGTAAAATTCAAAAAAAAATAGGGTACGGATACGGGTACGGCTTGGTATGCTTGTAAAAAAAATATTTATTTTTAATTTAGAGTAATATAAAAATTAATTAAATGGTTTAATTTGTTAAGGTAGCCGATCCCATTTGATGGGACTTAAGGTTTGGTTTGATTTGGTTTAATTTGTTAAGGTCCAACCTACAATTAACATTTAATGTCAAAAGTAAAGATATAAATCAAAATTAAATGTCAATATATTAAATAACTTACAAATCATAGTTTAATTTTAAAATCATGCTAAGCATAAAACAAAAAATAAAAAATAAATCTAGTGAACGGAGTTTTATCTTTTTAGTAGAAGAAAATATTATTTCAACTGAGGAATGCTACGGTTTGGATATATACTAGGTACGCCAAAAAATTAAGAAGAAAAAATTTGAGTACGTGTTTCGAATACTCGGTACATATGCAGAAGTACCATACGAGGTACTATATGATAGTAGGTACTCGGTAAGAATATGGCATATTTTTCGAAGTACCCATGCTTCATAGTTGGACAACCATACTACAGCAATTAGGAGACTATGCATAGGTTCCCCAGAATTCCGGGGACGGGATTAACAAGGGTTGATCTGCTAAAATTTGGCCCAACACCTGCTCAATTATTGTTTGGTATTTCTAGCTAAGGATGTGTCACTGTTTGAGGACAAGCATTGCTGTCTTAGTGGGACAGAGAATGAGAGAGCATTTGTGGAGTGCAAATACATCCATCTTTTTAACTACGGCAAAAACTATCATTTCATCAAACTATTTTGTGACTGTTTGCCCACGAAGGAGGGAAATAACCCAAAATAAAAAAGAAGGAAAAATCTATTCCAAAAGTCTCGTTTGTTGCAACAAATCTAATTGATAACGAGTCAATTCATACCCTATGAAGTACAGATATGGATATGGCGAAATGACAAAATCTAGAATATAGGATACAGATGCAACCATGATGCATCGAAAAACATATGTTATTTTTAGTATTGTATTATGCATGAGCCCAATTAGGTACTTACACTTTAAGAGCTAAGTCATTTACTTCTGTTTTTCCTATAAACATTTCATTCAAATATCAAGTCTAAACCATTTATAATGCCATTGTTCTTTTTTCCTTTCACACTTAAAAAGTGTTCTATGCAAAAGTATCGCATGTAATTTTATTTGCTTAATTGTTAAAATTTGATTTTAGTAATCATATATATTTTTATTTATCCTTTTACTTTCTACAAAATATAAACATGAAAATGGGACATATTAATTCAATAAATTCTGAAAAAAGTAAGATACTACAATCTCACTATTTTCTTCTTCAATAAGAAATAAGATAAGTAATGAAAAACTATTTGTATTTATTCTAACAATTATACTTTAATACTAGGCAAAATACATTCTCAATTTCATAATAGTTCGGGTATGTGACCTAGATTGTCTGAAAAGTATCGGATGCTTCTCAAAATTAATATCAAATATCAGATACGTTTAAAAAGTATCGGATATGTATCCTCGAGTATCAGATCAATATCAGAATCCGATAATGGTATGATACGGATGCGACTTCCTTTTAGAAGTATCCGTGCTTCATAGATTCATACATATGGCTTGAGTTTGGATTTGGGCAATTTACCCAATCAAAATCAAACCCACCATCTTCGGAGTCCAAAGTGGATAATCCTTTTGTCCCTGTTATTCGCAGATTTCAATCATGTGTGTGTCCACATGTTATGCATATGACAATTATTTATTTACAGAACCATTAAAATTAAAAGGAAAGGCAGAGATCATGAACCATACCACTTCTTTAATGTAGGGTAGTATCAAAGGGTGCTCAATTAACAACCCCCCAGCGACATTGAGAACAATTCCCTCCTCTATCTGGAATTGGGGAAAGCATGAAAACACTCGTTAACATGTCAATTTATCGAACAATACAAGAGCCACATATTACAAATAAAAGATCCTATACCAGGTTATCAATGACTTGATCCGGTATTGAATGGAAATGGATCTGCAAGTCACCAGAAATATTTTTTCAACATATCATAAATAAATTGTTCATCAGAAAAATGAATTAAAGTATTCATAGTGCAAATGGAACACCAATTAACAAAGACAGTAACAGAAAATAGTATCCCTTTTCATGTAAATTAAAGGACATATACTGCAGTTGATATATTTTTTTGCACAGAAAATCATTGCACGCCATGCTTATAGGGTGAAATCGAGTTTGTAAACTGGTTCCGTACTGGCATGTGCCGGCCGGAATGCTCTGCATTAGCAAGAAACCAGTATACTACCCACTCAGTTTCGTGCCGGCTAATTTTCCAGCCTATCTCGGAGATACTGGGTAATTCGCCATTTTCCGGCCATATCAGCCATTCCAGATTTGTACCATTCGCAAATGAAAAGAAACAGAAGTGGGTATTTCAGAGATTCAAGGGTAGGTGAAGGCGGATTCACAGTCACAATGGTAAAAGGCATGTGCAATTACTCAATCTCTCTATTTCCGACAACCCCACATATCTCCTCCACTATTCATCCATCTCCATCTCCATCTCCAGACTGTTGGCCAGAGCAAGAAAGTAATGTGATGCTAATAGAGGCTTTCACCACAGGTAATAGAGAAAGAGAAGACTAGCAGCATTTGAAATATGTTTTTCATTTCTACCGAATAGAGAGTAGATTTCAACTTTCAAAATATGGACCTGTCATTTCTATTGCTATGGTCAAAGATTTCATATAACCAATGCAGCCACCAAATAGAGAGCAGATTTCAATTTTCGAAATATGGACCTGTCATTTCTACTGATATGGTGAAAGATTTGATATAACCAATGCAGCCATTCAATTATAGTCAATGCAGCAAAGTTAGAAACCCTATAAAAAAATGTAATATTTTATTCATTCTATTCATAAAATGAAAAGAATGGTGTATTAAATTAAGTAATGTCAAATTCTATTAATTAAATTTTATAAATAGATATATATATATTTTATAAATATATAATATATAGCAATAAATCCAAAAACAGTATCCAAAAATGTACTGGTACTAGTATGTACCGTACCAATAATAAAAAATGATACCACAGCCGGTACAGTATTCAGAACATTGGGTTAAATCAGTTATAATTTCAAAGTTTTCTACTATTCCAAGTGCTAATAGTAATGGCATTAAATTCTGATTATTTACAGCCAGGAAAAAGTGAGGGTTATTGATAGTTGAGCTTCTCTCTAAAAGTTTACCAGGCTTTATCAAACTTCACACAATGTATTTATGCTATAGTTTCTTTCAATCAAGATCACAGGTGAATAATATATCTCTACATTACCAACACAGACTTTCTTAATCCCAATGATTGAAGATTTTTTAGTAACCTCAAAGGGGTCCAAAACTGTAAGCTTGCACGATTGCAACTCCCATAAAGAATTTGCTCCCTTACATAGCTGTTTAAAGTTGGGTGAGAAAAGAATAACTTCTTCAACCTTAGAATTTCAATGAACAAACTATGCATTAGCAGTTAAGTTATTTGATACAACGTAACACCGGTATATATGACCCTAGTATAAGATATTTAGACATGTATCGGTGAACAAATAATTGTTGTCACAGTTGTTTCTATTTCTGTTATTAGTTTTGTCCAGGCATTTGCGTGACATAATTTGACCTATTAAGTGGTCTAAACTCCCTCGTATAATAAACATAACTTGTACCCACAAAACAAGAATTACAACAATATTAACTAATAAGGACTTCAGCACGAGTGATAAGGCAATGAGAAGAAGTAAATCATACCTCTACTTTGTCCCAGTCTCCTTTTCTCAATCCAGTTTTGAGATTTGTAACAAGAACAGAACTCACTGTCGCTGCATTCCCACCAGAATAACCTACAATGTGCATTGGTAAGACCACCAGAACTACAAGAGCAGGAAATTGTGATAGACGCATGAAGCAAACCTTTGATGAATTGGCGTGCTTCTTCTTTGCTTAATGGTTTTTCCCTGATCATACCTTCACAGACGACCACCTCCAAATCATTTGAAGTTAGCAGTAAGAAATAACAAAATCAAATTATATTTCTTGACAAACGGAAAAAGGGGAACATCCGTGACTATATTTTCAGGCATGTCCCATCACCATAAGGCCATTTATGTATAAGGTGGTTACAAAGTACACATGCACCTCAGATGTGTGGCATGTAAGACACAACTGCATGGCAGATCTGTGTTCCTTACTTAAGGTAATCACCACATATAATTCATCTAGGATCCACAGGCAGGGGGGGTAAATACATACATGTCATATACATGTGTGTGTTTATTGTTTTATAATGAACAAGACCAAATTTGCTTTACCAAACTGGACTTTGGTATATCTTGCCTTCTACAATATGCTCCAATTCTAATTCTTCCCAACGATTAACTGCTCCTTAAAATTCTACTTATACTCAAAACATTTGCCTCTTTATCAACCAATAATGGTCCAATCATAGAAAACCAACATTTTTTAAGCCATTTACAAATTCCCATCAACTATTGGTAAGAGGAAGAAAATATTATCTGCATGCACCGCGTGTGCCACCACTTCTATAACATATATAAACCTTCTAGAGTTGTCTAAAAAATACAACTCACATTAAAATACAGGACAATCTTTCCTACATAAATATTTTTTTAAGAGGAAAAAAACTACTTAGTTTAGGGGAAATTTTTATCTTTCCACATTTTTAGGCCAAATTAATAGACAGTATCAACATAAAACTGCCAATGCACATGTAAGTCAAACTGTGGAAAGAAATATGATGCATCCATGCCATAATTTAACAGAAATGAAAACAAGGCAAACAAAACTCATATTTGTCAATAGAAAGGTACCATTTGGTTTAGTTTTTAAATTAAGATTTGGATAAAAAAAACACAAAAAACATGTTTGATTTACCAATTTTCAAAACTCCTTTCCAAATTGTTTTTTTCTCTCTCTCTCCTCTCTCTCTCTCTTTTTTATATTAATAAATCAATCAATCACTTTTTTCTCTCTCCCCTCTCCTCTCTCCTTCTCTCACATTCTACACATCAATCAATCAAATTTTCTCTCATACCCATCTATTCAACTAAAAAAAATAAAATAAAAACTACAAATCATCCCAAAATTATTTTCAAAACTCATAACCAAACAAATTTTCAAAATTCTTTTCAACAACTTATCTTTCAAAATACAACTCAAAACTCTTTTCAAAAACTAAACTAAACGGAGCCAAAATTTGTATTACAATATGAGGGGGGAAAATCCCTTTCCCTTTTTTTGCATTCCCCAATATTCCAACTTTCGATTAGAGATTCCCCTTGTAAGAGTGAAACATTAGTCGATTAATTCTTCTCAATTCCTCTTTTCTTTTTTCGACAAATAATTGAAAAATCCCTCATTCCCAATCCTCTGACCTCATGTGCCACTCCATATAATTTTCAACTTCTAGCCTCGTTCAAGCAACCAAGAGGTCATAGCTAGTATAAACTTATGCCAAATAGAGAAGCTTCAATCTATAGGAGAATTTTACATAACTGTGAAGTTAAATGCCCACCTCAAGCTTCCATATGTGAGAACTACGGGAAAAAAAGCTACCACTCACCATACATACTCATATACAATAAGCGTGGTTTCTTTGAGGCTTGTGAAAAGGTAATTGTCACTTTTTTGTTTGGTTGTGCAGCACAGAATATGTCATGAACTTTATTTCACAAAATTGAAAATGCTAAGTAATTGATTTATACTTGGTCACAAGTAATTAAGACTGATGGTTCAGCATCCCTCTTGTAATCGCCAATGGGAAGCTTTGGTGTGATGGCCTCTGCCTGATAAAATTTCCAAAACTTAAGGTGAGTGCCTACTAAGAATATTACTACAGAGCTATGTAAAGCAACTCAAGAAGCAAAAAGAAACACAAATGGAGGCACACGCATCAAAAAATAATTTATGCATGTCACAATTGAACAGCATGGCATCATATTATCACAATCAGCAAGTCAGTATCCTCTCCAATAACTGCATAATATATTCCAAATTGAGATAAAATCATGGCTTTGAGTAGAGAATACCAACCAAAAATTAATTGGATGGAAAAAAATAAGATAACATAGGGACATAGAGCAGTATAATCTTTTAATGCTGTATGAAATTGCTAGTGAATACATTGCAACAAGCATTGACATTTCCAGAGTAATTGAATGAATTGGAAAGACAACTGCCAGCAGCACAATTTTATTTATTCCAAAAGAGATCATGATGCTACCATAATTTACTCCATAAACCAGCATAAGATCCAGTATAATGGTGTACATATAGTGCTAAGAATGCACATGTGCATCAAATTTTATGTAGATTCCAATATTTAACCAAGATCAGTGTTTTAGAAAAGGGAAAAAAAGTGTGGTAGGAAAATACTAAAATACCAATGCAGTTTAATAAACAAACCGGTCCCTCAGCATACTTTACTAACTACAACAGACAATGTTGCATTTTTATCTACATAAAATACCAGACAATGTTTAATAAATAGACAATATGGCATTTTAGCTACGATCAATTAAAGCATCATAAATAAATTGCTCTTGTTTCATTCTTTAGAGACCAAAGAACAAAAAAAATCTATGTTTCTTGTACTGCTTTTAAAAAAAAAAGAAAAGAAAGATTTACAATGATTGCCTCATAATGTAACGTATCTTCAGCGCATATAGATGACCCTAGGTGATGCCCAACTTCATCCACCCAATTGTTAGAAGAATTTTGTAAAAGAATGGCTTACCTCATTCACAGGTTTGCCTTGTATATATATATACCAAAGTGACACACAAAAAATAGGAAATAAAAGAGAGAAGGGAAATACAGAAGAAGAAAAAGATCAAATCAAATCAAGTCAACCCTAACATCCCGTGATCTGTAAATCATGAGAATTACAATGATTCTAATTTCAACACTCTCCCCCAAGCTGATTCGAAGATATTAACCAAACCCAGTTTGACAATAGAGGACTAAAGTAAAGTTGGTCCCACTAATTTGTTGAAGATATCTGTTGTTTATTCTGATGATGGAACAAAAGAAGGAACCATCAAACCAAACTTTGTCCCAAATAAAGTGGGTGTCCACTTCATTATGCTTAGACCTCTCATGGAGAACTGAGCTGGAGGAGAGCATGATTGCTGACTTATTATCACAGAACAATTGAGAAGATTCTTTCTCCACAAACCCTAACTCATTGAGAATAGACCAAAGCCACAGCATCTCACAAGTACCTTGAGCCATAGCTTTATACTCAGCTTCAACATGCTTCTTACTCTTCCAAGATAAGAGATGACAGCCATGGAAAGTGTAGAAACCAAAAGTGGAGTGTCTGTCAGTCTTGGACCCCGCACAATTAGCATCAATGAAACATGAGAGTCCAGATTGAGGACCAACTGAGAAGAATAATCCCAATCCCAGACAAGTCTTAAAATACCATAGTATGACATCTAGATGAGCTGAGCGTGGAGCATGCAGAAATTGACTCACAACACTTACTGCAAATGTCTAGTTAGGCCTGGTGTTAGTCAAGTAGATCAGTCAACCAACCAAACGCTGATACATGAATGGATTTGACAGAGGCTCACCTAGCTTAGCTGAGAGAGCTAGAGATTGGAATCCATAGGATAGAGGTTGGTTTGCATCCTAACATGCTAGTGTCTTTAAGAAGATCCAAAGTGTACTTGCATTGAGAGAGAGATATCCCATGGTGAGATATAGCTACCTCAAGAGCAAGAAAGTACTTGAGAGGTCCCAAATCCTTAATATCAGATACCTTATGAAGATCCTACTTGATCTGGGCAATTCCTAAGGAATCATTCCCGGTAAGTATGATGGCATCCACACACCAATAGAATGATACAGTGACCATCAGAATGTCGACGAAAAAGTAGGTGTGGGTGAGGCGAGCGTAGAGGTAGTTGGTCATTGACCTCTGGGAAAATGGCGGGCACTTCAATGGCCTAAGATCCCCGGAGGTGGAGAGGAGGCCAAGGAAAGCTTGAAGAGGGAGAGGTTGGCAGTGATGGACCTTGAACACTAGTGCATAGTGTGAGTATGAGTGTCTAAGTGTAACAATTGTGTGTTACAATTGTGTTGGAGTGAGTTTGCCTACTGCTTATGCAATATGTTATATAGGCTCTCAGAGTATTGGAGCCCAAGCAACCTGTTGGACAGGTGGCTCATTCTTCCCAATTCTGCCATAAATGATATAAGCCCTACTGCCGCCTATGATTTGATGGCAGACGGGAGAGGAACGTATCATGTATGCATAAGGTGACGTGAGTATAAGGTCACTATTACCTCTTCTCCAAGCTTGGTCAAAATAGAGTTGACTTAGCAAGAAAACAATCATCTTGATGATACCATGACCTCAGCCACCAGTCCAAGATCCGTTGGTGATCCCAAGCGGTGATGCCTGGGTCCTACTCCTAATGCCTAGAACATTCACTTAATTATCAAAAATCATTTTTCTTAAAAGTTTTCTTTACTTTTCAAAAGTCCACACAAGAAAATACTCATAGAAATTTTTATTTCAAAAGATGGTATAACTGAAGAAGAAAATAAAATTACCAGGAATGGAAAGCATAAACCCACTCTCCGTGTATTGCATTCAATATGACATGTTCTTTACAAACAAAATGACCCACAAGCTTACAATAATAATGAGGGTGTTGCCCTTTACAAAAGAAAGGCACTCAAACAAATAAAACAAATAAAGGCTCGAAGCGAAACATAACAAATAGGAGCACTATGGCTCATCATCACATTACAACAATAATGTGACAAAACAAAATGTTTGATCCTCAAGCCCTAAGACACCCACTTGCAACTGTTTGGTTGGGGGTGAGCAAACCAGCTCACCAATTAATCTCATAGCATTACTTTAAAAGACATGCAGGTACAGCGATTATATATATATACATAATATCATGATATGCCAAATATCTTAGTTTAATTACTTAATCCCTTAAATCCGATTTATTTAATTAACCCCACAAGTTAACTTAAATAAATAATTAAACAGAAATATAATAAGACTGCCAACAGGACATCATTCCAACCTATTTAATTAACTCGTTCCAGTTAAATTAAGTTATTAAACAAACTACCGTGACTGTCAACAACACATTAATTCCATTTCATTTAAGTGACTTATGCCAGTTAACTTCAATGAATAAACAATTACAGTGACTGCTAACAAGGCCTCAATACTTGCCAATAGGGCAATAAATCCAATTTATCTAATTAACTCAACCCAATTAACTTAAATAAATAAATAACCTTCAATCAATTGCAAACAAGGCCTTAGGTCCAAATTATGTAATTAACTCACACCAGTTAACTTAAATTAATAAATCTTAACATAATAACCGTCAACAGGGCAATAACCCCTCATTTTGAAAAAGCATATGACCATGTGGATTGGGGTTTTTTGGATTTTGTCATGGAAAAGAAAGGCTTTGGAGAAAGGTGGAGAAAATGGATTTGGGGATGCATGTCTTCATGCAACATGTCCATCATTGTAAATGGTAAAGCTGGAAAGTCCTTTTAGGCATCTAGGGGATTGCGGCAGGGGGACCCACTATCCCCCTTCCTTTTTATTTTGGTAGTGGATGTGTTGGGAAGACTGATGGACAAGGTGAAAAAAAAGGGTGAGATTGAGGGTTTGTGGTGGGTAAGGATAAGATATGCGTCACTCATCTACAATTCGCAGACAATACCTTGTTTTTTCGTCAAAAGATGAGAGAAAGGTCAGCAATCTTCTTGCACTCTTGAGGGTATTTGAAATAGTCTCTGGGCTTAAAGTCAATCTCACTAGAAGTAGTGTAGTAGGAATCAACTTGGAGTCTAGTTATGTGCAGAATTTGGCGATCATCGTGGGATGTCCCATTGAAAATTTTCTTTTAAAATATTTGGGGTTACCATTGGAGGGAGATCCTAGGTCAGGCTTTTTGGGATCTTGGCCTTGTTAAGATTAGGAAAAGGTTGGAGGGATGGAAGAGAGCATTGTTATCTAGAGGGGGGAGATATACTTTGGTGCAGTCAGTGTTGAGTTGTATCCCTGTGTACTTGTCGTTGTTTAAGATCCCGGTTAGAATTGCCAGAAAGATTGAGCAGTTAATGAGGGATTTCTTGTGGGAAGGGTGTGATGAGGGGTTTAGGTTTCATTTAGTTAGATGGGAGGTTGTCACTTTACCTAGAAATAAGGGGGGTCTTGCCATTGGGAATGTTGGTGCAAAGAACATTGCTCTCTTAAGCAAGTAATTATGGAGATTTCCTCTCGAAAGTGATTCATTGTGGCATTCCATTATTAAAAGCAAGTACGGTGTTCAGGTCCATGGTAGAGATTCTGTTGTGGTTAATAGAAGCAATTGTTGATCACCATGGAAATCTATTTCTCGCTTATTACCTATCGTGTCTCCATTCTTGTCTTTGAAAGTGGGTAACGGGGAAAGTACTCGTTTTTGGGAGGATGTGTGGGTGGGGGAGTCCTCTTTTGATAGAGTTTTTCCGCTCCTTTATCGATTGTTTCGAGTTCAGAATGTGTCAATTGCATCGGTGGCACGTTCTAATTTGGCACCAATTTCTTGGAACTTCAATTTTATTAGGAATCTTAGTAATAAAGAGTCACTTGAGTTTGAGTTGGTTTCTTTATTGTCTCTGCTTGAGGGGGTTTCTTTGGCTCCTCAAAGGGGGGATAAGAGGGTATGGACCATCATTTCATTGGGAGTCTTCTCATGTAAATCTATGTTTGACCGAATTATTGATGTGCCTTCCATTCTTTTATTTCCTTACCACAAAAAAATTTGGAAATCGGTTGTTCCTTATAAAGTGAAGTTCTTTATGTGGTCCTTAGCTCATGGGAGTGTCATGACCATTTATTTGCTCCAAAGGAGAAGGCCCAATCACTCTCTTGGTCTTCAATGGTGTATAATGTGTAAAAAGGATGTGGAATCGACGGATCACCTATTTCTACATTGTCCCGTGGCCTTTGCACTTTGGCAACGACTCTTTGGTTTGTGTGATGTTTAGTGGGTTGCTCCATAGAAGTGCATGCACATGATGCTAGTTTTCTTTGGAGGGTTTGGGAAAAATAGGAAGGCCAAAACATTATGGTTTTGCATTGTTTGTGTGATCTTTTAGATCATTTGGTTGGAAAGAAATGATAGGATCTTTAATGAAAAGGAAGCAACGGAGGAAGCTTTCTGGGATAAGGTGAGACACATAGCATCAGTTTGGGCTTGTGTGATCTTCTGCTTTTGTATGAGGACTTCTTGTCCTCCCTTTGTTATCATCTTTGTTTCAATAAAATTGTTTTGCTGTTCAAAAAAAAAAAAAACAAAACAAAACGAAACAGGGCAATAACCCGTCTTGTCACCAATACCATGTCTAAGCTGTAAAATCAATAAGAGGTCCACAGCTACTGAGGTTACTATTCGGATTCCTCTCAACTACACAGTGTCTGGGGGTTCTATACCACAGATAGTTGGTACCACTATCTCCCACAACCTAGACCAATAATATAGGCTATAAGCCTATAACCTAGGCCATGCCCATAAAATCAATAACACTGACACAAAGTCCAAAAATTAACTTAGTAAACAAACGCCTGGTTACTAAATACTTGGTTAAATCCAATTCCATACAAAAAATATTTTCCAACACTTGGCCTATTATATCAAAATCCTCTTTTGACTATAAATATGAAATATAATATAAGTGTTCTCTCCCATCAACATCCTTTATCAAGTTAATCCAAAGCAATAAAATAAATCATTTGTTTTTATTTACTCCAAATTGTCCATTAGCTCCAAACTAGCTAAACTATCTTCTTTTTTTCTCTTTTCTTATCAAAGTCACCAAACAATTCAGATATATATAAATTTAAGGCATGAAAATATCATAATAACATGATTCAACTAGTAAAACTAGTGACCAAATACCAAATCACTTTAACTCGAATAATATTCTTAATTCAACCTTTGTTTCATACCAAACAAATTAATCAAAATTATTTTCTCCAAATCTCATACTTGGTCAATCTTACCATTTTTAATCCTATAATACAAAAAGTCATGAAATAACTCCAATAACATACTTTTAATTACATAGGATATAAAATAATAGCCACACTAATTTAATCTACCAAATTAGTAAGTTCCTTATACTTATAAATTCCAAGAAAAATGCCAAGTGTAATCTAATATTTCTCATTTCACAAACCTAGCCACATTTAATGTCAAGCTCCTCAAATAATTAATTTCCCCCAATTTACATACACAGCGATTTTTACAACTTTTCGAAAATTAACTACTTAACATGATATTTACACCAAAATACACATTTTAAATTTGAGATTCAAAAATCCACATCTTACATTTTTCATTTTTCCAAAAATGAATAATACACAACAATATGTATATCTACACATTTATATGTTAAATATATCTTATAAATATAAAATATTTAAACTTAAATCAATAAAAATGTTATTTTGAATAATAATCACGTAGTTTAATAGGTAAAAAGTTAACAAAAGTTCCTATGTAAGATCACCATATTACCTTTTTTCTTTTTTAGATATTTCTTATCAACCATTTTTAATAAAGATGTAATATCACTATCTTGCCTTTTTTTTTTTATAGATATTTCTTATCGGCCATTCTTAATAAAGATAGTAACCAAATAGACAAACTATCAATTTCCAATTTCCAAAGTAACAATAATTAATAACAATGTTGATATTTGGACAATAAGCATATATACTTTTCTAAGTACCAGTGAGCAAATAATAAGAAGTTATTTAGAATCTTTTATTTTAAAGCCTAAAACATTTTAAAAAATACAACTGACCTCACACATGTAATATTCAATTTAATAAAATAGTAATAAATAATTCATAGTGTAACTTTAATCTTAAACATCTTTAGAGGATATATTATAGTTGTGTTTGGAAAGAATTGTAGTTGGGTTTTTTCTCATTTTTTTCACTAAAAGACAAAAATTTTGCAAAACAAAAAAAAACACATCCAAACAAAATATCACATCCAACCCCATAATCATTTCACTTTTTCTCTCACAAACATCACATCCAACCACAAAAAAAACTCAACTATCTTTCCAAACACAAAAAATTTTCTTCAATAATATTCTACATCTAAAAAAACCTACATAAAAACTCACTTCCCAAACACCATCTATGATTTTTTATAAGGAAAAAAAAAAATGAGAAGAAAGATTAAAAGATTGAATCTAATTTGATCCTATTAAAACTCCATGATCACTAAAATAACAATAAATCATGTATATATGTTGGTTATTTGTTGTATTATGCCATTTTCACTAAAAATACACAACAATATGTATATGAATTTCATATAACAGTTATGAAGCATGGACAAGGCAAAATCAGCGCCATGGCAGTGTCGAACACGAGGACACGCCGGGGACATGTATGGGACACGCCATCTGCCATGCCCCTTTAATTTAATTGTTTCTTTTGTAGGGGACACGCGTGTCCAGATCTAGACATAGCGTGAGACACGGCAAGGAGGGAGAGACAAAGGAGAGAGAGTGTGAAGGAAGATAGTGAAGAGACAAACCTGTCGTGCGATCAAAGACATCCAGTTGATCGATCAAACATCCAGTCGCTGCATCGACATCCAGTCGTCGACGATCTGTATCCCTTCGACTTCACGACTTCCACTGCAAGCATCTCTCTTTCTTGCCTTCTCTCTCGCTCGTGTCTCTCGTCTTCTCTCTCTCTTGCTCGCGTCTCTGTCTCTCTCGCCGACTTAGTCCCTCTCGCCCTCTTTTCTTATCTTATATATATATGTATTAGTATATATAAGATAATATTATTTTATAAGTATATATAACATATTATATACTATTTATACATATTAATAAAAAAACAGATGTATATAAAATAAAACAAAAAATTATCAAAAACACATTATTTTTAAAATATAATAAATAAATAAAATAATTAACGTATATTAAAATAAAAATATTTATAAAAAAAAAAATTTGCCGTGTCCCCTGCCGTGTCTGTGTCCGTGTCCCTATTTTTTGAAAATTGCCGTGTCTGTGTCTTTGTCCGTGCTTCATAGTATAATAGCTTATACCATAAGGGAAGCAGAACTAGCAATAGTTATTTTAAAACATAACACTGAAATAACATAAATTCATAGACTTGAATCAAAAGCACCTTACAATTGTTTACTCGAAGCTAGCAATCATAACTTCAAAATATAGATTACAAAATAGAAATTACAGAAAGAGAGTTTGAGAAATTTTTAAAATTTCGGATGATTTTCTTCATAACTGAGGAGGTCTTTTATAGAGAAGCTGAATGACTATGGTGCTCTAGGGAGCTAACATGGAGTGAAGATTAGCAGGTGAAGGCACATGGGTGCTGTTTGTTGCTTTCGGAAAAGTTGAAGATGCCTGACTGCACAGTGTTTGATGGAAAATCTGATTGACTGAATGACTAATGAATAGTGAATAGTAAATTTGACTGTCACTATTCACTATTCATCGCTTTTGGTGGAAATGCTATTGAGGCGTGAATGCATAGTGACTGATTGGAAATCAGAATATATTCAAAAGCAGCTTTTCTCAAAAGAAAAGTATTGATTGAAACTTTTGAATATATATGGAATCCAATGTTGATGATATAGAATCCAATTAAGCATATGAGTCCTGAGCATTTTGGTATTGGGAGCCATATAGATCATGACTAGTACAGGCTTTAGAAGAGGCTGATCCATCTGAAGCATTGTCTTCATCCTGTGACGTGGCTTAGGCCAATAGTAAACCAAACCAAACCAAATCAAACCAAGCCTTAAGTCCCATCAAATGGGGTTGGCTACATAAATCCTTCTTCTCCACGCGGCCCTATCAAATGTCATTTCGTTAGTCAAATTAAGTAGATCCATATCTCCATTTACAACACTAGCCAACGTTAATCTAGGCCTAACCCGTCCATTAATACTCCCATCTACCGTTACAGCATCGCATTTCTTCGCTACAGCCTCTATTGGTCTCCGTTGAATGTGACCAAACCATCTCAATCAATTCTCTCTCAACTTATGTTCTATCGGTGCTACTCCTACCCATTCCCGAATACACTCATTCCTAATTCTGTCTTGTCTAGTCTTGCCACACATCCACCCTAGCATCCTCATCTCAGCCACACATCCACCCCAGCATCCTCTATGTCTCCCGGCATATTGCCTTTCTCAAACGTCTGTCTTACTTTCAGCTTCCCCCTTTCACTGCTCCCGTTTCCAAAGAGGATTTGGTTCACATTGACCCATTTTCTTCTGAGGTCCCATCAGATGAGTATATCACCATTGTTCCTCCTGAGGCCATTCCTACTCCTCCGTCTCTGTCACCTATGGCTCCTTCGCCTTCGGTTGCTTCTTCTCCTCCGTTGTTGGTCTATTCTCGTCACAAGGCTCCCCCACCACCAGTTGTCTCTACTCCTATTGCTGCTCCTTCTGCTTCTGACAACTCTGATCCTACTGCACACCGCTATCCTCCTCGTGAGCGTCATCCTCCAAACAAGTTGAGTTGGTCTAATACATATTTTTCTACTTCCTATCGTACTTTTTTGTCTACTATTCACTCTTTTTCAGAACATCAGTCTTACAAGAAGGCCTGTCAGGATCCTCATTGGGTTTGAGCTATGGAGGATGAATTGTCTACTTTACAGAAAACTAATACTTGGGAGTTGGTTCATTTGTCTGCTGGTAAGAATCTAGTTGGTTGCAAATGGGTCTACAAAGTTAAGACGCATTCTGATGGTTCTCTTGAGCGCTACAAAACTTGTCTGGTTGCCAAAGGTTTCTCACAGGAGTATGGTATTGATTATGAGAAGACCTTCGCTCCTGTTGCCAAGATGACTATTGTCCGTACTTTGATCTCTATCGCTGCTGTTCGTTCTTGGCCTCTTTATCAAATGGATGTTAAGAATGCTTTTCTTAATGGCCATCTCACTGAGAAGGTTTACATGCGTCCTCCTCCTGGCTTTCACCATTCCTCTGGACAGATTTGTCGCCTTTAGCATGCTCTGTATGGTCTGAAGTAGTCTCCTCGTGCTTGGTATGATCGCTTTCAGACTGCTGCTACTGAGCTTGGGTTTCATCCTTGTGCCCAGGACTCTGTTTTATTTCTTCTCCACACCTCAGTTGGATTTGTTGCATTATTACTGTATGTGGATGATATGATCATCACTGGCTCTGACTCTTCTGCTATCTTTGATGTCAAGCAGCATCTCTTCTGCACCTTCGAGATAAAGGATCTTGGTTCTTTGCGGTATTTTCTTGGTATTGAAGTTGACTCTTCTCCAAAAAGCTATTTTCTGTCTCAGGCTAAGTATGTTAATGAGGTCATTCACCATGCTAGTCTTACTGACACTAAGGTTTCTAATACCCCTACTGAGCTTAAGGTGAAGCTCAACTCTACTAATGGTGTCCATTGAATGATCCCACTTTATATCGCAAGCTTGTGAGTTGCTTAGTTTATCTGACGGTTAGTCGTCCTGATCTTGCCTATGTTATGCATGTGGTTAGCCAGTTTGTTTCTGTTCCTCGCTCTCCACATTGGGCTGCATTGGTTCAAATTTTTCGCTATCTCCGAGGTACTATCTTTCAGGGTTTACTATCGTCCTCTACTTCCTTTCTGGATTTGGTGGCCTATGCTGATTCTGATTGGGCTAGTGATGTTACTGATTGTAATTCCACATCTAGTTTCTGTATGTTTCTTGGCGATCCCTCGATCTCTTGGAAAAGCAAGAAACAAACAGTTGTTGCTCGTTTTACTGCTGAAGCTGAGTACCATGCTATAGTTCATGCTACTGCTGAGATTGTTTGGCTTCGTTGTCTATTATCTAATTTGGGTGTCCCTTAGTCATCTCCGACCTCCCTTTATTGTGACAACCGCAGTACTATTCAGATTGCCCACAATACTGTCTTTCATGAACGGACGAAACACATTGAGATTGATTGTCACTTTGTCCGACAGCATCTGCAGCCTTGCTCTATCTCGCTTCCTTTTGTCTCTTCAGCTTTGCAATTTGCGGATTTCTTCACCAAGACTCACACTACCACTCAATTTCAGTTTCTTCTTAGCAAACTCTCGGGTTTGTTTGGTTTGATTTTGGGAGAGTTGCTTTTGAAAAAAAATTCCAAAATTTTATTTGGTTTGTGATTTTTCTCAAAAAATTTCCAAAATCACTCTCTCTTACACATCAATCAATCACTTTTTCTCTCTCATCTCTCCTTCTCAATCACTTTTTCTCACACACATCTACTCAATTACAACAAAATATTAAATCATCTCAAACTCCCAAACTCTAAAACTACTTTCAAAATATACAACCAAACAAATCTAAAAAAAATTCTAAACTCTCTCCCCAAATTTTTTTTTTGAAAATCACTCTCTCAAAAACAAACCAAACACACCCTCAATGTTTTCTGCTAAAACACCTTGAGTTTGAGCGAGGGTGTGAGAAATATATTGTGTATAGAATTAGGGAAGATTGTATTGTATATAGAATTAGGAAAAATTATGGTGGTGTAACTATTTGGCTGTATTTCCTTTTTCGTATTTTCCTTTTTCCATCATAGGTTTAGGGTTATATAAATTGGTGTCCTCCTTGTAAAGATACACAATTGAATATATAGAAAACCATTCAGAAATCTTACAGTCTCAACATAGTGCCATCCCAGAAATGATTCCTTCTAACCTCATGGATCAAGTCAACACACGAGTCAATTTCCTTTATTGCTCCATTTCATGTCCAAATATAAAGTTCCTTGGATATTCAAATAGCAATATAATATTGAAGATAACATAGTCATTAGACAACATTTTGTCAAATGGTGAGATGCATTTAAAGCCCATCGCATTATTGATCAAGTCTAACAAGAATTTCCAGTCAACATCTATGCTCCTACTCCAACAATGGTCAAGTCTTCTTAGCAGAACCCAACTGCTTCAGTCACTCAAGAAAGCCCACTTCCTCTCACAGCAGTAAGACTTGGAAGTCCAACAGCCAGCTCTGAGCCTTCCAAATCCAAGTCATCCAAGTCAAAGCCCAAAGTCAAAAACAAGCAATGAAGAACTCATTCAAATTGTAAAGTTACTATTGACCCAAGCCAATTACAGGATGAAGACAATGGTTCAGATGGATCAATCTCTTCTAAAGCCTCTACTAGTCATGATCCATATGGCTCCCAATACCAAGATGCTTAGGACCCATATACTTAACTAAATTCCATATCAACATTGAATTCCATATATATTCAAAAGCTTCAATTAATACTCTTCTTTTGAGAAAAGTTGCTTCTGAATATATTCTGATTCTCAATCAATTACTATGCATTCACACCTCAACAGCATTTCCACCAAAAGCAATGAATAGTGAAAAAATTCAATTTTACTGTTCACACGAATAGTAAAAGTCAAATTTACTATTCACAATTCATCAGTTATTCAGTCAATCAAATTCTCCATCAAACACTGTGCAGTCAAGCATCTTCAACTTTTATGAAAGCAACAAATAGCACCCATGTGCCTTCACCTGCTTATCTTTAATCCATGTCAGCTCCTCAAAGCACCATAGTCATTCAGCTTCTATAAAAGTCCTCCTTAATTATGAAGAAAATCATCCGAAATTTTAGAAATTTCTCAAACTCTCTTTTTGTAATTTCTATTTTATAATCTGTATTTTGAAGTTATGATTTCCAGCTTCGAGTAAACAATTGTAAGGTATTTTTTATTTCAGTCTATGAATTTATGTTATTTCAGTGTTCTGTTTTAAAATAAATATTGCCAGTTCCGCTTCCCTTATTATATGAAATTCATATACCTTTAGATGTTTTCCTCCAAAAACAACTCTCAAATTTACAATAGCATCTTTTGACAAGTATTTATCAAACACAGATGATTTTTCCCAAATAAATTTCAGGAATAAATAGAATTAACATAACAAGAAGTTTTTATCCAATAAATAGCCAAACATAAACATGAGAATAATTATCATAATATATTTTCTCAAAATATCCCTAATATAGATTTTAAAGCAATAAAATGGAGACAACCCCTACCTTAAATAGTGAAGATGAAGAAACTCGAAAATCTCACATTTGACGAATCAAAAATCAGAGATGGAAGTCACATAGCTCTCAACACGATCTATAACGTTTATTTTCAACCAAAGAACAAAATCCCACCCCAGATAGTCCCAATCTTGCGAAACATGTACAAACACCATTTTTGAGAAAACAAAAATGAGAGAGGCAGAACCTTCTTCTTTGCCAAAAGAAATGGAAAAGAAAGTTCAAGGAAAAAGAGAGGGAGTGGGAGTAAGGAAGAGAAAAAGACATCCCCATAAGAGCTTCTCTGCCATTACCATTTTCTTTTTCTTTTCTTTTTATTCTTTTTTTTCTATTTTATTTTCTATTCAACCCATCAATTAGTACAATATATATACACATATGAATATATATACACCTATTTATATATATTGATGTGTTTATTGTAATAATACTACAAAATTTTGTAGCATAAATCATAAAATGGTATAAGCTTTCCTACAACAAAAATATGACCTTTTGTTCACCACGAAAATATATGGCCTTGTTTGGTTTGTGTTTCTCAAAAAATTTTGGGAAAAATTCTCTACAAATAAGTTTTCAAAAGTAATCAAACCAAACAAATTTTTCCAAAAAAAATTTCCAAAACTTGTTTGGTTTACAAGTTTTCTAAACAAATTTCTCTCTCATACACATCAAATCAATCACTTTTTCCAAAACTCTCTCAAAATAATTTTTCAAAACATCTTTTCAAAAAAAAACCAAACCAAACAAATTTTTGTATTTCTTATCTCAAAACATGTGTCTCAAATACAAACCAAACAAGCCCATAATTTTCACATTATGATACACCATAAATTCATCATTCAAACACTTACTATAATTTAGTGCAACACAAAACAACACCACCTCTCAAAGTGGTCCCTGCCATTCATATAATTAAAAAGAACCAAACAGTTAAACATAAGTCATACACAAACCCAAATTACAATGATTTCAAATCACGGGTCTTGAATTAAATTCCCACTCATGGCCCCAAACATACACCGAAGTAAACCCAACAAATTTTATCTTAAGTCACGGTCTTCGCACCCAAACTCAACACAAAATTGGAATTAAATAATAAAATTCTGCTTTAACAGGTAACTGATCACTGATCAATCCGTGAATTTTATAAAATTAATTATTCATCCTCTTACTCTAAAAGTTTTACCCAACATACTAGATTCATATGGGAGTAACATATAAAAACTTCACAATTTTCTGAGATGTGGAACTATTTAAAAAAAATACAAAACCGTAACATTTTTGCACAGAAAACCTGCACAGCACCCAATTTGAATACTACTCGATCTAATAATTTAAAAAATTCACTTGTAAGAGTTTTGATCTGAAATTTTTACCAAGTTTACTATACTCATACATGAACCCTGCGTAAATATTTCACAAGCTTCTGAATTGTGAAACTATTTTAAAAGTTAATATAAATAGAGTCTAAATCAAAAGTTCAATTTTTCCTGGTCATTACAATTACGCACTAAGGCAATCATTTTGGTTTGCATTTAGGATTCTGGACAGCTTTAGAAACAATCCGAGAAATAGACACAAACACAATCTTCCCAAGGAAGGCCCGATAAGACTCCATAAGACCATCATAAGAGAGATACTAGGAGATAGGATGATTAGTGCTAGTAAACCAACCATAACAAGAAGGGAGGGTTTGGATACCGTGGTGAAGGAGAAGACATACCTAGACCAAGGACCAAAGGAGGCTCTGGTGAGGCTGGGTGGAAGGGCAACGAGAGTAAGTAATAGAAGAGAAAGGAAAGAGAAAGCAACAGAACGTTGAGGAGAATAGGCCACCAAGGGATCATCAGGAGTCTATGGAAACTAAAGCATCGACCAAGGGAGGGGCTCACTATCAAACAAAGGAATAGGTCGAGCACTCGATGATTCATCCTCTACAAAAACACGAGGAACTGGTTCCTACAACAAATGATTAGGACCATAGAAAGGAATATCCTCAAAAAAATTGACATCAAGAAAATTAAACATGTGACGAGAGTTGTGAGACAAAGTGGAATAGCCCAAAAAGATGTATCTAATGGACTTATCCTCCAGCTTAGTCCGAGTAGGACTGCGATTTTAGACATAGCAAGTGCACCCAAAAACTCGAGGTAAAAGGGGAAACAAAGTAGTATCTATCCGGAGTACCTGAAAAGGGACCTTACTAGCCAAGACCTGACTTGGAGTCCAGTTAATAAGGTAAACAGCAGTAAAAACAGTCATGTGCCAGTAGAATTTGGGAACATGCATGCCTCAAAAAAGACATCAAGCAACAAACATAATATGGTGGTTCTTACGTTTTACGATACCATTTTGTCCTAAAGTACAAATACAGGAGAGCTGGTGGAGAATACCTTCCTGATTAAAGTAAGAATGAAAATCATCATAAATATATTTCCACCATTATCAAACCGGATATTGCGAACAATGGTACGAAATTGGGTTTTAATCATTTGAGGAAACTGAGTAAAAAGGAGCAATACATCATATTTTTTCTTAAGCAAATAAACCCACGTACAACAAGAATAATCACCAATAAAGGTCACATAATAGTGGTACCTAGAAAAGGCAGTAACAGGAGAACTCCCCCATACATCAGAGTGAATAAGGTCAAATATACTAAGAACACAAGACATACAAGGAATAAAACTAGTCTAGGTATGTTTTGAAAGTTCACACACCACCCACTAAAACTTATAATTTTGGCAATCTTTATTCAATGAGGGAAGTAAAAGACATAAATACTAAAATTTCACATGTCCTAAACGGGCATGCTACAAATGTAATGTTTGAAGAGAAAAAAAACATAAGATTTTGACTCGAGTAAAACTGAAGCTTGCAGACTTGATGTAATAGGTAGTGGTGGTGGAGGCACCGCAAAGTAGTATAACCCATTGCACTCATATTCCTTACCAAAAATCTTCTTCGAACTCAGGTCCGTAACAAACCATGAGTGGGTAAGAAAATAACAACACACTCAAGAGTTTTAGCAAGACAACTAACAGACAAAAGATTATAGGCAACATGAGGAATGAAAAGGACAAATGATAAGGTAATAATAGTAGAGAGAGACACGTCACCAGCATGGTTGACACAAGAATTAGAACCATTGGCCAAACAGACACTTTGTCTACTAGTAAGGACAAGGGAAGAAAGAGAGGCGAACTCACCAATCATATGATCATAGGCTCCAAAATCTGGAAGCCAAGTAGGTTTTGCAGACCGAACATGAAAAGCTGTAAAAGTACCTATGGCAAGGGCAACGGTCGACGTTGAGGGTGTACTCAGGGTCCAAGTAGTAACCGAGCCAAGTTGCTCGTGACGTTGCCTAATCTGAGACTGCAGACAATGGAACTCAGAAGTACTAGGGGTCTCAACAATAGTGGTAGTACAAGTGCAGCCTAAAGAGCAATTCCGAGCAAATCGTTGCTTCAATTCAGGGTGAAGTTTGAAACAACAAGTTTTAACATGCCCAACTTCCCTGCAATGATGACAAACAATTTTCCCTGCAGGAGCACAAGGTCCAGAGTTAGCAAGAAAAGCCATCTGGTCAGGCAGAACCGAAGACTTGGAAACTAGAGGAGAAATAGGTTCAATCAAGCGACGATGGCAATCCTCACTGTCAACGGTAGCAAAGGCCTCATACAAGGAGGGCATAGGAAAGGTTTAAAATATGAATTTGGAGAGATTCGAATTCAGGTTTCAAACCCATCAAAAACTAATAAGTATGCAGCCGGCCAAAACGCTTCACCATTATAGATGCAGCCTCAATAGGAAAATCACTCAATAGTTCAACTCCTCCCATCGAGCTTGTAAGTAACCAAAAATTTTGCTATTGAAAAATCCATAGCCTCCTAATACACATGATAAATATCCTGATGAAGCTCAAAGATACAAGTATTATTCTGAGCATTGGCATACATCTAGGACAAAGCACTCCATAGACAAGGTACCGTATGACAATACATGAAGATATTATAAATGAGATCTTCCATTGAGTTAAAAATCCAACCTAACATGGTACAGTTATCAATATCCCATTGAACCCATTTGGGATCACTGTCGGGGGGTTGAACCATAGATTCCAAAAGCCAATGAGACTTACCCTTGCCCCCTAAGTAGAGATGGAGTGATTGACTCCACACCGCAAAATTTTGCCCATTCAACAAAACATTGGTAATCCTATAGGCAAAGGCAGGCTAAAAGATAGTAAAATCTGAGTGTGACATGGGATTAGTTCCAATACCCCCTCACGCAGCCTGCACAGTTACATCTGTCATATTGAATAAAACAATATATGAAAGGAGAAGATAAGCAAGATAGCCGGATACTCGGCGTAAAAACAACCAATGCTACCAAACACACCAATAGCCCACAATGTAAACTGAAAGAATATTAAACTTTGCTTACCATATCAGCAAAGGAAAGAACCGAGGACCTATTATCACAGAGAGCACAAACAGCGCTGTCCCAAACACGAAGAAAACAGTGCTGGTGGAAGTGTCACACAGCCACACCCAACTCAGGCAGGGTGACACAACTGATAGGTGACACACCCTAGGGTGTCACAGGTCCGGAAGGAGGCTAGGCTGGTCGGACCACTAGGAGTAGTGCAGTGTGGTTGGACAAGCAGGGACACAGCGGAAGTGAGAGAGAGAAGAGGTGGAGGTTTCGGATTGGTAGGTAGGGTTAGAGAGACATGGGTATGGCTTTGATACCAAGACGAATTTTGTAAAAGAATAGCTTACCTCATTTAAGGGTTTGCCTTGTACACAAGAAATAGGAAATAAAAAAAGACAAAAGGAAATACAGAAAAAAGGAAATCAAATCAACCCTAAGATCCCATGATCCGTAAATCATGGGAATTGCAATGATTCTAATTTTTTAACATTGTTTAAACAGGGTAAATCGAGAGAGAGAGAGGAAAAAAAAAAAGGGGGCATAATATGTCAGCTGCAATTAAAAGTGTTGGTTTGACATCCTTGTCTTGGTTATCAATTGTCTGAAGCCTCAATAAGATGGCATCAGCCTGACATGCAATGTAATTTACACCATTCAATGGATGAGCCAACAATTCAGATAAAGAAGACAGCCAAACGGACTGCAACAATATAGATATATATATATATAATATGCTGATAAGAAGAGGACAGAACTATATGGCTTAGGAAAGCAAATATAATTTAAGAAGCTAACCAGAACACATATACCTAATACCCACATGATAAGATACAATTTAAAACCCAATATGCAAACACAACAAGATAAAATGGTTCGCACACTTGACATCCAATAAAAATACAAGAAAGGCAAGAACGACACATACGAATTTGTGCAAACATATTGCTTTTCCATGATTTAACAGATACCCAACATCTTCAACTACTTAACTAAAGAAACAGTGACTGTATCCTAAAGCTGGAGCAAAACATATAAACCACAAATACAGTTTGTAATTTTGACAAGGTTCATATTCTAATTGTTAGTATTCAAAAGGAAAAACCTACCTTTGCCTCTGCAAGGGCCATCACCAACTCCTCTGGCTTTTCTTTTCTAATACTTTTCTCATCTATGTCTGCAGACTAAATTTTGAACAAAGTTAAACTTTTTGACATCTATGAAATATATACCAGAGATTTGCATAGAATAGAATATACCATGATTGTGAAGTCATATCCCATCTCAGCTAGCACTTTCCGACGGGCTACCGAAGATGATCCCAAGATTATCTGCACACAAAAAAATGCTTGCATAAACAAGATACGCAACAATTTTTTTTGCGGTTAATGTGAATAGAATTTGCAACAACTTTCAAGTCCCCTAGTACTTATGCATTATCCAGTGTTACAAGTTAAAAACATCATGTTTGCATTAACTTCAGTCAACAAAAAGAATGATTTGACAGAATTCATTATATATATACATACTATATATAAAGTGAACACCTATGTTGGTGTCCTGAAGCCTTGGCTTCTTTATGTGCCAAGTGGATTTCTCAATTATAAAAATAAAAATAAAAGTTAGAGAAGAGGGTAAGGCTCGAACCTAACACCTTAAGTTCGATATAAAAAATACACTTACCTCTTGAGTGGCACACAGGATGTAATATTTTTTTTGTTTTATTTTTACTTATTTAAATTGCACACACATCACGTGTGCCAGCCGCTAGTATATATATGTGCCCAATTTAGTCCCCATCGAATGGTAGATTGGAATAATCTATACTAATATATGAAGGCAGAAGGCCTATTGGTATTCCTCTAAACTGAAGTTTTGTGGACTTTTTCTTCTTCCAAAAAAGTCCTTAACAAAATAGTAATTCCCAACTTCCTATTAATTTCTATCCATTAGATTAAGGGAAGTAAAATAAATTCTCACATCACTCCTTTTTAGTTACCAACTTTGAAATCAACTTCATTCAAAAACACAGGTCGTACAAACTCTAACTTCTCACAAAAATCATTTTGGCTACAACTCTCCATATCCAAACATTGAAAAATCTCTCTCTCTCTCTCTCTCTCTCTCTCTCTCTCTCTCTCTCACACACACACACACACACACACACGCGTACGTTTTACTCTAATTTTCCTGTACATTCTCAAAAAACTAGGTCATGTAAATTCTTAATCATATTATTATATTTTAATATACTAATAACTATTAGTTTTTTTGTGATGTGTATTTTATTCTGGTTCTACAATCCAAGTGAGTTAAATTCTTTTAGATATTAATTTCATGGCAATTTGATTCTTCCCATTTTGATCAACTTCGTTCGCAATGACATTGGATCTAGGGTTTTTCTTTAATTTTCTTTTTGGTTGTCTAGGGTATCTTTTTTTTAGTGTATGGGTTTGGAGGTCAAATTGCAATGTTTTTTAAGGCAAAAAGCAAACTAAGGCAGCAAGGCATCATTAATGCCTAAGTGCAAGGTGATGAGGTGAGGTGAGGTGATGTGAGGTGAGGGCGTCATAGAAGCAACACGAATGCAACAGATGGCTTTTCAGAAGTAAATAGTATAGACAAAAACTTCAATATTTCTAAGAACCATGATGCATTCAAGATTCCAAATACTAATATTCATAAAAACATAAAACATTCCAAATACTAATATTCATAAAAACATAAAACATTTCAAATAAATATTCATAAATAAATTAAGAAAATAAAACATTCAACAAATCCAACATCGCAAATACCAAAATCCAACAAAAACACAAGTCATTTAGTAAAGGACAAACCAATTGAAAAATCAAAGAAGAGTCTAACTAGTATGAGAAGAATAGTAAAAGATGACTCACCCTTGGCTTCACAAACTATTTATAGTTACAGAGGTATTTTATGGTGTTGTAAAAATAAAAGTCCCAGATTAAAAGATTACAAAATAGACATCGGAAAAAGAGGCACTTGCCTCAAGGCCTCACACCTTAGAGTGAGGCGCTCGCCTTTTGCGCCTAAGCAAGGCTTCCCCATATCGGCTCCCTCAGTCCCTTCGAGGCGCCAAAACCTCACCTCACACTTAGGAGGGAGCCTCAACACAGTTTTCACAACACTAGCCAATTGTATTTCATTTTCCCCCATATCTGAATTAGATATTTGCTCTTGATTAGATTCAATGGAAGGTCCTGAATCCAAAAGCATTTTCATTGTTACATTTTTTTAATGTTTTGATGTGGGTGCATATAACATGTACTCTAGGCATGAAACTTGTTGGGAAAGGAGATGGTATTTTGTAACAATCGATTTTGAGTATTTTTACCAAAGATAAAAAAACATATGTTTGTATTTTTTCATTCATTAGTTTATGTCTATCCAAAGAAGCATAAACACAGACACACAATATGACACCCAACACAACACCGAGACACCAACACGTTAATTTTAAAAAAATACAAGACACAACACACTGGGGACAATTTACAATTTATAGTTTTACAAATTTATTATATATCATAGATATAAATAATTTATTCAAAGATAATAAACAATACATAACATTACACTAAAAAAAAAAAAAAATTTAAAAAAAAAAAACTATATATTTAACAATT
This sequence comes from Camellia lanceoleosa, assembly GCA_025200525.1. Classification (NCBI taxonomy): domain Eukaryota; kingdom Viridiplantae; phylum Streptophyta; class Magnoliopsida; order Ericales; family Theaceae; genus Camellia; species Camellia lanceoleosa. The sequence continues at coordinate 32,171,209 of CM045766.1, forward strand.
TAAACATCAAAATATCATTCATGTAGCAATTATGTTCTAAAAATACAAAATAATTATGGAACATTGTAATGCACATGATGTAATGTAATCATCTTATAAATGTTTCAAAACCTATTTCGGGTCCGTTTGGGAAGTGACTTTTTGGCTAAAATATGAGGTGAAAAAAACTAATCTGCTAGGGAATAACTTTTTGTCTTTTTACAAAAAAACGTGCAAAAAAATAGAGTGAAAGAGAGTAACCTTTAAGTTTTTGTATGAGTTGAAAACTTTTTGCTATTTTAGTGGCTTTTTGGCTTTAGTCGTATTTGTGTGCTCTTATGGTGACTCTTTTCAAGAAGTTTTTTCAGGTTACTTCCTAGAATGGCAAGCGGTTCATTGTATTTGTGTGCTTTGTTTTTTTGTTAATTAATAAATTTATTTTTCATTACTTGCTAATGGCTGTCCGTTCAAACCCACAACCTCAAGATTAGTTGGCGAGTTTTAACAACAGAACTAGTGGCCCCCTAATATTTGACAGAATTCAACTTCAAAATAAATTATAAAAGAGAGAAACATCTTCCCTGTCGCTCATATCAGCATCAACTCAGCTCACACGCATGTCTCCCCAAAAACAAAAACAAGAACAAGATTAATAATATCACACATCACTTTTGAAACAAGCATTACAAGTGTGACAGAGCCTAATAGTAATAATAGTGCACAAATCAAAGGACATTATGTTCTTATTTCTTAATTAAATTTATCTCCAGAGAGGCAAATAAACACGTGTGACAGATTACCTGAGAAAATAATAGAAGATTGGTGCAAAAGAAAAAAAAATTAATCTTTCCCAGAAAATTCGTCAAAATAAACCCTACCCAGTAAAACGATGCAAACTTTCTTGCCCTATGTTTGGTTAAAATTAGCCTAACAGGAACCCAAAGATAAATACTTCCAAGGCCTTTATTATGTTTTTTATTATTTTTTTTTCTATGCTTATCTTTGTTCTTTCTCAGGAAACAAACGGAGGTCTATTTGTTGTTTCTCAGGAAATAGCGAAGAGCAAGAAAGTATGAAACATACCTTGAATTGTGAAGTACTGCCATCCATCTTCTGGGAGAGTAATTGAACCCGTGCGCGCAGATCTTTTGTTTCAAACCCTAGGTTTTCAAAAATCAGAACTTTCAACCAACCCAGGATATGGTATTTGGGCCTCCTTTGGAAGTTTATATTAGTGCATCTCCAATGTATTTGCGACAATACATTGTTATAATTTGGGAAAGATGGGTAGTAATTTGTCAAAAACTTAGACTTGCTTTAGCAAGCTAGCAAAATGTTAGCTTTTCAAGTCACTATCCAAAAATTTAATTTTTTTGGCTAAAGAAAAAGTCAAAAAATAATTTTTTACTAATTTTTCAAAATATCACTTAATTTTTTTGTTTGTAGGTGTTTTTTGAATATAAATTTTTTTGTAATTTTTTTTTTTTATTATGTTTTGTCTTTTGTGACCTTTTTTAATTGTTTCTTAAAAAAATTATATATTTACATTATTCCCGACTAAACAAATATAAAAAATGAAAAAAAAAATGAAATTTGAAAAAAAAAATTTATATGATTCACTCTACCAAAGAACATACCACTGCAAAAAATAAATAAATTAAATTAAATTAAGTACAAAAAACAGCTATAATCTTCAATTTCTATCACACCCAAAATCTAGGCATGACCGGCCGTGGCCTACAGGGACTTTGCCCAAAGCACACGTAAGCCTAAACATGAACCCATAAAGAATAAATGTGATGATAGCCCAAAAATAAATAAATCAACACTCAATCCAGTGACATACCACAATTGAAAAACAAGTCATAACCAACTTCCTAAAAATATATATACACTAAATGGAACACAAACCGCCCACAAAATAAAATAATTCTAAATAAAACCCAACCACAATGTATGCACAAAACTCGACAAAGCAACCTAAAACAAATTAAATAAATTCCCTAGAGGTCCATGCAATTGAGTCCCCGCTACGCCATGAATCCACTCTAAGTCCTTCTAACACCTGGAAATGGTAAACAACTAAGTCATAGCTCAGTGAGTAGCAACATGGATAGTAAATACAGTTTTGAAAACAAGGTTCAATTCCAAAATAAGATATATATCACAGAAACTAGATTGGCACACAGTTTGGTAAATACAATCTGTTTCAAAAAGAAGGTTCCACAGTTCAACACTTAAAATACTCATGTCGCGCAAGAACATGATAAACGACATTTTCCACTTAAAACAGATTATAACATGAACACCAATAATTTTCTAGGTACCAAGAAAAACAAATAATATGCCACACTTTTCTCAAGGCTATAAGTCCCGTTGGATCCAATATCGAACTAAGAGTCATCCTCAGGGTGGCACCTGGGCCTTTTCTCAAAGACGATCCGATTGAAGGTCACCTAGTTATTTTTAAAGGTCTTTTCCTTACAATCGTTGAGCACTAGAGTCATCATGGCCCAACCCAGATCTGTTCCCTAGTGGCCAAAGTCACCACACACAATGGAATAATTTCCCTAGACTAAATACACACATGGTCCCAATAATCAATACACATCAGTTTCGCAAAACATGGTAGTTCATCATTATAAACATGAGACCAAAACAAATAGTTTACAGTGTACCAAATTCACACATATTTCAGAAATAATTTGATTCCATTAATAATATAAATAATTTATCAAAACAGTTTAGTCTTAAAACAATAATTTAATTTTCCAACAGTTCAGGGTAGGGGAACATTTATAAAAATACGTAGCATGGAACTACTCATCTAGAAACGAAATAATATAATCCTCGAATAGAGTATGAAAGTCCAACTAGTGTCCTGAACTAATATGAAAACTACACGTCACTACTAATTTAAAAATACTGGTTCTAATGACACTAATTTGATAATTTTTGGATTTATACCCAAAGATAACAACACTCCCGAATTTACTGTTTCGGACTGGTTTCTTGGACAGATTTGAATACCTCAATTTATATGGATTTTGACTCCCAAAATTTATGAAAAAATTCAGATATGTAATTCAATATGTAATTGATCTACTGTAAAAATTCCAGTTCAAAATTCATTTGTTTGATATGGTTTCTTGATTTTTAAGGTTTGTGATTCTGTGCAGAATTTTTGGATTAAGAATTACACCATTCTTTATATATGAATTTAACTCCTTAGATTTCTTAACAGTATACATATATACAAAATACATAAATCTACAACCTCTCCATCAATGAATTAAATAATAATAGAGTAAGGATAAAGAACAAAAACAATGAAAAGAAGAAAGATAAAGACCTACCACACGCAAAAATTACTCATTGTTTGCAATCCCCTTTTTTTTCTTCTTCTTTTCTCTCAAACTCTGTCTCTCCCCGTGGCTGCTGTGGTTGATGTTATAGTGTTGATTAGGAACCTAGGGTTTTTTTTTTTTTTTTTTTTTCTTTTCTTTGTTATATATAACATAAATGACTCTAGATAAAAAAAGTCCTTTGTTTTGTTTTATTTTATTTATACTAGTGGTGGGCACACATAGGTCAAATAAATAGATAAATATACAAAATACATATATAAGTTATATGCAACTCAAATGGTAAAGCCTTATTTATTAAGTTTGTAGTCTAGAGTTCAAGTCACACCCTCCTCTCTATTTATTTTATTTTATTTTTATTTTTTTTTAGATAATAAATCTTGCCTCTAAATTAAAGGCTTTCACCATAAATTTATTTTAGGTTTAAAAATTAATTAAAAGATCCTCCAATAATATTTAATTTGCACCTTAGAATTCACCACAAAAATATTTGAGATTGTAATATTATTATTATTTTATTATTTACTTAATTTTTATATTCGGATTCTCACAATTTCCAATACAAGATCATCACTGTCCACTACCCTAAATCAACGGTTGAGATGAATTCTCTAGAATCATCCAACCCATTTCAAGACAACACACCATTCTCATCTTCATTTTCATCAAAGAAAGAAGTAAGCTGAGCATCTATCTCTCTCTCTCTCTCTCTAACACAATCTTGAGGAGTGAAATCATCTTCATATCCATATTTCCATCTTCATCAAACCTATTCACACTCTCACTTTCTTTAGATCTCATCCCACCATCATCAAACTCATTTCTCTATTACCATTTTCTTGGAGACCCACCAATCCGATTTCCCATCTCTCTAATTTGTGTCTGTTTCGGACCAAATTAGGTAAAAAAATACAACAGACCCACAAATCCTTTATGAGATTTTCAAATATTTAAACTCAGTGCAAAACCCAGGAATTGGTTGAGATGGAGAACACGTTCATCAATCGTGCTGGAATCCAAGTATTTATCTTCTAAATTCGAACTAGATGGCTACAGAAATTTATATAAATTTGTGAAATTTGAGTTAACTGATAATTCTGAAATTTGTTATTGACTAATTGTTCGAAATATTTGTGAAATTTGTGAAACAAATTCTTGACTAATCATTCTGAAATTTGTGTTTGGGAAATACAAAAATTGGTGAAATTTATTTTGAGAAAAAAAAATTTGAAGGAACAAATACTATAATAAATAAATAAATTATGTTTGACAAAAAAATATTAGAGAATTTCATTTTAAAAAAACTTCTAACATTTTGGAATGTTTTTTTGGGAGAAGATAAATTGAGTTTTGGAGCCAAAATCAGTTATTTTTTATGATGTGGCATGTTTGGCAAATGCCATTTTTGTTGTCAATTTGACAACAGAAATGGCATCTGCTATGTTTAGCAGGAGAAATAGTAGGCCATTACAGACTTCTTTTTTTCGCTCTTGCCAAATTATAGCTTTGACAGCAAGTTTTTATAAATATATGTAAATTATTTTATAAAATCGCCATAAATTTTATAAATACATGTAAGTTAATTTATAAAAATTTTAAAAATTATAATTTATGTATATTTGTGAGAACTTATATGATTTTATGAGGTAATTTATATATTTGTAAGAATTTACATGAGCACATATTGTATGAACCTTACACACTCGAATACTTATCTTTTTATTCAAAAGTAAATATAAAATGGTAAATGTACCTCTTTTTTATAGAATGTTAAAAAATTATTTTAAAAAATTAAAAAAATTACTAGATTTATATTGGAGTTGTTTGGAATGTTCTAAATAAGTGTACTTTTCGACTTTTTATGAAATATGAGTTGGGTTTGAAGTGATGTAATAGAGAGGTGATGTGATTTAAATAAGATGATGTAACTTAAATAGGATAGTGACTTTTTGACTTTTTTAGAAGATGACAAACAAGGCCTAACTGGATCATGTTTAACACGTGCAGAGGGAGGAAAAATAAATAAATAAAAATAAAATCATGTATTTTGTATTTTTAATAGCATCCTTAACTTTTCATTTTTTTTTCCTTCATCTAATTGATTTTAAATTTAATTTTTTTTAAAAAAAACCATGTCTAATATTTTATATTTTTAAATTTACATCAAAATCAAATTTGATGAAAGATTTTATAAGTTCTTAATTTGAAAAAATAAAAATAATTCTCCTCTAATTTGATAAATATTTGATGAAATGAATTAAAGATGGTTTTGAATATTTTTCATCAAATTTAAATTAAAAAATTAGTAATAAATCTAATTTGGAGAGTGTCTAAGGCATTAGGTCCGATAGATATTTTTTGTTAGTGAGAGATATTTTTTGTTAGTGAGAGATCCACTCTTTGTAACATAGTTTATTGAGAAGTCTTTTTTTTGTTTTGAAGGACATTTTTTTCCAATTTACCCCTTAATTTATTTGTTGACTTTTTGTTATCTGTTGAATTTTTTGACTATCTGTCCAAATTTATATCTATCTGTTCAAATTTTTTCTCTATTTGTTCAATTTTTGCCATTTATCTGTTTAAATTTTATTATCTATTCAATCTTTTTGCTTATCTATTTAAATCTATTTGTCCAAATATTATTATCTATTCAATTTTTTCACTGAATTCTATTTATCTGTTCAAATCTTTGTTTGAATACACCAAAGCCACTATCTGTTTAAATATTTGTCCAAATTTTATTATGTGTTCAATATTTTTTTCTATCTGTTGACATACTAAACCAAACCAAACCAAATTTTATCTAGTTAAATATTTTTTTTATCTGTTTAATTTTTTGAATATTTGTTCAATCTTTTTTTATTTGTTAGAATTTTATTAACCTATCTATTGAAATATTTTTTTATCTGTTAAAATTTTTTAACTTGTTTTTCTTATCTATTGACCATGTTTGTTCAAATCTTTCTCTCTTTGCAAACCACTATTTGTACAAATTGATTTCATAAACCTAACTTTTTTGTTTCTCTCTCCTATATTCATCTTTATCTCTTTCTTTCTCTATCTATTGATTTCACAAACTAACTAACTAACTAACTCTCTCTCTCTCTCTCTCTCTTACGTCTTCATCACTTTCTATATCTATATTTATGTCTCTATCTCTATCTTTAAAGGCCTAATGTCAAGGACAAGTCGAACTTAAGCAGATACAAAATATTCACTTTCTATCTCTATATTTATGTCTCTATCTCTATCTTTAAAGGCCCAATGTTAAGGCCGAGTCGAACTTAAGTAGATACAAAATATTTTAAGACTCACATCCTCCATATGAAAAATATATTTTGTTTTGCTGGCTTTAAATATTATAGTAGACACCCCATTTTTGACCGTCCTTGAGACTTGGACATCACCGTTTGAACACTCGGTGATCATCCTTGTTTGTGTTCGTCTTGAGTTTTCGGAGGTCTTGGCCACGCGCCGTGCCTCAAGACCTCTCGACTCGACTGTTTTGTGTTTGGTTTTGCACCAAACACTTGTGTTTTGCTTTTGAGGGGTAGGGAATGGCTTGTTGGCCATCCCCACACCTCACCGGCCATGGCTTGAGGCCATCGGGCATTTTTTTTATTGCCATCGGCCAAATGTTTGGCCGGCCGGCACTCTTTGTGATCGGCCGACCATTGTTTTAGCCAATTTGTCTTTTTTGGCTGGCCGACCACTGTGCATCTACTTTTGGCAGATATTTTGTGCCAGTTGTGATAGTTGGCACCCACTTTGCACCCCCTTCATACACGTGTATGGAGGGATTTGCTTCCTTAACTTAGCTTCCTTTGGAAGCTTGGATTGGCCTTACCTATAAGAGGAAGGCCTCTTCTCTCTTTCCAGAGGTTGAACAACTCTGTGATTAGGGCATATATATATATCTATATCTTTCTCTATATATAGTTGTGTGTGTTTGGTGTTCCAAAAGGGTGTTTTTGTTCTTAGTTTTGCACTAAGGCACCTAGTATTACACCATACTCCGGTTGTGGGGGTGTTGAGGGACTGGTTTCAAGGTTTTTGAGCTAATTTTGATCCAAAGGGGTCTGAGGTTGGTGTTCTTGAAGTGTTCTTCAAGGGTAAGAACCTATCTCCTTTATTTCCCATTTTTGCACTAGCTTTTAACCTATCTTGCATCTATTTTTGAGCTTAGTGTATAACATATAAAAGTTCTGATTTTGTTAGTTTTAGAACTTTGTTTAAGGTCTCTTTGAGGTTTGGGGTTGTCTTCCCCCTCCAAGGCCTTGTTAGGCCTTGTTTAAGGCCATCTATTTTGGCTATTGTTGTGGTCTTTGCATGACCTCTCTACTACTAAAATCCAAAGGATTTTCAGTGGTGGAGAGGTGGTTTTGAGGTCCTAAATGGGAGAGGGTCATCCCCTCTCCATGTTGTCTTTGATGCTCACACAAGTGGCTTGTGTTGTAGCTTGTATGCCTAGCTTGCTTTAGCTTCATCTTAGTGCATATTAGGCTTTGTTTTGCCATGATATATCACTTTTTAAAGTTGGTTTAGACACACCATGCATGCTTTGCATACTTGTCTTGTAATGCCATTATTTGCCTTAACATGTACTTAGCATTTAGACTACTATGCTTACTTGTTTTGGCCAAACTTTGTGAAGCTTTTATGCATGTTTTAGTATGCTTAAGGTCTGTTTGTGGTTGTTTTGGCCATCCATGACATGCTTTGTATAGCCACCTTGCATTTTGGCTTGCTAGCCTTGGGTGTGTGGGTGTTGAGCATGCATTGCTTGGCTTGTTTCAGTGGTTTGGCACCACTTATAGCATCATTTCAGTCCTTGTGGTATGCTTGTATGCTTGCTTTTGATGTTCCTTTAAGACCTTAAAAAGTTTGTGTTTCATGCTCCATGAAAGTGCCATTGCGTATGCCATCATGTTTAGGCCTCTAGGATGCCATGTCAATGTGTTTTTGGCTTTGTTTTAACATGCTAAGGCTTCGTTTGGGAACATGCTAATTTAGTAACTTTTTGGCTAATTGGCTAAAAAAGTTGGTAAAAAAAACTTGTATGTTTGGGATGACTTTTTGGCTAATTACGAAAAGATGTGCAAAAAGTAGAGAGAAAAGGGAATCTTTGACTTTTTGGTATGGGTTGTTGGCTTTTTGGCTAAAAAGGTAACTTTTTGACTAATTGGCTAATTTAGCCACTCCCTAAACGGGGCCTAAAACTCTAATTTTGGTTGTTCAAATCATGCCATGTTTGGTTTTGCTAAGTGTAGTTCAATACCTCTTTGGTGAGCCTTAGGCCTTGGACCATGTTACATGCTATGCTTGTCTTGTTTAGTTACTTTGGCACCATCCTTAACATGATTTTCAAAGCTTGATATGTATGCCATATGTCTATGTTTATCTTCTTTTAAGTGTACTTAAAAGTTATCTCTTTGATGCTTAAGTGTTGGACCATGTTTGCATGCATGTTTGTATGTAAATTTGACCTCATTTCCATAGCATTTGGGCACTGTTTTGGACCTGGTAGAGAGCTGTCCATCTTGGTGTAAGTCCATTGTTTGCATGTTGCTACATGCTCGCCTTGCGTATTGTTGCATACTTGGCTCCCTTTTGCATGTTGTTGCATGCTATGTATAGGTCTACTAACATGTTGTTGCATGTTGAATTGAGCATTTGGCATGCATCTTTGGTTAAGTTGCTTAAGATGTTACATGTCTTGCATACTTGCATGTTCAAATTGCATCTCGCATGTTTGTTAGCTTGCATGTTTACCCTCATGCTCATGTTGCATACTTAGCTCATATGCCTAGGTTGCATTACATTGAGCATGCATGCCTTGTCTCTTGATCAAGTGATAGAGGTTGGGCCTATTGTTTGTTTATGTGGATTTCATTCCATATTGAAATGGCACACTTGGCTTCTTAGCCCATCACGCATCGAAATGCGCGAGTGGTGGTTTGAGAATCGAGTACCATCCCCCTTTGAGTCATAAACATGATAAGGGGTGTGGTGGTGCCCACATTGCTTTGAAATGTATTGCCATACCTTGTTTGTCCTCTGTTGCTGTCAAAATAGGATTCTGCAGGCATAGATGGTCGATCAACCACATTGAGTGTCGGCCGACCACAAATATTTGGCCGAGAGCCACACCAATGGTCGATGACCACTTTTCCATGGCCGATGGCCATTCCTCATGGCCGGTGGCACCCCACAGTGTTCAAAGAGTGCTCATTGGGATTTGTGCAATTTTCAGAGGCATAAAACAATGAAAACAGAGGCAGCTTGTGCATGGTGGTGGATTTCCGAGTGAAGCCGAGCATGCATGCATTGGACCCTCTTCCGAGGCTGTTTTACCGCTTTAGTAGCTTAGTTAATTTGCTTAACTAGTTAATTGGTTTGTAACTATTTAATTAGTTTGATTAGTTGATTAATTTGTATTATTTATTCGGTCTCTCCGAGAGAGAGCATAACTGTGTAATAAGTGTGGGTGCGTGTGTGCATGTCTTCCAACCTCCACTTCTCTCCCTTTTACTTACCTGCTTCTGATGACTAGTATTAGGGCATATTTAATTTAGCATCCTTATGCTATGCATGCGTGCATCCATTCATTTATATTGCATGCACCGGACTCGGTGCATCATGCTAACTGCATAGTATTTCAAATCTAACTTGAATACGTGTTATTTGTTGCATTCCACATGCCATCCTAGGATTAGCTGAGCCTATTCTAGTTGCATTTTGTATGCGATGCATTAGCCACTTAACATGAACTTAGATCATACATTGATTGCTAACAAGTTCTTTGTTTTGGCTCGGAGTACTCGGTAAGCTTTTTATGCTTTAGCATCTTGCATGAGTGTGAATGTTAACATGACAGCATGCTTACCATGTGGCTATATGTTTATGTGATATAAACTGCCTGAATGCTTGTGGGTGAAGGTTGGATTGTTTGAGTTGGAACAACTCATTGAAATCCGTGTTTTAGCCTACTCACGAGTAGCAAATTTCAAACCATTTTCCAAACGAGCAGATATGCAATGCTTGGTTCCAAATTAGGCAATCTAGTCTATACTTTTGTGTTGTGCGCATCACATAGTAAGATTAGCTAATTAACCAGAATAAGAATGCATAATGTTTTCAAAACAAGATATCATGGTTAGTAGAGGCCGATCTTTGATCGGGCGAGCGGGGGTGCTCACGAAGTGACCTTCCCCAATCGTACCCAAGTTCTCGAGCTGAGGCAACTTTGGTGATGACGGACATATGGCCTTAGGCAATGAGTCAGGGTTTCCTAAATTCCCCTATAAAAAATATTTAGGTGGCGACTCTGTATCTGGCAAAGCAGTCCATGTTTGACACTTCTTTCAAAAAATCTATTTTCCAAAACGATTTGTCGGATTTGGACTCTTTGATGATTCATCGGTCTTGTATTGCACTCTGCGAGATTAGATACAGAACCGTGACTATTTGAGTCCGAACTGTAGCATGAGGCCCACGGGCACGTCTACAATTATCTTGAATTTCTTACATTCCATTTTGGCAAAAATCTTGCAATATTTCAGGTCCTTTAATGATACAAAACCTACATATGAAAACACAATACATGACATACAAATCTAACAACGCAATTGCCTTTCATGCTTTAATTCTAACCATGTTTGTCTATATAAGCCATATGTTAACAAGAAGGTCAAACATGTTTTTGCCAAAATATGCCAAAAATTAAGCAGTCAGTTTTCAGATTACTTAACAAATTTTCCATACTAATTAAAAAAGTAACCATTTTCATATACTTTGTTTATTTTTTTTGGACAAAAATAATTTATTTTAAAAAAAAAATTGTGGCTATTTTTGTGAAGTAAATTTCTATTGTTTGGGAAAAAAATTCAAAAAACTCTTTTGAAATTGAAACCAAACAAATCTTTTCTATAAATGTGTTTAAAATGTTGTGGAGTAGAACTCTATTCAGTTAAAATAAGACCCATGCTCAATCAAAATGAACGAGGTTACAGGAATTTTTTTGATCTGTGGCATTATCTATGAACTAAAATAGATATTGGTTGTAATAGTTGATTTTGAGTGACCGCTCGAATGGTCATTTGGTCGCTCGAGTGTAGATTTGTAACTCTCAGTATCTCGCATGTTTGTAGGCGAGACTACTCGAGTGAAGGAAAGGTCGCTTAAGCATAAAATTCGAGTTCCCAATATTTTCACTATAGCTTTGCAAAACTTCTGAGACCATGCATTTACCGCTCGAGCGGTCTCTTTGTATTTTGGCACTTCACTCGAGTGATGGAAAGTTCGCTCGAGCGGTCTATTCAGGACAGCAGAGTTAAAATACAATCTAAACACATTTTTGGCTCACTTTTTCACACTCTTTCTATCACGACCCAAACCCATCCCTATAAGTTTAGTGTCATAACCGGCCAGTAATCATGGGATTAACAAAGACCTCTGAACAAATTAAACAAAATACAGGGGCTAGTAGAAGCAAAATACAAATAAACAGCATCCATTGAGCTGTCCAGACATATATGGGACAGAAAAATTTTAAACTTTATATTCACACACACATATATATATATACATCATCAAATATATAGACTAGACAAAGAGGGACTTGGCCATAAATATAGAATAAACAAAAACTTAAACTTTATTTACATAGCTTTGACCACTTGGCATATCCAGAACCTCCACAAGAGACACATAGGTTGGTTGACAAAAACAAAATCTAGGCAGAAGCTCTAGGCTTGGTCATGCGCCTGATTACTTACATACATAAATAATACAGTGAGCTGGAGCTCAGTAAATAATAACAAAGTAAAGGGTTTTAATGAATGATGTCCATTACAGAGTCAGAAATCAGAGTTTATATCAGAAATAGAGTCTTATGCATATTTAGATTCCAAATCAGAAACAGATTCATATACATGTTCATATTCGTATTCATATTTTGCATATGATCATACGTGGTATATCCATTAGCACTAACAAATCTGATGACACATAAAGGGACGACTATAAAGGCATTCCGATGACTCATGTGCACAGAGACGTTTTTGATGACCTATAAAGGGACGGCCATAAAGGCATTCCGATGACCTATAAAGGGACGTATATCATATGATGCTAAGGATGCCACGAATAAATTTTAGAAACTTGGACAATCATTCATTCATATAAAACATAGCATTTTAGAAAACTGATCATTTCATTTTATCAAAAAATAATTAAAGTTAAACATAACTTTACAGAGTTATTACTCACAAATAGCTCCAGAAGCAGATCAAATAGATTAGGCAAATCAGATGGATCAAGCAAACGATAGCGCATGACCTACACAAACACATAACATATACACATTGAAACACAATCAATGTGTTTGGTTTGAGTTTTCTGGATTAAGTTTTTTGAAAACTAAGTTTTTTGGTTTTCGTGTTTTTTTGTTTTTAGTGAATATTTTTAAAATTTTAAACAAATTTTTTTACTTTTTTAGATGCACCTTACTTAGATGTATCTAAAAAGTAAAAAATGTGTGAAAAAATATTTTAAAAAATTAATAAATACATAAAAATAGAAAAAATGTATTCTTGCATTTTTATTTTTTTTTTGTAGTTTTGGTATTTAGTGAATTTTTAAAAGATTTTTTTTACAATTTTTTTACTTTTTAGGTGTATTTATGTTAGGTGTGTCTAAAAAGTAAAAAAATTTCTTAAAATATTAAAAAAATTCAGTAAAAACAAAAAAACACAAAAAATAAGAAAGTAGAATTTCTGAAAAGTGTTTTTGGAAAAATGGAACCAAGCAAGCTAAATATCACTTCCTTGATCAAACTTGACTTCTCCTGTCTTTTTCTATCTGAATAATCCGAAATTCTACTATGCGTATTCTTTTTTATTCAAATGAACTGAGTTCTTATTTCACATATTCTTTCATTACCAAATCCTTCTTTTCCAAATAGGCCAATTTCTTACTTGGCTTATCAATCAATTATTACTAAATCAGTGATTTATTCCTTAACCAACTAATTTATGTTGATTGTTTGTTTATTAAACTTGTTGAGTCATAAATGATGTCTAGAATGCTTTGGGAGGAGATGAGATGTATAATGATTCCGGTTTTGACCCGACCTTTATTGTATTTTGGACTCGGATTTCATGGTGTTGTTTCATTGATCTTGTCTTGTTTCCCTTATGTTTCTTTGAATTTGGCTATTGGGTTGTTGTGGTTGCATTTGGAACAAGTTTGTTGCTTTGTTTCCAAACTTTTATTACCTAGATTTTTGCTCCTTCGCTCGAGCGACACTTCTTGCGCTCGAGCAGGCTTTGCAAACTCTCAATACTTTTGCATGCCTGCAAAACTACTGGGAGAGTGAATTCTACGCTCGAGCGGTTCCTTCTGCGCTCGATCGGGCTCAGCTCGAGCGGTCTTTCTTGCGCTTGAGCGTTAGTTTGTTGTCTGCAAAACTACTAGGAGTGTGTATTTTATGCTCGAGTGTCGTTTCTTGCTCTCGAGCGGAACAACTTATTGTGTCTGACACTCGAGTGTCAGTTCTAAGGCTCGAGCGAATTGTGCGTATTTCAGTTTGTAAAAGTGACATTTTATATCACTTTTTCACATCTCTCTCCACTTTTCAAAAACCCTAGATCTAGAGCCTCTCTCTTTAAAACCTATATTCTCTCTACATTTTCACCTGGATCCGTTGGTTTCTTTACCCGTGTGCATTTGTTAAAAGGGTAGAGCATCTTAGGAGCTCTATTTTGGTGTGAACAAGATTTGGTTTCGGTGTCTTTGAAGCTCCTTCATTGTTGCTTTGGTCTTCTAAGCTTGAAGTAGGGACTTTCTACACTCTCATATGATTTTTAACTTAGTTATATGTTGTTGTGTAAATAGTGTTGGGATTTGGAGGATTTTTAGACAAACCTAGGGTTTTTGGTTTAAAATCAAAAGAGGGGTTTTCAAATGAAGGTATTAAAAATGTTTATGGATATAGATATGAGGATGTATTGTGGTAAATTTTTTGATTTTTGACACATGGGTTGAATTTGGGAGAGAATGGAGTTTTGCCCTAAAATGTTTAAATTAATTATTTTGTACAAATAATGAAATTGGTATTGGAAATATGAAATTGGATGAATGTTTATATAAATTGTAGAGTTGGATATGTATTACTTCTCACTTATGGAAATTTGGATAATTTATATATATTTGAGATTGTATATCTGTTTAGAGATATCTGTTTTGGGCTATCAGTAGAGGATATCTATGATTGTTATAGAAATTGCATGAGGATTAGGTGAATTGAAACTAATCTCTTAAATGTTGTCATTGAATATGACTGTATTTAATACATTGTATATGTATGATATTTGGGAGGAGAAATGAGATGTACTCCATGTTTCGGAGAAAAAAGTAGATGGACTCCATTGAATTAAGTTGGCTTATGTGTCCAGGGTGAAAGTCCCTAAAACCGAGCGTGTACATGGATGTCGATTCCCGCAAACGAAATTTTTGTAAAATGGCAAATTGAAATGTTTGTAATGGTTATATTGATTAGTTAACCACTGAGTTGTAGCCTTAATTGGGTTGTTTGGATAACAAGAAATTTGATTCATGAATTGAGGTGAAATCAATTGAGATAAAAGGGATTGAGATATAAAACTTGGCATATTATGATTCTTGTAGGATATGAATGATTTTATCACAGGCATTGCATATGCACATTATACTTATACCTTTGTTAAGATTCATAAATTGTGTTAGATTATTTCTACTGGGCCTTGGCTCACCTTACTTGGAAAAAACCATTTTAAAGTGTTGGTGATATGCCTCCGCCAAGGACTTAGCTTGGGAGAATTGTGGAGCTGAAGACTCACTTTTGTTTATTTTGTATTTATCTTTTTGTACAAGCCTAGGGCTTTATTTGTATTTAACTTATAACTCATTTTGTTGTAACCATGCACGGTCTTGAAAAAATGTAAGCCTTTAGGGCATATGAATATCTGTTTAGCTTTCATTTTTTATTCTGTCTTGTAATATATGCTGTAGATTCAGGATGAACGATTTATGAATGTATATCGCATATGTCACCTTTTACAAATTAACTCTGACTAATGAAAGCTTCTTACTTTATCTATATCATGTTGTACTAATGTTTGGAGTTTGATTATTGCAATTATTCCGGGGGCATTACAACTTGGTATCAGAGCGTACCGAGTTTGAATACTTTGGATACATGGGAAGTGGTTAGTACCACAATTGGTTTGTCTCGCTTGTCAGAGATATCTGAGTATATAATAGGCTTCTGTGATAACATGTTTATGTGATTATATGGGTATGAGATTTAATGTCTAGGATATTGATTGAGTCTACAGATTTCTAGAAGTCCCATTAGAAGAGCATTTGATTACTACCATTTCTAATTGGAATTCTGGCAACGCCGCGAGACAGTCATTATGCCGGGAATAAAATTCGTATGTGCTTATGTGACTACGTGCTTATGTAGAGTGAATTAGTGTTGTCTACCACATTAGGATGCGAGTGAGATAGCTTCAGTAAATTTGTAAATGTACTAATCTCTTTTGTTACCTTCTTTAGGATGTCAAGATGTGGACATGGTAGGCCTAGAAGGCATGGGGTACCTTTACCGGATGAGATTTTGGCATAGGAAGAAGGGGTTGGTCAAGCCAATGTGGCCGAACCAGTTGGTCAACAGGCCATGGACGCCTTGGCCCGCGAAATGGCCAGAGCGTTGTGGGAATCCATGGGTATTCTCAGAGCTGAGAATCAAATCCAGGCCCAGGTAGCTAAGGTAGGGCCGTCATTTTGAAGCAAGAGTTCTTCTGGTCGAATCCGGATGAGTTTATGGGTGATCCCAAGGAGCCACTGAAGGCAAATGAGTGGCTAAAATAGATAGTGAAGACGTTTGAGATGCTTGGCATCTCGGACGACCTGTTGAAAGTGACATTGGCATCTTTCCAGTTAAAGGGAGATGCTGGTCAGTGGTAGAAGCATGCACGTGGACATATTGGGAAGACTTGGGAGGCTTTCGTCAGCGCCTTCTAGGATAAGTTTCCACCTCCCACAGTTAGAGAGAAGTTGAGAGACCAATTCTCCAAGCTAGTGCAGTTGAACACTCCGGTGGCCGAGTTTAAGGCCACATTTACTAGCCTCTCTAGGTTTGCACCAGAGTTAGTGGCAATAGAGGAACGCCGTTGTTTGGAGTTTGAGAAGAGGTTGAGGACTGGGCTCATGTTCAAGGTGGTTAGGTCGATGATTAGGGATTATGGACATCTTGTGGAGGCAGCGGCTCATATTGAGACTGTAATGCAGATGGAGGAGGAGAGGATGAGGGGCTTCAAGAGGAGTTAGGATGTTCAGGGGCACAGTAAGAGGCAAAGGGGTCCTACTCCACAGCAGTCCCAGGGAACATAGACGAGGTCTACTTTTCCAATGCCTAGTTCGGGTGTTGGGAGAGGTGGTCAAGGAGATTTCACTTGTTACAAGTGTGGCCAGTTGGGCCACAAGTCTCCAACTTGCCCGCAGAGAAAAGGAGGGCAACAGTTTGCATCGTCTTCGGCTCGTTCTCAGAGCCAGAGTTAGGGGAGAGGGCAACCGCTCACTTGTTATCAGTGTGGGTAGGTGGGGTACATGAAAAGATTTTGTCCTCAGTTGCGTGGTACACCTGATGCGTCTAGCTTCAAGACAAACATAGAGCTACCAGCTTGCATAGTCAGCATAGGCCTCGAGGGCCAATTATAGAGCCTCTTCTGCATAGTGCATCAGGCTTATGTTCCAAGGGGTGAGCAGGTTGAGCAGAGACCTACAGGGCGTGTGTATGCTGTTACCATGCTAGATCTTGTACCAGCACCTTCGGTAGTAAGAGGTACCTTTTTGTTTTGCAATTCAGTTGCTGATGTGTTGATTGATACGGGTGTATCTCATTTGTTTATTTTGTCTGCATTTGCATCATTTTTGAGGTAAGAGTTATCTTAGTTAGCATCTCTTATCTTTATAGAATCACCTATTGGTGGTGAGGTTGTTTTAAAGCAGAGGTGTCGGTGTTGTGACATAGAGGTCGCCGGTTGCAGGTCTCCAACTCCCTTTTACATTTGTATTGATTGACATGTCTAGTTTTGATGTTGTTTTGGGAATAGACTGGTTGTCATCATATCGGACTGTTATAGATTGCTACCATTAGAGGGTTATTGTATGTACCCTGAGCGGTGACTGTTTTTATTTCTTGGGGGACCGGGTTGATAGAGTCTTATCATCAGTGTATGATCCGTGTAGGTGGAATGAACTTAGTTGCCTTCTTGCCAACTTCTTGAGTAGTGAGTGTGATGAAGTCTGAGTTGAATTGCCAAGGGTAGTTTGTGAATACCCGGATGTTTTTCCCGAGGATCTTACTAGTTTACCACCTCACCGAGAGATTGAGTTCTCTATTGACTCAGTGCCTGGCACGACATCGATTTCTATGGCACCATATAGGTTTGCACTTGCTGAGCTAAGTGAGTATTCAACTCCAGGAATTGTTGGAAAAAGGGTTTTATCCGCCCTAGTATATTGCCTTAGGGAACACCGGCTCTTTTTGCCAAAAAGAAAGATGGTGCGTTGTGACTTTGCATAGATTACCAAAGGTTGAACCGAGTAACTGTTAAGAACAAGTACCCAATGCATCGTATAGATGATTTGTTTGATCAGTTAAATGGGTCTTGTTGCTTCTCTAAGATAGACCTGATATCAACTTATCACCAGTTGAGTGTAAGGGAGGAGGATATCCCCAAAACGGCATTCCGTACGTGGTATGGCCATTACGAGTTTCTAGTAATGCCCTTTGGGCTAACCAATGCACCAACTATGTTTATGGATTTGATGAACTAGATCTTCCGTGAGTTCCTAGATTATTTTGTGGTCGTCTTTGTAGACGACTTCTTGATTTACTCACCCTCTGAGGAGGAACATGAGGAACACTTGTGAGTGGTACTTGAGTTGCTTAGAGCCCACAAACTGTATGCTAAGTTTGGGAAGTACGAATTCTACTTGAAAGAAGTTAAGTTCTTAGGCCATATGGTATCCGGGGAAGGGGTAACTGTAGATTCATTCAAGATAGAGGCAATGCAAGATTGGGAACAACCTAAGAATGCTTTTGAGATCCGTACTTTCTTGGTGTTGGCTGGGTATTACCGTCGATTCGTGAACGATTTCTCTAGATTAGCCTTACCATTGACTAGATTGACGAGGGAATGAACTAAGTTTATGTGGAGTGAGACCTGTGAGAAGTCGTTCAAAGAGCTTAAGGTTAGACTTACCACCGCTCCAATATTGATTATTCTGGAGAGGGGTTTGGGATATTTGGTGTATTGTGATGCCTTACGGGAAGGCTTGGGTTGTGTCTTAATGCAAGAGGGGAAGGTAGTGTCCTATGGCTCGCGATAGTTGAAAACACATGAGAGGAACTACCCTACTCATGACCTAGAGTTAGCGGCGGTGATCTTTGCCAAGAAGATTTAGAGGCCTTACCTATATGGTGAGAAGTTTGAAGTGTTTTCCGATCACAAAAGTCTGAAATATCTGTTTACCTTGAAAGATTTGAATTTGAGGCAGAAGAGGTGGATGGAGTTTATAGAAGATTATGATTTTGAATTACATTACCATCTGGGAAAGGCCAATGTTGTGGCCAATGCTTTGATTAGAAAATCCATTAGCAGTGTAGCTTGTATTACCATTCGGGAATGGGAGATGTTAAGTGCCATTGGGGAGTTTGACTTGCATTATGGCGAGTCTGTTGAGTCTGCAGCTTTGTTTTTGGTATTCGCACAACCTACACTTGTGAATCGAGTGATAGAAGCACAGAAGGGTGGCCTTGAGGTGGAATCCCTTTGGGAGAAAATCTCCAGTAGGAAGGTAGAAAGAGGCTTAAATGTGTACTCCGACTTGAGTATTAGATACCTTGACCGTCTCTTCGTGCTGGAGTCTCACCAAGAGGATGTACTTCGAGAGTTTCACCATTTGCGCCTTGCGGTGCATCTGGGAGGCACAAAGATGTATCACGACCTTTGTCACCAATTTTGGTAGAAGGGAATAAAGAAGGATGTGGTTGTGTTTGTGTCAAAGTGCCTTACTTGTCAACAAGTGAAGGCCAAATATCAGAGACCAGCGGGTTTGTTACAACCTTTGCCTATAATAGAGTGGAAGTGGGAATATGTCACGATGGATTTTCTTGTGGGCCTTTTGAGGACTCAACGGGTAGTGATGCCATTTGGGTGGTAGTTGACCGGTTGACTAAGTTGGTGCACTTTATACCTATGCGTGTGAGTGACTTAGTAGATTACCTTGCCGGCCTTTACATTAGGGACATAGTGAGGTTACACGGAGTCCCTGTGATGATTGTTTTGGATAGAGATCTGCGTTTCACAGCTCAGTTGTGGCAGAGCCTATAGAGTGCCATGGGCGCGAGATTGACCTTTAGCATTGTGTATCGTTCTCAAATTGACGAGCAGTCAGAGCGCACCATTCATATTTTAGAAAATATGCTTCGGGGTTATGTTCTTGACTTTAAGGGTTCGTGGGAGAGGCATTTGCCTTTAGTGGAGTTTGCCTATAATAACAGTTTCCAATCGAGCATCAACATGGCACTGTTTGAGGCCTTGTATAGTCGACCGTGTAGATCCTCTTGTGTTAGGTAGAGGTGGGTGATGCACTTGTGTTGGGCTCAAAGTTAGTTTGGGAAACGACGGAGAAAGTTGCACTTATCCGTAAGAGGTTGGCTATTGCCCAGAGTCGTTAGAAAAGTTATGTCGATCGTAAAATGAAACCCTTGTCTTTTGAGGTGGGAGACCATGTCTTCTTGAAGATATCACCTAGGAGGGGTTTGATAAGGTTTGAGAAAAGTGGGAAGTTGCCCTCTTGGTTCATTGGGCCTTTCGAGATCCTTGAACTGATTGGAGAGGTAACTTATCGTTTGGCCTTGCCGCCACAACTTTCCAGGGTTCATGATGTGTTTCATATTAGCATGTTTCGGAAGTATGAGCTGAATCCATCTTACGTGCTGGATTGGACCGACTTAGAGGTACATGAAGATGCCTTGTATGAGGAGAGACCGGTGAGCGTCTTGGATACTCGAGACCAAGTCTTGTGAGGCAAGACAATTCCCTTGTTTAAGGTATTGTCGAAATATCATGGGGTTGAGGAAGCAATTTGGGAACGTGAGTTGGAAGTCCGTGAGAAGTACCCAGACTAATTTGTTGATGTTTGAACATGTATTGGAATTTTGATTACGTAAATGAAATATGAAAGTATTGTATATGTTTTAAGAATATGAAAACATTGTATATGTTGTATATGTTTTGGAAACATGGATTTAATGTGAACATTGCATATGTTTTAGAAAATGTGAATTGTATATTCAATACTAAGAAATTATTCATCTTGTTGATGGAAATAGGTGACCGGAGAGTGAGTCATGATGATGGAATTGATTGATGATCATTATTGAAATTGGTTTAAACTTGGTTTTAGAACTTAATTTGAAATTTCAGAGACGAAATTCCTTAAGGGGGGAAGATTATAGCGATTCCGGTTTTGACCCGACCTTTATTGTATTATGGACTCGGGTTTCATGGTGTTGTACCGTTAATCTTGTCTTGTTTTCCTTGTGTTTCTTTGAATTTGGCTATTAGGTTGTAGTGGTTGCGTTTGGGACAGGGTGATTGCTTGGTTTCCAAACTTTTGTTGCCCAGATTTTTGCTCATTTGTTCAAATGGCACTTCTTGTGCTTGAGCGGGCTTTGCAAACTCTCAATACTTTTACAGGTTCGCAAAACTACTGAGAGAGTGAATCCTATGCTCGAACGGCCTTTCTTAAGCGTTAGTCTGTTGTCTGTAAAACTACTGGGAGTATGTATTTTGTGCTCGAGCGAAACAACTTATTATATCTGACGCTTGAGCATCATTTCTCATGCTCGAGCGGACTGTGCGTATTTCAGTTCATAAAAGTGACATTTTACATCACTTTTTCACGTCTCTCTCTCTACTTTTCAAAACTCCTAGATCTAGAGCCTCTCTCTCTTTAAAACCTACATTCTCTCTACATTTTCACCTAGATCCATTGGTTTCTCTACCTGTGTACCTTTGTTAAAAGGGTAAAGTGTCTTAAGAGCCCCATTTTGGTCCGAACAAGATTTGGTTTCGGCGTCTTTGAAGTTCCTCCATTGTTGCTTTGGTCTTCTAAGCTTGAGGTAGGGACTTTCTACACTCTCCTATGATTTTTAACTTAGTTATATATTGTTGTGTAAATAGTGTTGGGATTTGGAGGATTTTTAGACAAACCTAAGGTTTTTGGTTTAAAATCAAAAGAGGAGTTTTCAAATGAAGGTATTAAAAATGTTTATGGATATAGATATGAAGATGTGTTGTAGTAAATTTGTTGATTTTGACACATGGGTTGGATTTGGGAGAGAATGGAGTTTTGCCCTAAAATGTTTAAATTAATTATTTTGTACAAATAATAAAATTGGTATTGGAAATATGAAATTGGGTGAATGTTTATATAAATGGTGGAGTTGAATATGTATTACTTCTCATCTATAGAAATTTGGATAATTTATCTATCTTTGAGATTATATATCTGTTTAGAAATATATATTTTGGACTATCGGTGGAAGATAACTATGTTTGTTATAGAAATTGCATAAAGATTAGGTGAATTGAAACTAATCTCTTCACTCTTGTCATTGAATATAACTGTGTTTAATACATTGTATGTGTATGATATTTGGGAAAAGAAATGGGATGTACTCCACGTTTGGGGGAAGAAAGGGGATAGACTCTATTGAATTAAGTTGGCCTATGGGTCTAGGATGAAAGTCCCGAAAACCGAGCGTGTACATGGGTGCCAATTCCTACGGACGAAATTTCCATAAAATAGCAAATTGAAGTGTTTCTGTAATGGTTATACTGATTAGTTTAACCATTGAGTTGTAACCTCAGTTGGGTTGTTTGGATAACAATAAATTTGATTAATGAATTGAGATGAAATGAATTGAGATATAAAACTTGGCATATTATGATTCTTATAGGATATGAATGATTTTATCACAGGCATTGCATATACACATTATATTTATACCTTTGTTAAGATTCATAAATTGTGTTAGATTGTTTCTATTGGACCTTGGCTCACACTACTTGGGAAAAACTATTTTCAAGTGTTGGTGATATACCTTCGCTAAGGACTTAGCTTGGGAGGATTATGGAGCTGAAAGCTCACTTTTGTTTATTTTGTATTTATCTTTTGTACAAGCCTAGGGCTTTATTTGTACTGAGCTTATAACTCATTTTGTTGTAACCAAGCACGGTCTTGAGAAGATGTAAGCCTTTAGGGTAGATGAATATCTGTTTAGCTTTCATTCTTTATTCCACCTTGTAATACATGCTGTAGTTTCAGGATGAACGATTTATGAATGTATATCACATGTGTCACCTTTTGTAAATTAACTCTGATTAATGAAAGCTTCTTACTTTTTCTATATCATGTTGTACTAATGTTTGGAGTTGGATTATTGTAATTATTCCAGGGGTGTTACAAGATGAAAATATAAACGATGTGTGATGTTTCGAAACATGCTGAAAATAGCTTGATCGCTCAAGCCAACACTTGGTCGCTCGAGTGGATTGCGTTGTCTGCAAAAATACTCGACGAGTCAAAAGTACGCTCAAGCCAACATTTAGTTGCTTGAGCGACTAGCAAACAAAAGGTGGGTTTGCTCGAGTGGTTAGTAAATATTTATAGATTTCAAATTGAAGTTGAGCTTCTAACCTCTATTCCAAGACTTGGAGTCATGTATGGCTTGCTTGAAAACATGAAAATATTTTGGAAAATACCAATACATGACCCTTTAGAAATCAATTTCCCAAAACTCAACAAAATTGTCAAAACTTGAAATATTTGTTCATTCATACATGACATTAAAGCTATAAATCTCTTAGAAAAAGAATTGCATGTCTGGAATTTAAATCAAATCAATCCAATTCTTGATTCTCGAAGTAAAATTATAATTCATTCCTTAATTTGTCCAAACTTAGATTTAATTCATTTTCTTTATAGCAAAATCAATTTCTTAAAATTTGAACTTAACTCCATATTTAACCAAATACTTAATTTATGATCATAGATGTTCCAAAATATATTTAAATTGAATAACGCTTTTAAATTAGATTACATGCATGGATTAAAATCTCAAAATTAAATCAATTTCTAATTTTCATAATAAAATCACAACCTTATCTAATTTTAAGATTAACTCCAAATTTTTATGAACTTGATGTTTATAAAACTCTTTCCTTCTCTTTAAAATATGAAATTGATTTACTCAAATCTTTTCAAAACTCATGGTGCATGCAAATACACATCTCATATATATATATATATATATCAAGGTTCCCAAACCCAAGCTCAATACAATTATTTTCATGTTTATTAACCTTAACCATCTTCATCATTAATTCTTCAATCTCTCCACATTACATGCATGATTCTAGTTCTTCCTTGAATTCATGTGATGGGTGACTTACTTACAAAAATTAAGGGCGAAATGCTTACCTAGAGCTTGAATTCTTGATTTCGTTGATGAGTTCTTGAGTTTCCCTCTTCAATTTCTCTTATTCCTTCTCAATTTCTTGAGATTCATGGACTCTCTCTCTCTCTGCGTTCTCTCTCTCTTTCTCTCTATTTTGACCCCGAAGCTCTAGCACATATATCACACACACACCACTTCTCTAGATTCATCTACACTTTTCTTTGATTAATAAATGAATAGGATTAGCTTAGTGGCTAATTGTGTGTTAACTCAATTAAACCCACTTAGTCTTAACTAATTACAAGTAACACATGATTTAATTAATCCCATTAAACCCAATTAAGTCTTGATTTAAACATTCCAAATTTTTTCTAACCTCACTTAGTCCTATTTAATCTTGATTAGCACATAATTAATTTACTCTTAACTAATCACAAATCTCACATAATGTAATTAATCTAATTTGACTTCCGTTAGAGCTCAATTAATTATATTTAAATTTATCAGTCTAAATCAGATTTTTAATCAAACTCCCAAAAGGCTCTAAATATCAAATTAAACTTATTTCCATCATCAATTTTAGTTACTCAAATCATTAATGCCTTCGATTTCAGATCAAACTCAAAATCTCTATCAATAAATTACATATCCAAATTGGACCCTCATAAATAAATTTAATTAATAATAATCTTAAATTGGACCCAGTTAATTCATACTAATCTTAATTCCCAATTTGTATAACTTAATTAACTCCAATTCGGACCTAATTAATCAAATCTCCATTTACAAAACTGAATCGAATATTTAATTTAAACTCCCATATGACTCGATACTCGAAATTAAAATAATTCAATTCACCAATTAAGTTTTCAATTTCTAATTCCAAATTAAATCCTCAATAAATTCAAATACGAATCAGTCTCCATAATTTTCATAAATCCCAAATTAAATTAGCATAATGAGCAATTAAAATTCAAATCTCCTTAATTAATTAAATGCTAATTATTATACGTGGTGAGGTCGTCACATCTTCTCTCTCTAACAGCCATCTTTCTAAAACCTTACCTTGAAAATCTTAGATTTCATCTAGTAATAGCAAGAATCAATCTTTAGGCCTTCATTAAAGTTGTTACCCACGTCAAGAACTACTTTTTAAACCGATTAGATTGTGTTATTTCAAAAGTTCATCGCCTGGATCTCCATCTCTTATCTTGCAACCCTTGAGGTAGGAATGCCTTTACCCTTGTATATTTATACTTTGGTTTAAATGTGTGTGAATCTTAGGGTGTATGTGACTATTGAGATGGATGATGTGTATATATATAGGTTTTGTGTTGATGATGTGTTTGTGTGAAATTGATCATGGGTTGAGTAGTCAATTATGGTAGAGTGAACAGATATACATGAATTAAGGGAAATTAATACTTGGAAGGAAAAACCACAAATTTTAAAGGTGTAACCCTAAGGGGCGGTTCTTGATTTTGACTTAATGGATAATTGATAAGTAGAATTGAAGGGTCCTTGTGATTCCTTGTGATGTGCTTAAGATATTAATGTTTTGGAATGCGTTTGAGGTGCCCATTTGCCCGATTTGTGTGAGGATGACGAATGTGGGGATGTGTTTGAGGTGTTCACTTGCCCGGTTCGCGTGAGGGTGAGGAGTGTAGGGATATTATGAGGTGTCCACTAGCCGGTTCGTGTGAGGACAGTGAAAGTGGAAGGTTTGATAATTTTTATTTTTTTTAAAAACCAATGTAAACTCATAGGCAGTGATAGAGGTCATGCGTATTTTTTTTTAAATCAAAAATACTTATATACATGGTTAATGTTATTTTCTATTAGGCAATTGCTCATTCCTATTTACTAACATTCTAGGACATGAAGAGCTCCAGACCCGTCAATAAAGACTATCTCTTTAAAAAAAAAAATTCTAAAATTTTGTGATCTTGAAAATGTAATGTAACTAGGGGCTCCTTTCTTAATTTTATTTTGAGTCTTGTATTTTTGTATTAAGGGGCACAATGTAAATGTTTTGTAAATTTCTCTAACTTATTGAACTGAAATATGTATCTTGTAATATTTGTAAAGTGAATCCATAGTTCAATGAGAAAGAGAAACAAAATATTGGTTTGCCTCCTTTAGTTTGGACAAATTTAAGATCACATGCATTAGTATGAATTAATTCTAGAGGTTCGATTTTTCTTTCAATCGATTTAAATAGAGTCTTAATTAGTTTTGCTTATACACATATCTCACATTTATGATTAAGATCAATTTCAAACTTTGGTATATAATCCAAACCAATAAGTCTATGTAAAGCATCAAAATTCATATGTCCTAATCTACCATGACATGAATTAGACTCAAGAATATAAGCAGAAGATGTGCTAATCTTATTAATAGTAGAAATTGGTACAACAATCATTACATTCATCTTTAAAAGCCCATCGCTATACATGCCACTTTTGGTTAGTGCAAATTTATCAAACTCAAATACAAGCCTAAAACTATTTTTACCCAACAAAGATTTAGAAACTAAAGTCTTGCAAAGTAAGTTCCTTCTCTAAGGTCATTTTCAAGATCACCTTTCCTTGTCCAGCCACTATAGAAATAAAAGAATTTCCTATGAACAGTTGTTCTCCATTGGCAGCCTCATTATAACAAGTGAATATCTTCCTATCTGCGCAAATATGACAAGTTGCCCTGATGTCGACCCACCACTCTTTGGGATTTCTAACTAAATTAGCCTCAGACACCACCGTAGAGAGACTGATGTCATTGGCGCCTTTAGAGATGTTATCTACTTCAGTCACATTGGCTTGATTGGCAGTCTTTTTGCTTGTACTTCCGCGATCCTTCTTTGTACATTGGCAATCTATTCCACGATGTCTAGTTTTGCCATAGTTATAGCATTTTCCTTTGAACTTCTTATTGTTGTTGTTGTCGCCTTGTTTAGGACTATCTCTAGCATACTTTGTTTTGCTGTTATGTGGTTCATGCACTTGCTCTTCCACATTGGCCTTAGACTCAATTGGATTTTTGTCATTCCTCTTTTCAGTAGTACGATTATCTTCCTCAATCCTCAATCTAACAATGAGTTCCTCTAATGTCATCTCTTTGCATTTATACTTTAAATAGTTCTTGAAATCTTTCCAAGCTGGCAGTAAGTTTTTGATAATTGCGACAACTTGGAACGATTCGCTTAGAGACATGCCCTCAGCATGAACATCATGCAAGATAAGTTGAAGACTTTGAACTTGGCTAAGATTGTCTTGGATCCAATCATTACAAAGTCCATAAATTTATCGACAATAAATTTCTTTATGCTTGATCCTTTGTCTTATATTTTTCCCCAAAGACTCCCATAATTCTTTCGCTATTTTGAGAGGACTATAAGCATTATACAGCATATTGTCCAGGCCATTCAGGATGTAATTTCTGCACAGAAAGTCAACATGCTTCCATGCATCCACAACATCAACAACTTGTCGATAGCTTTCACCCTCTTTGAGTACAAGAACATCTTCATGGAGAAGCCAGGCAAGATTGAGAGTTGTAAGATAGAACAACATCTTTTACTACCATTTCTTAAGCTTTGTGCCATTAAATTTTTTCAGTTTTTCTCCATTATTCATAGGAATCACAGGAACTTGAATAGGGTTATGGGTAACAACCGATTTTGGTATGCTAGTTTATGTAGCCATCGTTTTTTATTACAATTTTCTAGTTACAAAAACCAAAAAAAATAAAATATTGATAATTATAAGAGTAGAATTTGAATACAATGAAGATTAATTAAAAAATCAAAGGAAACAAAATTTGTCTTAAGATTGTTAGACAGTCTTCACTATATTCAAAAGATAGTTCAAGAAAGGAAAAAATATATTCAAGTACTAAACACCCAAACAGAATATATATAAAAAAAATATGAAAAACAAATTCTATTTTATTACAAAAGCAAACCAAAATCTAAAAAATTAAAATGAAATGAAACTAGAAAATAGGAAAAATACTTACAGAATTATTTTTCTAAAAGGATCAAATCCAGCGTTTGACACTGTTTCCTTAAGACAGATTCGTTATCTCCATGATGCTTTTAGAATATGGATATCTATCTCCCAAGATAAAATGGTCGACGACAATTAGTAGTAGCACTACAAACTAATTGCCCAGTGAACACACTTTGTATTTATACTCTCTCTTAAAAAAAAAATGCAAAAATATGCAGGAAATAGAAATAGAACTAGAAGAAGGCATGAAAATTGAATGAGTTGAACAAATTGAGGACTATTTATTTATAGAAGAGATGGTGGTTGTTTGGGAGAAAAATTAATAGGCATGGAACCTGTTCGTGTTAGAGAAAAACTGAAGGGATGTGACTATTCGGACTTGAACGCCAACTTCTAGAAATGTTGGGATCAATTCAAAATAAGTTTGAAATTTGAACAAAATTTAAATTCATAACGGTAGGAATTTAATTTTAAAAAAAATAAAATTAAAAACTTTTTAGCCCAAAAAGATAAGCATTGGGCTGGACAACACTAACCCAACCCAACCCAACTTTACACTCGTACCCAAGCCCACGCCTGATTCAGTCCGGGTTGCTGGCAGCGGAGACAGTGTGCGCGTGTGTGGTTTGTTTTTGAGTCTAATGGGTCAAACCCACTTTACCCATAACCTCCTCCTCCACAAAACTTGGGTGCCTGTGGCTCTAAGGTCCAAACTCAAGGTTTATAAACTCACATAATGTTTGCCTACCCAAAAAATCTGGGATAAGCTTTTCTTCATCCCTTATGGAAAACCCACCAAGACACCATTCTCATGGTGCTCATTTTGGTATCGATTTTCCATTCACTCGATAATGGTTTTGAGCAACCAAATATATGATGTGAATCTCAACGCGACAAAGAATGCGTTGCCACCTAAACCTACCAAATTTGGCGTATAGGTCACACCTCTATTATAGCCCAAAGTTCGGAAAAAATCTGTTTTCCCAAAACCATTTCTAACACATTGCTCCACCATTAGCCATAGGAGTATCGTTCTATTTTTTCTATAGAATTGTTGCTATTCTTTCTACAAAATTGTTGCCACTGCACAATCATGCAATTGTTGACCACCAACTCACACAATTGTTGACTACCAACTCATCTTCGACATTGATCTCCTATGTTTACCGATGATTTGGTTTATTGAACGTCACTTTGTTCTCTATTTTGGAGAATAAAAATTTACTATGTCATGCCCTATATTTTATTACTTGGATACATTACCAAATTTCATATAAAAATCAATTTCCAAATTATAGTTACAAAAGAAAAACAAGCTACATAGAATAAATAAGGTGCAATCTCGCATAATTACAATGATAGAAATGTCCTATACAACTATTCACAATACAAGCCTCAAGGCTTATATCAAAAAGACTTTACAATAAATAATTACATAAAATAAACCGCTTTAGCACTACCACTCTTTAATCATTCATTTACAATCTACACAGGATGGACTCATAACACAATAAATAACTTCTTGATCTTCAATATGCTGTAATTGACTCCGTCCCTGAAAAATGGTTAAACAACATGGGATGAACACAAGGTCTGGTAAGGATCTACAGTGATTCTTAACAATAATAATTAATAGATAAATGTGATTATGAATGCTTTCACATGATACATATATAAATAATGTGTGTTTTTATATGAAAAATAAATTACATAAATAGATACTCTTTTCACAAAATTCCACTTGACATTTCATAGAGACCCCCTTTGTTAACTCTTTATCTTACCAAATTCACTTGAATGATTTCCTTAAATCTCCTTTGCCTTAGATTAAGGTTTTAGGCCAACTAATCATTTACTTCTTCCAGTTCATACTTCATACTCATTAATTATGCCACAACTTGGCACCTTACCAATACTTGCAAAACACCAAACATATACACATAGCAATACGTTTCACACATTTAAGTCATACAGTTTGATTCATTTCACTCTTATCTTAATCACACATTTCAATTCTCCAATACAATTCAACACATTTACATATACAAAGTTCTCACATGGCTAACAACGAATATACACATACCAACAACCGGCTTCACCAACCAAGCCATACCAACACAGTTTACTGGGCGCTACTTCGGAAGGAAAGCTAGAACCTCTCTCAAGTGCCATGCTTTACTGGTGGCTAACCGGAAGGAAAGTGGAACCTCCATATAGGCCAACAATCCATACGCTTTACTAGGGCCTACTTCGGAAGGAAGGCGGAACCTCTGTCAAGCACCATACTTTACCGGTCACAAGCTGGAAGGAAATAGACCCTTTTTCCAAAATTTTAACCCATCAATTCTTCATTTCAATTCAAAAAATTACACTAACAATACATTTAACAATAAAAGCAAAATTTCTTTATGCATGAATATAATTTGTTCTCCATAATATTCTTCATACTTCAACATCAACTCCTTTTATTTAAATTGCACCACATATTTAATTTCATATACTTTACATAGTTCATTACACCGATTTCCATCACCTATTTACTATAACATGAACCCATTCCTCAATGATCGTTCTCACAACATTTAATAATCAACATTCATACTCATTTTAACCAAGCATTAACTCAATTTCAAGAATTAAGGGTCAATTAAAACCAAACTTCAAGTTAAAATATAATTCAAAACTAGGGTTTGAGTAAAAATTAGGACCTTTTACATTTAAGCACATAATCATGTTTCGAAAACTCAAAACTCCTGTAATCTACTATAATCACAAGTTTAACCTATTAGTTTTAAAAACCCTAACTTCCCCTTTACATGCTTTCAAGAAAATTACTTTCAACACAAGATTTTATGCAAATAAAACACACCAGTTATCTATAGAAAATATTGAGGAGAATCAAAGAAATACTTACCTTCAGCAAGAAGAGAAAGAAACCCGGGAGACCAATTTCAATGAAAACATGGTTTGCTCAAGTTAATAGAAAGTCCTTGCCGTGCATGTCATTTTTGTATAAGGAGCTAGGTTGAGATTCTCACTCAAAGAAGATGAAATCCAATGTTTAAAGAGCTTGGAGCTCAAAAATGGTTGAAAAGAGAAAGAAAAGAGAGAATGAATATGAAAAAAATGAATAAAAAATGGACCAAAAATGAATTTTTAAAGTGCTGATCTCGAATAGACTGCTCAAGCGATGAAACAAGCGCTCGAGCGTTAGAGACATAAGACCGCTTGAGCGACATAACCTTCGATTGAGCATAGAACTCATACTCCCAGAAGTTTAGACCATAAAAGAAAGACCACTTGAGCTAACACTTCTGCACTCGAGCAAACTTCATTAACTCTCAGAATCTCTAGACTGTAGACAAAAGTACTGGATGCCCCGAAAGACTGCTTGCGCAAGAAAACCTTCGCTCGAGCGATGAAGAAAATTTTTAGAGTGCTACATACTATCTATAGACAACGAAAGCTATTGAAATCTCATTATCTTTTCATAGAGAATTTTTAAAACTGACGAATAAAAATTGCAAAATTATGAGACAATAATTTCAATTTTGAGGTTAAAAATCCCAACTAAAAGGGTATGAAATGACAAAATTATTTGATTGTGTTCTTCATTTATAATAGTAAAATTTTATTGTGTCTTTTTGATGCAGAATGCTTGGCCATATAATTCCTAGAACTGGGCAAAAGTACTAGTAGAAGCGAAATGACACATGCTCGGAATAGCTTAGAATTTAATCGGGACATGAAAAATGGCGTCACAATCAATACCCATCGCTTTGCCATGGTGTATGATGGATTTCAGCCAAATTTCACTGTTTAGGTCTTCAATTGCTCGATTTTGCCATTTTATGAAAGATTTGTTTCCTTAATTACTTAGTTTAAACAAATTCATTTGAGGCTAGGTTTTTTTCCAACATGCTTAGTTTTCATTATATTTTCAAGATTTGAGCTTAACCCAAATCTTTTTATTTTTGGCAAATTTCATATTTTATTTGATTTAGGCGTAATTAGTAAGCTTTACCTTTTCTGGTTTGTTTCTTAAGTTCAATTAGGGTTAGTTCTATTATAAATAAGCTTGTAAGCCTTAGGGCAAAACAACTTTGATATATTAGATACATTTTGAGAGAGAATCCTCTTATTTTCTCTAAATTTTTGGTAATATTTTGATTCAATGGATTTGTAAAAGAGTCGTGACTGTCTTATTTGCGTAATTCTACTGTTGTCACGTTCCTATGCTGCGTCACTTCTCAAACAACAATTGATAAAGATGCAAAATTGATTTTTTGTTAGATTTCATTGTTTTCACATTTTAGTTAGTTTTTTGTGAGTTGTTGAGTGGTGGTAGTGCTAGTGTGATGATGCAGAGAGTTTTCAAAGGTGGTGGCTAAAGTAAATCATTGAAGGAAAGGAGTCATTGAAGGAAGGTAGGGAGAATTATAGAAAAATGATCGTCGAAAATTTCATAGGAAAAATGGTTGCCAGAGGGTTGTAGGTGATGAATGGAGCGTCGCCACTACTTACAAAGGTTCTTATGCAACAATCATGAAAAAGTTGTTGATGGCATAGCAACTGCCAGGCCACAGTGGTTGACGGTGGCTAACAATTACTAGCAATGATGGTGGTGGTGTGAGATCATGAGAAATGAGGTCAATGAAATTTAATTACATTATTTTTATCATATTTTGAACTTTGTCATGAATGAAGAATTACTTTTTGGTTTATTATCCATAACGCAATAAAATTTGAGATTGAGGACCTATATTCAAAACTCCTAGATTTATTTCTTGATTCATTTTTTTGTTTCATGCAAAAGTTAGAGTAATTGTCCTTATACATTTTTAGCAAATGCTTTACAATTAAGTAGATTTCGCATGTACATATATAGGTTGGCTTGATCACTAAAATCTAATTCGGGTTGAATCACGATTTCATTATATTAAAATTAAGTAAATAAATCAACAATATATAATTTAAATAAATAAGTTTTAAACATTTTTTAACATAGCACAAACAAAGAATGAAAAAATGGAAACTTAAACAAATAGTCCCTAAATTATAATGCCAATTTCATTTTGATTCATAATATTTAATTTCTATAAAATTCCATCCTTAATTTCACACAATATTTTAATGTAGTTCCTCCCTTAAATGTCGTCCAAAAAATATACAAAAATGATTACATTAACCTCCCATCAAATATTGAAAGGTGTACATTGTTGACATTGTAAACACAAATTTCATATCTGCAATTAAAACAAGAAATAAACGCACAAATAATTAACTTTGTTTGATTATGATAAATGGGTACGATTCTCTGTGATTTTCTCTATTACAAAATAACAAATCCTTTGATTCGATTTCTGAAATGGGTTGCAATCCAACGACTGTAGAAGCTTGTTGTTGAATCGAACAAGTTGATGGATTTCTTCAAGTCTTCTAAAGGAGAAACTTAGAGAAGAGAGGCTTGATTGAGGGCTTGAACTGCTTGATCTCGAACAAGTCATGAAATGATCTCTTTGAGAGTAGAGACCAAATTTGTATTTGTAACTTCAAAGGATTGGCACAAGTTTTAAGTGCTTGATAATCCTCTCTTTTAGATTTGAGGAACATTAGAGAAAATTTTAAGAAGAAAATTTGGCAGAGTCTTCAAATCGCTTAGGTGCTTGCAAGACCTTGTGCCAAAAAAAATATATGTCTCCATTCTCATAGTGAGAGCCTCTAGTTATAGGCTCAAGAGAGAAGGGTTAATTTTGGAAACTCCAAAATTAATTTTAATTTCCAAGAAAAATAGCAATTTATTTCTCATTTTATGGACATGATTTGCATTCAAATTTAAATTATTCCACCAAATTTTTAACAAAATATTTTCATGGGCCCTACACTTTTGGGTTGACCCAATTGTCAAAATAGGTTCACTTTTGTTTTGGTGTGATCATAATTTAAAATGGGTTAAGATCCATAATTATAGTAGAACTCACATCCATTTGAAAATTTTGACCATCATAATTTTGACCAATCAAGAAACTTTATTTGTTTTGATTAATCAGGCGGCGATCAAGATACGTAAAAATTTGAGTGTCTACAAAAATCCCCCACTTCAAAACTTTGGTTTGATGCTTGTTTGCTAATACCAAAGGTGAGGTATGAAGTAGATTGGTCATTTTTATGAGGTGAGGATTTTAATTTGGTCATGCTTTGAGGGTTTTTATTTTTATTTTTATTTTTTATGCGTGAGCAGTGAGCAGCTCCTCTTCTCATGGAAATAATAATAAGTATGCTAGGGTTTGAGTAGCCTATATGCATAGTACAAGCATAGTTCAGCACCTCATTATATAAGTGATTGCATTTTTCATGCCCCAGCTTGACTATGTGCTCGTTGATAAAATCAAAGTTCAGCACTTCATTGTATACAAGCACAACAGGAGAGTGTGGAGTCAATCACATTGACAAGGTAAGAATTTATTATTATTATTTTATATCATTGTGTATTCATGTACACAACACTCATGATTCCACAGCACCATCATTTTCTTTGTTTGGTAGGTGTGTATGATGTCACCATAAGTATCACGTGCTTTGAATAATCCTTGCCCTTTTCATTAGTTGTCTGCTTGTTTGCACACACATGTGCACCACCATAATTATGCACCACAACTATGCATGACTTGATGGCCTACGTATATGTGTAGTTTAACCAAAAAAATAAAATAAATAAAGTTACTAAACAGAAATTAGTTTAGTGCCACAAAACATTTTCCTAGTTCAACTATTTGCATCAATGCACTGGACGATTTTTTTAATTTTTTTTTTTAACCTTCTTTGCAAATTGCATTTTATTATTGCCTATAAAAATAATGTGTGTTTGGTTTGAGTTTTTTGAATTAAGTTTTTTAAAAACTGAGTTTTTTGTTTTTTGTTTTTAGTGAATATTTTTAAAATTTTAAGTATATATATATTTTTTTACTTTTTTAGATGCATCTTACCTAGATCTATCTAAAAAGTAAAAAAATTGCGAAAAAATATTTTAAAAAATTAATAAATATATAAAAATACGAAAACTATACTGAATTCTCTTATTTTTTTATTATGATATGAGAGATAGAATAAACTACAATTGTTTACTTATGATTTGTATCTTATGATTTGGAAGATCTAGTCAACCGATACCAAATTCTTGGTACCATTCCGAAACCTAGTTACACTTTTGCCCTTGCTTTATATCCCTTTGTTTGTCAGTCAATTACTTTAATGCCTCCTAATCATCCATTCAGATCTACCCTAAGAACAAACTATGTTTTTAAACAGTCATTTAACCTTTTTATTTTATTTTATTATAAAGAACCAGTCTATAAAAACATTCACAATGTCCTTGATTTAGTAAACTCATATTTCCCTACTGGATGGCATTTCATTCCCTTCCATCCAAACAAGTCAATACTTTTTACAAAGATATTTTATTCCATCACAAATCCATAGTCATTAAACCCATTTATGATAGAGTCAATTCCAGTACCAGTAAAATCATTTACTATTCTTTATACATACACAACCTTGTATCTCTTGATGAATGAGGCTCCTTTTCTTACTTCGAGATCTTCCAAATCATAAGATATAATATAGTTATTATGATTACATTGATGCCTGGTTCAAAATCCTCTTACACCAAAATGAGTCATTCAGTCACTCTTGATTTTTCTCTTGGATAGCTTATGATTTGACATGTTCCTTGGATATTTATTAAAGTGTAAAATTTTTCAATAGTTTTGACATGTAAATCAATATTAAAAGATGACTTTAGAAAACTAGTTTTATAAATTTCTTTAATTGGTTCCTTTGGAATATTCCAACTTAAATTTATTTTTAAATCTTGAAATTCATGTTCTTCTTCATTTACTACTGTGTCAGGTATAGGAGCTAAAGTTGTAGATCTAGAGCTGATGGAAGAGTCACTTCAGAATTCTCATATTAATTATTATAATAGTTTGATGGGTATGATGGAATCTGGTCTTCATAAAGGACCTGTCCATATTAATTGTTTCCTTGATTTTACTTTAAGTCTTCGTGATCCACACATATTAGAAGCTTTAACATTAAATATCCAAATTTCTGGTGTATTTACTAAAATGCTTGGTGGTGCCCATTCTATTGTTTTAATTTACTGCATCTATTATAAATGCATAAAAACTAATCTTAATGTACATGCCTTAGTTAAAAGCCTTAAAAATAAAACCATACTCATACAAGGTAGTACTAATGAAGCCAACATATATGTCCCTACCACTATTTGTTGAAATGATGTCACTCTTCCAGATAATTAGGTTATAGTCAATGAAAATTATTCTCACCCACACCAATCTGATAGTAATGATATTCAACAAATTCAACAATATGATGATGGTACGGTTCACATACATTTTAACCGCCTAATTAGCAATCAATCATCTTGTCATAGTACCTCTAGTATCCCAACCGATGACGATGAAATTTTTAATACCCCTTTTTTTACTCGAAAAGATAGGAAGCTTTGCATTAGTCAACCTTCACACACTACTAATAGTAAATTAAAAGGCATAGATAATTCTTCTACATCCCAAATTAATAAACCTGTTTATTCTACACGAACACACCTTCATAAAGAAGATACAACATCTCAAGAGTCACCTACTCAAACAGATTTCAAAGTAGTTCCTCCTGTTAACCTCCAATTATTAATTATTAATAAACCCCTTTCACACTAATCTGAATAAACTGTATGATGAATTTAAATCTAAAACTAATAAATTTAAACGACAAACATATAGGACTCAATATACTGACCAACAACAATCTAAAATCACCAAGAAATGGTATCAATTTATGAGTGAAATACGCACAGAAGTTAATTTCTTTGATTATCTTGAAAATTATTATAAAAAAGTAAACACTATTACAAAGACTAAATGGAAAACCTCCCCTAATACTATGATTTCTTCTAGTCATCCTCCTTTAGAAACCATCCTCATTGACCATAAAGGCTCAATCCTTCATGCTTCTCCTTTTAAGCTCCCTGGTGATGAATATAAAATTACTGAACAAAATAATTATACAAATCAATGTTTAAAAACTATTAGTAAACAATTAGACAAAATTGAAACTACTTTTGATGATTATTCCAATAGTCATACTTTAACGAGTAAAACTTTAGGAAAACCTCTTATTAATCTTCCTAGCACTAGGAACAGATTAAGTTTAGTCACTTAAGATACTAAGTGGATGTTTGGCACGTGCTAAAATAGCACATGCTATTTTAACACATTATCTTATTTAGAACATAATCATCTTATTTAAGTCACATCAACTCTTTACCACATCATTTCAAACTCAACCCATATTTCACGTTTTTTTGTAAAAAGTTAAAAAGTATACTAATCTAGCACTTGCCAAACAACCCTAATACCATTGAAGCCATTGAACAATTATTTACCAAGTTATCTACCCTTTCCAAAGAAAAAGGAATTACTGTCTTAAGACAACAACTACCATTAACTATTAATAGTGATTCTGAGACATCTACTAATGATGCCATTGGTCATCTAGAACAACAATTTCAAACTACTAATCTAAATAGAATAGAGTAGTTAAACTGAAATAACTAATCAATAAACCAACATCAATCAACTTGGCTCTAATACCAAAGAAACTAAGCAAGAAATCCAAACTAAGAAACTAATCTTGGGTTAAATGCTGGCATATGATTGTGCCTCCTTTGCGGTGTTAACCTAATTGGGATCATTGAGGGTAGCTATGATGCTCTTTGCGTTTCCCTACTTTGTTGATGTATTTTTGCATGTATTGTGCTTTTTTTCATCAATAAAGCCCTTGTTTTGCTGATCAAAAAAAAAAAAAAAAAAAAAGGACAAGAAATCCAAAGAAACTAAGCAAGAAATAACTAAGAACTTGATTGCAAATAAACTAAAATAAAAGTACTTGAATGCAAAATAAAACTTACAATTGTTTACTGGAAATTGGGAAATGTAGCTTCAAAATACATAACTCCAAAATACAACTTATAAGATTGAATAACCTAAAACATTGTTATAGAGAGGGTGAGCAAAACACAGAGGTTTTTCAAATTTTTCTATCTACCTTCTTCTTGACCGAGGAGACTCTTATATAAACGAAGTAGATGACTGTGATACTTGTGAACTGGGAATCTTACTGAAAAGTAGCACATGGAGGCGTATGGGTGTTGTCTGCTACTTTTGGTGATTGATTGAAAGTTGTCTGCTTTTAATTGGACTTTTAATTTTCTGGACTTGTCTATGAGTGAATAGTGAATTTTACTTTTGTCACTGTTCATTTACTTTCGGTGGAGTGGCGTGACTGCACAGTTGACTGATGAGGAATCAATATATATCAGTAGCTTTTCTCAAAGTAAGAGTAGTGATTGAAGCTGATGTATATATGGAATCCAATGACTTTTTTAGGCATATGGGTCTTGAGCATCTTGAAATTGTGGACCATATGCATCATGACTAGTAGAGGCTTCTGATGAGGCTGATTCATCCGAAGCATCTTCTTCTTCTTGTGACTTGGCTTGGGCCAGTAGTAATTTTACAATATGAATTAATTCTTCATTACTGGTCTTGGACTAGGGCCTTACTTTGGGCTTGGATTTGGATGACTTGGATTTAGAAGGTTTAGTACTGGGTGCTAGGCTTCCAAGTTTGACTGTTGTAAGAGGAAGTAGGCTTCTTTGAGTGACTAAAGCAGTTGGGTACTACTGAAAGAACTTAACCATTGAGGAAGTAGGAGCATGAATGTTGACTGGAAATTCTTGTTGGACTTGTTCTATAATGCGATGGGCTTTGAATGCATCCTACCATTTAATAAAATGTTGCCAACTGACTATGTTTTCAAAAAGATGGTATTGCCATATAAATATCCAAGGGACTATATATTTGGACATAAAATGGAGCAATATAGCGAATTAGCTTTTATGTTGACGAAATTTATAAACTGAAGAGAAATAAGTAACTTGGGTCATTAGTTCAGGAGGGATAATATCTGAGATGACACCATGTTGAGACCACCATCTCAGAAAGATAATCCTCCACCATGGTCTTTCAGTCATACTGCTATTGTTCAACAAATCAAAAAATATGTCAAAACTTTGCCTTGCCTTGCCTTGCCTTGCCTTGGTATTTCTATTGAACATTCATTCAAAATTATTCAGACTGATGCCTCTGATATTGGTTATGGTGGAATTCTCCTTTAGAAAGTCACTCCCAAGTTCATCTAGAACAAAAATTCATAAAATTACAAAAAATATACTGAATTCTTGTTTTTTTTTTTTTGTATTTTTTGTATTTTTGGTATTTAGTGAATTTTTAAAATATTTTTTCACAGAAACTATACTTTTTATGTGTATTTATGTTACATGTGTCTAAAAATTAAAAATATTGCTTAAAATATTAAAAAAATTCAATAAAAACAAAAAAATACAAAAAACAAGAAAGTAGAATTTTCTGAAAAGTGTTTTTGGAAAACCAAAAACAAGCAAGCTGATGATTTTGTAGGAATAATTGAGTAATATATCCCACTACCCTTTTACCATAATTGGTTATTTTGACTTATGTGGGAAATGTGCCTATCGAGCTAATCGCTTGGATATTAGGCTAGTGAAGTAGACATTTTCACCACTACCCATTCAACTATAGGTGATTAGTTTGACTCATGTGGAGGATACGCCTATCGAGCTAGTTGCCTGGATATTGGGCTAGTGAAGTAGACATTTCCACCACTACCCATTTGACCATAGGTGATTAGTTTGATTCATGTGGGGAAATGCACCTATCGAGCTAGCTGCTTGGATATTGGGCTAAAATTTAGACACTTCCACCACCACCCATTCGACCATAGGTGATTAGTTTGACCTATGTTGGGGAATGCGCCTATCAAGCTAGCTGCTTGGATATTGGGCTAGTAAAGTAGACACTTCCACCACCACACATTCAACTGTTGGTGATTAGTTTTACTTATGTGGGGGAATGCACCTATCAAGCTAGCCGTCTAGAGATTGTGCTAGTGAAGTAGACACTTTCACCACCACCCATTTGATAATAGGTGATTAGTTTGACTCATGTGAGGGAATGCGCTTATTGAGCTAGCCGCCTGGATGTTGGGCTAGTGAAGTAGACATTTCCACCACCACTCATTTGACTATAGGTGATTAGTTTGACTTATGTGGGGGAATGCGCCTATTGCGCTTGCCGCCTGGATTTGGGGCTAGTGAAGTAGGTACTTGCACCACCACTCATTCGACTATGTGATTAGTTTGACTTATGTGGAAGGAATGCGCCTATCAAGCTAGCCGTCTGGATATTGGGCTAGTGAAGTAGGCACTTCTACCACCACCCATTCGACTATAAGTGATTAGTTTGACTCACATCATGATCATATATCATATATGTCTCTCCACAACGCATTAATTTTTTTTTTAATTGTTTGGCTTTGTCACTCAGTGATGGTGTACTTTAAGACTTTCAAGAAGGGATACTTGGCCATTCTTGAGGACTCTAGTGACACTATTGAGAAAGGAACTACTCTTCCAATTACCCTAATTTCCTTGGTGCTTAGGGCTTGAAGTTCAAGCCACTTGATGGTTTTTTTCATTTGGCACAATGGGCTTATGGGACTTCTTGTCAATTGGTTGAAGGCCTGTCATACACTAGAGTTTTATTATTAAAATCATCTAATCATGAGTAAATCGAGGATCTCAGCTCATTTTCTATCCTTAGGCGTGTAATCCAGGCCCAGAAGGTGGCATGGGGCACTATTTTCAAGGCCATGGTAGAACATTCTTTTTGTGAAGGATATTCGAAGTGATTGGAGGATGCACTACGGTAACATTGTGAGGTACTACAACAGGGTGGTATTTACGATGTAATTTATGCCTCATTGTTCTCGTATGACCGACTACATAGTGTTATGTGAGCTTTTGTGAGCTTTGGTGTCTGTCCACTAATACCCTTCACACTTTTATAGGAGAAATGTCTATCTCACTATGGGATTTGCGTCAGCTTGGTAAACTTCTTATTAGGAGTACAATATATAATGAAATGGTGCCAAATGCCCTAGAATTGGCCGGCAATATGAAGGATAAGATTTTCTTTCTTCCTGTTAGTTGCGGTCATTTATTCCTTGTTTACAATCGGCTTTGTAAAGAGTCAAAGAAGAATGTGGTGAGGATTACTAGCTGGATACAATTTTGGTTTAAAGGGGAAGTCAAGTTCTATAAATCAATCAAGCGGGCTTCGAGGAACAAGACTCAAGGCCCTAAGGATACTAGCAAACCCTTCTGGTATTATTAACACAACTCGGTCTCGAACTATGAAATGGGACAAAGTCTTCAGTGACTTGGGGATTGTTGGTGTGGCAAAAGGTAAGACTTATCTGTTGGTTGGGCAAATTTTTTCTACCCGGTGGGGATGGTGACTTGATTAGACCTAGGGTGTTTAAGGTTGTTAGTATGATGGTTTGTGGTTGTTCATTCAGCCTTGCCATTCCTGTACTTGCCAACATCTACAAAGGGTTGAATAGAATTGTTTCTTCTTCTAATCTTGGAAATAATCTTGTATGCTCCATTAGTGTAGACTTCAATCACCATGTATACACCATCCCACTTGGACAAGAACTTGTTGCCGATTTTGTAGGTAGTGATGATAGGTCCTCGAATAGCCAACACCAATTCTCCAACTCAAAAAGACCGAGGTCTAACCTTTTTATTGAGAGCTCTGGAGAGTTGAGCTTAGTAACACTCAAGTTTTTGTTATGCTTCTAATCTCTTCTCACCCAATGCTTTTAAGTGAGCAAGGTGTAGTTTTTCATTCTCATCATCTGTGAGACCTTCCTGTATAGCTATCCTTAATGAAAGAATATATTGTTCCAAAGAAAGAACCGCTTTAACACCATACATAAGGGAGTATGGGGTGGCTTGTGTTGGGGTACGATGTGTTGTACGGTATGTCCAAAGTGCTTATCCAATTCTTTCATGCCAATCCCGCTTTGATTTAGCACCTACCTTTTTCAACAGGTTGCCCAAAGTTTTGTTAAAGACCTTTGCTAGTCCGTTGGCAAATGCATTGTACATTGAGGAATTGCGTTGCTTAAATCCAAACTTTTCACAAAGTTTGTCCATTAGACTGTTGTAGTAAGGCTTTCCGTTATCGGTGATGATGTAGCGAGGTACACTATACTAATAAATAATGTGGGATTTTATGAAGTCAACAATAGTTTCTTTCTTGACTTCTTTAAGTGGGACAACTTCAACCCACTTGGAGAAGTAATCTGTGGCGGCCAAGATGTACAAGTGGCCTGCAAAAGACTTGATCAATGGGCCAACTACATCTAGACCCCATGCATCAAATGGCCAAGAAGCAATTGTCGGTGTAAAGGTTCTGGTGGTTGATAGATAAAGTAAACATGAAACTAGTAAGGTTGACACTTTCTTGAGTAGTCCAAGCAATCTTCAACCATCGTAGGCCAATAATAGCCCATCCTTTTTACTCGAAAGTGAAGTTTAGGATCAAATTGATGCACTCCACACATCTTGGAATGGGCTTCTTCCATGGCTTGTTGAGCTTCATCATCCCCTAGACAATGAAGAAAAATTCCTTCAAATGATCGTCGAAATAAAGTTCCCTTGTAGTAGATGAATTGAGGAGCTCGACGTCTTATTTCAGTTCTATGGCGAGAATCATCAGAGAGCTTCCCATGTTCAAGGTAGTCTATAATTAGCATTCTCCAATCGTAGATTTCGATGGCTAGTACTGAAGTTGTGTTTGTTTCTATAAGGCAACATTCCAACAATTGTGGCAATACCTATCGTTGGCATATAGGGACACTAACTTTTTGACCTTCTAACAATGCCAGTATAGTTGCTAGATTGGAAAGTGCATCAGCCATGCGATTCTCTTTTCTTAGAACATGTTTGAGTACCACCCCCTCAAATTTTTCAATAAGATGAGTTGAGTATTGGAAATATGGGACTAAGTTGTCTTTCTTGACTTCATAATCCTCTCAGAGTTGATTAATTATTAACTTGGAATCTGCATAGACATCTAGGTCAACAATTTTTAGCTCTGTTGCCATTTGTAAATCAATGATTAAGGCTTGGTACTCAGCAACATTGTTTGAGCAATTTTCGCCAAGAATAAATGAGTAAGGCAAAATGTGTCTCTGTGGTGAAACAAAAATGACACTTGCTCCTGCCCCTGCCCCTTCCTTCATTGCAGCTCCATCAAAGAACATCATCCAAGGTTGTAGGACTTCTACGAACAATACATCTTCATCAGGGAATTCCTTAGAAATTTTCCAATTAGTAGGGATGGGATGGTCGGCCAAGAAATTTACAAGGGCTTGCTCTTTCATCGCTTTTCTTGGCACGTAAATTATCTCAAATTCATGAAAGAGGAGAGACTATCTTGCTAAGCGTCTGGAGAGGATGGGCTTAGACATGACATACTTTATTGGGTCGGCGCTTGTAACGAGATGCACCGTATGGGCTTGGAAATAATGTCTCAATTTTTGAGAAGCAAAAACAAGTGCCTAACATGTCTTCTCAATAGGTGAGTACTTGAGTTCATTTTCTATTAATCTATGACTCAAGTACTAGAGTGCTTTCTCTTTATTTTCTTTGTTATTTTGGGCTAGCATAGCTCCAAGAGACTCTTCTTGAGCAGCAATGTAAAGTATCAATGGTTTTCGCTGAATAGGAGCTCCTAATATTGATGGATGAAGCAAGTATCTTTTAATACTATTGAAAGCATTTTAAAATGCTTAATCCTAAACAAATTGAGCCTTCTTTTTCATCAGTCGACTGAAAGGTTGACAACGACCTGCCAAGTTTGAAATGAATTTACAGATATATACCAAGTGACCTTGGAGGCTTCTAAGTTCCTTCAAGTTTTTTGGTGGTGGCATCTTTCGTATAGCATCGATTTTGGACTGATCAACCTCAACGCCTCTATGTCGAACAATAAAGCCAAAGAACTTTCCAGATGTGACTTCAAATGCACATTTGAGTCGATTCATCTTCAAGTCATATTTTCTCAGCTAGTTGAAGACTGCACGAAGGTCCTCTTGGTGATCTTCCCATTTCTTAGTTTTGACCACCAAATCATCAACATAGCACTCAACAAATTTATGGAGCATGTTATCGAAGATCTTTTGCATGGCATGTTGATAGGTGGCACCGGTATGCTTGAGTCAGCATCACTTTATAACAATAGATGCCTTTTGTGGTATGAAATGCAGTTAACTCTTCATCATCAAGTGCCATCCATATTTTGTTATATCCTGAACACCCATCCATGAAGGACAACACCTTGTGTTCGGTAGTGGCATTTATCATTAATTCCATAATAGGAAGCAGAAAGTTATCCTTGGGACATGTTTCATTCAAATTTTGAAAGTTGACACATATTCTAATTTGTCCATTCTTCTTGACTACCGGGACCATGCTTGATATCTATGTCAGATATTTTACTTCACATATGAACCCAGCTTCGATTAACTTGTTGACTTCTTCTTCCACTTTGAGGATGCGCTCAAGTCTGATGTATCGATGAGCCTATTTTACTGATCGCATACCAT
Source organism: Camellia lanceoleosa (assembly GCA_025200525.1). Classification (NCBI taxonomy): domain Eukaryota; kingdom Viridiplantae; phylum Streptophyta; class Magnoliopsida; order Ericales; family Theaceae; genus Camellia; species Camellia lanceoleosa. The sequence goes on from CM045766.1 coordinate 32,215,782, forward strand.
GTTTGATCCTAAGGTGATGGACAACAACTTTTGGACTTAAGCTGGATATCTCCTTGTACGTCCATGTGAAAGCATATTTATATTCGAGGAGTAGTTCGAAAAATGTCTTTTCTTCCTCAGGCGTTAAGAGTGGTCCCACAAAGATTGGTCGAGGTTCATCAGGAGTTCCCAAATTGTCAACAGTTGATTGCCCTCCATCTTCAAGTTTTGGAGGAGCTTCTTGGAGATTGTTCTCCTTCGAATCTAAGCTAGAATCCTCTTCAACTATTACATGGTGGGAAGCAACATGTTCAATTTCTTATTCTCTTTTACTTTCTGCGTGAGTCTTAATTTCTCCAGTTAGTATGATGCTGTGCCTTTTGATCTTAAGTGGACCTTCAATACTAACTTCGAGTGATGTCATGCGTTTCGTGGGAGAAGGAATCAAACTTCGAGTCTCATCATCCTTCTTTGTAGAATTCAACTTAATTGTTGATGTGCTTCTCTTGTTCTTGCCTTTTTCTAGGTGATGTATTCATATTGCCAAGTTGAGCAAAATTAGACTTTTGTGACTAGGAAGTTTGTTTTTCATCCCCTTCTTTAGTCATGCTCAATCTATTAAAAATTGAAGGTTGAGAATTTGTACCTTCATTTGTCTTATCAACAATGCCCAACCTACTAAAAACCGGGGTTTGAGGTATAGGGGTTTCAATACGGTCAAACACTGAGACTTAAGGAGTTGAGCTTAGACTTTTGTCTTCCTTTAGTTCTTCCACAGTGATATGTTGTACGTCTTCCTTCTTTCCTTTTCTCTAGGTAGAGATACGAATGGGTTCAGCCTTAACCTTTTCTGAGTTTCATTAAGACCATGAACTTTCTTAACTGTAAGTTTTGGACTTAACTCTCCTAGTGATGAGGGATCAGTAAAGTCATAACCTAACTTGGCTAGAAGCTTCTAAGCTTGTGGATCAAAAGGAGCCATATTCAATAGAATTTTGCATAGGCCTAACAAATCCCTTTAGTGGAGGTTTAATTAGGCTTGACAATCCCATCTGTGGAATTGGTATTGTTGCATCTGCTTTTAGTATCTGTAGATCTTTTTTGATTGCACAGCGAACAACATCTCCTCTAACTTTCGCGGATGCTGTAACTTCTTCAAACGACGACTGTCCTTCTTTCTGTTGAGACTTTGGCACATACCTGAAGACTTTTGTTATTACATGGCCTTTTGAGGATGAAGACTATTTTTGTGGTGACGCAACCTCAGGTGCTTTTTTGCCACTTGATGCGCTTTTCCTTGAAAAGTCAAACACAACCTGCTTTTCTGCATTCGTTTTCTCTTTTCTTGCAGAAAGGATTTCATCTGGGATAACTTCAAGTATCCTATTGGAATCTGAATAAAATTTTGCATCAGCGAAGTGAGACTCAGTTTCTGTAAGTGGCTTGTCACCTACTGGCACCGTCTTTATTCCACCTTGGTCAAATTTAAAACATTGATAGAGAGTTGACGCAACTACACTATTTCCATGGACCTAAGGTCGCCCAAGCAACAAATTGTAGGACGTTCTTGCATTGATGACGTGAAACAAAGTATTGGACGTGAGTTTCTAATGGTGAGGTTCAGACGAATCATACCAATCACGCGTTGCCCCCCTTGGTTGAAACCTTGAATAACCAGACAACTTCAAGCTAACTCGTCCATTGGGATTCTGAGTTTCTTCATGGTGAACTTTGGCATGATATTTACCGCTGAGCCTCCATCAAGAAGGATGCAATTAACTTTTTGTTCACTAATAAAGCCATAGATAAACAATGGGCGATTGTGTGGCTTTGAACCTAGTTAAAGGTCTTCATCAGTGAAGGTGATTGTTGTGTAACAAGGAACAAAAGTGATGGAGTTCACATTGGGATAGTTTAGCTCATTAACAACAAACTCATATTTTTCAAGATCTTCTAACACTCGAACAAGTGCAAGTTGTACAGATCTAGGGAGTTGAGATGCTTCACGTAAACTTAAGCGTGGGGGTATTTCTTTCAAGGTTGTCAGGACATCAATTTCCTCCTTATTTGGCGTCGCCTTAATGGCGTGAACTTGTTCCATATCTGTTTCAATGGTTCAAACCATGTAGACTGTCTCGACCAAGTTATCTCCAAAATATCCAATGGGGAAAAAGTCTTGCAGAATGATTGGGGTACGTGAGTTTTCTTCAAGAAATTTATCTACTTGTTATTTCTTTTTTTCATTCTTGCTTTTGTCTATCATCTCCTTCTTGGAATGTTAATGAGAGTTCTTCTTTTCTTCTACTTTCTTGAGTGAAAAATGTTGATTCTTGGACTTATATCTTCGTGACTTCCTTCATGTCATGAGAGTCCAACTTTTATCTTCTCTAATTTTAAGACTTCTTTAAAAGCATCATGGACATATCTGTCTTGATTTGGAACTTGAATAATGATAGGTTCAAGTGAGCCAAACTATATGACTTTGGGAATTGCTTTCACTGTTGGGATTGCAGACTGTGACATTTTTGTCTTGGATTTTGAGGATAGAGAATTTGGAGGTCCTACAATAACCGTCGCATGGTTGGATTCTACCGATTTGTCAAGGTCTAAGAGGATTTTGTTTTTCCTGGCCAAGTCCAATAGCAATTCCTTTAACACGAAGCATTTTTTAGTAGAATGATTAACTATTTGATGATAGTGGCAGTATTTCAGATCCTTCATACGACCTATTTTTTCAAGGCGTTTGCACTCAGGGAGTTGAATGACTTTCTTTTCAAGTAAATCTTCTAACATCCTTGGTACGTCAAAGTCAGGAAAGAGATACTTCTTTTCTTGTAGTTCTTTTAGAGATGGACGTGTTTTCTTCCTTTCTTCTTTCTTCTTGTCTTTCGTTGAAATTTTAATTAGAGCTGTGGTTACCGCCATTACTTCTTTGGTGGTACCTTTGAAAGGCTTGCCTCATTTTTTCATTTCTTTGTTATCTTTCCTTTGTTCAAGAATGAGAAGGTCTTTCTCACTATGGTTGGCTATGCTAATTTCCATGTCATGTGAACGTGTAGCTAACTCTTCAAATGTTTGTGGTTTTATCCCTTGAAGGATGTAAAGAAGTCCCCAGTGCATGCCTTGTATGCACATCTCCACAGCTGAGATCTCAGAGAGTTAGTCTTTGCAATCTAGACTTAGAGCACTCCAACAGTTGATGTAGTCTACCACATGCTCGTCCTTCCATTGCTTGGTATTGGTTAATTCTATCATGATTACCATATAACAGGTGCTACAGAAACGATTGAGGAATTTACATTCCATTTGCTCCCAACTGTCGATTGACTCGGCCTCCAAATCAGTGTACTAATCAAAGGCATTTCCTTTGAGTGACCAAACAAATTGTTTGACAAGTAGATCTCCGTCTGTCCTGGCATTGTTGCAAGTTTAAGCAAAGTGAGCGACATGTTGTTTAGGATTACCTTTTCTGTCGAACTGCCGGAACTTGGGAGGTTGGTATCCACTAGGCATTCTAAGAATGTCTATCCTCTTTGTGTAGGGCTTGGAGTACATGAAAGTGCTTTACGGGGGCCCACCGTATTGTGCTCGAATGGTATGTGCAATCATGTCTTGAAGTTATTGAACAAAAAAAGAAGCAATAGATGTTGGTTGACTACTTGTGTCAATTGCTTGCCTCACAACAAATGTATGGCAAGTTTCCTCACCAACAACTTGCTTGGACTTAGGTGTAGGGTTTACCTTCTCAACAAATGTGGCTTGTGGTGTAAAGCCAGGTGGATGAGAATTGTCTTGACTTGTCTCGTCAGCATTTCGTGCTTCTAATTTGTTCATCAAGGTAGCAATCTGAAGATCTTTCTCTTCCACAGTTTTGGTGAGCTTGTTAATGGCACGATCCATGGTCGCCGATTGTTCTTCCACTGAAGTGGTGCCAATGGTCATGACTTGTATAGCCACCGAACGAGACAAATTTGAGTGATTCGATGAAATTAACCGTTGAGGACTACTAGGAGATGATCCTAAGTGTGAGCCTGTACTTAAGTTTGCATCAGAAGCTACGGGCGTTGGGTATCATTTGAGACATAAGTGAGCTTCTTTCATTCTCTCACTTTCTTTTACTTAGCCCCAGACATGGATATCGTGATAGATTTGTGAGACTTGCCTTGCGCTTGCTTTGTTACATTGGCGGTCGATGTGACCTCGTGAGTGGTAAGAGTAATGGTAGCCTTGGTTTTGCTACGGGTGATTGGACTCGTAGAAGTGCTATTGTTGCTGGTCGTGACAGGACTCGTTTGAACTTTCTTTGAAGCCATTATGCTTGATCAAACAACGCTTTGGGAAGATGTTTTAGGAGAAAGAGATGAGAGGCAAAAAAGTCCCACTAGGCGTACCAAAATTTGTAAACATAAATTTTGTATCTGCAAAAAACATGAAATAAATGCACAAATAATTAACTTTATTTGATTATGATAAATGGGTACAATTTTCTGTGGTTTACTCTATTACAAAAGAGCAAATCCTCTGATTCGAACTCTGAAATGGTTGCAATCCAATGGCTGTAGAAGCTTGTTGTTGAATCGAACAAGTTGATGGATTTCTTGAAGTCTTGTAAAGGAGAAACTTGGAAAAAAGAGGCTTGATCTCGGACTTGAACTACTTGATTTCAAACGAGTCTTGAAATGATCTCTTTGAAAGGAGAGACTAAATTTGTATTGTAACTTCAAAGGATTGGCACAAATTTAGAGTTCTTGATAATCCTCACTTTTTGGTTTGAGGAACTTTAGAGAAAATTTTAAGAAGAGAATTTAGCAAAGTCTTTAGATCGCTTAGAAGCTTGCAAGACCTTGTGCCAAAAAAATATGTCTCCCTTCTCATAGTGAGAGCCTCTATATAGGCTTAGGAGAGAAGGGTTAATTTTGGAAACTCTAAAATTAATTTTAATTTTCAAGAAAAATAGCAATTTATTTCTTATCTTGTGGACATGATTTGCATTTAAATTTGAATTATTTTACCAAATTTTTGGCAAAATATCTTCGTGGGTCTCACACTTTTGGCTTGACCCAATTGTCAAAATAAGTTTACTTTTATTTTGGTGTGACGCATAATTTAAAATGAGTTAAGATTCATAATTTTAATAGGACCCACGTACATTTGAAAATTTTGACCATTATAATTTTAATCAATCAAAAAAATTTATTATCTTGATTAATTAGGTAGCAATCAAGACATATAAAAATTTGAGTGTCTACACACTTTTTAAGATGTCTATTTACACAAAATACTATCAATCAAATAATCAAACATTTCATTTATCTAGCTCTCCATAATGGAGTGAAAGGGCATTTTACTTGTCTTGCGATTCATAAAGCGGGAAATGAGATGATAATATTAATAATAATAATTAATACTTGATGTGACGCCGATGTAAATATTCTTCGTATGTTTTTTATATGGCACTTAGTGTAGGGAGTACATTGAATTGATGTGTGATATTTAGGGATCCAACTAATATAAATTAAATATTAGGGACCAACATGAATTGGCATATGTTGTGTGGCTAAGTGCTATTGTAACAATCTTATCGTGACGATTAGATAAATCCTTGAATTAGCTCTTGTTTCCGCTAAACCGATCTATGACTAATCATTGAACTAATCAAGTCTTCGAATGATGATTGCAATCGAAACTGAAATTGAATAAGTTTATCTATTATATTGCATTTCTATCTGTTTGATTGATTGATTATCTGTTTGAGTTTATGTGTTTAAACTGCTAATTGAAGGCCTTATCGGCGGCTGAATTAGAAACCGTTTAGAGTTTTGGAATCAGTAGAATATTTGTGATTTAATGGTATGTTTATCTGAAAATTGATTAGGAATGATTAAATTAGATTTAAATGAATTAATTACAAGTTGTAGTTTATCTACCAAATTGCCATGGTTAGTGGATATTTGTTTATTGATTTTCAAGAGCCTTCTTACACCCAAACAAACACTTAATCAGCCCTTATTTTTGAATCTAGCCGACCATAGTTAGAGAGAGAGAGAGATTTGGGTCCAAGAGGTCGAGAATTGAGTTGAGAATGCTTGGTTTGAGCTTGGAAGGCAAATCTGAAAATTCCAGATTTGGCTTCTTCGCTCGAGCGAAGGATTCTCGCCGGCGACCAACGCTTCCTCGAGCCACGCCGGCGAAGGATTGGTGGCTCGGCGTAAAATCGAGCATCCAAGATTTTTTGTTTCATCGATCGCCGAGTGAAGGATTGTTCGCTCGAGCGAGGCCTTTGATTTTGGAAGCTCGCCGAATAATAAAGGCTCGCCGGCGAGGCTCTTATTTCAGCAAATTATGCAAAATGTTTTTTAAGTGTATTTTTGCATCCTCATCCCATCCTAGGCATTCTTAGGCCTAGTTTAAGGCATCTTAATGAGGATTTAGACATAGAACCACACCGAGGAAATTTAGGGATTTAATTATCATTCTTCCCGACTGTGAAACTTAGTGTGTGTTCTATTTGTTAACTGTTTAGGGTTGGCTCTCAGGGACGCGCTTTAGCTGCTATTAGCCCAATCTCAGTGAGTAACAATTGTGTAAAGATATATTCAAAATGATTATCTTTTGAATACTGAACTGAACTGTTTATTGAACTGATATTGTTTACTGAATGAATGTATGTCTGTATTCAATCGCATCGTGGCATCCTTAGCACTTCTTGTATCGTTACAGAGATCTCTGTCGGTTCCCTTGTGGAACCATACTGTTTATTGATTGATGGCCATCACTACCGTTGGGTCTGTTAAGACCTGGTCTTTAAGACCTACTGTTTACTGCACTGATAGGCTAATGGATGTACCACATATGACTGATTGACTGAAATATTGAAAGACTGAAATATTGTTTAATGAACTGATTTCATTACTGTAAGGACATTCATTCATAACCTCTATACACATTATGTTATTCACTGGACTTTAGCTCACTGTTTATCTATATATATAGGTTCTCAGCAGCCAGACCGGAGCTAGGAGCGTGGGTTAGTCCCCAGTTTGTCAAGCCAGCCTATGTGCCTCATTGCGAGGTTCCGAGACGCCATGCCATGGCTTGGGGTGTTTTTGTTTCCCCACCTGTCTCCCTACTGTTTTGTGTTACTGTTTAGACTGTTATCCCTCTTACTACACTGTTGTCAAGGGATTTGATCCTATCTTCGATCAGAAATGATTGTATAGACTGTACTGTTCTAAACTGTTTGAATGCATGAAAATGTTTTTGGCATTCAGATTGTCACAGCTCAATGGACACTAGTTATTTACTGTATTGGCTTCCGTCAGCTTTGAACTCGCTTTTTACTATTCTCATATGTTAGCCTTCTTGCTAAATCCATAGGGTTGGGTTTGGGTCGTGACAGCTATACTTAGGAACCACCTGCACAATTTACTTAATAAAAAATATGGCTACTGTCACACTCTCCGAACTAGAAGAAAACTATAGAGGCTTGTCTTTTTGGGAAAAATTCTCTTTGTCCTAATACTTTTAAATACATATATCTTATTTTATAAATTAAATGGAAGTATAAAAGATATATATTACATTTTTTTCCCATATTGCATTTTCTTTTTATTTTTTATCAAAATTTTTTTTCATCTTATTAGAGATTGTTTCTATGATATTTGAATATATATATACATAATTTATACATTATATTGTAAATAAATATATATTTGTCTATATAGTAAAAAAAAAATTATATATCTTTTAACTCCTGCGATGACAAAATCCTGATTCGGTTGAGTAGAATGCATTGATGGATGTATCCACCTGTTTAGTCTAACGTGCAGTTATCGTTGTGAAGTATGTGCATAACTGACTCATGATTTTTGTGACTGATGACTCCATTCCAACTTCTTAGAGTAAAGATATTGCTTTGATAAAAAGTCAATTTTTTATCTATTTTAAGTCATATCACCTCTCACATAATTTTACTAACAAAAAAATAAAATAAATTAAAAAAGCTAAAAAGTAAAATTTTAACCAACTTCCTAAAATACCCCATAGTGTATATACACACTACATAAACGACCATTGTCCTTATAATTGATTATGATTAATAATACAGATATCTTCTGTTTCTCTCCATACAATTATATTAACAATAAACATTTAAAAAGATCACCAGTTTTAATTTTGGAGGAAATCCAAATGTTGAATACTCCCTTCAAACGATTTTGATCAAATAATTTGATTAAATAACTAACATTAATTTTAGAGGGATTCAAAATTTCAACTCCCACCAATAAATTTAATCAAATAATTTAATTGAATCACACCTGAGATTTTAAATTCTTTTTGAAGATTTTTCTTATCAGTATGAAGAGACGTTTACAATCTTTTGGAGCTCTTAACAAGATTTCTCACCAGAGGAGGCCATTGAAGTGAGAGTTTCTCATAAAAAATTTAATATTTGTATATGTATAAATACATAAAGGAAAGAAATAAAGAAAATAAAAGAGAGGTGGAAAACATAACCAACCAATTCTACGACTTGTGCCAATTCAAGCGAGCTACAATTATACTAGCCAATTTTGCTAGTTTTAACGAAATAGACCAGTTTTCCTCCCAAAATGGTTTTGGGGTTAGTTTAGATCACACTACAATATAAAGAGTTTTAAAAATCAAATTTTTTTCTCCAAAAGAAAAAAATTTGTCGCCAAAAATATTTAACAACCAATTCCTATTGTCGCGAGGGTCGTCTTTAAAAAGTTGTTTCAAAAAATAAAATAAAGTGATTTTTAGCAACAAAATTTAAAAAATGTCACTAATAAATGTGCTTTTAATAAAAAAATAATTTGGTACAAAAAACGTTTACTTTTTGAGATTTGTTTTTTTGTCCAAAAGAGTAGTAAATCATAACTAATGTCTAATTTTATTGTTAAAAATATAATAATAATACTTTTGATAACTAAAATATTTCAACTTTAAAAAGTGATTTTGTCTTTAAATTATTATCTTTAAAATCTTAATTTGATATAATGTGAAAATCTGACCCAGTTCACGGGTCAATTGATTTAATCAGGTAGTCCAGTCTGGTTTTTAAAATCATGAAAAGATAGTATGAAGGATGCATCATAGTAGTTTAGTAAAGTAATGCGTAATTAACTTGTTAGGCAATGCTTTTTCCATTTCAGCAATGAGAGTAAAGCGTAATTAACTTTGTTAGGCAAAGCATTTTCCATTTCAGCAATGCTATCATCTCAGAACAAAAACCCCAAAAAAATTCTAAAATTTCACATCAATGGTCAAGATTCATTTAGAGTTTGGCCCCACAACACTATCTTTTAATATACACCATTGATTCAAAATTCATGATAACTTTTTGAACATTTTTCTGGGACCGTAGCTTTTCTGTTTCCTTTTTTTATCAAGCGTTCACTGGAAGCTACTTATTCTATTAACCATAGCGTCCATTGTTTCCTTTTGTAATTTAGGAATACATACAATTTGCTGAGATGTTTATATTCACGATTCTCATGATTTATGATGCAGATTGAAATTTAAAAATTATATATTTTATTTTATTATTTTAGTATTTGATTAGGATTATTATTTAAGCCTATGATCTTTTAATTTTTTATTTATTTAAGTTTCCTATTTCGTTTATTTTCTTATTTTACAAGAATAGAATTGTTTGATCACAAGAATTATTTTTATTTCTTAATATTTTATTTTTCTTTTTAAATATTCTTGACTAGTAAGAATATATGTTTTCCTTTTTTAGATTTCTTGATTAGCAAGAATTATTTTAATATAAATAAAGATGTAAATATTAAGGTAATACAGTTGATATTTGATTAATAAAAATAGAGAGTTTCTCAATATTATTTGTTCATAGAGAGAGTATTTCTAATTCGAATTTATTCGCGGTTTGATCTTTTTGTTTGCTCTTTTTCTCGATACGCTTTCCTGCATCATTACTTAACTACTGAACTACTCTTCTTTTAAAAACTCCATCTATATTGTGTTAATAATGATTGAGGTCGTGCCTAATAAGATAAATTAAAATTTTATTTGGCCTTCATAAGTAGTGGGGAAATGAAAATGAAAAGTAATAAGAAAACTAATAAATTTCCCTTATATTTTATCTTATAAAATTTAAAATTGAGAGTTTCTCAAAAGTAGTGAACAATTTAGAAAAAAACTAAACTAATCTCTTCCCTAATTTTCTTCATATGTTCTTTTCCTTCATAGTTAAGTATGAAAAATGATATTTTTTTTGCCTTTCTCTCATCAAATCCACTTAACCAAATAGCCTAGGAGTTCAAATCCAATAAAATTCAATCATGCCTGAGGAAGGTCTTCTCAAATCAGTATATATATTTTTATTTCAAATTCAAAAATAATTAAGAGATACTTTTAAAATTCAAATTGTCATAGCAAATATAGACTGTTGATTTATATTTTAATGATGTGTTATAAACTTATGCATTGGAATGGAGATCTTTATTCCGGCCATGTAATAGAGAGGATCTAAATCTCATTTTGGATGCAATCTACAGCATATTAAATTTGAATGTACACCACACAATTCATTTTCTAACCATTGTTTCAGCTGGTTTTCAGACTTTAGCTTTTTCCTTCAACGTTAGTGGTCTTAAAATGTCAAATTAGATTTTCTTCCATTCAAAATCTTCTTTTTCCTTTTTTATTTTATTTAAATTGGTTGCCCTTTTTCTCCAACAACTTGCACTTCCAAATGTTGTTCATCTTTTGTGATGGGTATAACTTAGGAGTTGTTTGGGATGAACTATATAAGTGGAGGAAAAAAAGATGATTGTTTGGGATAATTTTTTAACTTTTTACGAAAAAATGTGTATTAAAATATTGTATAAAATAGGAAAATTATTTTTTTATCCTTATGCATACTGACATACAATCTGTACATGTCAGTACGATTGCATACTGACATACAATCTGTGCATGTCAGTACGATTGTGGCGGAGCTGTGTGTATTGGTTTTGTTGGAAAATAATTTTATTTTTTTTTTCAATCGTGGTCTGTACTTGGGTACAATGTTTTGAATTTTTTTTTTTTTTTTGTGTTTTTTTTTTTATTGTTTGGCAGTGGCACACATCTCCCACAGTAATATAAAAAATTTTTATTTTTTTATTTTTTTGTTCTTTTGTTCTTTGATGTCTAGTGAACCTATGCCCATGCCTAGTGAACCTATTTTTTCTGCACCTTGACTTTTGTGAATAGTGTTAACTTTTAAATTTTTTTAGTAATTTTTTAATTTTTTGTCTTTTATAGAGTATCTCAAACAAGTACTTATATCAACAAAATTTGACATAGTCAAACGAAGGAGATATATTTAATGAGGATCCATTACAATGAAAGCATATGAGAAATGGTGAGTGACAATATCTAGTAGTGACTCACCTTTGGTACATATATGTGACAATGAAAGCATATGAGAAATGGTGAGTGACAATATCTAGTATTGACTCACCTTTGGTACATACATGTGTACAAAGGAGCATAAGCAAATATGTGACAATTCAAAGAAGAAGAAGACCAAAAAAAAAAAGAAAAAAGAAAAAAGAGGAGCTTAAATCATATTTCATTTTTGTTATTTTGGTTCTTCATTTGCTATTTTCAAGTTGAAATGTAATGGACCCTTCTTGCTACACATTGCTTCATTGCAGTTTCAGACACTTCAGCCTGCAAAGAAAGAAAAATGAAGAGAAAACAAAAAAACCAGAATGCATCATTAGTTGCAGTTGCAAACAAATGACAAGATATTGCTGTAAATAAGAATATTAAGATTTACGAGTATTATTTTCTTGTACTTAATGCACTTTCAACTGCACGATTATATTTTGATGTTCTCAACATACAGTTGAGAATGTATTCAATACACAAGAATAATAATTTCTGTGTACTCAAGATCCTTGATGAATACATGTATGCTGTGTTTTGTTGGGGGATTTGAGGAGAGATTTGAAAAAGAAAATGAAAAAGGTTGGTAAAATGTGAATAAAATATATCTATATTTCATCTAGTATCACACACCTTTTCCCTTTCTCTTTTCAAATCCTTCCCCAAATCCCTCAACCAAGCATAGTGGTAATGTATTTGAATGGGACTCAAAGTTAGCACCAGTCAAGGAAAGGTCGAAAGAGTACAACTATATAATTAGAAAAATACTATATAATTTATATTTTTTACAAATTCCTTTTGTAAAGTAGTACAGCTTGCAATAATAAAGTCTTCGTATTTGCAATGGTGCAGAAAATTGTGGGTGTGAGAGTCTGCGTGATTGATAATAGTTATCGGTTTAGTGATTTTATGTTTTGACTCTCATAGTAACACATGTAAGAAACCATGAGCGATAGTGGAAAGCGAGACAATGTTGTTTTTACAATAACCTGCAGCTTATATAACGTTAGTATGTGGGAAGTTGTTATTTTAGTAGGTTATTTTAGTTTTTTATTATTTTAATAGAGTAAAATTTTTGTATTTGAGAAGATAATTGATTTTTTTTGTTATTGGATGTGATGTTTGTGAGAAAAAAAATAAAATGATTATGGATTTGATGTGACATTTTGTCTTATTAACTATTTTAACATATTTTGTCTTTTCATAAATTTAGCCTAGAAGGGCTAAAAAAAATTTTGCCAAACAATTTATTTTAAAAATTTGTGCATAGTGTGTAGTAAAACTTCTGATTATAATTTATGAGATAGAAATAGTTTAAAAATGTGTTGGGAATTAGTCTTTTCAGTTGCTTTTTAGATATTTTATAAGTTGAAAAATTGTGTTGGGGAATTATTTATTTTTTTTTTAAAATTTGAGTGAAAAATATCAACATAACATTTGACTTTTTTTAGTGGATGACAAAAAAAGACTTAGGTCTTGTTTGTCATAATCTAAAAAAGTTAAAAAATCACTATCCTATTTAAGTCATATCATCTTATTTAAGTCACATCACCTCTATATTATATCACTTCAAACTTAATTCATACCTAACTCATATTTTATAAAAAATCAAAAAGTACACTTATTTAGGAATTGTTTGAGATGACCTAAATAAGTGTACTTTTGTCTTTTTACGAAAAGATATACAAAAAAATAAAAAGATGATATAATAAAAAAAATAAAAAGATAAATTATTTTGTAGTAACCAAACTTGACCTTATAATATCCCAAACAACCCCCTTATTATTAGGTAGAGTAGAGGGATGCTTTTAGCTATACACGATTATCAACTTTTAAGCAAACCCAAAATGAGGAGGCGAGGGTGCAGTTTCGGACTTTGCAGGCCCATTTCAGCTCTACTACGGTAATTTGAACCAGTTTAGTACTTTCTAAATAAATCATCCATGTAAAAAACATTAAGTTGATTAATATTAATAACTATTTGAATCACTTTCATTTTTGAAAAATAGACAAGTATGAAATCGACAATTCACTGCCAATTTTTGTAACACAAATGTTATTTAAATATAAACCAAAATAAGCCCAATTATTGGACTGGAGGTAAGCTGCATCGTTAAGATTTTTTGAGAATTAAAATTGTGTGACAAGATTATTACATAATAGTATAAATAAATGAATGTACCTCTGTTCCTGATCATCCATGAATTTGTAGCCCTTGTTGCTCCCTGCAACAGGCTTGTAGTAGGGCAAGGGAACTTGTCCAGACTCAATTTGGTTCACATCCTCAACAAGCATTTCATAGTGTCTCTTCACCTCCTCCACACTCTTCCCTCCGACTGCCCTCGCTATGTTCTCCCACCTCTCCGGGGCCTCCATATGCCCGTATATGGCCAGCGCGTTCTCAAACAACTTATTTTGCTTCGCACTCCAGTTTGATGAGTTCGAACCCATTAATATTTTCACAGAATGAGATATAGATATATTTTTTCAAAATAATAGAGAATGAGAATGGTTTGTGCAAACTAGTGTGACATTTCTGCCCTATATATAGTGGAATTTAGAGAGAGAAAATGAGGGGGAGAGAGAGAGAGAGAGAGTGGGGTTTGGTGGATTGGATGCTTTTCTCGCTGGGTGTTGCTTTCCTTTGAAAATTAGGGGCAATAGTGAAAAAAACAAAAAATCAAGATATCTGGGTGTTTTACTTCACTTTCCAGGTAGTTTTCATTGATTCGTGGATAAGAGTAAAACCTCAAGAAACATTAACCCAGACAGGCTTGTCTTTTGCCTGGAAAAGTTGTTCCCCATTCGTATTTTCACTTGTTTAACGTAATAAACGTCGTATCGAAAGTGGGTCCACGTGAAAAATGAAAAACACAATGCTAATTTATATTAGTGATGGCTATTGGCCTCTTGAACATTCAATCCCCCTAGTCCAGTATTTTACTTATGATTCGGGTTGGGATGAGATTTTGGTGTGGTTTAGAATGATCTAAATAAGTATATTTTTTGACTTTTTATGAAATATGGATTAGGTATGGGTTGGATTTGAAGTGATGTAACAGAGAGGTAAATGAGTTAAATAAGATGATGTGATTTAAATAGGATAATGACTTTTTGACTTTTTTGAATTTTTTAAGTTATGACAAACAAGACTTTTGTATCTATTGAAAATTTTTACTAAGGTTTTATTTGTTAATTATATATTTTAGTCAAAAAATCATTATAAATTGTCACATCATTTTCTCTATTTTTCTATATATTTTTTCATAAAAAATAAAAAAAATATTAAAATAATCTATTCTTAAATGAGGCATGAGTTTGGGATAAAGAATTTTAACCTAGTTCAACCTAGCCCACCCATTTATAAATTATTAATAATAATTTTATATTGTTTTAGTTATAAAATAATGTATAAAAAATATAAAAGACGAAAAAAAGTATATATATACTTCTCTTTTAATTAAAATATGGGTAAATTATATTTTACCCCTCAACTCTTGTCTAATATCACTTTGCCTTTTTTAACTAAAAATTGTAAGACTTAACCCCCTTGTATATTGTTTTCAATTTGGACCTTTATGAAGAAAATACCATTTCATCAAAGGATAAATTACACTTTATCCCCTCAAACTATTACCCAATATCATTTTACCCCCTCAATTAAAGAATAATACATTTGTCACTTTGCATTATAAATTTATATCATTTTTTTTTTAACTCCTGTAAATTTATATCAATATAAACATTTTGTTAAAGTTATGTCACTTAAATAAAAATAAAAAATGGCATATGACTTATACACGACATTTCGAATGAAATACCTAAAATGACATTATCAATATGTTTTGTTTAGTTTTTAGTGAAAAATATGAAAATATACCTTCTTTTTTTTGTATTTTTTTTTTTAATTTTTGGTGAAAATTTTTACAATTTTGAGTAACCATGAAAACCAATTACTATATAATTTTTTTTTCAAAAAAAAAAAAAAAACTCAAAACTATATTTTAGCTTAAAAATTAAATAATATTTTTTAATTGAGGATATAGAGTGATATTAAGTGATGGTTTAAAGGGGTAAAGTATAATTGCTCCTATAGTTGAAGGGTATTTTCATCATTAAGGTCCAAATTAGAAAAAAAATTAAGAGATGAACAGGGTTAAGTATTAAAATTTTGGGCAAATTACAAACACCCCCCTCGAGGTTTGATAAAAATACAAATTTCCCCCTGAGGTTTGAGAAATTACAAATTGTCCCCTGAGAGTCAAATTTTCATAACAAATTAGAGGAAATTAGGGGGGAATCTGTATAAAAATAAAAACCTCAGGGGACAATTTGTTATGGAAATATAAACCTCAGGGGGTGGGATGTAATTTCTCAAACCTCAGGGGGGAATTTGTATTTTCACCAAACCTCGAGGGGGTGTTTGTAATTTATCCTAAAATTTTTTGTTCAGGGAGTAAAGTGATGTGAGATAATAGTTGAAGGAGGTAAAATGAAATTTTCCTTTAAAACATTTGTTAAAAATTAAATTTATTTTATTATTGAACATTGTTCACGTTCTAAATTCAAATAATAAATAAAAGAATTTAAATAATTTAATATTCATTCAACATGAAAAAAAAAAAATAGTTTACATTTATTGAGTTAATTGGTTTTAGAGCTTGGCTTGGAATGACTAGATTATGTTCGATGTCAGGTCTGACCGGACTTGGGATATCACGTGGTGTTTTTGAGAAGTTGGTAAAAGTTGACTTTTTGATTTTTTTAGTGAATTTTTTGACAAAAAACTGACTTTTTTTAAGTAAAAAAGTTGACTTTTTTAGCCTCTTCCCAAAGTGCCAATTCTTTTACATCGGCGGTGTTTGGAAAGGAAGATGTGAGGCTATTTTAGCCTCATTCAAATAAATAGCCAAAAAGTCCAATTGTAGCTGAGTTTTTTTATTTTTTTTATTTTTATCAGAAATTGACGTAGACAATTTGGCAGAAGTTTCGGGGCAGATTTGAAATTACCATTTTACCCTTTTAATTTTTAACTAACCCACCAACTTAGCATTCCAACACATAGGGGCAATTTAGTAATTTCATACCCCAACAAATCAATCATCACGTCCTTGCTGTCTCTTCATCACGTCAGACACACCTTTTTCAGAATAATTTAATTATTTTTTATCTCAACATCATTTCAAACACATTTTTCAATACAACAATCAAACAAAAAATTCAATCCATCTTCCCAAACACAAAAACTAAAATAGCATATTAAAATAGTCAAAAAATCTCTAAAATAGCCACTTCCCAAACACCCACATTATAGTGCAAGCGCGGCTCAAGGTTTGTCCACCTTTTCAAATCTAAATTTAAGAGAATTTAAGTCTCATTTTAATAATTCGAGTTATTCATATTGCAAGGCATTTAGAATTTATCATTCCTAAAAAAAAATTATATTGATCTGCTAATCATTACATTTTTTAAATTTTAACGCATTTATCTTTGAAAAAATAGATGATAATTTATTTTTAAAAATAGATGATAATTTATTTTTAAAAATAAATTATTCATTTTTTTGAGACAAAATGACAAAATGAAAATATTACAATTTTTGGATTAATTTAATTTTTTTAATGAATGATACAAATGAAAGGTCTTACAAAATGAAAATTTTGGATCATTGGAATGAGACGCATGGTGGGCCCCATAAGCCCCTACCCATGGGTTTCGTTTCAATTATTATAACCATTTTATTTTGTCAGGTACTTTGTGTATATCATTCATAAAAAAATAAGATTAATCTAATAATCGTAATTTATTTAATTTATTATATTTGTCACAAAATACATACACATATATATATATATATATATATGACAAATGTGTTTTACAAATAGACCATTCATTTTTTGGGAAGAAACAAATGTAATAAATTAAATAAGTTATTATAAAATTCATATAATTTTTTATATAAATGATATATACAAAATATTCGATAAAATAAAAAATTTAAATTATTAAAACAAAAATTATGATAAAATCTTCGGATTGAGATAACAACCTCCCATTCAGATTATGAACAAAAAAAAATGCATAATTTTTAATAACAGTAAAATTTTGTATGAGTGATTAGTGATGTCAGGATTGGTTTGAGAAGTGGGTTAGTTTTTTAATTTTTTGATTTTTTTAATTATTTTAGTCTGGACTAAAATATCTAGTTTAGAAAGAATTTTTTGATTTTTTTAATTTTTTTGGTGAAAAAAAAATATAATTATTTTAAATTAGATATGATATTTTATTTTTTATAATTAAAATAATTTATTTTATCTTTTACGATTAAAATAGCCAAACTAGGACTTCCCAAACGGTGTTATTGGAAAGAAAAGTCCTATCTGCTTTAGCCGCTTTCTACCTCTAATCTTGCACGTGATTTTATTGGCTCCACCTTTTCAACCTTTCTTGTCTTCAGCAGCTTTTAAATCAAATTTAGGTCCCAAGGAGGTAAAATTATTAAATAACTTTAAAATATTATGAGATAATATTTATGTGGTGGTCGTGATCAACCAAAAAAAAAAAAAAAAAAAAAAAACACAAAATATATTAAATATATCATTTCCTATCTCTAACAATCTATTGAAGTTGGATTAACATATTAATTTTTATTATATTATTAGTTCACAATATTACAGTAATAAAATATTATATGATATTTTCAAATTATTGTGCTCTTTGGTGGGCTTACTTTCGACTTATTTTCAGGATTTGAGTTATTTATTTTGTAAGATATTTTGAATATATAATTAATATAAAAAATTAAATTAATCAGATATCGATATTCATATAATAATTTTAAAAAATAAAGTCACATTTATTATTTATTTTTTAAAAAAAATATGATATGATCATATTATTATTAATATATAATTAATTTAATTTTTTATATAAATAATTTGCCCGGTAACCCAACACAATGAACAATTTTGAACCATAGGGGTGGACCCAAAATTAGGAGTTGTTTGGGATGACCTAAATAAGTATATTTTTTATCTTTTTACGAAAAGATGTGCAGAAAAGTAGAGATGTGATGTGATGTAATGAAAAAAAATAAAAAAATAAAAAGATGAATTATTTTATATATGCCAAACTTAGCCTTAACCTCACTGAAGGGAACATTAGTCACTGTGATGCCTTCTCCTAGGTGGCCAGCTAAATCTTTAAAATAATATGCTATAACATAAAATTAATATAAAATAATATAAAAATTTATATTCACTCATTTTAAATTAAAAAATTCATCAAAGTGATTTATGATTTTTAAAATATTAGTGATACATCATTTTATTATTAAATTGTTTGTTATTTTGTACGTGCCATTATCATTTTATTTATGTATATGTAGCCCATGCATGCTTTATATGTCAATCATTGGCAGACACAGGGAGTAGCGAGCGGGGGCACAGCTCCCCAAATTTTTGAAAAATTACATTTTTATTATATAATTTTAAATATTTGTAAAAAAAGTTTACATTTTTACCCTTTCAAAATATATATAATTTTACTCAAATTTTTTTAAAATCTAAATAATTTTACTTTTGCTATCCTAAATTTTAAAAAATTTCATGCAATTTTTAGTAATTATAGAATAAATTAGTATTTTAGTCATCCCAAACCTTTGAAGAATCTCATTACTATCAATGTCATTTTGAGTTCTTGTAAAATAAATTAATATTTTCATTTAAAAAATCTATATAATCTAACTTTAATTCCTTTAAAATCTAAATAATTTTGCTTTAGCCCACCTTTTGTACAATTTCTGCTTACGCCACTGATGTTAATGACTATGCAGATGTCTCTCGTATTCCCCCCCCCCCCCCCCCCCAAAAAAAAAAGCAAAAGAGTAAGGGAAAATTACAGATTAGTGGTATAATCATAAAATTATTATAGAGATATAGAAAAATTTATAACTTTAATTATTAATGTGTATAAAGTTTATTATTTATTTATAATTTTTTTTAGAAGTCCACAGTGAAGTGAAATTTCTCCAAAAAGCAAAGACTATTCATGTTCTCTCTATATAGAAAGCGGTGGCACGGGATACGTATACATATAATTGTTTTTTTGTTTTGTAAAATATAACATCGTGAAAAATCTAATTAAATTAGAAATTTTAAAACCGAAACAAGTTGTTGAATTTTAAAACTAAAATAATTTTTGAGTTGTGTAGAAAAATTTTAGTTTCCATGTTTGTCACAAAATTTGTAAAACTAAATATGTTAATTGTGGGGCAAAATTGATAACAAAGATAGCGTAACAGAGTTCAGACTAACTTGAGTACTCACACCATATAATATACTAGTGGTGGGTTCGTGTTTGCAAATGTATGCAGTGGCGTAACCAGAAATTTCCCTCAGTGGAGTCATTTAGAGGGAGAGAGAGAGAGAACAAATGAAGGAATGCATCAATGGCAATGCAACAATGGTTGTTAGAGAATGAAGCGTTGATGGAGCAAATGAATGAACGAACACTAAGCTAAAATTGACATCACTAAACAATGAATAACTCCAAATATATGTGATATTTATCTAGATTCATTAGGGTCATTTTGTTAAAATTGACACCACTAAACAATGAATAGCTCCAAACACTGGGGTTATTTTGTTAAAATCGAAAACTATTAAACAAAATTTTATATATATTTAAACAAAACTTAAAAGTTCAGTTGTGTCAACTGACACCACTGAATTACACATAGCCCCGCCCTTTTATGTATGTAATTTAAGGACAAAGAATATAAATCAAAACCATTTGTGAAATTTTGAATTAATTTTCTCAATGAGTTGTTTTCAAATTGTTGTGGGCATTTTTGAAAAAGTAATAATAAAAAAAAATGACAGAAAAGTGTTTGCACGAACATCCTTATAGGCTTTATATAATACTTGTGGTAGATGCACACACAACGTGTGTGCAAATATATGTAGCCAAGGAATGAAGAAGATGAATAATTGAAAAGATTTGAATCAATTTTTTTATATAGGCAGTTTTCAAATTGACGTGGACATTTTCAAAAAAGCAATATATGTGACATCTACACAAAGTCTGATGTAAGCCAAGATAGACTAAGAGGGGGATTAGCAGGAGCGATCGCCACTCCATAGTTTTGAAAAAACTACTTCAATATAGTCGTATTAGTTAAGAATAATATGCCTAGATTATACAGGTTTGCCACCTCAAGACTTTTTTTTGAAAAGTTTAATACTCACGCCCCTAAGATATTCTCATATCTGTAATCGAAAATCTATATTGCCTATGTAAAGTAGAGTTGAGCAAAAAAAAAAAAAAAAAAATTGCAAAGTGGTCCGATCCAGTCCAAATTGCCAAGGTTAGTTTGATTTGCGCAATGTATGGTTCAGTCATGTTACGATTTGATTCATAGTTTTATAGTTAGGATTCCGGTTTGGAACCAAACCATTTAGATATATGTATACATCTACAAATATGTCTAATTTTTTATTTGTCGTAGACACTTGAGTATTTTATTAGTATTTCATATATATTCATAAGTTCTTCTCTCTAAAAACTTCTCTCTAAAAACCTCCTCCCCGGGCCTCTCTTTGGGCCGGCCGGCCGCCGCCTTTGGCTATGGCGGTCGGCTGGGCTATTTCTTTCCGTGTCTGTCTGTTGCTTTTCCTTTAATAAACTTGATTCTCCCTTTATCTTCCCACCTAGGTGTGTTGTTTTTTGTGTGCTGCGGTAGTTGTTTTTTGTTGGGGTTTTGGGGCCATTCTAGCTGATTCTTCACTCGAGCGCTCTTTGGCAAGTAGAAGCTTGAGGGGTGAACTTTGGTTTTCATTCGAGCGCTTCTCTACGTGTGAGAGTTTGAGGGGTGAAAGAAGAAGAACTGGAGTAGGTAGTGTTGGAAAAATGGTTTTATATAGGCATATTTTTTAGCCCATTTTGGGTGGATCCCAAACTTTGTTTGGGGTGGGTCCAAAGAGGTGAAGTGTTCCTTGCTGCGTGGCAAGTCACACGGTGAAGACGGAACGTCAAAACCATTTATGAGTGAATGGGAAGATGACGTCGTTTTCGGGTCTAACATTAATTTTTTTTTAGATAAAATTCTTTTGAATTTTTTCAATAAAAAATTATTGTGGGAATTTAATTTAATTCTAAATTCAAATTTTGGATTCCTAAGTGGTTTCTTAAAGTCTGTAATTTTAGAATTTATTTTAATTCTAAATTTAAATTTTAGGTTCTTTAAGTATTTCCTAAAATTTGTACCTCTTTATTTATTTATTTATTTAACTATTTCAAAAGTTTAATATATATATATTTAATTAGTTTAATATATATATATATTTGAAATATATTAAATAAATGAACTTCTTATTGCTCAACAGTTTGTTTTAATGTCCAACGGGAACACTTTTTCAATATTTGAATTTAAGTGTTCAACCGGTCAAACTTTATTTTAGTTCAAAACAAGGGTCAACTTTATTTGAATTAAAAAGGTTTGCACCTGTTGACTTGGGAAAGCACCTGTTCGGGTTGTGTCTTTGTGCCTATATATATTCTTCATTCCAGCAGTCTTGGGATGGTTTTTTTTTTCCCCGATCCGTAATTGTTTTGCAACTTCCATATTGCTGTCCTATATTCATGATCGAAAATCGTATTTTCTTTCCGGAAATAGCAGTCAAGTTGTCTCATTGTTCCTCTAATTTTTCTCTAAAGTGCATTTATTCTTCATATTTAGTTTTAGGAATAAATATTCAGAGAGTTAGAACACAGGTTTGGTTCGCCGAACAAATTGTTTGAAGTACTACTACAATTTGTGAAGATCATTGTATCCTGGGAGATAGACGCCACTCAACCGTAAGTACCGTAGCGGGGCGAATCTGTCTTAAGGACAGAGTGTCACACACTCGACTTGGTCTCAAATTATTTTTCCCGGTTCAATAAATAAATCTGGTATGTAATTTATTTATTTGGTTTGGTTTAATTCAGTTTATTTTATTTACACAGAAGATTGTTCCAACAATCTTAAGACAGATTCGAATTATTCTGTTTACAGAATTTTTCGTTTGTTTCCTTTTTCATTCTTCGTAAATAATTTCGAAAGAAAATTATTTTCTGTGAATTTACAAAATAATATTCTGGTTGGAAAAACAAATAGTGATTATATGCTATTTGACAGATAGTAGTAATATACTGTCTCTTTTCTTTGACAACAACTAGTAGTACGATACTGGTGTCATTAACAATTCAGAATATATTTTTGTGGAATTTTTTCAGAAATTAATTTTGGATTTTAGAAATTATTTTCTGAGTATTCATTAATTAAAATTCTATTTTAGTATTTTAATTTTTGAAGTGCTACTGAAATTAATTTTCTGTGTGGCATTAATTTGGTTAAATAAAATTTTATTTTATTTCCAAATTAATTGAAAAATAAAAGTTATATTCTTATTTCTTTTATTTTCCAGAATTTTATTTTCTGTGTGGAATTATTTTGGTTACATAAAATTTTATTTTATTTCCAAATTACTTGAAAAATAAAAGTTATAGTTTTTATTTCTTTTATTTCTATGTGGAATTAATTTGTTTAAATAAAATCTTATTTTATTTTCAAATTAATTGGAAAATAAAAGTTACATTCTTGTTTCTTTTATTTTTCTGTAATTTAATTACATGCATTTGGTTTAATTTTCTGTGTAGTGTACATTCTAATTATAATTTTGTTTTATAAATTAGAATTGATGGCTACTGAAACAAATGCCCAAACAAGTACTACTGTGATGGCTGCAATTGCACCAACCCCTCTCTGTGATGATCTGGGTAAATCACGGTGAAAAGCCAGAGAAGTTCTCAGGAACTGACTTTAAAAGATGGCAACAGAAAATGTTGTTTTATCTTACAACTCTGAACCTGGCTCGTTTTCTCCGTGAAGATGCTCCTATCCTGAAAGAGGATGAAACCGACCGGCAAGTGGTTGCTGCGGTTGATGCTTGGAAACATGCCGATTTCCTTTGCCGGAATTACGTCTTGAACGGACTTGACAACACTTTGTACAACGTCTACAGTCCAATCAAGACAGCAAAGGAACTTTGGGAATCGTTAGAGAAAAAGTACAAAACAGAAGATGCCGGCTCAAAGAAATTTGTGGTTGGCAGATTCCTGGATTTTGTAATGGTTGATTCAAAAACTGTGATCAGCCAAGCTCAAGATTTCCAACTCATTCTGCATGACATTCACGCAGAAGGTATGTCTCTTAGTGAATCCTTTCAAGTTGCAGCCTTAATTGAAAAATTACCTAAAGGCTGGAAGGAATTCAAGAACTACCTTAAACACAAGCGCAAAGAAATTTCTATGGATGAGTTAATTGTGCGTTTAAGGATTGAAGAGGACAACCGCAATTCTGAAAAACGGGCTGGTAAGAATCCTATGGAGTCTAAGGCAAATGTGGTGGAACATGCTTCAAAAACCAAGAAACGTAAGTCTTCTGGAGAAAGTTCATCACAAGGCTCTAAAGGGGGGGATAATAAAAAGTACAAGTTTAATGGCAAATGTTACATCTGTGACAAAGAGGGACATCGGGCCAAAGATTGCCGTAGCAAAGGCAAAAGCAAGAAAAGAACAAGCAAGAAGCCTGCTCAAGCCCATATGACCGAAGTGGACAATATTTCCAATGGTGTCGAAGACATCAATCTTTCTGCGGTTGTTTCCGAGGCAAATCTTATCGGAAATCCTAAAGAATGGTGGGTGGACACTGGTGCTACACGCCATATTTGTGCCGACAAAAAGATGTTCACATCTTATTCTACAGTGGACAATGGTGAACAACTGTTTATGGGCAACTCCTCAACTTCCAAAGTTGAAGGACAAGGAAAGATTGTACTCAAGATGACATCAGGAAAGGAACTCACTCTCAACAATGTGCTGCATGTACCGGACATTCGCAAGAATCTTGTTTCCGGATCTTTGTTGAGTAAGAATGGGTTTAAGCTTGTATTTGAGAGTGATAAATTTGTACTTACTAAGAATGGGATGTATGTAGGAAAAGGTTACATGTCTGATGGCCTTTTTAAATTAAATGTAATGACTGTTGTACCATCTGTTATTAATAATACTACATCTTCTTCTTACTTGCTTAAGTCTTCAAATTTATGGCATGGTAGACTAGGACATGTTAATTATGGATCTTTGCGTAGATTAATTAATATGGAATGTTTACCTAAATTTGACATTGATTCAAATCATAAATGTGAAATTTGTGTTGAGGCAAAATTATCTAAAACTCCTTTTCATTCAATTGAAAGAATGCGGAACCACTTGAATTAATTCATAGTGACATTTGTGATTTTAAATCAATTCAAACAAGAGGTGGGAAAAAGTAGTATGTAATCACTTTTATAGATGACTATACTAGATATAGTTATATTTATTTAATTCGAACCAAGGATGAAGCTTTGGAAACTTTCATTCAATATAAGAATGAAGTTGAAAATCAACTTGGTAAGAAAATCAAGAAACTTAGAAATGATAGAGGTGGTGAATATGAATCACCTTTTGGTGAATTTTGTAAAGAACATGGAATAATTCATCAAACCACCGCTTCCTACTCACCTCAAAAAATGGAATTGCTTGAAAGAAAAAATAGGACTTTAAAAGAAATGATGAATGCCATGTTAATAAGTTCTGGATTACCTCAGAACTTGTAGGGGGAAGCAATACTTTCTGCTAATTATATTTTAAATAAAATACCCCGAAGGAAAATAAATCAAACACCTTATGAATTGTGGCATGGAAGAGTACCATCCTACAAATACTTAAAAGTGTGGGGGTGTTTGGCTAAAGTGGCTATTCCTAGTCCTAAAAAGACTAAGATAGGTCCTAAGACCATTGATTGCATTTTCATTGGTTATGCTAAGAATAGTAGTGCATATCGGTTTTGATTCATAAATCAGAACATACCGAAATGCATGTAAATACTATTATTGAGTCAAGGAATGCATCATTCTTTGAACATGTATTTCCAAAGAAGACTGGACAAGAGACTAGTAACAATAAAAGATCTCATGATGCCATTACTAGTCAGGATCAAGTACATGATCAAGAACGAGAGTTAGATCAAAATGAGGAAGAGGAACCTAGGCGTAGTAAACGTGCTAGAACCTCAAAATCATTTGGTCCAGATTTTCTAACATATTTGTTAGAAAATGAGCCTTTAACTTTTAAAGAGGCTATGTCCAGTCCTGAAGCTCCTTTATGGAAAGAAGCTGTCAACAGTGAAGTTGAATCCATCTTGCAAAATCACACTTGGGAATTAGTGGACTTGCCACCAGGTTGTAAACCTCTTGGGTACAAGTGGATTTTCAAAAGAAAATTGAAAGCAGATGGATCAATCGACAAATACAAGGCAAGACTTGTAGTCAAAGGTTTTAGACAGAAAGAAGGTCTAGATTACTTTGACACATACTCACCGGTTACAAGAATAACATCCATTAGAATGCTAATTGCCATAGCATCTCTATACAATCTAGAAATTCATCAAATGGATGTTAAAACCGCTTTCTTAAATGGTGAGTTAAATGAAGAAATTTACATGGAACAACCAGAAGGGTTTTCTGTTCCAGGGAAAGAAAAGAAAGTGTGTAAATTGGTTAAATCATTATATGGTTTAAAACAAGCCCCAAAGCAATGGCATGAGAAATTTGACAAGGCAATGATGTCAAATGGTTTTAAAATTAATGAGTGTGACAAATGTGTTTATATTAAAAACACAGACAAAGGTTATGTCATTGTATGTCTTTATGTAGATGATATGCTCATCATAGGTAGTAATAATGACATGATTAAAACTACCAAGAAAATGTTGAATAAACATTTTGACATGAAGGACATGGGCGTTGCTGATGTAATTCTTGGTATAAAAATTACCAAAACATCAGAAGGTTATACATTGTCACAATCTCATTACATTGAGAAAATACTTGACAAATTCAGCAAAGATGATGATCATCTTGCTAGAACTCCTGTAGATGTTAATTTGTATCTTTCTAAGAATATACAGGAAAGTATTTCTCAATTAGAGTATGCCCAAATTATTGGAAGCTTAATGTACTTAATGAACTGCACTCGCCCAGATATAGCTTATGCAGTAAGTAAATTAAGTAGATATACGAGTAATCCGGGAGTAGAACACTGGAAAGCAATTGTAAGGGTTCTTAGATATCTCCGATTTACTCGTAACATTGGGCTTAATTATACTAGATATCCAGCAGTACTTGAAGGATACTGTGATGCAAATTGGATATCGGATACTAAAGACTCGAAGTCCACCAGTGGGTATGTCTTTACTCTTGGTGGGGCGGCTGTATCTTGGAAATCTTCCAAACAGACTTGTATTGCTAGGTCTACTATGGAATCTGAATTCATAGCTTTAGACAAAGCAGGGGAAGAGGCAGAATGGCTTCGCCACTTCCTTGAAGATATTCCAATTTGGCCAAAACCGGTGCCTGCTATATGCATACATTGTGATAGTCAATCAGCTATAGGTAGAGCACAGAATCATATGTATAACGGTAAGTCACGACACATTCGTCGTCGACATAACACCGTAAGACAACTACTCTCTAATGGAATTATTTCCATAGAATATGTTAAGTCTAAAGACAACATAGCGGATCCACTAACCAAAGGGTTAGCAAGAGAGTTAGTTGAGAATTCATCGAGGGGAATGGGACTAAAGCCTATTAAATAAGAGTTACCACAACGGCAACCCAACCTAGTTGACTGGAGATCCCAAGATCTAGGTTCAAAGGGACAACCGAGTTGTGAATGACTCAGAAGGATCACTGTGGAGTCCAACTCCTACCCATTTCTATGATGAAATAAGTGATGTCTGCAGCGATGTAGGTTAAGTAATACTTTTAATGATTCTTATATCTAGGTAAACCTAGTGGAGTATGGCAGGATACTTTTCATAAGAATCACCTATGTGAGTGTGAACTGGGCCGGTTCTGTGAGATTTGTGAAGGGCTACAATTCTCTAGAGCACTCATGAAGACCAGGTTGTTCAGGGCCAAAATGAACACAATAGTGAGAACTAAAGCGTATGCAGGAATATCTTGTGTGAGTTCTATTATGCAGGTTTACACAATTTGAACAGTTCAAGACATCGTGTTCACTGATTAGCTAGTAAATCCGATAGTGTCTCACAAGGGAAGGTTCAAAGCCAAAAGCTACCTATCCTTTGCAGAATATTTCCAATTTCTGTACTCTCTGATTAGATCATGTTGTTGCATTTTCTCTCCGTCAAATTCCATTCATGTGGGGGATTGTTGGAAAAATGGTTTTATATAGGCATATTTTTTAGCCCATTTTGGGTGGATCCCAAACTTTGTTTGGGGTGGGTCCAAAGAGGTGAAGTGTTCCTTGCTGCGTGGCAAGTCACACGGTGAAGACGGAACGTCAAAACCATTTATGAGTGAATGGGAAGATGACGTCGTTTTCGGGTCTAACATTAATTTTTATTTTAGATAAAATTCTTTTGAATTTTTTCAATAAAAATTATTGTGGGAATTTAATTTAATTCTAAATTCAAATTTTGGATTCCTAAGTGGTTTCTTAAAGTCTGTAATTTTAGAATTTATTTTAATTCTAAATTTAAATTTTAGGTTCTTTAAGTATTTCCTAAAATTTGTACCTCTTTATTTATTTATTTATTTAACTATTTCAAAAGTTTAATATATATATATTTAATTAGTTTAATATATATATATATTTGAAATATATTAAATAAATGAACTTCTTATTGCTCAACAGGTTTGTTTTAATGTCCATGCAGAACACTTTTTCAATATTTGAATTTAAGTGTTCAAACGGTCAAACTTTATTTTAGTTCAAAACAAGGGTCAACTTTATTTGAATTAAAAAGGTTTGCACCTGTTGACTTGGGAAAGCACCTGTTCGGGTTGTGTCTTTGTGCCTATATATATTCTTCATTCCAGCAGTCTTGGGATGGTTTTTTTTTTTCCCCGATCCGTAATTGTTTTGCAACTTCCATATTGCTGTCCTATATTCAGCAGTCTGGAAAATCGTATTTTCTTTCCGGAAATAGCAGTCAAGTTGTCTCATTGTTCCTCTAATTTTTCTCTAAAGTGCATTTATTCTTCATATTTAGTTTTAGGAATAAATATTCAGAGAGTTAGAACACAGGTTTGGTTCGCCGAACAAATTGTTTGAAGTACTACTACAATTTGTGAAGATCATTGTATCCTGGGAGATAGACGCCACTCAACCGTAAATCTCAGTGGCGGGCGAATCATCTTAAGAATGAGTGTCACACCCTCGACTTGGTCTCAAATTATTTTTCCCGGTTCAATATATAAATCAGGTATGTAATTTATTTATTTGGTTTGGTTTAATTCAGTTTATTTTATTTACACAGAAGATTGTTCCAACAATCTTAAGACAGATTCAATTATTACATTTCTGAATTTTTTCGTTTGTTTCCTTTTTCATTCTTCGTAAATAATTTGAAAGAAAATTATTTTACGTGAATTTACAAAATAATATTCAGTTGGAAAAACAAATAGTGATTATATGCTATTTGACGGATAGTAGTAATATCTTGTCTCTTTTCTTTGACAACAACTAGTAGTGCGATCTTGGTGTCATTAACAATTGAATATATTTTTGTGGAATTTTTCGAAATTAATTTTGGATTTTAGAAATTATTTTGTGAGTATTCATTAATTAAAATTCTATTTTAGTATTTTAATTTTTGAAGTGCTACTGAAATTAATTTTCTGTGTGGCATTAATTTGGTTAAATAAAATTTTATTTTATTTCCAAATTAATTGAAAAATAAAAGTTATATTCTTATTTCTTTTATTTTCCGAATTTTATTTTACGTGTGGAATTATTTTGGTTACATAAAATTTTATTTTATTTCCAAATTACTTGAAAAATAAAAGTTATAGTTTTTATTTCTTTTATTTCTAAGTGGAATTAATTTCTTTAACTAAAATCTTATTCTATTTTCAAATTAATTGGAAAATAAAAGTTACATTCTTGTTTCTTTTATTTTCTGAGAATTTAATTACATGCATTTGGTTTAATTTTTCGTAGTGTACATTCTAATTATAATTTTGTTTTATAAATTAGAATTGATGGCTCTTGAAACAAATGCCCAAACAAGTACTCTTGTGATGGTCAATTGCACCAACCCCTCTCTGTGATGACATGGGTAAATCACGGTGAAAAGCGAAGAAGTTCTCGAGAACTGACTTTAAAAGATGGCAGCGAAAATGTTGTTTTATCTTACAACTCTGAACTGGCTCGTTTTCTCCGTGAAGATGCTCCTATCTGAAAGAGGATGAAACCGACCGCAAGTGGTTCTTGCGGTTGATGCTTGGAAACATGCCGATTTCCTTTGCCGGAATTACGTCTTGAACGGACTTGACAACACTTTGTACAACGTCTACAGTCCAATCAAGACAGCAAAGGAACTTTGGGAATCGTTAGAGAAAAAGTACAAAGCGAAGATCTGGCTCAAAAGAAATTTGTGGTTGGCGATTCTGGATTTTGTAATGGTTGATTCAAAAGCTGATCGCCAAGCTCAAGATTTCCAACTCATTACGCATGACATTCACGCGAAGGTATGTCTCTTAGTGAATCCTTTCAAGTTGCAGCCTTAATTGAAAAATTACCTAAAGGCTGGAAGGAATTCAAGAACTACCTTAAACACAAGCGCAAAGAAATTTCTATGGATGAGTTAATTGTGCGTTTAAGGATTGAAGAGGACAACCGCAATTCTGAAAAACGGGCTGGTAAGAATCCTATGGAGTCTAAGGCAAATGTGGTGGAACATGCTTCAAAAACCAAGAAACGTAAGTCTTCTGGAGAAAGTTCATCACAAGGCTCTAAAGGGGGGGATAATAAAAAGTACAAGTTTAATGGCAAATGTTACATCTGTGACAAAGAGGGACATCGGGCCAAAGATTGCCGTAGCAAAGGCAAAAGCAAGAAAAGAACAAGCAAGAAGCCTGCTCAAGCCCATATGACCGAAGTGGACAATATTTCCAATGGTGTCGAAGACATCAATCTTTCTGCGGTTGTTTAGAGGCAAATCTTATCGAAATCCTAAAGAATGGTGGGTGGACACGGTGCTACACGCCATATTTGTGCCGACAAAAGATGTTCACATCTTATTCTCTGATGGACAATGGTGAACAACTGTTTATGGGCAACTCCTCAACTTCCAAAGTTGAAGGACAAGGAAAGATTGTACTCAAGATGACATCAGAAAGAACTCACTCTCAACAATGTCTTTGCATATGGGACATTACGCAAGAATCTTGTTTAGGATCTTTGTTGAGTAAGAATGGGTTTAAGCTTGTATTTGAGAGTGATAAATTTGTACTTACTAAGAATGGGATGTATGTAGGAAAAGGTTACATGTCGATGGCCTTTTAAGTTAAATGTAATATTTGTTGTACCCTCTGTTATTAATAATACTACATCTTCTTCTTACTTGCTTGAGTCTTCAAATTTATGGCATGGTAGACTAGGACATGTTAATTATGGATCTTTGCGTAGATTAATTAATATGAAATGTTTACCTAAATTTGACATTGATTCAAATCATAAATGTGAAATTTGTGTTGAGGCAAAATTATCTAAAACTCCTTTTCATTCAATTGAAAGAAGTACGGAACCACTTGAATTAATTCATAGTGACATTTGTGATTTTAAATCAATTCAAACAAGAGGTGGGAAAAAGTATGTAATCACTTTTATAGATGACTATACTAGATATAGTTATATTTATTTAATTCGAACCAAGGATGAAGCTTTGGAAACTTTCATTCAATATAAGAATGAAGTTGAAAATCAACTTGGTAAGAAAATCAAGAAACTTAGAAATGATAGAGGTGGTGAATATGAATCACCTTTTGGTGAATTTTGTAAAGAACATGGAATAATTCATCAAACCACCGCTCCTTACTCACCTCAGCAAAATGGAATTGCTGAAAGAAAAAATAGGACTTTAAAAGAAATGATGAATGCCATGTTAATAAGTTCTGGATTACCTCAGAACTTGTGGGGGGAAGCAATACTTTCTGCTAATTATATTTTAAATAAAATACCCCGAAAGAAAATAAATCAAACACCTTATGAATTGTGGCATGGAAGAGTACCATCCTACAAATACTTAAAAGTGTGGGGGTGTTTGGCTAAAGTGGCTATTCCTAGTCCTAAAAAGACTAAGATAGGTCCTAAGACCATTGATTGCATTTTCATTGGTTATGCTAAGAATAGTAGTGCATATCGGTTTTTGATTCATAAATCAGAACATACCGAAATGCATGTAAATACTATTATTGAGTCAAGGAATGCATCATTCTTTGAACATGTATTTCCAAAGAAGACTGGACAAGAGACTAGTAACAATAAAAGATCTCATGATGCCATTACTAGTCAGGATCAAGTACATGATCAAGAACGAGAGTTAGATCAAAATGAGGAAGAGGAACCTAGGCGTAGTAAACGTGCTAGAACCTCAAAATCATTTGGTCCAGATTTTCTAACATATTTGTTAGAAAATGAGCCTTTAACTTTTAAAGAGGCTATGTCTAGTCCTGAAGCTCCTTTATGGAAAGAAGCTGTCAACAGTGAAGTTGAATCCATCTTGCAAAATCACACTTGGGAATTAGTGGACTTGCCACCAGGTTGTAAACCTCTTGGGTACAAGTGGATTTTCAAAAGAAAATTGAAAGCAGATGGATCAATCGATAAATACAAGGCAAGACTTGTAGTCAAAGGTTTTAGACAGAAAGAAGGTCTAGATTACTTTGACACATACTCACCGGTTACAAGAATAACATCCATTAGAATGCTAATTGCCATAGCATCTCTAAACAATCTAGAAATTCATCAAATGGATGTTAAAACCGCTTTCTTAAATGGTGAGTTAAATGAAGAAATTTACATGGAACAACCAGAAGGGTTTTACATTCGAGGAAAGAAAAGAAAGTGTGTAAATTGGTTAAATCATTATATGGTTTAAAACAAGCCCCAAAGCAATGGCATGAGAAATTTGACAAGGCAATGATGTCAAATGGTTTTAAAATTAATGAGTGTGACAAATGTGTTTATATTAAAAACACAGACAAAGGTTATGTCATTGTATGTCTTTATGTAGATGATATGCTCATCATAGGTAGTAATAATGACATGATTAAAACTACCAAGAAAATGTTGAATAAACATTTTGACATGAAGGACATGGGCGTTGCTGATGTAATTCTTGGTATAAAAATTACCAAAACATCGAAGGTTATACATTGTCACAATCTCATTACATTGAGAAAATACTTGACAAATTCACAAAGATGATGATCATCTTGCTAGAACTCTGTAGATGTTAATTTGTATCTTTCTAAGAATATACAGAAAGTATTTCTCAATTAGAGTATGCCCAAATTATTGGAAGCTTAATGTACTTAATGAACTGACTCGCCCGGATATAGCTTATGCGATAAGTAAATTAAGTAGATATCTGAGTAATCCGAGTAGAACACCTTGGAAAGCAATTGTAAGGGTTCTTAGATATCTCGATTTACTCGTAACATTGGGCTTAATTATACTAGATATCCAAAGTACTTGAAGGATCTTGTGATGCAAATTGGATATCGGATACTAAAGACTCGAAGTCCACCAGTGGGTATGTCTCTACTCTTGGTGGGGCGACTGTATCTTGGAAATCTTCCAAACAGACTTGTATTGCTAGGTCTACTATGGAATCTGAATTCATAGCTTTACACAAAGTGGGAAGAGGCGAGAATGGCTTCGCCACTTCCTTGAAGATATTCAATTTGGCCAAAACATGCTTGCTATATGCATACATTGTGATAGTCAATCACTATAGGTAGAGCGAGAATCATATGTATAACGGTAAGTCACGACACATTAAGTAAATCGACATAAGACCGAAAGACAATTAGTCTCTAATGGAATTATTTCCATAGAATATGTTAAGTCTAAAGACAACATAGCGGATCCACTAACCAAAGGGTTAGCAAGAGAGTTAGTTGAGAATTCATCGAGGGGAATGGGACTAAAGCCTATTAAATAAGAGTTACCACAACGGCAACCCAACCTAGTTGACTGGAGATCCCAAGATCTAGGTTCAAAGGGACAACCGAGTTGTGAATGACTCAGAAGGATCACTGTGGAGTCCAACTCCTACCCATTTCTATGATGAAATAAGTGATGTCTGCAGCGATGTAGGTTAAGTAATACTTTAATGATTCTTATATCTAGGTAAACCTAGTGGAGTATGGCAGGATACTTTTCATAAGAATCACCTATGTGAGTGTGAACTGGGCCGGTTCTGTGAGATTTGTGAAGGGCTACAATTCTCTAGAGCACTCATGAAGACCAGGTTGTTCAGGGCCAAAATGAACACAATAGTGAGAACTAAAGCGTATGCAGGAATATCTTGTGTGAGTTCTATTATGCAGGTTTACACAAGCAATTTGAGCAGTTCAAGACATCGTGTTCCGATTAGCTAGTAAATCCGATAGTGTCTCACAAGGGAAGGTTCAAAGCCAAAAGCTACCTATCCTTTGCAGAATATTTCCAATTTCTGTACTCTCTGATTAGATCATGTTGTTGCATTTTCTCTCCGTCAAATTCCATTCATGTGGGGGATTGTTGGAAAAATGGTTTTATATAGGCATATTTTTTAGCCCATTTTGGGTGGATCCCAAACTTTGTTTGGGGTGGGTCCAAAGAGGTGAAGTGTTCCTTGCTGCGTGGCAAGTCACACGGTGAAGACGGAACGTCAAAACCATTTATGAGTGAATGGGAAGATGACGTCGTTTTCGGGTCTAACATTAATTTTTTTTTTAGATAAAATTCTTTTGAATTTTTTCAATAAAAAATTATTGTGGGAATTTAATTTAATTCTAAATTCAAATTTTGGATTCCTAAGTGGTTTCTTAAAGTCTGTAATTTTAGAATTTATTTTAATTCTAAATTTAAATTTTAGGTTCTTTAAGTATTTCCTAAAATTTGTACCTCTTTATTTATTTATTTATTTAACTATTTCAAAAGTTTAATATATATATATTTAATTAGTTTAATATATATATATATTTGAAATATATTAAATAAATGAACTTACTGTTGCTCCAACAGTTTGTTTTAATGTCCAACGGGAACACTTTTTCAATATTTGAATTTAAGTGTTCAAACGGTCAAACTTTATTTTAGTTCAAAACAAGGGTCAACTTTATTTGAATTAAAAAGGTTTGCACCTGTTGACTTGGGAAAGCACCTGTTCGGGTTGTGTCTTTGTGCCTATATATATTCTTCATTCCAGCAGTCTTGGGATGGTTTTTTTTTTTCCCCGATCCGTAATTGTTTTGCAACTTCCATATTGCTGTCCTATATTCAGCAGTCTGGAAAATCGTATTT
Source organism: Camellia lanceoleosa (assembly GCA_025200525.1). Taxonomy (NCBI): domain Eukaryota; kingdom Viridiplantae; phylum Streptophyta; class Magnoliopsida; order Ericales; family Theaceae; genus Camellia; species Camellia lanceoleosa. The sequence continues at coordinate 32,250,657 of CM045766.1, forward strand.
TCTTTCCGGAAATAGCAGTCAAGTTGTCTCATTGTTCCTCTAATTTTTCTCTAAAGTGCATTTATTCTTCATATTTAGTTTTAGGAATAAATATTCAGAGAGTTAGAACACAGGTTTGGTTCGCCGAACAAATTGTTTGAAGTACTACTACAATTTGTGAAGATCATTGTATCCTGGGAGATAGACGCCACTCAACCGTAAGTACCGTAGCGGGGCGAATCTGTCTTAAGGACAGAGTGTCACACACTCGACTTGGTCTCAAATTATTTTTCCCGGTTCAATAAATAAATCTGGTATGTAATTTATTTATTTGGTTTGGTTTAATTCAGTTTATTTTATTTACACAGAAGATTGTTCCAACAGGTAGAAGAACTGTTGGTTGTTTGGATCTGTAGTGGGTGGTTGGTCGTGGATGTGGATTCGGGAGCTGCAGCATTGGTGTGGGTTTTTCAGTAGCTGTGGCGTGGTGATGATCTGCAAGGTAGTGGGTGATGACTGCAGTGGGTGTCTTCGGCAGATTTTGTTGGAGCTGCAATGGCGTGGTTGGTGAATGCAGTGGGTGTCTCGGTGTTGGTCAGGGAGTCTTCTCAGGCTAGCAGATTAGGGGTGGTTGTTGGGCGGTGTAACAAAGATAGGTGTGGTGTGGTCAGAGCATAGGTGTGATTGGTGTGGGCTCTGTGGTGTTGCAGACTCTGGCGTGGTTGGTGTGGGCATTGGAAGTTGGGTGTTGCGAGATTAGGAGTGGCGTGGGCAGAGGCGTGGGGAGGGCCTCGGAAGGTGTAGCAGCAGAGGCTTGGGTTGTTCATTAGTTTTAGTTGATTTGGTGTACAGCACAGGATCGATGAAGGGGAGGATTGGTCACGGTGGTTATTGGAAGGAGGAGGAGGAAGCAAACGAGGGATCGGTGAAGGAGGGAGGACGAGCAAAGGAGGATCGATGAAGGTGGTTGGGTTTCAAGAAGAGGAGGTCTGATGAGAAGGAGGCATCGAGTGTACTACCAAGAATGAGTCAGATGTATTTTATATTCAAGACTGAGCTGTTCCACGCATGAGTCTGGAGTGGGAGTGTAGCATGTGAAGGAGGGAGTGTAGCATGTGGTTGAGTGTACCAGTGTAGCTGTGTGTAGTAGGTAGGCTTTGGGAGTTGAGGCAAAGACAAAGTGTAAGCTTTAGTTTGAAAAATAGCAAGTGGGCGGGAATCCTTTGGTGTTTGGTGCTGGGTTTTGTTTTGGCTTGGTTTTGTGGGAAGATTTGGTGGGGTTTCTTGTCTTTTATTTTATAGTTAAGTTCTTCTTAACTTTTTATTTTTATTTTTTGTATAAAAAATCGTGAGACCGAGGGGTTGGTTGTATGGATGCGAGTAGCAGTAGTAGGGGTAATTTGTGCTTTCCGAATCTCTCTCGATGCATCCCATCTTCCTGTATCTTTAATTTCATGTTGTTAATGAAATTTTTACTTTGCTGATCAAAAAAAATATATATTCATAAGTTCTTAACCCTTTTCTTTAATAAGGTCTCATTTGGCAAGTGGCTTTTTTAATCAAAAAGTCACTAAAAAAATTAAAAAGCCAACAACTCATACCAAAAAGTCAAAGATTCCTTTTTCTCTCTACTTTTTGCACATTTTTTCGTAAAAAGCTAAAAAGTCATTCCAAGTTTTTTTTACATCATATTTTAGCCAAAAAGTCAAAAAGTTACTAAAAAAGTCTGTTTCCAAACGAGGCCTAAGTGCGCTATAATGACAAAACTAATTTTAAACAATAATTCAAATCATTATTGTTTTTAAAATGATGACATATTGTTTGATGTTTGAACATGTTGTGATTCAAACTTAACCGAATTGCATTATCATGGTTCGTTTGGCTCCAAATTTCATGAAATCATAGGTAGTATGATTTGATATTGGTTTACTTCAAAATCGAACTAAAACGAACCATACTCACCCCTAATGTAAAGAAAATCATTTAGAGTGAGAATTTGAAAAAGAAAAGGCCGTTGAAATGACTTCTATTAACTTGAATCTTCAATTCAGTCCTTATTTTGGAATTGTAATATTCACACTCCAAACCTGCTTGTGCTTCTTTTTCTTTAGGTCTCTTATTCTTCTTATTTGTTTCAATTGTCTCCTATCTCTTCCTATTCTTCTTTTTGTTTTGATTTTTTGATTTTTTGATTTTTTTGTTGTTGTTTTGGTGTCTCTTCAACTCGGTCTTTATTTTTGATTTCTTCTTCATCATTTTTATATTCATTTCAAAATTTCTTCGTCTACCTCCTTTTTTCCCCCTTCTTCTTGTTTCTTTGTTTTGACTCTTTGTTTTCTTCTTCTTCTTCTTTTTCTTCTTTTTCTTCTTATTTTTGTAAGAATTGAATTAAGGAGAATGTGACTGGTTTACTTTCTTAGCTTTGTTTCAGATCCTAAGAAAAGTTATAAGTATTTCAAAATTGAAAATATTTGTGAACTTATAAATAAATTTTAGCCTAACGACTTAACAAAGTTATGGACAAGGTAGTTGGTGGTTCATATAGTTGTCCCTTGAGACAATGAGAATGTCATAGGTTTAGGATTCGAGTCAATAAAACGATTGCGACCCTTTCGTTGTAATCTAACTTACTAACTCACTAAAATCTTAAAATCACTAAAATCCTAAAATCCTATCGAATTTGAGCCTAATTCAATTTTTGATTTTGATAATTTGCTTATTTTCTTTGATTCTACTACATCAATTAAGGAATTACCTTTATTCAGTTGTTAACTAGATGCACTAGGAGTTAGTTATAATAAGCCTTTATGGTGGTTCAGTTGATTAATAATAGAGAGTTTTGTTTTAAGAGAATTGTCTTCTTTTCATCATAATTTTGATAAGTTTAGAATTCAACAGATTTGTATAAGAATTGTGATTTTTTTTTAATTTTTTGTTTCAAATTTTACTGTTCATGTTATCCCACTAGCTACATCCTTTTCTCAGAGTAAAACTAAGAAAATGGTTTTTCGAGGCTAGTTTTCAAAGATAGATATCGGCTGTGATGTATGTGCTAGTAAAAGTATCTATGGAGTAAGAGTAATTATTTAGCATTTTCAGATTATTAATTTAGTACATTGATGAATTGTTCTTGAATTAAGAAGAGCATTAATGATAAGTAAAATAAAATGTTTTATTAATTGAGAAAAAGAACCAACGTCGAGTCATTTTCCCCAAAATAAAAATCTTTAAAGGTTTTTCATTGGATTCTATCTTCTCTCTACATCAAGGGCAGGTTCATAGCTAGGAAGACATATTTCTCATTACATTTCATCAGTTATTAAATGGATTTTTTTTTTTTTTTTTTTTTTTTTGGTGGAGAATCCTATGTCAAATGATTTACCCATGTAGCTTATGCAATAAAAATAGTTTAGATTAAAAAAGAAGTTAATTATCTTGAAATTGGAAGGGGTAGTTTTAGACACACTTCACATCACTAGGAAAGAAAGTCTTTGCATTAAAAACAACAAAATGACTCTTTTTTTAGGTTGAGTGTATGTTTGTAGAAAAATAATTCAAGGTTTCAAATAGCTTGTGCATGTAATACTTTCCACATATGAGACTGCACAAAAAAGAAAGATGAATGAGATGACATATCTTCCACCCAATCAACCAAGGTAGGTCAATTCAGCTCTATCTCATTACTAGTGCTTTATTAGTTCAAAATAATCATATTAGAGTGCTAAGTTGGAAATTCCTGACATTGTTGGAAATCTAGCAGATTTGGAACATGTAAAAGGGGTTACCCATTTATGTTTTTTTGATTTTTGGTTTTTGTTTTTTAAATTATTTGTTTCCTTGGAATCACAGAGGAATAGCAATAGGTTGTGGTTGTCCACTTTTTTTTTTGTAATTTATTTATTGGCAAACAAAGAACTCTATTGATGTAAGAATCAATTACAAACTACAAAACAAAATATCAATAAAGAAAAGGGAAGTGGTTGTCCACTTGTTGATAGAAACTGGGGGCAACTTCTAGGAAGAACTTGTACTTGAAAAAGGGAAGGGGATACTGCTGAAATTTAGAATCCTTATCAAGTTATCATCCACGTTCACTGCCCAGTGGGAATTCATGTATGTGGAATGTGGACACCCTTTCCTTTCACTCTCACAAGCTTTAATTACTCCTATCTCTGTTTGGATCTTCATCTCATCTCATCTCATCTCTGCAAGTTGTAGCCCTAGTATCAACTTCACCTCCAAGCTGTCAAGCATGAAATAGACATGTTTCGATGTACTGTATATATGTAGAGGAAATTGCAAATTAGTAGGACAGTTATCAAGAGATTACACTACAAATGGAATATTTTTATGGGTAACTTTAACATACAAAAAAGACTTCCACTGAACATAAAAATGAATTTGCATCGTATACGCAGAAAATTTGAACCACTGTGAAAATTAAATTATTTTTCCATTGTTTCAATGAAAAGCGATTTTCCATATATATATATATATATATGGATTCTTTAGTGACTAAGACATTATAAGCTATCAATAGGTTCATGCATCAGATTACAAATGATGAGATTGGGGAGTCCATGACTTTTTCCTTAAAGAAAGTCAACAAAATAAACCTGTGCTGTCCATGTTGAAGGTAACCCACCTCTAGAGAAAATCATCTAATAAGGGAAAGCAATAAAAATAAAATAAAAATGAACAACTTCAACAAGAGTGATTTATTCAAGTTTATTTATTTTAGATCAAACCTACATTCATTTGAAACAAAGATATCAAATCCAAGTAATTTTTAAATTGCTTTATAAAATTATATTTTCATAACATTATTTTAGGGTTAAAGCGTTTTTTAAATACAACTTTAATTAATGTATCGTGAGGCCTTCGAAGACAGAAAACTTGAGTTCGAAAATAATAAGATTACTTGGATTTGGAAATTTTGTTTTAATAACACCTGAGTTTGGAATAAATAAATAAAGTAAAAGAGTTATTTACACTTTACTCCTTCAAATATCACTAAATATCATCTTACCTATCAACTCTAAAATTGTGCATGTACCCCTCAACAATCAAAAATTGTACAAAGACTTCTTCTAGAGGGTGAAAGCAATTTTGCTAATTGAGGGATCTAAATATATAATTTTAAAGTTGAGGGGAATTAAATTATATTTAATGATAGTTCAAAAGGGGTGAAGTGTAATTCAACTTACAAAATAATAATAATAATAATAAAAAACTGTAAACTTCTTTGTTAATTAACTAGAAATTAGATTATTGGCTAAAAATAAGCTTACCAAAAAAAAAAAAAAACTAATACTAAAAAGCTAATTTCCTTTAGTATTTGTAACTTTTGGACTTTTCTAATGGTCGTTGGCACAAACAACTTGCTAATTTGAGATTTTTAGGAGGAGATTTTTAGGAGAAAATAAACTTATCTAATGTCATGCTTCACTTTTTATTACTTGAATAACATTATCATATTCTTTAAGCAAGAATTAGAGAGCGAGAGTGAAGAAATTAGGTTTAGAAATGTTTTACAGAGAGAAAGGAGATGAAAAAGTGACAAAAAAAAACCCCTTCTTCCTGATCTGATATACGCATAGACCGCTCGAGCGACCAAAATACCATTTTGAGCATCAGACACAAGTAAGGGAGACCACTTGAGTGACCAAAACACTACTCAATCGCACAACGACCCCCTCCTAGATGTTTTGTAGACTGCAGAAGACCGCTCGAGCACAGGAAACACCTCTCGAGTGAACCTAAAAAAATTAGACATAATTTCCTTTGAAAAATGAACTACCAACTTGTTCACAAAAAAATCAACAACTCCAAACTCAACAATAACAATACAAGAAGTATAGACAACTATAAAGAGTATTGGAAATTGATCCAAGTTTCTCTATCTGTTGCAGTTACTGTGCTTCAGTCTTAATTCTTCCTGGCCATGCAACAGCAGCGGCTCTGTTCTCTTTGGTTCTTGCTGTACAGATTTAGTAATACTGTGGATTGCTGTACAGATTTGGTTCTTGTCTCAGTTTACCGGTTTTTGGTGGGTCTTTTCCTGATTGCGCTATGGTTCTGAACAGCTGTGGAGTTTGTTCAACTCATGGTGGTTATTCTCGACATTTTTTCGACTGCAATTTGGTCATTGCTCGCTTCTCTTCTTTTTTGATGGGGTGTAGCTTAGTTGGCTTTTTTTTTTTCTCTTCTTTTCTTAGCTGTGTTTGCGCGTTTTCTGTTTGTTTTGTTGGTTCCTCACCAACTGGCGCTTGGAGCTTCAGTTAGCTCCAAGCTCCTCTTTATTGATGTTTTGTATCCTTTTGCATACTTTCATTAATAAAGATCTTCTTTGCCGATCAAAAAAAAAAAAAGAAAAGAGTATCGGATCCCGAATCTAAGAACGTGAACGGGTTGGGTCTAACCCAAGCCATTATATTTAATGACTTGGGTTCCTCTCTCTTTTGGCATAGGAAGCCCCAAGCGGGAGGCTAGCATTTACGCCGTTATGCTTAGACTATAAGGGCTTCCAGCCTCATGAATAGTTTAATATGCTCATCAACACTTGACCTTGAGATGTAGTTCATGTAAGGCACATTCACATGGCGTACCCTTGTTTGACGTGGAGTTTGAAACCAATGTTTTTTTTTACTTAAATATTGTAAATAAGCTCGTAGTAGTTGACATTAGAAAGGTATACAAATCACAGATAAATTATTCAATTGTGTAAAAGCACCATATGGTGCTCCAAATAAATTACGTAGTGAAATTTTTTATAAGTGGGATATGTTGACATACTTTTAGGTAATTGAGAGATAAAGAATGACTCACTTAGAGAATGATAGAACTAGGATTTTAATTTGAGGGGCCCAAATTAGAAGAAATAAAATTTCTTCAACTAGGGCTAACTGGAGATAATTTGAGGTTTAAAATGATAAATTTAGATAAATTTTAAAATTTTTAATATTGTTGTAATTTTTTTTATCTAAAATTTATTTTTCTCTTTTTTTGAAATGCAAAATAACTAAAGCTAATATTAGAGAAATTATCTCCACAATATAAGTATAGTCATATGATGATGATAAGATTTTGACAATTTGCTTTCAAACTGAATATTGCTTATGCATAATTCTATGGTTGAAAGATAAAAAAGTAAAGGTATCCTAATTGGGCCTTCCTTATTGTTTTTCTTGTATTGGTCAAGTGATTTTGAAGTTGCAATTTTTAAAACAAATGTATTTTTATTATTTTTATAAAGTTAACTAGTGTAAATAATTTTGAACTTTCTTTTCAAATGATTGTCTTTGGATCTTAAGTAAAGTAAACTTGGGTATAATAAGGTAATTTTTGTTTCATTAAAATCAAAGTTAGGTGAAATGGAATGATCATTCTTAATCTTCTTAGAAAGACTTCACATGCAACAGATGATGACTAACTTCAAAATGAGAATATTTTTCAAATTTCAAACTCGAATTCTATTCATTTTTGTTTAGTGGGCAAATTATGTTGGGTTTGTTGTAGACGATCAGGTTAGGCCATTGGCTTGTTTTGGGGTAGAACTTAGCATCAACAAAAGTACATCTCTTCTAGCTTTTGCCTAATAAACTATAAGTAAAAGTTATATCAAATATTTTGACACTGACTCTTAAAATAAAAATAAATAAATAAATAAATATATAATTATAAACAATTTTAATAAATTACACCAAATAGAACTTGCTTATGTTTAACTGAACAATGTGTTCCTCCATCCACAAGAATTTATGTATTTCTGCATGGTATGATGATTTATTGAAAAAATGAGTTCTTTACTTAACTTTGCAGCAAAAACCTTTTTGAAAGGTGATAATTACTTGGAGATAAATCCATTATATGATTCTCAACTCATATATGGATCCCTTATCATCTTTGTTGAGGCCCCATATAAAGGTTATTTCTATGATAGTACTAGCTAGTGATCATGCTTTCTTTTCTCTTTCAAAATCATTGGAAATATGACCTTTGTTTATTTTCTTCTCTTTGGTCCCTCCTTACAAGTTGGAATTCATTCCCTTGGGTTTGGGATTGAATTGAATGTTCTAAAGAGTAGAAGTCTTCTTCATAGAGATGCAACCACTCAATTGATTGTTCCCTGAATCCCTGACCTTTCTACGGTAGAAAGATAGAGAAATGACGTATAGTATTCAGTATTCTCCTAAAGTTGATCGGATAGAATATGTGAGAAAGAGAATGTAATAGAAATGCTTACTCATTGGAGATAAGCAGAATGTAGTAAAATTGTTTTGTGCTAGCTGATAGAAATTAATCACCTATGAAGGATAGATACGAATATGATATGATAAGTGTACGATAATACAATAAAATTCTAAAAAAATAAATAAAATATGGATATGGTTAGGATACTTTCCTAAAAAGAAAAATATTTTTATAATTTTGAAAAGTATATTACACATAAGTTTAAAGAATAGTAAGAAACTATTTTTTTAAGATTTAAGAACTAGTTTAAGAGATAACGGCCAACCACATGCTTTTTTCTTTCAAAATCATTGAAGATATGACCTTTGTTTATTTTCTTCTCTTTGGTCTCTCCTTACAAGTTGGAGTTCATTCCCTTGGGTTTGTGATTGATTGAATGTTCTAAAGAGTAGAAGTCTTCTTCATAGAGATGCAACCACTCAATTGATTGTTCCCTGAATCCTTGACCTTTCTAGGGTAGAAAGGTCAAGGATTCATTATTCTTCTAAAGTTGATCAGATGGAATATGTGAGAAAGAGAATGTGATAGAAATTTTTACTCATTGGAGATAAGGAATGTTGTAAAACTGTTTTTGTGCTAGTGATAGAAATTAATCACCTATGAAGGATAGATACGGATATGATATGACGTATACGATAATACAATAAAATTAAAAAAAATAAAAATAAAATATGGATATGGTTAGGATACTTTCCTAAAAAGAAAAATATTTTTGTAATTTTGAATAGTATATTACACATAAGTTTAAAGAGTAGTAAGAAACTATTTTTTAAGATTTAAGAACCAGGTTAAGAAAAGAAAATTTTGGTATGTTTTATGAAAATTTTGTTTCTTCAAGTATGAACTGTGTTTATTACTCTTTATTTTTATTTTTGTATGCAAAGATATTGTATGCAAGTTTGCTTGCTTGCCTGTTTAGTAGCATTTATATTTACTGTTTTTATTTATAATATAGAATTTCTAAAACTGTATATATTTTTATTTGCAAAAGTAGTAAATAGTTACAAAATTTACATAATTTTTATGACTACAAAAAAATTGGTTTCACTTATTTAATTAATTTTTATTTATTTATAATTTCTTCCTATTTTTCTCACCATTTTCGATCACCACCTGTTACTCATCACTACTTACTAAGGGCCACCACTGTTGATGACTTCATTTGCGAACCACTTCACTCGGCCACCAACCACCTCCCACTGGTGGTAACCACCTTCAGTTATCATTTCTTGTCAGAAACCGCATTCGGACAACATAGTAGGTCAACCAACCATCATCTCCAATCATCAGCAACCACTTTCAGTCACCATCTCTCATAGCCATCAACTTGTTTTAGCCACCATCTCTCGTGACTAACAACTACCTCGGACCATCATCTCTAACAATCGACAACCACCTTCTATGGGCCACTCCTTTCACTTGTTTGTAAAAGAAGTTCTTAAAGCAAAGTAAACTAAACATGTTTTTTATTTTCATTTTTATCCAAAATAAACATAAACATATTTAATATTTTCTACAAATTAAATACCCCTCATATTTAAAATTTTCTATTTATCTTTACTGAATTTTTTGAAACTATAAACAAAAACCAATTTGGTTTCTATTTTCATTTTCAAAAAATTATAAACTGTTTATAAAATTTATGTAACTACAAAAAGTTAATTTCAATTTTTTATTTTTTTCTCGTTCTGTCATTTTTTTTTTTTTTTTATCACCACCCACTGCTTATCACTACCACCGATCACCATCGCTAATGACCTTTTCTACCAGCTATGTCTAGCCACCAAACACCTCTCAATGGCAATAGCCACCTTCAGACACCACCACCTCTCACCAAAAACCACATCTAGCCACAACCTTAGGTAAGCCTGGCCTTGGCCTAAGGTGAGCGAGGCGGCCGCTTTGAGCCCACAAATTTCGTCAAATTTTAAGAGCCCCAAATAGTTTTAGCTCCTATGACGTTAGTAGGTTGAAAAATAAAGGTGAAAATTAACTAATTTAACTTCGCAATCCAAATTAAAGATCCTTAGAGCATCTTCAACTCGTCATTACTTTTTTTTAATCTAATTTTGATGTTGCGGAATACACGGGGACTAGATATCATTCTAATAAACAAAAGTGATTCTCATATCCACGAGAAAAATAGAATCTTGAATTCACAAGGAAGAGAAATATTTGAATATTATTGAATAAAAATTATCATTGCCATAAGCCTTACATAACTATTTATAATAAATTAAGACCAAACAATCTTTGGGCAGCAAGAAATCTCAAATTAAGAAACAATAAACTAATCTAATTCTTGGAAAACAAGAAACCTAACAAATTAGAAAAATATAATTCTAAAATATTTATACTAAATTACAAGAATTCTAATAAAATAATATATCAAAAATATTAAAACTAAAAAGGACAAAATTCACTTTACTCCTTTGTGGTTTGGTCTCAAAGTGCTTTACCTCCCCTATAATTCACATATAGGCAGAGAAACCTCTTATGGTTTTGGACTAAAGTGCAAAGCTAATTCCATTAAAAGTACAGAAAAAATTACTTAAATATCTCTATGTTATATTCTCTTTCTCTCTTCTCTAATACATATAATTTTCTATCTCAACATATATTTAACAAATTAAATCATGAATTAAACTAAACACCCTAATTTATTGCCATAAAATTACCTTAAACTAATTATTATTTTTTAAACCAAATTTTTATTTAATAACTTTTTAAATTAAACATAAAATTATTATAAATTAATTGAAGCACCTTAATTTATTATCATAAAATTACTTTAATCTAAGTTTTAATTGTCAATTTTTAATCTAATTTCTTATTTAATAACACTTTAAAATAAGCATATATATATATATAATTAAATAATAAATTAAACTAAGCACCCTAATTTATTACCATAAAAATTATTTAATAACATTTTAAATTAAACATTTACACACACACACACACACATATATATATATATCATAAATTAACCTAAATATCCTAATTTATTACCATAAAATTATATTATTCTACTTATTAATTTTTAACCCAATTTCTCATTTCATAACATTTTAAATTAAATTACATTATTGATCGAAGATGACAATTAGGGTTAGTGTTTAGTTAGGATTAAGATTTAATTTGGAGTATAAAATAAATATGAGGCTATTTTTGATAGTTGATTCAATTTTTACTTTGACTTAGAACTTTTATATTGTCCACTCTTAATTTGGGAGAGGTGGCACACATTCTGTTATCTTTAACGGAAAAACTAACAATAGCACTTTAGTCCAAAACCATAAGGGAGGTCTCTGTCTATATTTGAACCACAAGGGGGTAAAGTACTCCGAGGGCAAATCACAAGGGGGTAAACTAAATTTTGTCTAGCTAAAAATATAGAAATTCTTAAAATCTTATCCTGCATCAAATTTGATTCTAAATTTGAATAAAAACTTGATTTGATATATAAAAAAAAAACAAAACAAAACAAAATTGAACTCTAATTTGATATAAATTACTCTAACCATTTCATCAAATTTTTTTCAAAATCTTTTTAAAAATTATTTTCTTACAACAAATTTTTGTTTTCATCAAATTTGATGAAAAAAAAAAAAAATCCAATGCTTTATGTTTTTAAATTTTCAACAAATTCAAATTTGATAATTCTCAATTTGATAAAAAAAAAAAAAAATGTTTCTCCATTGATTTAACGAATATTTGATGGGGGGGGGGTCAATATTAGTTTTTTTAAAAAAATTACATTATCTACCCTTTTTTTTAATGCTTATGTATACATTAATACTATATACTCTTAAAAGTTAACTCAAAAAACATATTTATATATCTGTTTCATTCTAGGTATGGCTTACATTAAACTAATTTTGAATTTCCATTATACACCTTCATGGTAAAATTTTAAATAAATAATTTCTTTTTTTATATATAATGGGTTCCAATTTTAAGATTTTGCCTTAGGCCCAGAAGATCTCAGTGCTAGCCTTGTTTTTAGGCGTAACTAGCCACCATCTCTGATTGTCAATAACTACTTTCAGCCATTATATCTCATGTCAATAACCACTTCCTATTACTGCCAACCACCTCCTACATATGCCAACCACTTTTGGTCACTATCTTCTACGACTAACTACCAAATTTTGGCCAGCATTTACCATGGGCAACAACTGTAACAGTCAGTTCTAGGGGGCCGCTCGAGTGGTCAATCGGTCGCTCGAGCGGTGATGCGAAGCTTCTAGTATCTTGCTTGGTTGTAGGCGAGATCGTTCAAGCAGTGAAGTGGTCGCTCGAGCAAAGATGTGAGGCTTCTAGTATTTTCACTGTAACTCTGCAAAACTTCTGAAACCTTCTGTCTACTGCTCAAGCGGTCTTTTCATTTTGTGTACTTCGCGTGAGCGATGTAAAGTTCACTCGAGCGGTCTGTTCAGGACAGCAGAGTTAAAACGTGATCTAAACACATTTTTGGCTCACTTTTTCATACTCTTTCTCTCTCTATCAATCTTTTTCGAAAACCATAGCATCAAAACACTAGATTTCATCCATTTATAGCAAGAATCCATCCTTGTGCCTTCATCAAAGTTGTTAATCTCACCGAAAGCTACATTTTGAACTGAATAGATTATGCTATTTCAGAATTTCATTCCTTGGATCTTCATCTTTCACTCACAACCTTTGAGGTAGGAATATCTTTACCCTTATATATCTATAATTTGGTTTAAGTGTGTGTAAATCTTAAGGTGTGGGTGGATATTGAGATGGGTGATTATATATGTATATGTATATGGATTTTGTGATGATAGGGAGTCTTGTTTGAAATTGATGAAACATTGAGTATCTATCTATGGAAGATAGTGTAAAAAGACACTAAACAAGGAAAATTAACACATAAGAGGAAAAGCCCTAAATTTTATTATGTAACCCTAAAGGTTGTTCATGGATTATGACTTAGAGGAAAGGAAATTGATGAGTAGAATTGAAGGGTCTTTGAGATTCCTCGAAATATGATAAAGGAGTTATTTTTGGAATGTGGTTTGTTGTGCTTTATGGTCTACCCGCATGGGAAGAATTGAGTTGCCGACTTGCCCGGTCGCGTGAGGACGACAAATGTGGAAGGATTGAGGTATCAACTAGCCATCCGTATGAGGGCAAAAAAATGTGGAATTGAATGCTGTAGACACCCCATTTTTGACCGCCCTTACGACTTGGACGTCACCGCTTGCACACCCAATGATGAGTGCATATGCTTGTTAAGTGCTCAGGGTCCTAAGCGAAATGCCATATCTCTGAGCCTCAAAACCTGGCAAACCCTGTTGCTTTATTTTTGGACCAAAATCTGAGATTTTCAAACCTGCAATCTCTTGTGGCTTGCCGGCCCCTTTTATTGGTTGCCTGCCATTGCTTCTGGTTGCCGGCCACTGATGTGGCCTACTGACCACAAGTGCTTTTTGCAGATATTTTTCTGCGAGTTGTGCCAGTTGTTGGCACAGATGCATGCACCTTCTTACACGTGTATGTATTGATATTTCTGAGGGAGTTATATGGTTTTCTATATATAGGAGGCCCCCCCTTCCATTTTTAAGGTTGAAATTTTTAGAGCAAAAATTCTCTCTCTACAATTCTCTCTCTCTCTCTCTCTCTCACTTTCTCTCTTACAATTTCTTAGCTTTTTGCAAGCTTTTGCCTATACACTCTTAACCAAACCTCTCCATCTTTGAGCTGAGGTACCTTTGAGCTTTGTTTGAGCTTTTGAGGGCATGTTTGCCTTGATTTGTTGCTTAGAATTGGTTCTACTCTTCAAGAGATATAAAGCTTTGCTTCTCTTCTTACTTTATTTACTCTTTTTCCTACTGTTTTCCCACTGTTTTTGGGTTGTATAAACTCTTTATTTTTTGGATGAAACTTGTGGTTTAAGGCTAATAAGGGTTGAGGGGTGGTTCACTATTTTTTACATCTTGCTTTCAAGGCCTTTACCCTTGTGTTTTCCACCTTTACACTATCTTTTTTTGAGCTTTTAAACACTGATTTTCAGATTTATTTCAGTGGCTAAAATCATGGATTGAAGTCCAAAATTCGAGGGGTTAGCCTCCTCTCCTTGTGTCTTGCTTATTAGCCTAACATGATCAATGTTTTAGCTTGTTGTTCTAGCCTTTTTTGTCTTAATTTCAGCATATTTTAGAATTTATTTAGCACTATTTTAGGACTGTTTTTAAATGTTCATTGCATTTGAGCCTTGTATTGCATGCTTGTAATGCAAGTGTCATCATAAGTTTGGTGTTTTAGGCATTAGACACCAACTTATTTGAGTTGATAGCACTTATTTTTTATTTTCCATACTTGAGATCACCTTTAATCACCTTTACAACCTCCCTTCTTTCTTGGCTTTTGCTTTGCTTTGAGGGTTGTTTCAAACCTATTGTTCTTTTAAGCTTGAGATTGAGGTTGTCATGCTTAATGGTTTAATCCCTTTTAGGGGTTCATTATCAATGGCATGATATCTCTCTCATGCCTTAAGCCAACTCTTGGTTTGACACTTCTCTCTTTTAGAGGACTCAAACTCACCTTTTGGACTTAATTGATTAAAGAATTGAAAGGTAACTAAAATGGAGTAATAAAATTGGTTACTAAATAGGGGCAAGATAATAATTTGGTTTGGGTTCAATCGTACGTTAATTGAACCCTTGAGTCTTGAGTCGTTTCATACTCATAAGTGATGCAAATGGCTTAAGATTTATTGTTAACTACTTCCCTTGATCATTCATGATAGGGAGGTGGTTTTGAGAGTCTTGTTTTGTTGCATTCATTGAACTTGCACCCTTTTGGTTCATAAGCCATCATGCAATGAAATTGCATCTGTTGATGGTTTGTGAATCAAATTTTGCCATTCCTTTGAGCTTTTTGATGATAAGGAGGGGTGAGTTATACAAACAACCCTTGAGAATATCCTGCTCCTGCTCTGTTTGCTCTTTGTTGTAGCAGGAAAATCCAGTCATCAGTGGCCGGCAGGCCACCATCAGTGGACGGCAGGCCATCATTTCTAGCCTGTCGGCCACCTGTGCAAAACCCAACAGTGTACTTTTGAAGCAGAATAGAATTGGTTCTGAGGTTGAAATTTGTGTAAGTGTTCTACTGTGCAACAGAGGCATCTAGCAGTAGAAACGGTGGCTTTTTCGGGTGGAAAGTCCACGCATGCATGAGAATTCCCCGTTTCTTGAGGAGGAGTAATTAGAGTAGTTAATTTAGTTACTTCATGCTGTACGTAATTAGTTGTAGCTAGTTAATTTTACAAAGTGTTATAATTAATTAGTTAGTTAAACTGGTTATTTAATTTTGTCCTGTAATAATTAGTTTAACTAGAATAGTTAATTGAGAGGGAGATTTATGATCTGGAATTGGGCCGAGGTAACAACCGAGCAGGTTGGGAGCCAAATTTGGCATTGGGCCGAGATGATCTGCGATCCGCCCAGAATTGGGCTACTAGGACTTGGGCCGGGTAGGTGTTGGGCCAAGTATGCGCCGCCCAGTCCGGAAAGAAGTTGCTCGGTTAAGGCAACGCTCGGTTGGACCAAGCTACGTGTATGGCATAGACGGTTGATCGGGTTGATCGAACGGCGCCGGAAAAGGCGTCGTCGAGGTACCTGTCTGCTCGGCAGGAAGGCCGACCACAGTCAAGTTAAATGATTGGCGCCCGGAAAGGCGTAGTCAGCCGAGATACTTGTTTGCTCGGCAGGAAGGCCGACCACAGGTGAGCACGAGATGTCCCGGGCATGGCTTTGCCGAGATGCTTCCTAGCTCTTGCCTTCAAGCTTGAAGTGCTTGGGCATGTAGCCCGCCATGGATAGAGCAATGGCACGAGCTCCGGCAGAGAAGGCTGGCAGTTGAGATGAGGTGATGTTCAGCAAGGTTTACGCTGACAGATGGGATAGCAGAGCCACGTGTCAGGAGATGACTGGGAGTGGATATGGGGCGCAGAGGGTATATAGGCATGTCTGCGCCCCCCATACGTGGGGGACGAACACTTTGGAAGTAGATGCTTACACTCAGACAAACCTCTCTCTCTCTATCCTCAGGTGTGTGCTAATTTGATCGTCGGAGGGGTTTTCCGGCCATACACCGCCGGGTAGCTCACCGCCAAGAAGCCAGGTGATCGTACGTAAATAGAGCTCGGAAGAAAGGAGTACGGGCTTGCCGGAATATTTGTTCCCCGTATAATTGGCGCCGTTTGTGGGAAATCTTGCAGATAAAACCTTGTCTTCCACGCTCATCTGGTCGCCGACTATGGCGAACAACGAAGAGTTCCCGTTGTCCGCCATCGATGGAGTCACGCTGGAGTCCGGCAGGCGGAGAGAAGGGCATCCCAACGTCATTTCGATGTCTAACCTGGAGACATTCCCAGGAGGATAGTCAGGTGACGCGCGCGATAAGCGTGGCAGGAGTCATGGCCATTCACGGAGTCCAGACGGACATCGGCGGCGGAGAGACTCACATGCCAGGCGCCTGGAGAACAAACTGAAGGACCAGGACACCGTCATCCGATGCATGGCGGCAGGGGAGGAGGAGCCGGCGCATGTTAAAGGAAGGGTGTAGCCGAGTGGGGAGACCAGTGAGCGCACCCAACCCCGCCGTTCAGGCAGTCAGAGTCAGCGACACACTCCGTCCATCTTCGTTACCAGAAGTTACAAGATTGGCGATTCTGATGTGCGCGCAGAGAAGTCCAGCGCGCAAGATAGTACTTACCAACCCTCACGTCCGGCGACGACGTCGAGGTACTCCTATTTCACTTGCACAGAAGACTTGCGGGCAGTTTTAAAGGAGCGGGCTCGTTGGTGGGAGGCTCAAAGGATACCGGCGTTCCAGCGGTTATCCTATGGGGTTCACGCTAGCGAGGAGGTCGGAATGCCTCCACCCCGCCAAGTAGCACCGCTCCTGGTGGATTCCGACTTGGCAAGGTTGAGCGCCACCCCTTTCTCCCTAGAAATAGAGACAACACCTCTTCCGTCGGGCTTCCACCAGCCAAAGTTCACATTGTACGACGGGAAGACGGATCCTTACATGCACATATGCCATTTCCGACAGGTCATGGCTGGACATAGGCGGAATGATGCTCTTATGTGCCTCATCTTTCCGTCAAGTTTGGGCGAACTGGGTTTGAAGTGGTTCGAAAGGCTGCCGGAGGGAAGTATAGAGAGGTGGCATCAGTTGGCCGAAGCCTTTGTAACGCGCTTCAAAACCAACACCAAGACACCCAAGGAAGTAGATCACCTACTAAGTGTCAAGATAGAACCGAGCGACACATTGAAGGCATACAACTCCAGATATTGGGAGACCTTCAATGAGATCTTGGATTGCCTGGTCAACCAAGCAATCACTCAGTACAAGCGTAGTCTCCCGGTCGGACATAGACTGCGAGACTCGCTTACCATGCATCAGTCGACGTCCATGGGCCAGCTTATGCAGCGCATCAATGAGCACATCCGGGTTGAGGATGATGCTTCGGCATCTACCGCGAAGACAACTCCGGTAGGAACGGACAAGAAGACAGCAGGCAAGGTGCACGCAGTTGGACAGGAGTCCAGCCGCTCAAGTGACAGAGCAGAGGAATCAGACCGTGGTTCGAATCGTAAGAACCGGGGTAGAGGACGTCGGAACGACCGGGATGATTACACCAGAGATGATGTTGCGGATGCCAACAGAAGGTTGAAGGCAAGGACTGGCATCACCATGATCTTCAAGATTCCAATCTATCGCATACTTAGTGAAATCCGAGACGAGGAGTATGTCCGATTTCTTGCTAAGTTGGGCGATGGACAGAAGGGCTACAATCCGCGGTATCATTGCACATTCCACCGAGAGAGAGGCCACCGGACTGAGGATTGTTTGCCTTTAAGGAAACACTTAGAAGAGCTGGTCACGGCCGGGCACCTAGACCTTTACATTGATGGCGGCGTAAAGCCAAATCATGCTCCGGTTGATCCCAGGGGACAGGATGACCGAGATGCGCCGTCACAAGGAGTTATTAATGTCATCCACGGCATAGTGGAACCAGAGCGTGTTTGCGAACTCCGGGGTATGATCAAGAAAGCAGAGCATATGAGGGAAGTTCTGTCGGTACAGCCCGCCATCAAGAGGGGGAAGACCGAAGAGAAAGATGTGATAAGTTTCACTTCAAGGGATCTAGAGCGTATCCAAACGCCTCACAACGATGCCCTAGTAGTGACACTTCGCGTCAAGGAATTTGATGTCAAACGGATCGTGATCGATCAGGGAAGCTCGGTCGAGATCATGTATTACGACGCGTTCAAGAAACTCAAGCTCCGAGAGACAAACTTGGCTCCGACAACTTCACCACTTGTTGGTTTCAACTCACAGCCAGAGTGGCCCTTGGGAAAGATTATCCTGCCGGTCAAAGCGGGATCCGTCGTCAATCAGGTGGAGTTTTGGGTGTTACAAGTGCCTTCGACTTACAACCTCATCCTTGGAAGGGGATGGCTCCATGCCATGCAAGCTGTAGCATCGACCTACCACCAGGTGATGAGATTCCCCTCGACTATGGGGTAATCAAGGAGATCTAGGGGGATCAAGTCATGTCCAAATAGTGCTTCGTGGCGGTGAACGGAAGCCGGGCTGCCAAAGGCTTCGTGCAAATGATAGAAGGACCGGAAGACCGAGGAGTTCTGGAGGATGTGGGCACCAAGGCAGAAGACAAAGCTGTGGAGGACTTGGTGGAGGTGCGAATCGACGTGGAGCAACCGGATAAGTTCTTCCTGCTCGGTTCCAGCCTTACTACCTAGGAGAGGACCGAGATGGTTGAGTTCTTGATGGCCAACATTGAAGTCTTCGCGTGGTCGCCCTACGACATGCCCGGCCTCGATCCAAGTTTTATCTGCCATCACCTCAACGTCTTCCCTGGAGCAAAGCCAGTCATCCAGCGAACAAGGAGATCGGCGTTGCATCACGCCGAGGTAGTAGCAGAGGAAGTCAAAAACTTTCTTGAGGCACGAGCAATTCAGGAAGTGCACTACCCTCGGTGGATCTCCGACACAGTAGTGGTTCCCAAGAAGAACAGAAAGTGGCGAGTATGTATTGATTACAAGACACCAACCGAGCTTGTCCCAAAGACAGCTTCCTTACCATTTAATTGACCAATTCGTGGACTTGATTGGACATAATAGGCTCGGCTTGGACGCTTATCGCGCTACCATCGATCGCCATGCATGGGCCTGACCGAGATCACCTCTTTCACGACTCCAAGGGGACTTTTCTGCTACCGAGTCATGCCTTTTGGTTTGAAGAACGCCGGGGCAACCTTTCAGAGGATGGTGACCAAAATGTTTGCTCCTTTGCTTGGCCGGACAATAGAGGCTTACATCGATGATATGGTGGTAAAAAGCCGACATGAGGCAAACCATTTGTCTGACCTAGCCGAGATGTTTGCCATCCTAAAGAAGCACAAGCTGCTTTGAATGCGCCAAAATGTGCCTTTGGCGTGGGGTCCGCAAATTTTGGGATTCCTAGTCAGGAATCGAGGCATCGGCTGCACCCTAGTCGATCGTGAGCTGCAAGAGTTGAAGTAGCCACCATTAAGGACGCAAAGATCTCGCCGGATGGCCGCCGGCTTAATCGATTTATAAGCCGGTCATCATCGATCATTGCCGCCTTTCTTTCAAGCATTGAAGTCCAAGTTCTCATGGGACGAAGAGTGTGACCAAGCTTTGGCCGAGCTCAAGGAATATCTGTCTTCTCCACCATCGTTGGTTACACCTAAGCCGTGAGGAACTCTATCTTTACCTTGCCGCCTCACAAAGACGTTAGCCAAGGCGGTGCTCGTCCGAAAGGAATCAAGCACCTCCCAATCTTTTATGTCAAGAAACCTTGTCAGCCGCGTAAAACAAGGTACTTGCCATTGGAAAAGCTTATGCTGGCATTGATGATGGCTTCAAAGAAGTTGGCATTATTTTCACGCCCACACCATCATCGATCGACCGAAGTTTCCCTTAAGGCCTTGTTTGAACGGGCGGACTTCTCTGGCCCAATCCTCAAGTGGGCGGTCGAATTGGGACAATTTGATGTGAAGTTCCAGTCGCGCACAACTATAAAGGCCCAGACTCGCCGATTTTGTTGGAATTCTCACCGTACCCATCCCAGATGCTCGGTCGATATTGCCACAAGGAAGAAGAAGAGAATGCAAGCGACCGAGATACAAAACTTGGTGGAGTTGCAACGCGAATTTGCGCGCCCACCGGTGCCCTCACCAGGCAATTTCACAATCGGTGACGGGATGACCGAGTCGGGTGGTGTGGTCCCGCCCACTGTCCGCATCAGATCACCAGGGGAAGTAATAGAACTACTTCAAAGACAGCGCCAAGATAATACCACACCGGTGATTCGCCACGGACTTAGGCATTCTAGACCGACTTATGAGTCCGTGTCGAATCAACAAGGGGGTCAAGTAGAACCACCAACGCGAACACGAAATGGACAGCCGAGCAACCGTGATCCTATCACCCTTCGCAACTCTCAGGACCCATCAGACTGTTGAAAGTTTTTTGTGGGGGAAATGTGGAAGCTTTTTTTTGATGGAGCGTCCAACCATCACGGTGCCGGGCTACGTATCGTTCTTATCTCCCCAGATGGCCTAACCATTGAACATTCCATCACCCTTGGCTTCCCAGCATCTAACAACGAGACTGAGTACGAGGCCCTTCTGGCCGGGCTCAAGAGCGCTATTCAGATGAAGGCTACCGAGCTAATGGTGTATAGTGATTCCCAGCTTGTGGTTAACCAAGTCTCTGGGATTTACGAGGCAAAGGATGACAGAATGGCGAAGTACCAAGCTCTGGTCAGGGAACACATCAAGCAGTTTCAGGTAATCAGAGTCCAACAGATTGGCCGTGAAGAAACAAATGAGCCGATGAACCGCCGCCTTGCTTCGATGGTAGATAGTACGCTTCAAACCCCCGCACTGACTTTCTTCCCCGGCCAAGCATTGAAGACGCCGGGCAGACGAATGTACTCTGCGCCCCCCATAATCTTGTTCCTCAGAGATCGGACTCTACCAACCAACAAGAAGGAAGCGCACAAAGTCCAGGTGAAGTCAGAGTGGTTTTGGCTCTCTCCATCTGGTGCGTTATATAAAAAGTCCTTCACTGGTCCTTATCTGAAGTGCGTGCACCCAAGTAGTGTGGAGGCGTTCTTGTACGAAATTCACGAAGGTATCTGCGGCAGTCATATAGGAGGCCGGCCATTGGCCTACCGAGCTATTTCGCAGGGATACTGGTGGCCGTGCATGTAGGCTGATGCACAAAAATATGTCCGCAAGTGCGAAAAATGCCAGAAATTCGCCCATCAGATCCATCACCGCCAGGAACTTCTCCTCTCACCGCCCTGGCCCTTTGCCATGTGGGGGCTAGATATAGTGGGGCCATCGCCAACAAAGACCGGTAACCGAAATTCTTCATGCGCCACAGATTACTTCACTAAATGGGTTGAAGCCGAGCCCTTGGCAACAATCAAAGAGAAAGACGTGAAGCGGTTTGTGGCGAACGTGGTCACGCCTGGCATGCTCCAAAGATTTTGATCTCTGATAATGGCAGCCAGTTTGACGGTCGCCTATTCAGAGGATTTTGTGAAGATCTAAAGATTGAATTTTACAACTCCACTCCAGCTTACCCACAATCCAATGGTCAGGCCGAGGCATCAAACAAGACTATTCTTGATGGGTTGAAGAAACGGCTGGAGAAGGCAAAGGGAAAATGGGCTGAGGAATTACCCAGCGTCCTTTGGGCATATCGAACAACCCCGTGGCGATCTACCGGGGAGACTCCATTTGCTTTGGCTTATGGCATAGAGGCGGTCATACCTTTGGAAGTTGGCATGCCCACCCTAAGAAGCGAGAGTTTTGAGCCAGAACTGAACGCCGAGGCAATTGCCTTGGAGCTGGACCTAGTGGAAGAGCGTCGGGAGAAGGCTCTCATCCATGTGGCCACCTACCAACAAGAGCTCTCAAAGAAGTACAACAAGATGGTGCACCCCAGACCGTTCAAAGTTAGTGATTGGGTTTTGAGGAAAGTTATGGGCAACACCCTGGTGCCAGGTGAAGGCAAACTAGGGGCAAATTGGGAAGGACCCTACAAGATCACCGGTCTGGCGGGCAAGGGGGCTTACCACTTGGAGGATCTGGAGGGAAGAGCAATACCCCGGCCATGGAATGCGGCCAACCTCAAACTGTATTATTTCTAGCTTTAGCTTTCTCTTCTTGTGCAAAGGAATTTTTTGGCTTGCACTTCAGAATGTAATTCTTTTTGTCAATATATAGAAGTGATTTTGCTTTAGCACTTGGATTGCTGTCTTAATGTAAAAACCGAGATGATTTGCTCCGGTTGGTGGAATTGATGTTTTGTTCAACTTAGATATTTCTTGCCGAGATGTTTTGTTCCGGCTGGAAGAGTTGGTGTTTTGTCCAACTTAAGATTCCCAACTGAGATGATTTGCTCCGGTTGGTGGAGTTGATGTTTTGTTCAACTTAGATATTTCTTGCCGAGATGTGTTGCTCCGGCTGGAAGAGTTGGTGTTTTGTCCAACTTAAGATTCCCAACCGAGATGATTTGCTCCGGCTGGAAGAGTTGGTGTTTTGTCCAACTTAAGATTCCCAACCGAGATGATTTGCTCCGGTTGGAAGAGTTGGTGTTTTGTCCAAACTTAAGCCATCCCAGCCGAGATGATTTATCCCGGTTGAAAAAGTTGGTGTTTTGTTCAACTTAGTTATTCCCAACCGAGATGACTTACTCCGGTTGGCAGACTTGGTGGTTCGTTCAACTTGTTATTACCAACCGAGATGGACATTCCGGTTTATGAAATTGCTTAAGTACTTCAACCGAGTTATGTATTCCGGTTGACGAAGTGTTCAAATTTATGATTTATACCGAGATGTTTTGCTGAAGATGGAATTGATGACAACCGTGCAAACACTTAGCAAAAATATCAAGTTTTTCATTGATAGAAAGTCAATACAAAAGGTGGGGACAGAGCCCGGTTACATCAGAAATGCAGAAAGCAGACATACAAAACGAAGAGAAAAGAAACCTAAGCTAGGGGGGAGAGATCAGGGAACTTCTCATCAGGCTCCAGGTTAACCGTGGCGGTCTGGTCCTGGACACCGGTCTCAGTCTGGCCGGGCTGTTCCTGTGCGGTTTGGTCCTCTCCTTCAACATCTTTCTCACCCTCTTCTTCAAGTCCTTCCTCGGCCTCGGCTTGCAGTGCACTGAAGACGTCATTGGCATATGGAATGAGGTATGTCGGTAAGAAGACAGCCGGTGGAGAGGCAAACACATCAGTATCAGGGCCCTGACCGAGCTGTTGACAGGCAGCCTTCCATCCTGCCTTGAAGTAAATGTCTTGTGTGGCGAAGACTTGTTTCTTGTAATTCTCCTCGGATTCATTGAAGCCGGCGTTATTGGCATCCTCGCAGTCCTTTTTTCTGGACTTCTTAAGTGCATCGAGCTCGGCCTGGAGCTCGTCTTTCTTTTTCTCGGCCGCATCAAGTTGGCCGAGCAGCCTGTTATTGTCAGAGTTGGCATCTTCGAGCGAGGACTTTTCTTGGCCAAGCTCGGTCTGGAGGCTTTGCACCTGGTTGGTCAGGTCGGCCGCCGCCGTAGCCTGTATGCGCTCCATAACCAGGTGTTGTTTTTGAATGGCCTGCAAAAAGCTAATTTGATTAGCGAAGGAACCGGACAAACACTTAGTGAAAATTTCAGTGGCAGATTGAGACTTACCCTGGCCATGGACTTGACGGATGACTTTATCAACCGAGTGTCAGGAATGTGGTCACTGCCGACCACGTTGCTCAGTAGTAGCAGCGCCTTGGAAAGATCAAAGGCGAGTAAGTGCTCTTTGTCACCCTTGATTGACGCTGTCGCCGGGATGTCCTTTCCCCGGTGTTTCAATTGCGGACGCCATGCCAGTACTGGGTCAGCTGTTTTATATGGTTGTTCGGTAGTGAGCTCGGCCACCAACTCGGCAGACGGATCCGCGTGGGCTCTTTTGCTAGCCTGGCGTTGAGTTGGTTGCTTGCTGGATTGCCCGGCTACTGGGGAAGAAAGAGCGATCACGACGTCGCTTGCTTGTCCGATGGCTGGAGAGCGGATGACCACGCTTGGTATCTCGGCTGAAGTGGCGGTGAGCAGGTTCTTGATTCTGCTTCGTTTGGCCATCTCTTGATCCTCTGTCAAGCGGATAAGGGAGACGTCTGGCAAGGTTGGGTCTGGTGGAGGTGATAGAGCGCGAAGGAAGTTTGTGACTTTACTCCAGTGGGGAGCGGAGTATCTGTATGTGGGAGTGTAGCCGAGCAGTTCGTTGCAATCTCGGTCACGGTAGCGAAGCGCGGTCCTGATTGGCTCAACGTTGGGAAAGTGATAATTGGCTTGCAAGGCTTGGATTACTGCAAAAGAGACCAGAGAAAATGATTAAGTACAGAAACATGAAGAAAGTAAATCG
The DNA here is from genome assembly GCA_025200525.1 of Camellia lanceoleosa. Taxonomy (NCBI): domain Eukaryota; kingdom Viridiplantae; phylum Streptophyta; class Magnoliopsida; order Ericales; family Theaceae; genus Camellia; species Camellia lanceoleosa. The sequence continues at coordinate 32,275,392 of CM045766.1, forward strand.
ACGGAGCTAATTTGCGCGGCTTACATGTGCTGCCAAAGTTTTTGCTTATCATCCAGCCCGATACCGCGGCTGTCTCGTAATTGCCTGACACCCAGAAGAAATCATCGTCATGAAGATCCTTGTCTGGAGTGCCGGTCATGATTTTCTCTCTGCCCAGTCTAATTTTAAGATAATAGGCGAGACCGTCGCCGGTGTGGCCTAATAAGTATTGGCGAAGGATCTCAGCTAAACCCAGGCTTATGCCTAGCCGATTGTTTAGTTCGTGCACGCCGTTTATTATTCGGTAGGTGTTGGTGGATACTTGGGTTGGTGCTAGCCCGGTCCGGCGCAGGAACTCGGTCATCAGGGGATTGATTGGGAAGCGGAGGCCTCCTTCTACTATTGACAGGACGGTCAAGGGGCATCGGTCAAGTCTGCCCCAGGGTGTTGTCTTCTCTTCCGCCAGCTCTAGATGGACGTCGGTCGGGATGCCGTACTCCTCTCTAAACACATCCAGCGCAGCTGGAGTGTCCACTAGGAAACGGAATTTCCCCATGTGGCCGAGCTAGTGTATCTCGGCTGAGAGGTTTGGCACTATGCTAATTGGATGTTGCTCGGTCTTGAGAGCCTCAGATGTGGTCAAAGGTCCCCTTAGACTCTGCAAGAAAAGGATGGCAAGTGTGAGTGTGAGCGCGGTTGCGCAAAGTGAGCTTGACTTTAGCTCGGTCATAAAGAGTGCCAAACCACCTCGGTTGTCTAAGCTTATCAAGGAGCTCTACGCCTAAGCGACCAGATATTAGCTTCTTGAACCACTGTGTCCTTTTCGCTATCTCGGTTTTTGCTGGGTTTGTGACAAACATGTTATTTGCTCGGTAGTAAAGGTTTTTTGGATCAAATGAAGACCAGGAGCCCGGTCCGCTCCAGTTCTTCGGTATTCTTCAGGAAAAATGAAGAACACCATGAACGTTTAAAGGTTTTGGATCGTTTTGGTGCCCAAATTCTAAAAGCTATGTTTTTCTGCCCTAATGTGTGAAATATCAAAGAAAATGACAATAAAAGGGGAGTTGAAGGACTTACCAGGCTGGGGCAGTGAGTTCTTCTCCTTCGAGCTCGAGATCAGCAATGTCAAGAGATGGGCAAGAGCTCTGGAAGGCTTGGAATGGCAGAAGATCAGTAAAAAAGAAAGGAAAGTGAGGGGGGCATGTATATAGGCATCGCGAGGCCGCCAAAAATTTGAATTTCTTACGACAGCTGGTTGGCTGCTCAAGGACCAATGAGAGGATGCCACCTATCACCATTAATGGCAGCGTCAGAGTTGAAGAGACGGGGGGCAGGTGAGGCGTCAGCCGGGCAAAATGAAGAGACAGCGAGATCAGAATGGGGCGTTGACCGAGGAGGAGACTGGGCTAGCCAGAGGGCAGGCATGCCAACCAGCCCGGTTGACGATAAATAAGCTGAGGACCGAGGAGGTGATACCCCGGTCAGAATAGGTAATCCCAGTCACGCTTCAGCGGACGGAATTAAGGGGCAATTGAGAGGGAGATTTATGATCTGGAATTGGGCCGAGGTAACAACCGAGCAGGTTGGGAGCCAAATGTGGCATTGGGCCGAGATGATCTGCGATCCGCCCAGAATTGGGCTACTAGGACTTGGGCCGGGCAAGTGTTGGGCCAAGTATGCGCCGCCCAGTCCGGAAAGAAGTTGCTCGGTTAAGGCAACGCTCGGTTGGACCAAGCTACGTGTATGGCATAGACGAAGCCAGTCGGGTTAATACGCGCGAAAGGCATCACCGAGGTACTGCTCAGCGGCAGGAAGGCCGACCACAGTCAAGTTAAATGACCGGCGCTTAGAAAGGCGTAGTCAGCCGAGATACTTGTTTGCTCGACAGGAAGGCCGACCACAGGTGAGCACGAGATGTCTCGGGCATGGCTTTGCCGAGATGCTGCCTAGCCCGGTTCTCTTGAGCTTAGCCAGTGAAGTGCTTGGGCATGTAGCACAGCCCGGCCATGGATAGAGCAGCTCGGCTGCCGAGCTCCAGCAGAGAAGGCTGGCAGTTGAGATTAGGTGATGTTCAGCAAGGTTTACGCTGACAGATGGGATAGCAGAGCCACGTGTCAGGAGATGACTGGGAGTGGATATGGGGCGCAGAGGGTATATAGGCATGTCTGCGCCCCCCATACGTGGGGGACGAACACTTTGTAAGTAAATGCTTACACTCAAACACTCTTCTCTCTCTCTCTCTCTATCCCTAGGTGTGTGCTAATTTGATCGTCGGAGGGGTTTTCCGACCACACACTGCCGGGTAGCTCACCGCCGTTGTGCTTTCAGGTGATTGGACAGAAACGGAGCTCGGAAGAAAGGAGTACGGGCTTGCCGGAATATTTGTTCCCCGTACATTAATTAATTTGTTGTAATAATTAGTTAAGTAGTTTAGCTAAATTATTCATTTCGGTTTGTAATAGTTAGTTAATTCGTAGTAATTAGCTTAGCTAGTTAGTTTATTTGGACCCTTCTGCGTGAGGGTACAATGTTGTAATAATGTGTATGTCTTCCAACCCTACGTCTTTCTCCCTTTTATTTAACTGTTTATGATGGTTAGTTTAGGGCATCATGTTTTTGTTTAGCATACTCCATGATTTGCATCCACTTGTTTTTGCATGCACCGAGACTCGGTACATCATTATAACTTGCATTGCTAGTTTATCGCTTCTTTGAATACGTGCTCAAACTGCATGCTATCAAATTGCTTCATATGCCATATTAGTAGCCGAGCCTAGTAATTGCATATCGCATGTGTTGCATTAGTCATATTGCATAGTTAGAATCATGCATTATTCTAACTCTGTCATCTTTTTTGGCTTGGAGTACTAGGTGAGCTTTCATTTGTTTTAACATATTGCATGAATGTGATTGTTGCCATGTCAAAGCATGTTCACCATGAGACTAAGTGCTTATCTGATAAACTGCTTGAATGCTTGTGGATGAAAGCTAATTGCTTGAATTAGAATAATTTGAGTAATGTACATATGCGATCACTTTTTCAAGTGGTACATATTCGAAACAATTTTCAAAAACAAACATGAGATCAAGTGTTCCAATTCTTGCAAATTAGTCTATACTTGTGTGTGTGCGCATCACATAGTAATACTAGCCTAATAATCGGAATAAGAGTATATAATATAGATAAGATTCATATCATGATTAGTAGAGACCGATCTTTGATCGGGCGAGCGAGAGTGCTCAATTCATGACCTTTCCCTCTCGTACCTAAGTTCCTGAGCCGAGACAATCTTGGTGATGATGGACACGTTTTTTGCCACGAGTCATGGGTTTCCTAAATTTTTTTCAAAATATTTAGGTGGTGACTCTGTATCTGACAAAGTAGTTCATTTTTGGCATTTTGATTCAAAATCGATTTTTCAAAAGATTTGCCGAATTTGGACTCTTTGGTATTTATTTATTTCACATTGCACTTGTGAGATTAGATTCAGAACCGCGAGAGTCTGATATTGTAAGGCTTATTTGTCTTCCAAAAGTGGGCACGAAAAGTTAAGCTGCAGTTTTTAGCGACTCTGTTGGGGACTTAGAGAACTTGACTTGAAATTCATGATATTAAATTTTATCTACACTTATATGTTTCATTGCATTGCATTTGCATTGGTGTGCTTAAGTCACTGTGTTTACCATTTGCTATTCCTGGACAACTTGCTAGAGGTTTGCCTAAAAGCTTGCCAAAAGGCTGACTGGTCATGGGCTATGCCATGATGGGAACACAACCTTTGGATCTGGATTACTGCTTTATTATTTGATTCTCTTTTCACTTCTCGATGTTAAGTGTGAGAGGTATATTAGGTAGTCTTGCCGAGTACCCTTCTGACCATTCGGCCTAGTTGCATATCGAAAGCCATAGACTGTTCCAAACTAGGACAGGATGCTCACTCGAAATGAAGGATTGCATGAAACTGTTTTGTTTGAATAGTGAACCCTAGTTCCTGACGAAACTAGGACAGGATAACCCTACCCCCTCATAGGGGTGTTTTCGGCTCTCACTTAACTGGTATGTTCTTCATAGTGAAACTGTATAAGAATGTGCACATCAGTTATGAGTTTGGTTTCTGTTTTGGGAGCAGAATTCAGTGTTGAGTGCAGTCCTATAGCTTTGATTACATTTGTGTTGGTAACATCATTAGCTGAGGTGTCAGGCGATTTCGACATCGCTTTTTGCTTTATTTCTTTTTGCTAGGTAGTTTAACACCATAGCTTCAGAAAGTTTGGATATCCCCCAAGTACTCTGGACCAGAGTCAGAAGGCTTTGCAAAGTTGGGGATCTTGCTCGGGGATAGCCCGTGTTTACTTCACTTCCACCGACTACAAGACGAAGGAGAGTCAGGTAGAGTTCACCGGTCCAGTTTTTACAGCAGTCACCCCTCAATTCACCTGTATCCAGCCAGGTTCAGGGACAATCTTCTACTTCTAGTCCAGTATGGGATTACTCACCTATTCCGATGACACAGTATCCCTCAATCAGTATGGAGGAATTGATACATCATTTTTAGCAATTAGTTGAAACCTTACAGCAAGATGCTGCCCGTCAAGCCGAGGTAATAAATAGGCTACAACAATAGCAACCGCAGCTGACAGCAGCCTCTGCATCCCATGCACCTTCCATGGGTATCCCAACACCCGGAGCCACTGCCCATACTGCTAATGTCCAAGAAAATCAGGGCAATCTGGTAGAGCTAATCCCAGCACAAACCTCCAAAGCACCTGTGCATCAAACCGAGGCTTCGTTTAAGTTTAAGGTTGACCCAACTGTACTCAAGGTCAATAAACTGGATAAGCTATTCAAGAGAGCACAAGGTGTTAACTTCATCCCGAACATAGAGGACAGGTCTACCGACTCTGCAGTGACATTGCCAGATCGATTCAAAATGCCGCACATCGACCAATTCAACGGCTCTAGAGATCTAATGGTTCATCTTTGGCTGTTTTCAGACATCTTGCGGCCGATGGGCCTAACTAGATTACAGAAGCTGTCTCTATTTGGCCATACCATGTCTGGTATAGTGGCTATTTGGAATGCGAAGTTGGAAGATTCTGTCAAGAAAAATTTGGAGGAGATGGCCTAGGCCTTCATCGCACAGTATTCGTATAACATGCAAATTGAGGTCACAACTCGTGATCTCGAAGCAATACGCCAAGAGCCGAAAGTGGGCTTCTCAGAATTTGTGACGAGGTGGAGAGCTAAGGTCTCGATGATGACCACAAGGCCTTCCGAAAAAGATCAGATAAGGATGGTAGTCCGCAATCTGCACGGGAAGTTGTTATAGAAAATGATCGTCCTACCTCTGTTCACATTCACCGAGCTCCATGAGATGGGGGTTCAAATCGAAGATGTCATGAAATAAGAGTTGATTATAGATGAGAATGAGCCAGCCAAAAGGCCTTTTGTCCGCAGTTCCAATGCTACCACTAGTGGTAGTACAACTGCAAGGCAGTTAAATGTGAGCGTTGTCACCACCACAACCAAGACTACCAATCCCTTTGCCAACACAACTCCACAAGCTTCAGCCAACCGTACTTGATCCCAGAGGACTTTCACCCAACTTTACATGACCCTATCTCAACCCATGAAGGTACTAGTCAAGAAAGGGCACCTGAAGCCATTAAAGCATTGCCCACTACCTGATCCTCTTCACCCAAACACAACCCAACAAAATATTGCTGTAGACGTCCCCGAACGCCCCTGGAGGGTTAAGTCCCGTTCCGTTCATATTGGGGTCACTACAGTTCAAGGACTCAAATGTCACGGTTCTTAATCTTGAACCAAAGAGTCCAAATCCGGCAAATCAATTTTGAAAACTGATTTTTGAAAGAAGTGCCAAACATGGACTGCTTTGCGAATCTGAGTCGCCACCTAAATGTTTTTAATGGGAAATTTAGGAAACCCCGACTCGGTGCCAAAGGCCACGTGTCCGTCATCACCAAAGTTGCTCGCTCGGGAACTTGGGTACGATTAGAAGGTCACTCGTGAGCACTCGCTTCGCCGATCAAAGACCGGCCTCTACTAACCATGATATCTGATTTTGAAAATATTGTACGTTCTTATTCCGGTTATTAGCCTAGGTTACTATGTGATGCGCACAGCATACAAGTATAGACTGGATCGCCTGAATTGGAACAAAACATTTCATGCTTGTTTGTTTGAAAATGGTTTGATGGTGCTACTCGCAAGTAGGGTAAGACGTGGATTTGCCACCCTCGGGTGGGCTTAAGAAAACATGATTTTGCCACTATCTAGTGGGCTTTAAAACAAACATTTGATGAATTGTTCCAATCCAAATAACCCAACCTCTACCCACAGGCATTCAAGCAGTTATATCACATAAGCACATAGCCTCATGGTAAGCATGCTATCATGGCAGTCACTCACACGCATGCAAGGATGCTAAAGCATAAAACTCACCGAGTACTCCAAGCCAAAACAGAAACTCATTAGAAATCATGCATGATCCTAAATATACAAGATTGCCTAATGCAACACATGCAAAAATGCAACTATAGAAGGCTCGGCTATCCTAAACATGGCATATGGAATGCTACAGCTAACATGTATTCAACTTGGAATTGAAATACAAATGCAGTTAGTATGATGCACCGAGCCCGGTGCATGCAAAACAGATGAATGAATGCAAACATGCTATCATACTGTATGCTAATTGAAACATGCCCTAATCTAACCATCATAAGTAGGTAAATAAAAAGGAAGAAAGACGTAGGATTGGAAGACATACATCACACTCACCCACACTTATAACAATTTTGCCCTCGCACAGAGGGTCCAAATAAGTATACAGTCCCGAATAAAAGAATAGTACAGTCCAAATAATACAATCTAAATAATGTACAAATTCCTAATTAATTAACAAATTAACTAAGAAAGCTGTAAAACTGGCATACAAGCCAGGGACTGCCTTGATTCCACTCCGGGTGATGAATGATGCATGTTCGGGTTGCCTTTGTGCGGAAATCCATGACGATGCCCCAATTAGCCTCTGTTTGCACCGTTTGAAATGCGCAAGCTCGAAAAGTTCTTGATTCTTCATTTTGCCGCAACAGAGGAAAGGAAAGGGCATGGCAATGTATTTTCACAAATGTATGCATGTCTCGATCCTCGTGCCACCAATCACGATATCGATGCATGATGGCCGAGAGCCGAATCGCACAACTCAATATGAAATAAATGCATATGAAAATACAACAAAACCTAACTCCATCATGGATAATCCGGAGTGTCGCGGATCGGGAATTGAGACACGTTCCGTCACTCGAGTACGGAACGCATTTCGCGTGCGGGCTAACTCATATCCCGAACACGATGCAATATGTATGATATGCATGAAATGCAACTAAGATACAACCTAACATGCGCAATGCTATGGAATGGCATACACGATACACGAGGAAACATGGCATACACAATGCGCTAATATACAACATAGCATACACAATGCTATGGAATGAAATGGCATACACAATGCAATATGGACTTACACTAACATGAGTGGACCTCGGCCGCACTCACATAAAAGGCCATAATGATGAAAATGAGACAACTCGGGATACGTGCACGCGTGCACGCAAACCGAGAACCGAACCTACGGCACGGAATGCCACTCTAACAAGACATGGCAAGACACAAAAAATGGCATACTATCATGCAAAAATCAGAGGTAAAATGAGATGCAAAACAGCCCCAAAACCCGGTAAAATGAAACCCGATGCATGAAACGAGTCCCGAAACACGGATTTTGGCGCATGAAATGGCCTATAGCTATACAATGCATACATAATTTGAATATGAAATGAAAAGACAGAAGAAAGGAAGCCCCGAGAAAAGCATTTTTACAGTTTAGAGTGAGGCCAAACAATGGGCCCAAGTAGGGCTAAATTAGCATACAAAAATGACTCCGCGGGGGAGGTAATGAAGCAAGTCACAAATTATGGCCCCAAACAAAGAGGGGGACTTCTACAGTATTGAAGAGGGGCCAAAAATATGCTGTATTATAGTTTATGACAGGTCCCAAAAACATATACAAGTATGCTTAAAATGCTATGCAAGAAATAGTCCAACAAAGGGGCAAAGATGCAAGTGGTGCATGGAGGTCTCAAAAAAGTGAGGGCCCTTCAACAATGTTGAAGAGGGACCCAAAATAAGGCTTTTTACAGTTTAGTACCAGCCCCAAAACAGTATACAAATAGGCTCAAAATACTATGCAAAATGAGGCCACCAAGAGGGCTATAACATGAATTATACCAAGGATGTCTCAAAAAGCCATAGACCCTCAATGAAACATGAAGAGGGATTCAAAATAATCCCCTTTTTATTTCTGCTCAGGGTCGAAAAACAGAGACACAATAGGCTAATAAATCATGCAAAAATGGGGACCAAAGAGGGGTTCAATGGCAAGTGACACATGGAGGTCCCAAACAAGGATGAGCCCTTCTTCAATGTTGAATAAGGCCTCAAAATAAGCCTATTCACAGTTTACATCAGAGCTCAAAACAAACTACACATAGGCTAAAAATATCATGCAAAAATATGGCACAAAGAGGGCTAAAGAGGCAAGTACCAAAAGGGGGTCTCAAACAGTGAGAGAACCTTAATGAAAGATGAAATAAGCTAAAAAAAATTCTACTTTCAATTTTATTCGGAGCTCAAATGTATAAGAAAGAAGGGCTAAGATATAGACCAAGAAAAGAGCAAAAAAGGGAAAAACGAGACTCACCCTTGAAGAATCAAACTTTAGCAGCCCCTTGGTCCAAAATACAGCACTTCTAGCCTCTGGAAAGGTCCTCCAAGCCGCTGGAATGGAGCGGTGGTGGTGGTGCTAGGTGGTGGTGAAGAAATGGTGTAGGACTTTTAAGGTTTTGGTGCTTGAAATATAGAGAGAGAGATTGTATATATGAGACTCAAACCAAAGTCTTCTAACCCAGAAAAATGCAGCTGGAGCTCTGGTTTTATAGACAAAAAGGGATGGAAAAGAGGGGGAAAAAAGGGGGGGAAATTCGGATTCAAAATTCTCCCCAAAATGGCCAAAAGGTGAGCTAAATGGGCAAGTGATAGCTGCGGGTCCCAAATGGCTGAGAGCCCTTCAACAAAGTTGAAGAGGGGCTCAAAATAAGATGCTTTCTAGTTTTCATCAAGCCACGAAAATAAATAAAAGTAGGCCTAAACTATCGTACAAGAAAAGGGGAAAATGGAGGGGTAAAGAAGCAAGTGATAGATGGAGATGTCAAACATCAAGAGGTCCTTAATAAAACATGAAAATGAGTTCAAAATATGACTATCTCAAGTTTGGGTCGGAGTCCAAAAATGTAGAATGAAGGTTCGGGAGCCGAAACACGCAGTTCGGGGTCCCGAAAGTGGGCTGTTAGGCACCGGGAGTGGTGCTCAACCACGAAGTTGGTCTCTCGGACCACAGTGTCCCTCAAAAGGGAGGAAATAAGGTGTGTGCCAAAAAAACAAAGCAAACGGAGGTGGTTAAGCGGTCTCGAACCGAGGCACACGGCCGACAACTCCGAAAAACCGGGAACCGGGCTCCAAACAGGAAAAATGGCTTACGACCACAAAACGTAGCCTACGGCCACTGAGAGATGGTCTACGAGACCTCTCCCTCCCTTTGGGAAGAGAAAACAGAGAAAACAGGGCCTGGTTCGCAAACCGAGGCAAAGCACAAAAGAGTCCGGAAGTCCGGAGGCAAGGCTCGCCGGGACTCCGCAACCTCAGGACGAGCACAATATGCAACATCACCAAGCGCTCAATCGGTGACGTCTGAGTCTTAAGGTCGGTCAAAAATGGGATGTCTACAACTGCGTGTTTCACCAACAGCATGGTCATGATACCGACAAATGCTTTCGACTGCGTCATGAGATTCAAGACCTTATCGACAACAAGGCGATCGCACCACCCTAAAAACCAAATATAACTACAAACCCCTTCCAACCCACAATCAAGTTCCTTTACGTCAAAATCTAAACATGATCCATACACTGGCCATCCCCTATGACCCCAGCGTATATATTACCCTTTCCTACCTACCAAGACCGACGTTGTTCATTTTCGAAAGCACATATTTGTGCATGATGGACACGTCCGCATTTTAACCCAAGCCTGTGGTGGTGACAGTTGCAGTAGAAGAGAGGTCGACCTTGAAAGAAGGTATGAATCCGTTGCCAAAGAGCTCTGAGGACTTACCTAATTGGGTGTACAATCCAAGCTGCTACATTGTGCCGACTGGTCAAATCAATCCTAAAGTGGTGTTGCCAACCTTGGTAAAGCTTAATATGGTCAGGGAAGATGGCCCGAGCAAGGGGTTGGATGATTTGACGGAACTCGAGGAGGATTTAGACAACCTGCAGTTCTCTGATGAGCAGGATCAAAGGGATGTCCAGATTGGCTGGTTCAACTTGAATGGATCAACTGATAAGTCTAGGTGGCTAAGTGATGAACTGGATAGGGAGGAAGGAACTGAAATAAAACTGAAGGAAAAGGAACTAGGAATTAATGTGGTGGCCAGAAGGGCCGATGATAAGAGAAAGTTGCCAGAGAACACTGGCATGGAAAGTTCAGCTCAGAAACTGAGCACTGTGAGCATTACGGGCACAAAACAGGAAGCTGCACTGAAGCAGTTTGAACAAGAGAGGGTTGAAGACAACCAAAAAGCAGTACTTGCCCAATACCCTGTGGGGGATACATGTGAGGTAAGGGTAATACAAAAGGAACCGGACAACTGTTTGTCAGCTGTTGAAAGTGTATGGTGGGACGATGACGATCTGCGTCTGGCCCACACCAACGAAGACTGGGGTAAGTGTCTTCCAGACAACACGTGGTATGCTGAAGAAATAGATCACATGACAAGAAGTGGGCGGTATTTTAAGTCACCGCACTTAGATTAAGTTGAGGCATTTGGAAAAGATAGAGAGGTCGAGAAACAGAAAGAGAAAAGTCGGAAGAAGAGGCAATGTTGAAATAGCTTAAGAAAATCCAAGCTGACATCTCAATCTGGGGGTCTTCTTATGGCCTCCTGGGTACAGCGACAGACAGTACTGTCAGCAATGGACAAGGCTAAATTGTCCATTGACACAACCCCCGAACAGCTTGTGGGATTGGTCTTTCCAGGTGGCACCAGGCCAACCCTAACCTTCTATGACAAAGAACTGTCGCCGGAGGGCTCAGCTCACAACAAACCCTTGTACATATCTGTGAAGTGTAAGGAAAAATGGGTACAGGTGGTGTTGGTAGATACTGGTTCGGCCATCAATGTTTGTCCTTCTCGCACAGCCTATGCAATTGGCCTTAAACCAATGGACTTTGTTCCGACAGCCCACGTAATTCGGGCATATGATAACATGATGTAGACGTCCCCGAACGTCCCGGGAGAAATCTCGTTTTGTTCATTGGGCTTACTACAGTTCAGACTCAATGTCACGGTTCTAAATCTAATCTCACAAAGTGCAATGCAAGATCGATAAATCACCAAAGAGTTCAAAATCTGGCAAATCGTTTTGAAAAACAGATTTTAGAAAGAAATGCCAAACATGGACTGCTTTGCCAGATAAAGAGTCGTCCCCTAAATATTTTATTTTGGGGGAATTTAGGAAACCCTGACTCATGCCTAAGGCCACGTGTCCGTCATCACCAAAGTTGTCTCGGCTTGGGAACTTGGGTACGATTGGGGAAGGTCACTTCGTGAGCACCCCCACTCGCCGATCAAAGATCGGCCTCTACTAACCATGATATCGAGTTTTGAAAACATTATGTGCTCTTATCCCGGTTATTAGCCTAGAATTACTATGTGATGTGCGCAACATACAAGTATAGATTGGATCGCCTGAGTTGGAACAAAACATTTCATGTTTGTTTTTGAAAGCGGTTTGTTACTCGCAAGTAGGCTAAAATACGAATTTTTCCACCCTTAAGTGGGCTTAGAAAACATGGTGATTTGCCACTATCTAGTGGGCTTAAAACTCGCAATCAATGAATTGTTCTAATTCAGATAATCCAACCTCCACCCATAGGCATTCAGGCAGTTATATCACATAAGCACTTAGCCTCATGGTAAGCATGCTATCATGGCAGTCACTCACACACATGCAAGGATGCTAAAGCATAAACACTTACTGAGTACTCCAAGCCAAAGAAAGAAGTTAATTAGAAATCATGCATGAATCCTAACTATGCTGAGATACCTAATGCAACACATACAGGTATGTAACTAAGATAGGCTCGGCTATTCTAAGATGGCATATGGAATACAACAGATAACATGTATTCAACTTGGAATTGAAATACAATACAGTTAGTATGATACGCCGAGCCCGGTGCATGCAATATAGATGAATGAATGCAAACATGCAAACATATAGATGCTAATTTGAAACGTGCCCTAAAACTAACCATCTTAAGCTAGTAAATAAAAGGGAGAAAGACGTGGGGTTAGAAGACATACATCACACACGCACATTTATTACAACATTGCCCTCTTGCAGAGGGTCCGAATAAATATTACACAACCAAAATGAATAACTAATTATTACACAACATTAGCTAATCAGACGCCCCAACGCATCCCGGAAAGGGAGGCGAGTCCCCTGCTCGTTCGATATTGGGTCACTACAGTTCGAAGGACTCAAATGTCACGGTTCTTAATCTTGAACCAAAGAGTCCAAATCCGGAAAATCGTTTTGAGAAAAAAAAACAGATTTTTGAAAGAAGTGCCAAACATGGACTGCTTTGCCAGATAACAGAGTCGCCACCTAAATATTTTTTAAATGGGAAATTTAGGAAACCCTAACTCGGTGCCAAAGGCCACGTGTCCGTCATCACCAAAGTTGCCTCGGCTCGGGAACTTGGGTACGATTGGGGAAGGTCACATCGTGAGCACCCCCGCTCACCCGGTCAAAGACCGGCCTCTACTAACCATGATATTTGTTTTTGAAAACTTTGTGCGTTCTTATTCCGATTATTAGCCTAGGTTACTATGTGATGCGCACAGCATACAAGTATAGACTGAATCGCCTGAATTGGAACAAAACATTTCATGTTTGTTTTGTGAAAATGGTTTGATGGTGCTACCCGCAGGTAGGCTAAGACGCGGATTTGCCACCCTCGGGTGGGCTTAGAAAATATGATTTTGCCACTATCTAGTGGGCTTAAAACAAACATTTGATGAATTGTCCCAATCCAAATAACTCAACCTCCACCTACAGGCATTCAAGGCAGTTATATCACATAAGCACATAGCCTCATGGTGAGCATGCTATTCATGGCAACACTCACACGCATGCAAGGATGCTAAAGCATAAAACTCACCGAGTACTCCAAGCCAAAACAGAAGCTTGTTAGAAATCATGCATGATCCTAAGTATACAGCAATGCCTAATGCAACACATGCAATAATGTAACTATAGCAGGCTCGGCTATTCTGAACATGACATGTGGAATGCTACAACTAACATGTATTCAATTTGGAATTGAAATACAAATGTAGTTTGTATGATGCGCCGAGCCCGGTGCATGCAAAACAGATGAATGATGCAAACATGCTGTCATACTGTATGCTAATTGAAATATGCCCTATATCTAACCATCGTAAGCAGGTAAATAAAAGGGAAGAAAGACGTGGGATTGGAAGACATACATCACACTCACACACCCTTATTACAATTATGCCCTCGCGCAGAGGGTCCGAATAAATAAGAATACAGTCCGAAATGAAAGAATAATACAGTCCGAATAAAAAAATATTACAGATTTCTAATTAACAAATTAATTACAAAAAAGTAAAACTAGCATGCAAGCCAAGGACTGCCTTGCTACTGACGAGTGATGTATGCTGGGCTGCCTTGGTGCGGAAATCCACTGGGATGCCCCAATTAGCCTCTGTTTGCAATATTTCTCGAAATGCGTGTCAGACTCCGAAGACTTGCTGATTTTTGATTTTGCTGCAACAGAGAACAGGAAAAGGGCATAGCAGTGTATTTCACAAATATATGCATGCCTCGATCCTCGTGCCACCAATTACGCATATCGATGCATGATGGCCGAGGAATCGGATTGCACAACTCAATATAGGATGAATGCTACAACAAAGCCTAACTCTATCATGGATTATCCGGAGTGTCTGTGACTTGGGAATTGAGACCCGTTCCGTCACTCGGAGTACGAAACATGCCTCGTTTCCCGTGCCCGGGCTAACTCTTATCCCGAACACGATGCAATATGCATGATATGCATGAATGCAACTAATATACGATCCTAACATACACAATGCTATGAAAATGAGATGTCTCGAAATGCGCGCACGCGGGCACGCAAACCGAGGCAATGATCCTAAGACATGACATGGCATACGCAATGCGATTGGACTTATACTAACATGAGTGGACCTCAGCCACACTCACATAAGAGGCCGTCGGATGAAAATGAAATGCCTCAAAATGCGTGCACACCGGCACGCAAACCGAGGCGATGGCATATACGATGCAATGATGCTAGAATGAGGTGCCTCGAAATGCGTGCACACGGGCACGCGAACCGAGGCAATGACATGCTGAATGCAATGATGCTAAAATGGGGTACCCCGAAATGCGTGCACACGGGCACGCAAACCGAGGTAATGACATAAAGACACGAAACGACCAGAAATATGATATACAATGAGACTAAAATGAGATGTCTCGAAATGCGTGCCCACGGACACGCAAATCGAGAAAATGGCATACATAATGTAATGGGACTAAAATGAGATATGCGATGCAATATGGGCTTACACCAACATGAGAGGGCCTCAGCCACACTCACACAGGGGGCCATCGGATGAAACTGAGGTGTCTCGAAATGCGTGCGCGCGGGCACGCGAACCGAGGCAATAGCATACGGAATGCGATGAGACTAAAATGATATACAGAATGCAAAATGGACTTACACTAACATGAGTGAGCCTCAGCCACACTCACATAAGAAGCCGAGGGATGAAAATGAAGTGCCTCGAAGTGCGCGCACACGGGCACGCAAACCGAGGCAATGTCATACGAAATGAAATGACATACATAATGCAAATTGGGCTTACACTAACATGAGAGGGCCTCAGCCACACTCACATAAGAGGCCGTGAGATGAAAATGAAGTGCCTCGAAATGCGTGCACGCGGGCACGCAAACCGAGGCATGGCCCTAAGGCACAAAAATGGCATGCAAATGAGACGTGGCAAATGGCATACGGAAAATGTAAATTTCAGCAGCCAAAAAGATGCAAAAACCAGCCCCCGAATTATGACAAAATTACACCCGATGCCCGAAATGCTACGTTAAGCACCCGAAAAGGCCTACAGCCCTATTAAACATGCATAATTGGTATATGACATGTAAAACAGTAGCAAGGAAGCCCCTAAACTAGCATTTTTTCAGTATAAAGGATGGCCAAACAACAATCACAAGTATGGCAAAAGTAGCATGCAAAAATGGGGGAAAAGAGGGGAACAATGAAACAAGTGATATGTACAATGCTCAAACTGAAAAAAAAAAGTTCTACAACATTAAAGAGGGACCAAAAATATGCACATTTACAAGAGATGACATCCTCCAATTCAGTATGTAGATATGCTCAAAATAGCATGCAAAATATGAGCCAACAAAGGCTATAACATGAGGTATCAAAAGGATGCACCAAACAGCCTAAGACCCTTAACAAAAAATGAAGAATGAGTTATTTTAAGACTCTTTCCAAGCCTGATGAAGGCTCAAAAACAGAAGAATGATGAGCTAGCAAGGCATGCAAAAATAAGAGGTATAAGAGGGTATAACATGAAGTACCAAAAGTATTCACCAAATAGCATAAGACCCTTAACAAAACATGACAAGAAGGCAAAAATAAGGCTCTTTTCAGGCCTGATGAAGGCTGAAATCAGAAGCCAAATAAGCTTAAAAAAGGCATGCAAAATGGGGCCAAAGAGAGGTACAAAGAGAGGCCATGCATGGAGGCCCCAAACAAGATTGATCCCTTCTACAATGTTGTATAGGGACCTAAAATAAGCTCAATCTCAGTTAATGGAATGCTCAAAATCAGACTTCAAATAGGCTAAAGAAACCATGCAATTTTACGGTAAATTGGAAGAATTACAAAACAAGTGCATGATAGAACCACCAAACATGGTTGAGCCCTTCTTAAATGTTTAAGAGGGGATCAAAATAATCCCACTCACAGTTTATATCAGGCTCGAAAATGGATCACTCATAATCCAAACAAAGCATGCAAAATATTGGCACAAAGAGTGATATTGAAAGAGGTGCATCATAGAAGTGCCAAACAAGGTTGAGCCCTTCTACAATGTTGTAGAGGGGCTCAAAATAAGCCTAAAATAAGTAGGGTTCGGAGCCCAAAACAGATAGCAAGTAGGGTAAAGAATTGATGCAAAAATATGCTCAAAAGGGGGAAATAGTGACTTACCCTTGAAGATCAAGCTTTTGTTGCTTCTTGGCTTCAATTTGTTGCTTCTTAGCCTCTGAAAAATCCTCCTTTGCTGCTGGAATGGAGGTGGTGATGGTGAAGCTTAGGGTTGATGAACAAGTGGGCTAGAAACTTGAAGGTTTTTGGAGCTTTTGGAGAGGGAAATGGAGGCAATGGGAGATATGCTCTTGAGAAGAAAGTTGCTAACCTTAACAAAGAAGGAGATCAGCCCCTTAAATGGGCAAGAAAGGGGTGTAAAAGGGAGAGTATTGCATCCAAGCTTTCCCACCCAAAATATCACTCGGAGGCAACAGATATTTGGAAAAACAGCTGGACAATCAGAAGTGGTCAAAAGCGAAGCAGCCGCTGTGTGCTTTTCTTGAAGATGGCCGGCCACCCCAATCTCGGCCAGCCACTCCCCATGGCCGTGGCCATGGCCAAAAAATGAAGTGAACAATTAATGGCCGCCACCATATTTTGGTGTCCACCTGTGTGTAGAACAAGACCCCATGGTTGGAATTTGGCAACTCAAACAGAGGCACAAAATTCAACTTGAAAGAGAGGCTCAAAATGAAAATAACAATTCTTGGCCGACCACCACTTTTAGGGTCCTCCCATGTCCCTCATCACAAATATGTAGTCTCGGCTCAAGAAAATATCCCTAGGGTGTTCAACATTGGCCCTAAGTGAGCAAAACGGACGCCGGAGGAGCAAACTGGTTTTCGAGACAATTGCTGGCCTCCCACCCTCCAAAGGATCTTCCCGGTGCTAAAACAGAGGTACCGCCAAAAATGAACAAAAGCGATGCAAAATGAATGCTCGGGGCCCAAATCACGCATTCGGGTCCCAAAATGGGTCAGAAGCAAAAGTGGCGTTGACCCACAAGTGGGTATCTGAGACCCCAGTGTTCCTCGGTATGGAGTAAATGAGATGCATGCCAAAAATCGGAGAAATCGGAGATGGTTGGGCGGTCCCAAGCCGAGGCACACGGCCTGACGGCTCCGAAAATCGGGAACCGGGCTCCGAAATGGGCAAAATGGCCTACGGCCACGAAATGTAGCCCACGGCCACCGAGAGATAGCCTACAGGACCACTCCCTTCCCTCAGGAAAGAAAACAGAGAAAACCGAGTCTGGTTCGCAAACCGAGGCAAGGCACAGAAGAGAGTTCGGAAGTCCGGAGGCAGGGCGCACGGCCGCGACTCTGAGACTTCTGAACGAGCACAGTATGCAACATCACCAAGCGCTCAATCGGTGACGTCTGAGTCTTAAGGTCGGTCAAAAATGGGGTGTCTACAGTTGCCCCTCTTTGACAGAACTCGGAAGTCAAGAAGTGACGGGAGTGAATGTCAAAGCCCAGAGACGACCCATTT
Source organism: Camellia lanceoleosa (assembly GCA_025200525.1). NCBI lineage: Eukaryota > Viridiplantae > Streptophyta > Magnoliopsida > Ericales > Theaceae > Camellia > Camellia lanceoleosa. The sequence goes on from CM045766.1 coordinate 32,293,252, forward strand.
TTGACAAGGCCGAAGACTTAGACAATCATACAAGATGAACAGGTATATGTATGCTCGCAGGCGTGCCCGCAGGCAAAGGGGGCAAAATGCAAAGTGATAGGCACGGAGCCAGATGATCATGCAAGTGCAGCAAGCTGTAATGAAGCAAGTATTGACAAATAGATGCAACAGTTTTAAGCAAGAATGCAAAGCAACAACTACATTTCATGCAGTTAGGAATGCGGAGAATCATTCAATTCTCGTCGCGTCTCACACGGAGAAGATACGATACTGGCGATTCGCTGTCGCACCAAATTTCAAATGAACCGTACATACAATATTGTGCCTGCAAAAGAGAGAAATTCAACAAGAACAATATGCTAACAACATATATTCAATGCGATTCCTATGATTCGAAAAGTTTGACACACACAGTGTCGGCGAGTGAATGCATCGCAATGTAAGAAAAGATAATGCGTGACAACGCATGTTTAAGCACAGAAGTATGGTACACCAAGAAATAATGCATGACAATGCAAAATGTTCATGAGAATGCGAGTTAGGTGCATAATAATGCAAAACGAGCACAAATCAGGGCGCCCGTTTTTTGCGAAACAAAGAGCTGGAAAACGCGCATTTCGGTGAAGGCAACTTGATCGCGGCCTCTGATTCACCTCCTGGAGAGATTATAATGCGTTTAAAAAGGATACACTCTGATTTTGACGAATGATGATGAGACACATGTCAGAAACTGCAGTTGAAGTTCCGGTGGAGCAATTCGATGCCAGAAAAGCGCACTTTTCTTGAACTTTTTCGGGTCCTGGGAACTCCGATTTTCCTCAAAATTTGCAGAGAGGTAGGGGAGGGTGTGGGGACCACCACCGGCCAGGTGGTTACCCTTGGAGAAGCCACCGGCCAGGGGAAAAAAAGTAAATGGCCGGCCAGCCAGAAAAGGTGGCCGGCCGGCCACTGCCCAAAAGTAGGGGCATTTTGGTCATTTCGGTTATTTCTATATATATGCTCCTCCATTCACTCTGAAATCACTCCACAGCTGCAAAACTTCCTCCTCTTGCTCCCCAAACCATTTTCTCCTTCAGATCAGCATTTTATACGCGCCCTCCGGCCTTCCACACAAGTTGTTTTCGCGAAATCTTCCAGTTTTAAGCACTTTGAGCCGATTAAATTTTGATTTCGGGGCTTCTCTTCTCATTTTCACCACTTGAGGTAAGTTTGTCTCAATATTTGGAAGATTTTCCCGGGAGTTGACTTTTGTTGACTTTTTCATTTCCCGAGAGTTGACTTTTGTTGACTTTTTCCAATTTTGGCTCATTTTTGCTCATTTTTGCTCTATTTGCAGATTTCTCGAAATGGTGGGTCATTTTCCTCACGGTGGAGGTTTTCCGGGTGTCGGAGATGATTTTGACATTATGGCATTGCCTCCGAGGGTCCGCCCTTTCATTCCCGGGAGATACGCTCCGCCGGCACATAGGCTTCATGCGCTTTTCCTCATTATTTCACCGAAGTTCAACGATCGGTGCAGGGGATCTTCTTTGCGAGAGTCGAGCAAAGACCTCTCACGAGGCACGAGAGGTATTTTACTTCATTTGCTGTATTTTTTTGCAACTTTGCCATGCTTGAACAGGCGGTTTAGCTTATGACATAGTATTTTACTTGCATCTTGAACATGTGACTTAGACACTTGAATTTCTTGAACACACAGCTCACTGACTGATTGTGAACGCACGGTACACATTAGTTGGATATTGAACACACGGCTCAAATACTGACTTGTCGAACACACAACCCAAAGTTGAAAATGAGTACACAGTACACACATGACTAAGAGTAGAACACACAGCCCTAATCCTGGTTTTCTGAACGCCCAGTCCAAGTTGATGGTGAGCACACAGCCCATACTGATTAAGAGTAGAACACACAGCCCTAAGCTCTGACTTTCTGAACACACAGCCCAGACAGATAGTGAACACACAGCCCACACTAATTAAGAGTAGAACACACAGCCCTAACTCAGTTCATCAACACATGACCCAGGATAGAAAGTGAACACACATTACGCCGATTGAGAATAGAACACACCCTAACTCGATTTTTCTAAACACACCCGGATAGATAGTGAACACAAAATCAATCGATTAAGAGTAGAACACACAACCCTAACTCAGATTTACTGAACACACAGCCTAGATAGAAAGTGAACACACAGCCCACGCTGATTGAGAATAGAACATACAGCCCTAACTCAGATTTTCTGAACACACAGCCCAGATTTGAGGTGAACACGTAGCCCACTGATTAGGAATTGAACACGCAGCCCAAATACCAAATTCTTGAACATGACCCAGTTTGAAGTGAGCATGACCCACTAATTTTACGAAATTTGAACACGCAGCCCAAATACCAAATTCTTGAACATGACCCATTTGAAGTGAACACACAGCCCACTGATTAGGAATTGAACACGCAGCCCAAAACACGGATTTACTGAACACGCAGCCCAGATTTGAGGTGAACGCACAGCCCACTAATTTTTCTGAAATTTGAACACGCAGCCCAAATACCAAATTTACTGAACACGCAGCCCAGATTTGAGGTGAACGCAAATTAAATCGATTAGGAATTGAACACGCAGCCCAAAACAGTTCTTGAACACGACCCGGTTTGAAGTGAACACGCAATTTAATCGATTAAGAGTAGAACGACCTCTAAACTCGATTTTCAACACACCCCAAATACCAAATTCTTTGAACACAAATTAATCGATTAAGAATAGAACGCGCAGCCCTAAACTTTGATTTACTGAACACGCAGCCCAGATTTGAGGTGAACACACAGCCCACTGACTTGTACATAGCTCATTCATTTCATTTGCACACAGCTTGTTCATTTCAATTTGCACACATCTTGTATTTTCTTATGATCGAATCAACACGATTCATTCGAACGCAGTTGGCTCTCGTGACCAGACGAGGATACGGCTCTCTTGCTGCGAGAGAGTGGTATGCTGAGCTTCCGGAGGCTGTCCGGGATCTGGTCGACTCAGCGGGGTTTGGAGCATTCTGTAGGGGGTTATCACAGTGCCATATCAGCAGGACCTTGTTGGCCGCTTTGGCAGAGAGATGGTGGGACACCACCAATTCTTTCCATTTTTCTGCCACCGGGGATATGACCATGACCCCACTAGACTTTGCTGTACTCACCGGCCTAGACGTAGGCGGTGGACCCATTCCCTACGACGAGGATATGGGTGAGTGGGAGGCTGCTTGGATTCATCTATTGGGGGCTCGCCCGCCTGTAGACAGAGCTTCCGGGAGAGTCCGATATACTTGGTTCTCTTCCCGCTTCCGGAGGCCAGAGATGGAGCCTGAGTCTCCCGAGGAGATTGAGCAGTACACCCGCGGTTTCCTCATGTTCCTCTTCGGCACTACTTTGTTTGCTGATAGGGGGAACATCTGGTCAGATCTCTTGAGTGCCCTAGTGGACCTATCACAGTCGGTCCAAGATGATTGGGCGGCACGCCTCGCTACCCTTTATTGTTACATGAGCGAGCCTCTACGCTGGGGACTTACTCGGCTGACTCTTGGAGAGCCCGGAGGTACGCATCCTCTTGATTTACATTTTTGCTCCTTATTGCTTGTACACTGCACGCACGGCACAATTTGCATTCTGCATTCTGCCTTTAGCACCTTGTATTGACATTCCGCACTGCTTTTCTCAGCTATGGGTGTATGTGTATTTCCCCACATTAGCTCCGGAGATGGAGGTGGTAGGACCTCTTATGACTCCGTTTTCATTGATGTTTGAGGGCGAGCACCTATCGAGGCATCGAGAGACTCTCTTCTCTCATGCAAGATTTTGATCTCGCGGGACGACAGAGGTATTTCGTAACTCTCCTTTTTCATTTTCATCTTTGATCCGCTTTGTATATTCTTGATTTCGATTGATTTGTACACCGGTTATCTGCAGACATTTGGCACTCGGCGATCTTGGCGATGATCTGCAAAATCAAGACCCGAAGGTCGAGCAATTCCAGATAGGTACCGCCGAGGGACCGGTTGGTAGGGCGTGGTTCTCGGGGAACGCTCGCGCTGGTATGGGGGTATGATTCTCAGACCTCCCAGGCCTCCACCACTATGCGGACTGCCGATAGGCTATCTACTGAGGAGGTCATTAGGGATATGCAGGGCACCGATGCTTTGCTATATCTCATAGAGGGGGACTACGCCACCTATCGCCGTATATATCTGATACCCCCCTTGACGGGAGTGCGGGCTCCGCCACTGAGGCCCACTGGCGCACAATCTTCGAGTCGCGCTCGTGCTGCAGACATCCCTTCCTCTAGCAGGGCTGGTGCGTCTAAGGGTAGAGGTAGTTCGATTCCTCCGATCCCTCCGACTCTCGATCATCCTGGGTGGCCAGATATGCCGACCGAGTTGATGAGTTGGCAGTATGGGACTACTTCTCCGATTCCGATCCCTATAGAGCCTTCGATGCCTGGTCACAGACATGTCAGTGATCCCGACTCACCGCCGGTATGTTCCACCATTTTTCATTTATCACACAGACATTTTGGCAGTTGCTTATTCATTGATGACTTGAGCTTGTATCTGCAGCCACCTCGGGAATACATAGATCAGATGCTCGGGATGGTGGCCTCACTTGAGGGGATGGTCCTGCGTAGAGAGGCGCAGATGTCCGTCATGGGCTTCCAGGTACCCTTCATCTCTCTTGCATTTATCATATTTGTGATGACATGCTGGTTTTAAACATTCTATTGCACTGATAGGCTGTGTAGAACACATCTGGCACACACCCCACTCACATACTGTACTTGCACCTGCTTTTTATGTTTGAACTGATGTATTGCACTTTTCATTTTTAGATGCCTCCAGATATGCTCCGACGCGAGGCGGCCACTGTGGCCTTCTCAGAGAGATCGAGGTGCTAGACTGCCGAGTCTTCGGGCCTCGAGGAGCTGGGCCATCCAGGCCTTACCGAGGAGCTCGAGGAGCGGGGTCGTCTCGCAGATACAGGGCACCCATTATCGAGAATGAGGAGGAGGAGGTCGCAGACCGTGAGTCAGAGACATCTCCTGGGGAGGGAGGCTCCGGTCTTGGTTCCGGGAGTGGAGGCGAGGCTGAGGGGGATCCGGAGGATGACAGCTCTGATCCGGATGGTGATGATGGTGCAGAGGTTGTCTCGCAGAAGAGGATGAAAGGGCCTCCTCATTCCCGTTCCCGAGGATACTGATGTTATTTCCTGCTTTATTTTTCTTTTTTAGCTAGTAGTTTGTAGCACTTTGCACATTGTTAGGCAGTTTTATTTTCTGTAAAACTTGTACCTTTATTTCGTTGTAAAACATGATGGGATGAAACAACTTTTGAAAAGATGTTTGTATTTGAAATTCTTAGCATCGCATCACATCATTTTGCACAAAATGGAATTGAATGAAAATGTGCCTTGTGTATTTACCGGGTCAGGTAATGAACCGACGCAACAAATCCAAAAACTCGACTCACTAAGAAATAACAGAATCTTAGCAAGTTTACAACTCAATAAGCAAAATACAACAATGTTAACGACTCAATAAATAGGACTTAACAAAATTGCATAACCAAAAAGTAACAACTCAAAACATGAAAATGCGACAGCCCGACAAAACTTACAACTCGATAAACAAAACAACAACTCGATAAGCAAAATAAAACAACACGCACTTCGGACAGACAATCTGGATGATGGAACGTATCCGAAACTGATAGAAATGGAGGCCTTCGACGTTCCCGATGCGTGAAAGTGCCTCAAACTTCTTTCCGGAGGGCGAAACAGGACCAACGCGTGGCCGAAAACATTTTGTACCAGGAGACTAGAGGGTGGCCGGCCTACTAGAATAGATGGCCGGTCGGCCACTTCCCCCGCAACCTCCAGAAATTTGACAAGTGTCCCTTGAATAGTGTTTTAGCCCCCTTATAAAAGCCCCAGCCTTGGAACTTATTCATTTCATCATCGTTTCTCACAAAAATGGAGGCATTTCTCGCAGAAAATCTCACATCTTGGATTTCTTCTTTGGATGGCTCGGAAAAGTTGAATTTCCGGGGTTCCGGCTTGAATGCACTATTCACGCTGGGCCGGACTCCACTGCATCTTCCTTTCCTCTGTGCCGCGGCGAGGTTTTGGAACCCGGTGACGCACGTCTTCAGCTTCGGAGGGCAAGAGGTATGCCCTACCTTTGAAGATTTTCAAGCCTTGATGGAATCCGAGTGAGGTGAGGAAATCTTGCCCCAGCTCAATTTTGGCTATGCCCAAACCTTAGGGCGGATGTGCGGACTTGACGCACATGACGCTCGATCCCTGATTGGTAACGGAATGTTGGATATCCCGAGCCTGATTTACCGATTCTCTGATGCCGGTGATCGTAGCAACCATCATTGGCAAGGTTTCCAACAACATGCCCTCTGCTTGTGCATGCTATCTCATTTTCTGTTTGTTTCGGGCTCCGGAGGGGCTAGCATCCGTTTGATTGAAGTCGCTCGAGGTTTGAAAGAGGGAAAAAGTTGCATTGCCATGACTCTGGCCGAGACATTGATGGGTCTGGATGCCTTCTACTACTGGGAGACAACCAGATTTGCAGGGAGTCCACTACTGCTACAGGTAATGTTTCCCACCCAAGTTCTCATATGTATTTGCTCACATCACTCGGCCCTCGGGCTCGATTTTGCTCACAAAACCCTCATCTTACTTTTCTCTCATCGCACGTCTCTCTATTCTTTATTCTCTCATTTTTCATCCCTCCCTAGATATGGTTAATGGATAAATTGCAAGTTGTAGACTCTTGCCCTGCTTACTCAGCTCGCGGCTACTTCTTTCGGCAACGCCTAGTCAATGCTCCTGATGAGGGATGGTGGTTTGAATGGATGTGCAACCTGTCGGCAGATCGCATTGCGTGGCGCTGCCCTTGGCTCAATCTTCCGGCGATGAGCTACAGCATGTCCCGGCAGGTCGGGATTCGACTGATTGGCTTGACTCACTGTGTGTTCTATTTCCCATTCCGTATTCTGCGCCAGTTCGGCCATGATCAAACTTGCCCACCGGAGGGGATAGAGTATCCGGCTACATTTCCAGTTCGAGGCGCACAGCTGGCTCGGCAGGCCGCAGCATGGAGAGTTAGAGAGCTTCTGGCCCCCGCCCTTACTTTCAGTTGCACTTTATCTGATGAGTGCTGGGATTGGCTCAATGAAGAAGCACAGGTTGGGCCTAGGTCGGCATCAGAGGCTTCAACTAGCTCTGGAAGGGGGCGCAGGGACACCTGACTTAACTATGCCCCAGATTTATTGCTTTATTAGTACTTTCAAGTTTTCTTTATGAATGTAATAAAAAGCAACTTCAATTGTATGTAAGAGCAAAAGAACTCTGTTTCAAAATCAATGAAATTGAAGGTTGTGGTACTGAAAATTCTCCGCTTTGGTCCAAAAATGGTCTTAATTGTGAAAAGATTAATTTGAACAAAGTCAACTTTTATTAAAACTTTTCAAAACTATTTTCGATATGGATCAATCGACACACCGAGATCCACCACCGAAATGTACAACGCCGAATCCTAGCAACTGGAAAGTTGCCCCTAGTTTGAAAAGTGCCTCGACAATTCATAGCAACGGAAAGTTGCCCCTAGTCTGGATGGTGCCGTAACACTTCATGGCAACGGAAAGTTGCCCCTAGTCTGAATAGCACTGTACCGGAGATCACGATAAATGCTGATGAATAGAGATGGCTGAGATGATCAAAATGGACAAAGTTGATCGGGGAAAAGATTGAAAGTAACTTCGATGAAGTCGCCACGATCCCATAGATGGGAATCAAGCCTTACGAGTTCAGCTTGGGTTCGCCGGTATTTTTGCTCTCCTTTGCGCTCTAACTTTTGCCAAGGCCGCCTTTGCGGGTTTTCAACCTTATAGCTCGGCTTTTATAATTTCAAATTTTCTATGCTCAATCTTGCCTAGGTCGCCTTTTGGGTTTTCCCAGCGAGCCTCTCAGGGTAATATTTCTTCAACTTGTCCATGTTGATCGGTTGGGAAAACTCCAAGATATCTAGATCCATCGTAACCACACTCCACGACTGCATTGACTTGATAATGTAAGGACCAAATTAATTGGGTCGAACTTGCCCTTGGGTCGTGGATGGGAGCTCGGTTGTCTTTGAGTACCAAATCTCCTTCTTTCAAATTCCTAGACTTAACCTTCTTGTTAAAAGCCCGGCGATTCTGCTGATAGCCTTGGATATGGTATAGTGCTTTCATCGAAAAGCATGAGTTCCTCAACTGCTTTTGTCGCTAATCTGCTTTCGCTATCCGCACTCGCCAATACTCGTAATGACGGGACCTCAATCTCAATAGGCGTAACGGCTTCCATCCCATAAACTAATGAGTACGAGTCGCCCAGAGAAGTTCTCGATCGAAGTCCTCAGAGCCCCACAGAGCTTAAAGGCGGCTTATCCGCCACCCGATAGGTTTCCACCATCTTCTGCAGTATGCGCTTGATGTTCTTGTTGGCGGCCTCAACTGCTCCGTTGGTTTGTGGCCGGTAAGTAGACGACTTATGAAAAGCCACATTGTATTTCTCCAACAAATCAATCACCTCTTTCTTGAAGTGGGAACCATTGTCTGAAACGATTTCATTTGGGACCCCGTAGCGACAGATGATGTTGTTTCTGATAAATTTCGTGACATGCGAAGCCTTCAACACCGCGTATGATTGGGCCTCGACCCACTTCGTGAAATAATCTATCGCTACCAAGATGAACTCATGCCCATTCGACTTCCGCGTAATAAACTCGATGACATCAATTCCCAGCATGTAAAACGGCCATGGCGAAGTCATGTTTGACGGCGGGATGTTCATGCGATTTGCATGAATTTGACACTTGTGGCATCGTTGGACGAAACCAATACAATCCTCCTCCATGGTAGACCAGTAATAACCTTGTCTAAGGATTTTCCGTGCCAACATTACCCCATTCATATGTGCACCACATTCACCCCTGTGGATGGCTTCCATCAGACGCTTTGATTCTTCAGCATCAATGCACAGTTTATGCATCCCCAAATGACCCCGTTTATACAGTTTGCCCCCGCAGATGATGAACTGAACTGCCATTCTTCTGATTGCCCTCTTGTCTTTGGCATTTACCCTTGGCGGGTATGCTTCCTTCTCCAAGAAGTTCCAGATGTCGTAATACCAGGGGTGTTCGTCCTGAACTTCATCTATGGCTGCAATCGACTCATAGGCAGGTACAAATTTCTGGTCGATGATGACTGGACGCATCCAGACTCCACACGGGATGTCTATCATAGATGATAGAGTTGCTAGGGAATCTGCGAACTTGTTGTTCTCTCTTAGTAGATGAGTGAAATTTAGCTTTTCAAACCGAGGAATCAGCAAATCCAAGGTTTGGTGATACATCATCATATTTTCCTCTTTTACTTTCCAGTCTCCTTTAGCTTGAGACACAACAAGGTTCGAATCCCCAATGACGCCCAAATTGCCTTGCCCCTAGTTCCGTGGTCGCTTCCAAACCAAAGAATGCACGCCAGATTCTGCTTCATTGTTTGAGACTTTGAACCGAGTTTGAAGGCTAGAGGATACGGAATTGTCAATGCTATCAAGAACACTCCTATCCCATACCCATGTTGATTTGACGCTCGTCAAAGTACATTGTCCAAATTTCGCCGATATACAAGATTGATTCATCCGGAATAGGTACTCAATCGCTTCATCCCTCAACCGGTGGTCGGCAAGGAACTCGCCATCGTTTCTTCCTTTTTATCGACTTGCGCGTCACATACGTGAGATCAAATTCGAGAGCAAAAGCAACCAACGAGCTAGCCTACCGAAGCGCCGGTTTCTCAAGAGATATTTGATGGGATCAAGTCGTGAAACCAACATTACAGCATGAGCTAACAGGTAGTGCCGCATCTTCCTGGTAGTCCTTTACAGAGCTAAGCAAGCCTTTTCCAATGTGTATACCGGGTCTCATACTCCAAAGATCTTCTTGCTCAAATAATAGATGGCTTTTTCCACCTTATCTTCGATTCTTGCAAGCATGCAGCCCATTGTAGTTTCAGTTACTGACAGATACAAAATCAACGGTTTCCGCTGGTGGCGATAAAACGGGTGGGTTCTGTAGATATTCTTTGATTTGTTCAAATGTAGCTTGGCATCGGCCGTCCCATTGAAACTTCTTTCCTTTCTTGAGGTGACCAAAAAGAGGTTCACAAGTCAAGGGTAGTTTTGAAATAAACCGTCTTATGAATTGCACTTTACCCAGAAAGCCTCGTGACCTCCTTTTCACCTTGGTGGTGGCATTTCTAAGATGGCCTTGATCTTGAAGGGTCGACCTCGATGCCCCTTTGTGTAATCAAAACCCTAGCATTTTTCCCAACAGAACACCAAACGACATTTCGAGGGTTTAGCCGCAACCGAAATTCCCGATCCTTTGAAAAACTTGTGCAAGGCGTGTAGTGGCCCTCTTTCTTTGGACTTGACAATCATGTCGCCCACGTACACCTCAACCTCTTTGTGGATCATATCATGTAGTATTGTGGTCGCGTCTGCTGATAAGTAGCTCCAGTTCTTCAATCCAAACGGCATTACCCTAGCGAAGATGTCCCCACGGGTGGTGAATGCTTTTCTCCGCTTCCGGTACCATCACTATCTGGTTGTATCCTGAGAAGCCATCCATGAATGAGAGCAGTGCATGCCCTGCTGTGAAGTCTAAAGTCTACCAACTCATCGATGTGCGGCAAGGGTAGCTCTGTTCAAATCCCTGAAGTCTACACACACCCGGATCCTGCCACCTTTCTTCGGCACTGGAACGATGTTGGCTAACCAAGTCGGATATTCAGATACCAGCAGGAAGCCTGCGTCAATTTGCTTGGTGACCTCTTCCTTAATCTTGAGAGCCCAGTCTGGGCGGATCCTTCTGAGCTTCGCTGGTGTCGGCCCGGGGTCAAGGGGATCCGATGTCGCATAATCTCCGGATCGATTCCGTGCATGTCTTCGTAGGACCACGAAAACATCTTTGAAATCTTTTAATAAAGCGACTAAGCGCCGGTTCCTCGAAGACAACGTGGACCCGATCCGACCACCATGGGTCCTCCTCAAGACTAATATTCACGGAAATGATTTCATCCATTAATGGCTTAACAAATCTCTTGCTCTTGCTCAATTAAACGCTAAAACCGAGACACTTCGCCCTCGCTGCTTTGATCAAAATTTTGAAAGTTTGAATTAATGCAATAAATTAGGGCATGTAAAAGTACTCGGAAACCACAGATAGTTCATTCTCATTAGGCACATCCAAATCGTCCAATTCATTGGTTACAACAGATTCAAATGAAAAGGAAAAAGACGACCTGGACAGGACTGTGGCATCCGGGTTAACATCCCCAGGAGTACCAGACTCAGACTCAGTCGAGCTGGAACCTGATTCCGGCTCACAGGACTCAGTGGAATCAGATTCGCCACTACCCGACCTAATCGCCGACAAAAATCCTCCTCAGATCGCCAAGTGAGAGAGGGTGCGATTGATGCATCCAAGATAGTCTGGTCGGCTCGCAACTGCTTTCATCCCCAATCATGGACACCACGGTTATCCCCAAGCACTCTTGGTCGATCGGAGGATCGAGAGGAGATATGCTGCTACCCCCATTCAAGTTCTCGTGCCCTCGTGATCCATTGCCTTATTCTCGCTCAACCTCGCTTGTTGGGTCTGCTCGCTCAGGCAACATCATCCCCGAGATAGTTGCGTGTCAAGAAGATTTCAAACCTGCACGCGCTTCTTCTCCGCGTTTAACCATGGCTGGGAAACCAAAATGGAAAGTCCTCCTCCCGACAAAGCGTCTGCTCAGGTACCCTGGATGGGCCTGTGCATTAGATCAAAAGGCTTCCCAGCCTGCTTCGCTCTGGCTCTGCTGGTCATTTCTTTTCCTTTCCTCACCCAATCTTCTTTGGTGGGCAGATAACCCAGTCCAAAGGTATGCGGGTTATGTGGCACTTCGGCCAACGCTGCGACTCCTTTCCTACCGCTTCTTCCCAATCCCATCCCGGGGATATGTTGTAGCTTGTTCATGAGGTAGACGGATTGAGCACTGACGTACACACCTTCATTTACAGCCATAATGTTTTGCACCACCCGGGCCTCAGCCAAAGTAAATCCCGATATAAACACGTCCTCCATGCCGTGTTCAATCTCTAGGACTGGCGTAGATATCTCCGGAGGGGGATGGATTGATGAGTTCCCAAACACAATGGCTACTCCCTTTCCATAGGGGTATTTCACCATTTGATGTAGAGTGGATGAGACGGCCTTTACCTGATGCAACCAGGGTCGCCCCAAAAGCATGTTAAAGGATGCAGGGACCCCCAAGACATGAAAATCTACCTCGTGTTGTCCGGGCCCAATCTTGGTTTGGATTTTTCTTCCCTAGGACATCCCTACTTGTATTGTCGTGAGGCTCGACATTTGAGTGGTCGGTGTGAAGTCCGGGCTTTAACCCGATTGCATACGCTGCTCGGGTCAAGGCAGACATTGATAGCGGACCCAGATCAACAAGTACCACCGAATCCATTTGTCCTCAGATTCTACAGAGATGTAGAGGGTCTATGATCCACGCCTCAGCGGCAGCCTTGTCCGAAAAGGTCAATGCCGGGAACCTCCTCCGAAAAACCAAACCAACCAACCGCTTCCGTGTAGTTTCGATGGAGAGTTTGGCTTTGTCCATAGCAGATAGGACAGCCTGTCTATGTACCCTTGAAGCCATAAGTAGTCCCCAAATGGAGATGTCTGCTTGTATTTTCTTTAACTGCCTCAGTACAGCCTCTTCTTCAATTTGCTTCTCTCTCTATTTCTCCGCCTCTTTATCCTTCCCCGATGCTTCGGGTTGATCAAGGTGTGGGGGCTTGAAATACCGCCCACTTCTAGTCATATGGTCTACCTCTTCGAGGTACCAGTTGTCAGCCTGTTGGCCACCCGCCCAATCTTCGTCTCTGGTGGGCGAGATACAAGTCGCCATCTTCCCACCACATCCCATTAGCATCTAACAGCACTGCCTAGTCTGGGCATGTTTGCACTCTCAAGATTTTCATTCCACATGCTCACAAAGATGTCTCGCCTCGTGCTTGCAAAGACTTTCAACCTCTTCATGGTTCTTTGCTTTTCGGATCCTCTAATCCCACTTCTTTTCTTGTTCCTCTAGCGTTAATTGTTCGGTTTTCAAAATGTTTTGATCCCGAGCGAATTCTTGTACCGGCGCCTCCGCAATTCGATTCGACTCTCGCCCTTCCGCCACAATGGTACTTTTGTTCCCCGCCTTGCTCGATTGAAATTCCACGATGTCCGGCCGATCATCTAACCACCCAAGAACTCCCGACTCAGATTCAAACCAATTGATAGTTGCATCCACGATTCTTGGTCGTTGAAAAATTGGAGGTTGGCGAAGTCCTGCTCCATTGTAGTCGATCATCCGCCTTTGTTCAGTCTGTCCCCTGGATCATGCACAGCTTCAATCTTCTCTGCAACCCCACACTCACCTTGGATCGCCTCATCGATAAGATATATTCACTCGGATTATAATCTCTTCCAAATAGATCCCCAGATCGTTCCATCCTGACTCAACAGCTTTTTGCTCCTCGAAGCTCGCCCCGTTCATTTTCGGTGGTCACCACCTTTGGCTCAAATTGGGTTGTGAAGGTGTCCAACATGCACAAGTCAAGTAATCAGAAGGATCACCTCCCTTTAGGTAGGTGAGAGGAGTAATATAGATACTAGGATCGAGGAAACGACCCCGCTTTGGATGAGGTTGACTCTTTTGGGTGGTGGATCTTGGTTATGTGCGGAGTGGGTTAGTTGTGACATTGGGCCTTTCGAGGTATGAGGATGTTCTTGTCAACGAGGTCTTGAATCTCGTGACGCAGCGGGAAACATTGACTTGTGTCATGGCCATGCTGCTGGTGGTACGCACAGTACTTGGCTGGGTGGTGGGAAGGGGGGAGTGGATTCGGTAGAGGCCTCTTGCCCAGGGGTGTCGATGCTTCTTCCTAATTAACACCCCAGAGCCTTGGACAGGGCATATATAGTGGGGTGAAGGTTCTTGGCCTCCGGATTGATATCTCGGCTTGGCTAGTGCTCCCGAGGCACCGAAAAGGCGTGGCATACGCGGGCCTTGGTTGAGAAGGAGGAGTGGTGGTGACCATACCGACCTCGTTCTTGTGTTGGCAGCCACTCGGCTCGTTGTTATTATGCGGTTGAATGTCCTTCGGCCGTTTCGGTCCCGATCGATTAAACCTTGCTTCATCGCATCCTCGATTTGCACCCCCATATCGCAGACCGCGAAAGTGGGGAAGGAACTACAATCATCTTCAGATAAGTCTTGGTTGAGATTGCGACAATCATCCGAATTTGGTCCTGATCTGTTGGCCTTAAGGTCATCATTGATGCCTTTGCTCTCCACCGAGTTACAAAATTAGAGAAAGTCTCTTTTTGCTCCTGTCTCGTTGTCTCGAGATCACGTGTCGTAATCTCGATCCGGTGTTATACTTAATATCGAGCAACGAAGGCCTCACCAACTCATCCCAATTTCTCTTAACATCATTATCCAACTTTGCATACCGGGGCGGCCACTCCCGACAGGTTCGCCAAACAAATGAGAGTTTCAGAGTCCGTTAGGCCCATTGGCCTCAAGATATCTGAAAATAGGAGATGGACCATGGGGTCCCTGCACCCATCAAACGGTCAATCATGCGGCATCTTAAATCTGTCCGAAGTTGTCACGGCCACGCTGCAGTAGCCGCTCTTCAATGTTCTGGATGGCCTTCACCCCTGCGACTTCTTGAAGAGCTTTTCCAACTTGCTCGGCCAGAGTCTGCTGTCTACCTCGAATTCAAATGGAGAGTCCAGTGATTAGGTGTAAGATTCTTGGACAATTCTTGGCGAAGCGGGCGAGCCAACCCTGGAAGACTCGTGTCCTCTCGGAGTGTTTTGGAAGTTCGGCAGAGCGCCTGTGGATTTGGGAGGGTATTCGGTGTTCGGGTATTCGGGATTTGGGGAGCATTTTGGCCAGCAGGTATCTGTTCAGGTCGTGGAGCCCCTGGCGGTGGAGGAACCTGATGCGCCCCTAGTGGCGGAGGGACCTGGTCTGAAGCAGATGCGGCATTCATTGCTATTCTCGTGATTAACTCGCATCGCTGGCCATGACAATGCCATTGCTTAGAAAATTCCGCCATGGATGGCATCATCTTGCATTTGTTTCATGCTCTCATTCATCTCGCGATCATCGCCTCCATTGTTGTATTCGTTGTTCCATTTGAATGGCCGGTAGATGTACCTCTATGGCGCATACAGAATCTCAACTCGATTGTTTATCGTCAAAGCATCTCTGCTCGATAAGCCCTGTTCGACACATCGCGCTTTCGCCTTCTTCTCGTGATCGGGTAGAGTGGAACACCGGATGTCCGGCAACTAGATCCTCGGATCGGTTGAGTCGGCGACCTAGTGTCCAAAGTGCTTGGGGAGTATCGACTGGTTCAGAAGCAATCGTA
The DNA here is from genome assembly GCA_025200525.1 of Camellia lanceoleosa. NCBI lineage: Eukaryota > Viridiplantae > Streptophyta > Magnoliopsida > Ericales > Theaceae > Camellia > Camellia lanceoleosa. Next base: position 32,308,840 of record CM045766.1, read on the forward strand.
TACAAATCGCCTAGTAAAAAGATAATAAAGCAAAAGGAAATAAATGACTGTAAAAACGGGCAGATAACAACTTAAATTAAATACACACAACACGCAATTAGCATACAACACGCAGCTTTATAAGCGGAGATACACCGTCCTCAACCATCGATCATTGTTCTGTATCACCGTTTCCACTAAATCAATCGGATATCCTCGCATAACTTATTCTCGATAATCGATCGATGCCCACAGTTCGATGCCCAAACTCAATCGATACATGCATTCCTTGAGAGACGACTCTAACAAGCACATAGCAGATAAGTAAGAGCCAAAAACACCCCTATGTTGGTAAGGTTTTCCGCCCTATTTTGTCGGAGCTAGGGTTTCACTACACACGCAATGCTTCAAACAACCTATAAACGGTAAGCAACCCGTCCTAGTTTGGAATGGTCACTATGGATCCGAATATGCACTAGGTCGAATGGTCAAAAGGGTGCCCGTGAAAACCGGGTTTGTGTTCCCATGTCGTCGAGCTCAGAGCCGATCAAATTTACGGACATGACTTGACAAGACAAGCCTCCGGCAAATCGTTTGGGAATGGCATATGGCAAACACGGTGTCCTAGGCGCACCAATGCAAATGCAATGCAAAGAGACACACAAGTGTAGTCAAAAGCAAATATCATGAGTTCGAGTCAAGTTCTCTAAATCCCCAGCGGAGTCGCCAGAAACTGTAGACGTCCCCGAACGCATCCCGGGGGAAAGGGAGTGCGAGTCCCCCCCGTTTTGGTTCGATATTGGGTCACTACAGTTCGAAGGACTCAAATGTCACGGTTCTTAATCTTGAACCAAAGAGTCCAAATTCGGCAAATCGTTTTGAGAAAAAAAAATAGATTTTTGAAAGAAGTGCCAAACATGGACTGCTTTGCCAGATAACAGAGTCGCCACCTAAATATTTTTTAAATGGGAAATTTAGGAAACCCTAACTTGGTGCCAAAGGCCATGTGTCCATCATCACCAAAGTTGGCTCGAGAACTTGGGTACGATTGGGGAAGGTCACATCGTGAGCACCCCCGCTCGCCCGGTCAAAGACCGGCCTCTACTAACCATGATATCTATTTTTGAAAACTTTGTGCGTTCTTATTCCGATTATTAGCCTAGGTTACTATGTGATGCGCACAGCATACAAGTATAGACTGAATCGCCTGAATTGGAACAAAACATTTCATGTTTGTTTTGTGAAAATGGTTTGATGGTGCTACCCGCAGGTAGGCTAAGACGCGGATTTGCCACCCTCGGGTGGGCTTAGAAAATATGATTTTGCCACTATCTAGTGGGCTTAAAACAAACATTTGATGAATTGTCCCAATCCAAATAACTCAACCTCCACCTACAGGCATTCAAGGCAGTTATATCACATAAGCACATAGCCTCATGGTGAGCATGCTATTCATGGCAACACTCACATGCATGCAAGGATGCTAAAGCATAAAACTCACCGAGTACTCCAAGCCAAAACAGAAGCTTGTTAGAAATCATGCATGATCCTAAGTATACAACAATGGCTAACGCAACACATGTAATAATGTAACTATAGCAGGCTCGGCTATTCTAAACATGACATGTGGAATGCTACAACTAACATGTATTCAATTTGGAATTGAAATACAAATGTAGTTTGTATGATGCGCCGAGCCCGGTGCATGCAAAACAGATGAATGATGCAAACATGTCATTACATCAGATGCTAATTGAAATATGCCCTATATCTAACCATCGAAGCGGGTAAATAAAAGGGAAGAAAGACGTGGGATTGGAAGACATACATCACACTCACACCCTTATTACAATTATGCCTCGCAGAGGGTCCAATAAATAAGAATACAAATCAAATGAAAGAATAATACAAATCAATAAAAATATTACAGATTTCTAATTAACAAATTAATTACAAAAAAGTAAAACTAGCATGCAAGCCAAGGACTGCCTTGCTACTGACGAGTGATGTATGCTGGGCTGCCTTAGTGCGGAAATCCACTGGGATGCCCCAATTAGCCACTGTTTGCAATATTTCTCGAAATGCGCGGACTCAAGAATTGTCGATTTTGATTTTGCTGCAACAGAGAGCAGGAAAAGGGCATAGTAGTGTATTTCACAAATATATGCATGCCTCGATCCTCGTGCCACCAATCACGCATATCGATGCATGATGGCCGAGGAATCGGATTGCACAACTCAATATAGGATGAATGCAGATGAATGCTACAACAAAGCCTAACTCCATCATGGATTATCCGGAGTGTCGGTGACTTGGGAATTGAGACCCGTTCCGTCACTCGGAGTATGAAACATGCCTCGTTTCCCGTGCCCGGGCTAACTCTTATCCCGAACACGATGCAATATGCATGATATGCATGAATGCAACTAATATACGATCCTAACATACACAATGCTATGAAAATGAGATGCTTCGAAATGCGTGCACGCGGGCACGCCAACCGAGGCAATGATCCTAAGACATGACATGGCATACTCAATGCGATTGGACTTATACTAACATGAGTGGACCTCAGCCACACTCACATAAGAGGCCGTCGGATGAAAATGAAATGCCTCGAAATGCGTGCACACCGGCACGTAAACCGAGGCGATGGCATATACGATGCAATGATGCTAGAATGAGGTGCCTCGAAATACGTGCACACGGGCACGCGAACCGAGGCAATGACATGCTGAATGCAACGATGCTAAATTGGGGTACTCCGAAATACGTGCACACGGGCACGCAAACCGAGGTAATGACATAAAGACACGAAACGACCAGAAATATGATATACAATGAGACTAAAATGAGATGTCTCGAAATGCGTGCCCACGGGCACGCAAACCGAGAAAATGGCATACATAATGTAATGGGACTAAAATGAGATATGCGATGCAATATGGGCTTACACCAACATGAGAGGGCCTCAGCCACACTCACACAGAGGGCCATCGGATGAAACTGAGGTGCCTCGAAATACGTGCGCGAGGGCACGCGAACCGAGGCAATAGCATACGGAATGCGATGAGACTAAAATGGCATACAGAATGCGAAATGGACTTACACTAACATGAGTGAGCCTCAGCCACACTCACATAAGAAGCCGAGGGATGAAAATAAAGTGCCTCGAAGTGCGCGCACACGGGCACGCAAACCGAGGCAATGTCATACGAAATGAAATGCCATACATAATGCAAATTGGGCTTACGCCAACATGAGAGGGCCTCATCCACACTCACATAAGAGGCCGTGAGATGAAAATGAAGTGCCTCGAAATGCGTGCACGCGGGCACGCAAACCGAGGCATGGCCCTAAGGCACAAAAATGGCATGCAAATGAGACGTGGCAAATGGCATACGGAAAATGTAAATTTCAGCAGCCAAAAAGATGCAAAAACCAGCCCCCGAATTATTACAAAATTACACCCGATGCCCGAAATGCTACGTTAAGCACCCGAAAAGGCCTACAGCCCTATTAAACATGCATAATTGGTATATGACATGTAAAACAGTAGCAAGGCAGCCCCTAAACTAGCATTTTTTCAGTATAAACGATGGCCAAACAACAATCACAAGTATGGCAAAAGTAGCATGCAAAAATGGGGGAAAAGAGGGGAACAATGAAACAAGTGATATGTACAATGCTCAAACTGAAAAAAAAAGTTCTACAACATTAAAGAGGGACCAAAAATATGCACATTTACAAGAGATGACATCCTCCAATTCAGTATGTAGATATGCTCAAAATAGCATGCAAAATATGAGCCAACAAAGGCTATAACATGAGGTATCAAAAGGATGCACCAAACAGCCTAAGACCCTTAACAAAAAATGAAGAATGAGTTATTTTAAGACTCTTTCCAAGCCTGATGAAGGCTCAAAAACAGAAGCATGATGAGCTAGCAAGGCATGCAAAAATAAGGGGGTATAAGAGGGTATAACATGAAGTACCAAAAGTATTCACCAAATAGCATAAGACCCTTAACAAAACATGACAAGAAGGAAAAAATAAGGCTCTTTTCAGGCCTGATGAAGGCTGAAATCAGAAGCCAAATAAGCTTAAAAAAGGCATGCAAAATGGGGCCCAAGAGAGGTACAAAGAGAGGCCATGCATGGAGGCCCCAAACAAGATTTATCCCTTCTACAATGTTGTAGAGGGACCTAAAATAAGCTCAATCTCAGTTAATGGAATGCTCAAAATCAGACTTCAAATAGGCTAAAGAAACCATGCAATTTTACGGTAAATTGGAAGAATTACAAAACAAGTGCATGATAGAACCACCAAACATGGTTGAGCCCTTCTTAAATGTTTAAGAGGGGCTCAAAATAAGCCCACTCACAGTTTATATCAGGCTCGAAAATGGATCACTCATAATCCAAACAAAGCATGCAAAATATTGGCACAAAGAGTGATATTGAAAGAGGTGCATCATAGAAGTGCCAAACAAGGTTGAGCCCTTCTACAATGTTGTAGAGGGGCTCAAAATAAGCCTAAAATAAGTAGGGTTTGGAGCCCAAAACAGAGAGCAAGTAGGGTAAAGAATTGATGCAAAAATATGCTCAAAAGGGGGAAATAGTGACTTACCCTTGAAGATCAAGCTTTTGTTGCTTCTTGGCTTGAATTTGTTGGTCCTTAGCCTCTGAAAAAGCTTCCTTTGCTGCTGGAATGGAAGTGGTGATAGTGAAGCTTAGGGTTGATGAACAAGTGGTGCAAGACTTGGAGGTTTTTGAAGGTTTTTGGAGAGGGAAATGGAGGCAATGGGAGATATGCTCTTGAGAAGAAAGTTGCTAACCCTAGAGAAGGAGCTCCTCAGCCCCTTAAATGGACCAAAAAGGGGTGTAAAAGGGGAGGGAAATGCATCCAATCTTTTCCTCCCAAAATATCCCTCGGAGGCAGAAGATATTTGGAAAAACAGGTGACAAATTGTAAAAGTGGTCAAAAGAGCAGAAGCAGTGCTTTTCTTGAAGATGGGCCGGCCACCCCACCGTCGGCCAGCCACTCCCATGGCCGGCCTACCATGGCCAAAAATGAAGTGAACAATTAATGGCCGGCCACCATATTTTGGTGTCCTCCTGTGTGTGTAGAACAAGACCCCATGGTTGGAATTTGGCAACTCAAACAGGAGGCACAACATTCAACTTGAAAGAGTGGCTCAAAAATGAAAATAACAATTCGGCCGACCACCACTTTTAGGGTCCTCCCATGTCCCTCATCACAAATATGTAGTCTCGGCTCAAGAAAATATCCCTAGGGTGTTCAACATTAGCCCTAAGTGAGCAAAACGGACGGAGGAGCGAAACTGGTTTTCTCGAGACAATTGCTGGCCTCCCACCTCCAAAGGATCTTCCCGGTGCTAAACAGAGGTACCGCCAAAAATGAACAAAAGCCGATGCAAAATGAATGCTCGGGGCCCAAATCACGCAGCCGGTCCCAAAAATGGGTCAAGCACCGAAAGTGGCGTTCGGCCACGAAGTGGGTATCTGAGACCCCAGTGTTCCTCGGTATGGAGTAAATGAGATGCATTCCAAAAACTGGAGAAATCGGAGATGGTTGGGCGGTCCCGGGCCGGGGCACACGGCCCCGAAAATCAGGATCAGGGCTTCGAAATGGGCAAAATGGCCTACGGCCACGAAATGTAGCCCACGGCCACCGAGAGATAGCCTACAGGACCACTCCCTTTCCTCAGGAAAGAAAACAGAGAAAACCGGGTCTGGTTCGCAAACCGAGGCAGGGCGCACGGCCGCGACTCTGAGACTTCTGAACGAGCACAACATGCAACATCACCGAGCGCTCAATCGGTGACGTCTGAGTCTTAAGGTCGGTCAAAAATGAGGTGTCTACACTAACTAACAAATTAACGAAGAAAGCAAGTAAACTAGCATGCAATGCTACATGAAGTAGACTGCCTCAACTCTGTTCGAAATGATGAAAGATGCATGCATGCTCGAGTCGCCTTGTCGGGAAATCCATTGCGATGCCCCAATTTGCCTCTGTTTACAATTGACCCTGGAACACTGTACACAACTCCATGGGAACTTGTAGGATATCACTGACCGCTTTTTGTTGGCAAGGTTCCTGCCATCGCAGAGAGCAAGAAAGGGGCATGGCAAAGTATTTTCAACATATGTATGCACAATCACTCTCCCCGTCATTGCATGAGCTCTAGGGAGTGTAGTTCTCGACCCTCGTACCACCAATCACGCATCTCGATGGCCGAGGAGTCGAATTACACGACTCAATGTGAAATGAATGCACAAATGGACACCTAAAGCCAACAACTCTATTATGGACAATCAAGAGTGTCGGCGACCGGGAATTGAAGCACGTTCTGTCACTTTGAGTACGAAACGTCCCTCGCTTCCCGTGTTTGGACTAAACCCTACTCCAAACACTATGCAACAACTAGAATGGCATGGCATGCAAACACAATGCAACAACTAGCATGCAATCCTAAACGAAATGCAGCTAAGACACGCAAACATGCAATGAGTGATATGCAAAGGTGCAACTAGCATGCGCAATGCTATGAACTATCAATGGCATACTCAATGCACATGACATAATATGGCATACACAATGCAAGATGGACTTAAACCAATATGAGTGGACCTCAGCCACACTCAAATCAGTGGCCAAACATGATGAAATGAAGCAACACACTCATGCAAACATGCCCAAATGCAAGGGACCGAAACTGAGGCACCAAGTGCAACTCTACCAAGGCATGGCAAGCATGTAATATAACATACAACAACACATTTTTCAGCTCTGAAATGACATACAAAAGGGTCCCAAATCATGCAAACACCTCACACAATGCATGCTAGGTGGCCCAAATACCGAAACTAGTGAAGTGGATTACACTAGAGGTATGCAAAGCGAGGCTCAAATGACCAAACCACCCCCAAAAAGTCCCTATGCAGACCAAAACAGTAGCAAATATGGACTAAAATGGTGGCTCAAAAGGCATGGAAATGAAGCTCATGCAATGGTCCAAAAATGAGGCAAACAAGCACAACTCTCAAATGCACTTAAGGAGTGGAAAACATGGGAACATGGCACAAGTATGAGGTCTGAAATAACATGCACAATGATGTCAAGACATGCAAACACCTCTATTCAAGCATGCAAGAGGCTACAAAACTCAAGGCTAAGCATGGATATTGAACTACAACCATGCATAGCATGCATCATTCGACCATGAGGCACAAAAACAGAGCTAAGGCAGTCCAAAACATGCACAAAATCAGGTTAAGGCATGGCCAAAAAGTGCTAGAATCAAGGGCCAAAACAACATGCAATACAAGCTAGTGAAGAGGGTTTACACTACAAGTATATTAAGCATTCAAGAGGCCAATAAACTAGCAAAAGTTAGAGGTATGACATGCCAAATAAAGCCCAAAAACTCACTGAAACATGGTCTATGCATGCAAGAATGAGATGCTCCTTTGATAGGCCATGAAGGGGGTTGTTCTACACATGCAAGAGGGACACCTAATATGACAAAACCACCTCAAAGGATGGAATACAATGCAAAGGGGGTGCGCCAAACGGCGCGATGAATGCATGCCAAATGCAGTATGATGCGCAAGATAGCGCGATGCGTTAGACAACGCGAGTGCACAAAACAGTGCGATTGAATGCATGCCAAATGCAATATGATGCGCAAGATAGCGCGATGCGTTAGACAACGCGAGTGCACAAAACAGTGCGATTGAATGCATGCCAAATGCAATATGATGCGCAAGATAGCGCGATGCGTTAGACAACGCGAGTGCACAAAAAAGGCGATTGAATGCATGCCAAATGCAATATGATGCTAAGATAAGCGCGCTTAAACAACGCGAGGGATGCATGCAACGCATACAGGGCAACTTTCGAATTTTATAAAAGACAAAAGGATACAAAAAGGATACCATCTATGCTTGAATCTGAGTGCCACACACAAAAGACACCGCTCGAGGTCAAACGGAGGCGGTCGAGCATCGGGGATGCACCTTCTTGCACTTTCTTGAGCTATGAAGACCCAAAAACCCCTTATCTTGCCTAAAAACATCCTTGGGAACACCACCGGCTGGGTGGGGTGGTCACCGGCTGCCACCGGCTGCCTAAACTCATCCATCGGCACAAAAAGGTGCCGACCGGCACAAAATAGTGCCGATCGGCATAAAATGCCTGATCGGGGGCAGAACTGCCATTTCACTCTGGGCTTTATAAAATAGGGTTTCAAACCCTATTTTCCACACTTCTAAGCCGCCGAAAATCCCTACTCTCTCTCTCTAGAGTTTGTTTTCTTGATTTCTCATCGATTTCTTCGTGTTTTACACCCATTTTCTCGTCGGATTCGCGATATTCTTCGCGTTTCGGACATTTTCAACCGAACAAATCTTCGTTTCGGTGCACTTTTCGCCGTTTCCGCCTTTTTGGGACTTGTTTCCCTCGATATTCTCTACATTTCCGTGCATTTTCCTCTTCCGGCCTTCCCGGCCATTTCCGACCCTCTCGGGGTTGACTTCCCAGTTGACTTTTCGTATTCCGGCCCATTTTTCTTCTTCCGGCTATTTTTCTCATCTCCATTGCCATGGCCGATGATGTTCCACATGTCGGGACTCCCCCGGACCACGAGATGGATCCCGGGGTCGAGCTTCTGCCACTGAGCAAGCGTCTCTTTGACCCGACGACCTACCGCCCGGCGATTCACGTGCTACCACCTGATGGACTCCGCCACTTCCGCGACTTCGACAGGGCTTTGGACCCGAGCCTGGCGAGCCATTCCCCACTTGTCTTTTGGCCCCGCCGAGGTAACACTCTCGTCTTTTATTTTCTGCAATGTAGGATTTCACCAATCGCCGTAGCTAATCGAACCTATTAATCGCTTAGTTACGATATCAGTATTGTAGTTGATTGTAGACAAACTCATAACTGGCATCTGTTTAGGACCGACGCACATGCACACACACTGCACTGGCCTCAAGCACTCAAACACACGGCACACATTGCACTGCAAATTCACCAACGCCCGGTGCTTTTGAATCTAAAAACTCGCACGCATGCTAGATTTGCACAAAACTACACCAACACACGGACACATCACACGTTGTAGTTCACTGAAACCTACTGAGACCTGGCTTCTATTTGAACTTTGAAAAACGCGCACACATGCTATTTACACTAATCCTCATAGGAGCACTGACATATCACGGTCAGAGCCCACCCAATCGCACGCCAAACCCGATATCTGCTTGAATCTGAAAAATGTGCACACATGCACCAAGTTTACACTGGAGCATCCAAAACACACTAACGCATCACGCGCTTGTAGTTTATCAGAAGCACACCGCACCGGTTCGCTTGAATTTTAAAAATCAGACGACGATACCAGATTTGTACCGACTGCATATCTTCATATGGCTTCGCAATTCCTTGACTACAGGGACACTCCCATACTTTCATGCGGTATGGGAGCGTCGTACACCGAGTCGCTCGACGCCGTTAGCGCATTGTAGATCGGGCGGCTTTGGCACCTTCGCAGGGACTCTCTAGGCTCTTCGCAGACCTCTTCTTGCCGCCCGGCAGAGGTAGTGGGACACCACCGATTCATTTCACTTATCGATCGGGGACATGACGATGACCCTTACGACTTCTCGATGCTCACCGCATCGGGTGGGGTGATCCGATCCCTTCGACATGCACATGGATGAGTGGATTGCCGCCAGATTCACTTGCTCGAGGCGCCGCCACTTGCTCGCCCAGGTTCGTCCCGCTACTCTGGTTCGAGGTGCGCCCGAAAGTGATCGCGTCTTTGGTGGACGCAGCCCGATGACCCAGGAGGCCGCTGAGAGATACGCACGCGGCTTCCTCATGTTCTTGCTGGGACCACCTGCTTGCCGACCGGCGAACACAAGGTTCTCTCGCTTTCGCCATGGTGGACGTCGAGAGAATTGTGCAAGATGATCGGGGCGCGGCTTTGGCCACCCTTACTTATATGAGCTCAGTCTCGTGGCAAGGATACCTGCTAGGAGGCTATCGCGAGCCCGAAGGTATGTCTTCTTCTCTACTTTACATTGTTCTATACTTTCAGATTTTGTACATCGCACACATCAGTCTCAGATATCGTACACTCGCACACACATACTCCGTAATCGATCAGACACTGCTCACGTTGTACACTCGCACAACACAATACACAACACACAGCTCGCGATTTCGCTTATTCTCGCATCCCGCTTGATCCGATAGTCATCTCGACGTCTGCTTTTGGTAGTGGTGTACGCCTACTTCCCAGACTAGAGTCGGTGCAGGCGGAGACCCTCTCGTCGCCCCTCTTCGCCGTTCTGACGGGCGATGCGTCCGAGGCCCCGGACACTTTTAGCTTCTTCCGCCGCTTTCTTCGACACCATCACCCCCACCGAGGTATGTTTTACTTACAAATCCGCTTAAGCTTCGCTTGCGTACATTTCTATATCAAGATAATCAATCAGATTTCATTTCGTGTCACCGTAGTGGCTCCACTACCACGGTGATACGAGATCGGTATCCGGCGCCATCGAGACCTCAAGGCTACCGGATTCTCCCGAGGGCCCGGTTTGTCGAACTGGTACTGGGTGAGCTGCTTTCACGCTGCACCTAGGGTTGCCAGAGCAGATAGTTCGATCCTTCCTCCCGAGCGCATGAGGGAGATCGAGGGTACAGCTTCCAGCAGATGGAGGACTACACCCTTGGCCGGGTGGACGAGATGCCGACAGGCGAGGGCGACTACTCAGAGCACGTCCGGACCTTCTTGATGCGGTTTTGAGCAGGGGCTCGAGCCGATCCAATGAGACCACTGGCCCTGGGCAGAGGCAGGAGCAGCAGGAGGGGGTCGCCACAGAGGGCTCGAGCTCATGGGCAGAGGAGTGCAGAGGGGACGAGGGACGGCCGGGCTCGCTCGCCTACCATGTTGACATCTGAGGCGAGTGGGGAGACCTACCAGATCCCTTTTGCTCCTCCTACCGGGTCATGAGTTGGCGGTATTCCGACTTTGCTCCGATGTATTACTTTATTTCTACATCTTGCATTGTTATTTCATTTCCTCATTCAAGTATCCCACGAATCACCGATGTATTTAATATTTTTGAGGCTTCCTCCGAGTATACCCGTCACTGTGGAGTCAATGCCTCGATGGGGATGCCGCAATGACTCTCGACGCTTTGGCCGTCTACAGCCTGCCGGTATGTTCTTCTGACCACAGCCTCAAATCATACTCTATTTCGCACAATCTGCTACACTGCACAAAAATTTGATAAACTGCTCACGGCTTTCATACACTGTACTTATATACTGCATCCTACACTGATTCACTGTTCACAGCATTCACACACTGTACTCATACACTGCATTATGTACTGATAAACTGCTCACGGCATTGACACACTATACTCATACACTGTATTCTATACTGATAAACTGCTCACGGCATTCACACACTGTACTCATACACTACATTCTGTACTGATAAACTGCTCACAGTTTTCTGATGTGTTTGTTCTTTGTATTTTCAGCCTCCTTTTCCGATCCCTCCAAAGGGGTGGCGCCGCTCGGTGGCCTCCCTCTCTACTGGATGGCGTGATATTCCCTCACACTAGAGGGGACGTGGTCACGTGGGAGCAGCACGAGCTCCAGCCTGGAGATGGTGAGTCGGGCGAGGACGGAGTCATTTATGGAGGAGGCCGGGATAGCTCGGGCTGCCCGATAAAGGCAGCCCGACGATGCTCCTGTGCTTTTGCCCAGGAAGAGGGCGAGGACTGATCCTCAGGCATGAGGCCTGCTGCTGATGATGATGATTTTGCTGCTTCTTTCCTTGTACTTTTCTCTTTTTGGTAGATAGAGTACTATGTACTGCCGCAGGCAGATTTTTTGCTTTCTTCAAAAGTTTGTACTCTGAAAGAGATTATATAAAACAAACTTTTTATCTGAAAAGTGTTACGTTTACATATCTCCTACTTTGCACTGCATTGCATCATATTACATCTCGATGTAACTGAAATTGTTTTACTGCCTGGAAATTGGGCACTCGCACTGTAATAATCGGATAACCAACCAACTAACAGCAAACAACTCATACAAACCACTGCTCAAACTGAACACAGCCCACATTCCGCTGGGGATTAATCTGCACACAGCCCATAACCCAACATTCGGTTCATTCCGCACACGGCAAACTTTGAACAAACAGCCCAATCTGACAAGCCGGATCACTAAGAAAGTGAATCGACCGAAAGTGGAACACACTCGATGTCCCAAATTTTCCATTTCTTCTCTTACCAAGATGGATGTAGAGAATGGCACGGCATTCTCGAGCACACGATTTTGAGGTAAAGAGAGGTTTTTAACTGGTATCGAGCCTACAACCGACACCGCCGAGAACTCAAGTACAAAGTAAAAGGCACACGACCTAAACACACAACGAGACACACTCGGAAAAGACTCAAAACTAAGTTGAGACTAACAAACCAAGAGACACGACACGGACGTGTTTGAAAACAAAAGATCTTGAGGAGCCAATTCTTCCGGGCAGGTTTCCCACCCTCTCTGATTTGTGATTCTCGCATCACTCGGCCCTCGAGCTCGGTTTTTCTCACAAGACCTTCTTCTCACTTTTCTCTCGGCTTACACCTCTCTATTCTTTATTCTCTCATTTTCCATCCCTCCCCTGAGTGGTGATAGATGAATAGGAAGCGGCGGATTCACGCCCGATACAGCTAACTCGCAGCTATTTCTTCTGGTAGATAGAGCGCCTTTCTGGCAAATGCGTGCTGACGGTGGGGGGAAGACAGGATACCTGGCTTAACTGTGTCCCTAGTTCATTACTCTGACCATTCTTTGTTTTCTTTCTAAAACAGTTTTGATCAAAATGAACGCCAGATTAGCGTGCTTGGGCAATTTTTGATTTGAAAATCATGCAAGTCAGGTTGCAAGCACTGAAAGTTTTCCTTTTGGGTCCAAACATGGTCCAATTTTGGAAAATGGAATTGTTTTCGAGAAAATAGTCAGCCTCAGTAAAAATTTTCAAAAACTATTTTTGCAAACGGTTAATGCTCAACAAGCATGAACTCACCATCGAGATGCGCAACCTCGGATCGGAGGCAATTTGGAAAATTGCCCCGCTTAAAAGGGGAGAGGAAGAACGGAAAGTTGCCCTAGTTTGATGACGATCGAGGGCAACTTTGGCAATAGATGGCAACGGAATGTTGCCCTTGTTTGGATGATGCTGCGCATGCCTATTGATGATTGAGCTCGACGGGCTCTCGCATTACCGGAGAGGACGAAAAACCACAAACAATATATGGACACAGTCGCCTTGAAAGCGTTGGTGACTGGGTTCCAGAAGGAAGTTGATCACGTAGCTCCAATTGTTGCAACCGAGACATCGGATTCGGAGGAAGCATGGGTAATCAAAACCATTACATGGACTGAGACGCTATGGAAGCGTTGGGGGCTGGACTTCAGGATGAAGTTGCCTACGTATCCCAAACATGGGAATCAAGCCTTACGTAGTTCGGGTTAAGGTACTCTCGGGTATTTTAACCTTCACTATTTTTAGGCTCTTACTTTTGCCAAGGCGCCCGATGCGGGTTTTCGACCTTGCGAGCTATATTCTTCTTTCTTTTCTTCTTTTTCTTTTGTATTTTCATTTTTTATTTCTTTTGCTATATATTTTGTTCTTTCTTTCTTTTTTTGTTTTGCATTTTTGCATTTTTCTTTGCTCTAACTTTTGCCTGGACCGCCCTTCCGGGTTTTCGGCCCAGCGAGCCTCTCAAAGGGCAAAAGTGTAACAAATCCATGCCAAATGGTTTTGAGATTGACGCCTCCCCTTTTCCGGGAGAATGACGGTTGCAGTGCTTTGCAGGAGATTCCATCATGGTTGCTTTGCAAACTTCTTTTGGTGAAATATAATCTTTTGCTCCGATTTCGGTGCCTCTTGATCGAGGGCTGCTTCGAGTCTGGCCTCACAGGCCTTGACTAAATTCTGGATGCCGGTCCAAGGTTTGGAAAATGAAGGGTCGAGTTACGAGGCTGAGAGCGATCCTAAGCTGCGCAATCTCAAGAGCGATTCCATACAGGTCTTCGCAGGATCACAAGAAACATTTTGTTTTTGAAAGTTTTAAGGAGGCGATTTAATCGCTCGTGTCAAGACAAGTGGAACCACCGATTAAGCTGTGGTCCTCTCAAGACACGCTGACAAGCATGATTTCATTCATTAAAAGTTTAGCACGCCTCTCTTTCTTTCAAAATGATCAAAACTTTGTAAAACCCGAGGAATTTCTTCCTCTTCGTTTTCACCACAGTGCTTAAAAGGTTTCGAAAAACTTAAGTCAAAGCAATAATTTTTAGGGCACAAAAGAGCAGGCGGAATGTGTTGTCACCCCATTCGAATTCTCTTGCACAACTAGCCCAATACAATCAATAAACATGGAAACACTCAGAGCTACTTTTGTTTCATTCAGTTTCGGTGTAAACTGGCTCCACAGCTGAGGCGGACCCAAAAAGAAAGCAAAAAAGAAGTAATTTACAAAACAAAACGGTGCTTGAGGCAACAACCCCGAAGTCACCTAGTATTCTATACAAAAGAGGGACTGACTCATTACAATTAGATGCACTTTAAGCAAAAGGACTAACTCAAGACAATGAGATGACTCAAGACAAAACAAAGACTGACTCGACACCCAAGTCAGAACGTGCAAGGCCAAGATTCACGGATGCCCAAAAATGCATGCCAAACGCCACATCCAAAAATGTACCAAACATCGCTCGCAAGTGTTCACCTTCGCTACATACTCGCAGATATCAGATTCTTCAAAATCCCACAACTGGGTGGTGACGGACTTTGCTGAAGTGGGAGGGAGGATAACTTCGTTATCAATCAAATCTTGCACCTCGTGCCAAAGACGGAAACAATTATCAGTGGCATGGCCAGTCTGTTGATGGTACGCACAGTACAGGGAAGCATCATGGGTATCGTGGAGATTCTTGAGCGCCGCGCTCCGTGGGCTTAAGGTGTCCCTTTCGCAAGGATCTGCAATGCCTTGGACAATGGCATATAGAGAGCATGAAGACCCCGCGCTTCTGGCCGGGTATTTTGGAGCACTCTTGCCGATACACTAGCAAACGGATCGGGTGCGGCCTTGGATTTTGATCCCTTCCGATGTAAGGCCGAAAGGGAAGAACTGTTGGCATGACGGGCCTATCCCGATTCTCTCGATTGATCGGAATTGCCCTCAGCGGAGTGGGGAAAACGTCCTCCACTTTTTGACATAATCATGATATCTGTTGTTTGTTCATTCCTCCGGCTTTCAAAGCCTCACGCCTACAAGAAGCTTGTTCAATAGGGTCGGCCTCGCCTTCATCTTGCTCTCTCTCTGGCCTCACCGATCGAGAGCTTGGTTTAATGCATCGTTGCCATAGTTGGAGGCCATCTCCGGTTGGTCGAAGTTCGATGACAATTCGACCCAACAATGGGGCTATTGGGTACGGCTTCCCAAGATAGGGTGCACTGTGGTGAAACCGACATTCCATAGGCGAGATCTGTCACGCACCTTTGGAGATCACCTATCATCCCCATTAGTTTGAAAGTAGTAGGCTCACGAGCCTGGTACAGTTGAGGAGCCCAAATTGGATGTGCAAAGCGACCTAGGCGGATGCTTGTATCTTGGCAGAAGCCATCTTGTGGGGTGACTTCGACTAACGCGCCGTCATGACCACAACCTCTTCGAAGTTCTGCGTCATGTTCACCCCGCCAAAGAAGGAGAAGACACTAGCTGATCAAACCTCCGAGTCCCTGAACTGAAACGGAAAACAAGCAGCATTTTAGTCCCAAGCAGATCAAATACGGGTGTAGCCGGACAACTGCGCTCTACTACTGAACACTACTCCTCGGAGTCACTATCAAAACTGAACTGATACCCGCAAACACAGCTAATTCTCAACAACACTGATACCGGTGCCCTCGGGCCGGATACCCAAATCTTGCAAACTGATATGTTTGTTCCCCTGTAGAGATACACTCTAAAAGCACATAGCAAGTAAATGAGAACCAATACACCCCTATGTTGGGGTAGGGTTTCCCTGTCCTATTTTGTCAGGAGCTAGGGTTTCACTACGCACGTAGCGGTTTCAAACAACCTATATCGGGTAAGCAACCTGTCCTAGTTTGGGATGGTCACTACGGATTTCGATATGCACTAGGTCGAATGGTCAAAAAGGGTGCCCCGGTAAAACCGGGGTTTGTGTTCCCATACTGGCAGAACCCGCAACCGGTCAGCCTTATGGACATGCCTTGACAAGACAAGCCTCCGGCAAACCGCTCAGGAATAGCAGATGGCAAACACGGTGTCCTAGGCGCACCAATGCAAATGCAATGCAAAGAGACACATAAACGTAGTCAAAACAGGATATCACGAGTTCGAGTCAAGCTCTCTAAAAATCCCCAGCAGAGTCGCCAGAAACTGTAACACGTCCGCGGGGGACCTCGCTACAGTTCGAACTCGATTTGTGTCGCGGTTCTAAATCTGAACCAAAGAGTCCAAATCCGGCAAATCGTTTGAGAAAACAGATTTTTGAAAAAGTAGTGCCAAACATGGATCGCTGCGACATGAGTCGCCACCTAAATATTTTAAAATGGGAAATTTAGGAAACCCCGACTCAAAGGTCAAGGCCACATGTCCGCTATCACCAAAGTGGTCTTGGCTCGAGCTTGGGTACGATCGGGAAGGTCACTATGAGCACCCTTTCGCCGGTCCAAGACCGCCTCTATTAACCGTGATATCCGTTTTTGAAAACTTTATGCGTTCTTATTCCGATTATTAGCCTAGAATTTACTATGTGATGCACACAACACAAAAGTATAGACTAGATTGCCTAATTTGGAAATAAACATTATATATCCGTTTTGTCTCGAAAAACGTGTTAGTTTTTGCTACCGCAAGTAGGCTAAAATTGATTTCAACGAGTTGTTCCAACTCGTGCAATCCAACCTCCACCCACAGGCATTCAAACAGCTTTATCATGTAAGCACTTAGTCAGCATGACAAGCATACCGTCATGGTAAACATTCACACGCATGCGATATGCTAAAGCCATAAAACTTACATCAGACTCGTACAAAACAAGAAACTAGTTAGCAAACATGCATGACCTAGTTCATGTTAAGTGGCTAATGCGACACACAGAGTGTAATCTAAACAGGCTCGGCTAACCCTAAACATGGCACATGAGATGCAACAACTATCACGTATTCAATTTGGAATTGAAAGTACGATGCGGTTTGCATGATGTGCCGAGCCCAATATATGTAAACAAATGCATGAATGCACGCATGCATTGCATAAGGTGTGCTAAAATAAGTGTGCCCTAATCTATCATCGTAAGCAGGTAAATAAAAGGGATAGAAAGAAGTGGGGATTGGAAGACATGCACCCACTCACACACACTTATTACATTTTTGCCCTCACTCAGAGGGACCGAAATAATAATACAGTCCGAAAGAAATAAACGAATAAATTAATTATTACAAACTTCTAATTATTAAAATTAAAGCAAGTAAATAAATGCAATGGGGCCTCAGCCCTGCCTCGGGATGCGCGAGGGATGCATGCTCGATCCGACTTGCCCGGAAAACCCGTGCCGTGGCACTGCTGCTTCTGTTTTCACTGCCCTGCCTCTCCAAAAATTCCCAAAGTTCTGGAATACCTCCCACATGGTCTGAAGTATCCCACCGGCTGCGGGAAATGATCACCGGTTGCTCCAATTGATCACCGGCTGCGTGTGGAGTTTATCGGCACAAAAATAGTGCCGGTCGGCACATTATACTGCCGGCCGCGTAAAATCCTTACAGACAGCTTTGACAAAGAAGAAGAAGACAAAGAATGCATGGCATGGATTTTGGGGCATATGTAAGCATGGTCGATGCCTCCTATCATGCTTGGGGATTCAAGGAGGCATGATCCTTGGTTCTTGGACCATCAATAGTGCATTTTGATGCATGGTGGCCTAAGGAACCAAGGTTGCATTTTGATGTAAATGCATGCAACACAAGCAAATGAAATCCAAAGCCTTATTATGTGTTGGTCCAAGGCCTTGGTGACCAAGAATTGAGGTGAGTTGCACCACTTGGCGTGTGAACTCCTCTCAATCCTATGCTTGGCTTGACAATCCCCAAGCCATGGAATGCATGAATGCAACATGGCTCAAATGATGCAACAATGAGAAATATGATGCAATCACATCAAGCATCATGCAACTATCACAATGGGCATACAAAATGCTAAGGCAAACAAGGTATGAATGGCATACAAACATGAGCCAATCAAGCAATGGGACCAATATGCTATAACACCTAATGGACCAAGTATGCAACTAACATGTAATGAGCCTAAAGTAGTGGACTTAACTACCATGGGGGAGGCCTCAAACTTCCCCAAAATAGTGACCTAAATGGGTCAAATCATAGAGAAAACACTACACAAATATGCAAACCACTCGAGCCCAAAACCAAGGGCACTCAAGAGAGCATCTAACCAACATTTACGCAACCACTCATGGCATGAATCTAATAACCAAAAACAGAATTTTAGCATGGAAAATGGCACCCAAATCCCTCATGTGGCAGCCCCAAAACAGTCCCAAAAGCATGAATGCATATAATGCACATTTTAAAGCATAAAGGGCACACCTTTAAAGCATGAAGAGAGATAACAAATCTAGACATGTGAGAATGGATTAAGGTCTGAAATAGCATGCCAAATGATCCCAAATCATCCAAATAGGCTAACCAATATATGCACATGGACTATATGCTTGAGGCCAACAAACCATCATGCAAAGTAACCATATTAATCATGCCAAATATGATCAAAACAGTGGCTCACAGCCCTAGAACATGGCAAATCAAGGCTAAATGCTCCACCATGCTAAGCCAAAACATGGAGATATATGGGGCTAAACATATGGCACAATTCTAGGCCAAACGAGGCATTACAAAGCAAGTGTAAGAAGCATGCTAAGGGCCATTAAACCCATATTAGACAGAGGTTAAACATGACTTAAAACACTCAAGAAAGCTCTGAATGTGGCCAAATGCAAGCAAGCATGCATACTAGAGCTTCATACAAGCAAGGCCTACAAGCCAAAATGCAAGACAACCAAACCAAGCATGCCAAATGGGTCCAAGACAAAGGGCTCACAGCCCTTATACGGGGCAAGATGATGCTATTATCTCCATGAAATCAAACTAAAACATGCAAGTATCAAGGCTTAGACATATGGCACACTTCTAGGCACAAGAGAGCATTCCAAAGCAAACATAAGAGGCATGTTAAGGGCTACAAAACCGACCAAAAACAGAGGCAAAACATGACCTCAAACACCCAAAAAGTCTCAAATGAAGCTAAAACAAGCATGCATACATGTTACCTCATGAGCCAAAAATGAAGGCAAACAAAGGGCCAAGGGAGAGGGTGTCTCTCCCTATATGAGACTTAAAACCATCTTCCTCACCATGAAAACCCACTGGTTTTCAGTGGTGAAGGCCAAGAACACCAAGTAAAGAGGGTCTTAAGCAAAGGCACCAAAAGTGGCCATATAAGGCCTAATAGGATGGACCTTGCTCAAACCAAAAAGGACCTTAATGAAGGTTCAAGAACAAGTAAAAACAAGACTTTTTTATCTTAAACACAAACTCAAAAACACAAAGTAAAGAGGGTAGAAAGAGGTTGCAAGAATGGGGAATATAAAGTGATGTTCTTACCCTTGAAGATCCTTTGAAGAACAAGTGATGCAGCCACTCTCTACTGCTCAAAACCAGTCCAAAACCAACACAAATAACCTTCCAAGTCTCTCAATCTCGAGCTAAGGTGTAATGGTGTGTGTAAAGGAGCAAAAATGAAGTAAAACTACACTTTTTGGCCTAAAAACACACACACAAGAGGAGAGAGAGGGAGGTATAGATATATATGGATGTATATCAGAGATATATGTATAATGCTCTGGTTTTGGCTCTCAAAAGGCTAACCCTTGAGCCAAGAGGAGGAGCTCTCCTTTTATAGGCAAGGAATGCTTAGCCACTAAGCAAGCCAAGGGCTCATCGCTCCATACACGTGTATGGAGGGGAGCAAAACACTTTACAGCTGTGAGAAAATATCTCAAAAAGCAAGTGTACAGTGCTCGGCCGGCAAAGAGTAACAAATGGCAAAATTTAGTGCCGGTCGGCACAAAATAGTGCCGGTCGGCACAATAAAGTGCCGATGGACAAACCAGCCAGTCGGTGGCCTCCAGCCCCAGCCGGTGGTGTGTGGGAATGCCTCAAAAGGCATTCCCTGCCCTCCCAAGGCAAAACACAAGCGTTTGGTGCAAAACCAAACACAAACGGTCGAGTTCGGAGGTCCTGAGGCAAGGCGCGCGCAGCCGAGAACTCCGGGAACTCCAAACGAACACAAACAGGGATAATCACCGAGTGTTCCAACGGTGACGTCCAAGTCTTGAGGACGGTCAAAAATGGGGTGTCTACAGTATGCTCCAGCCAACTTCTGAACCTTTGCTAATAAGGGAGAGGGTCTCTCTTATAGCCAAAGAGGTCTAAAGCTTCTCCAAGAAGCTAAAAAACAAGTTTGAAGATCCTCCATACACGTGTATGAAGGATCAATTCTGTGCCTTCCAGCTAGCACAACTGGCAACAACTCACAGAGGCAAGAAAGGAGAAGGTAGGTCGACCAGTTCAGGGGGTCGGCCGACCACTTGCCCTGGTCGGCTGACCAGGTCAAAAGGGTCAAGTGGTCGGCCAGCTACTTTTTGTGGTCGGCCGGAAAGAAAGGTGGTTGGAGGGTGGTCTCCAAGGCCAAAAAGTGGCTGGCTAGTGTCCAAAATGAAGCCCCAAAAGTTAGATTTCCAATGGAAGCAACCTTGCATCAAAATTCCAACTGTGCAAAAAGTTATGCATGTTTTGGTAAAGCCGCGCAGATTCGGTCCAACTAGATTGATGCCCTACTTCAATCAACCATATCTCCCCCGTCCGGACTTGGCTTTAGGAGATTCTTGAGTGTAAAATGAAGCCTCGGAAATCTCCTTTCCAACGGTAATGGTCTCATATCTTAAATCCAAGTGTACAAATGAATAGGCCCGATTCAACGAGGGCTGCTCGACTCTCTCTTAACGGTTCATGCCCATTTTCTCCCCCAACTGGATTTCTCTCCTTTTTTCCTATTTTCCTCAACTTCAAACCCCTAAGCAAGGTGTTTTGAAAGATTTTTCAAAGATTTCATCTCTCTTTCATTCATTTCCATTTTGTCCTGGCTCGGTTTACCGAAAAGCGTGCCATTTAACAAAATGTGAGCCTCGAAACATTGTAGGAACTTTATTTCAAAAATATTTCAAAAGAGAGGGTTTTAAGATCTAAAATCTTTTGATCAAGAAATGTGGTGTGAGGTTAGGGTTTGACTCTCCTCTTGCCGAAGAAATCGAACCTTTGCCCTGATCAACTTTCTCCACCAAGTAAACCATTAGTAGTGCCCAAGTCTTAAAGGCGGTCAAAAATAGGGTGTCTATACACGATCAGAAAGGTCATGGGCACGGTGCAAGTTAGAGTTCAAGTGGGCCCAGCTCAGCAGAAGGTCGAGTTCGATGTCCTAGATGTGCCGGCTACCTTCAATTTGTTGTTAGGGAGGCCCTGGTTACATCATGTAAAAGTTGTCTCCTCCACTCTCTATTAGATGTTGAAGTACCCTCATAGGGTAGGAGTAGCTATTGTTTTTGGGAATTCATCCATTCACCCGCCACCGGAGGTAACTACGCCAGTGCTGGAGATCACCCATGGCGAGGAGGATGTATTCTCTAAGCCACTCTAGTCAAGCCCGGGTAGTCGTAACATTTTGGTCCTGACGAGGTATGTATATCAGCACCTAGTCTATCTATTTCATGAACAAATTGCAGCATATGCCAAGAATGGGGCTCGAAAGAAACGGCCAGAAAGGTGTTGCTGCACTAACAGATGTGTCGCACAACCCACATGCCTTTGGTCTGGGCTATGTACCCACCAAAGAGGACTGGATCAGGAAAGGAGAAGAAATTAGAGGCAGAGCCAAGACCAAGCAAGCCATGAAACATCATGAGTTCATTCACAAGCCAATCCAGGGAATGTTGAATGGCCGCTTTGTTCAAGAGCGAGAAGATTTCCCCTTTTGCGGTCTTCCCGAGCCTTGGGTGAATTCTATGAAGCAGCATATCCCCAGATTCAAGATCTTTTTTGACTTGCAGCTGCAGAACAATGATGAGGAGGAAGGGCTGAACTATGCACTAAACCTGAACAAAGCATAGAAAATGATTCAGACAATAACAAACTTGGAGTAGGGGCAGCACTAGCTTGTCTCCTGACAGATCCTGCGGCTGACTCAAAGGACTTGGGGGATAACCTTACCATTTCTATGATCGGGGAAGAACCGGGTGTGAACCTAACTAGCAGCATTTTGGATGCATCAGAGACACCATCTTTTATCTGGCAGTTGGAGGAAGGCTATCTGTATAGTTTTGAGTCGGGTGATGAGCAAGAATCTGATTCCCCTGAGTCTGTGGGGTCGGAATCAGGTTCAAGTTCTTCTGATTTTGAGTTTGGTATTTCTGGGAGTAGTAACGCAGATACCAAAGTCCTATCTAGGTCTTCATCCAGCTTTTCTTTTGAGTTTGTAACCGAAGATCTGGACCTTACAAATGAGAACTCTGCGAATTCTATGTACTTCTTTGTGCTGTTGGTTTATTGTATTGACCAGGATTTTTAGAAATTTAATGAAAACGAAGAGGAAACAATTCCTCTAGTTTTGAAAAACTTGATTAATCGAGAGGAGGAGAGGTTTGCTAAACCCTGTGCTGATGAAATCATTGCCATTAATGTGGGTACTGAGAAGGATCTGCGTCTGGTCCAGATCGGGTTCATGTTGTCTTTGGAGGAGCGCGAGCGCTTAGTCGCTTTGTTAAAGGATTTCAAAGATGTTTTCGTGTGGTCCTACGAAGACATGCTTGGAATCGATCCTGAGATTGTACAGCATCAGATCCCTCTTGACCCCGAGGCCCGACCATCCAGATTGGACGTTGAAAATCAAGGAAGAGGTCACCAAGCAGATTGAGGCAGGTTTCTTGTTAGTGTCTGAATATCCGACTTGGTTGGCCAACATCGTCCCAGTGTCGAAAAAGATGGTAAAATCCGGGTATGTGTAGACTTCCGAGACTTGAACAGAGCCAGTCCAAAGGATGACTTTCCTTTGCCGTACATTGATGAGTTAGTGGACTTCATTGCAGGCCATGCATTACTATCCTTTATGGATGGGTTTTCTAGATACAACCAGATTCTAATCGCGCTCGAGGATAAAGAGAAAACCGTATTCACTATGCTGTGGGGTACCTACTGCTACCGGGTTATGTCGTTTGGGTTGAAAAATGCTGGTGCTACTTATCAGAGGGCTGCGACCACCATTCTGCATGACATGATCAACAAAGAGGTCAAGGTGTACGTAGACGACATGATTGTCATGTCCAAAGAAAGAGAGGGCCACTACACTGCCTTGAAGAAATTCTTTCAATGGATCAGAGAATACAGATTGAGGTTAAAGCCGCAAAAATGCACCTTTGGCATAATGGCAGAAAAAATACTAGGCTTTTTGATCACACGGAGGGGCATTGAAGAAGATCCTTCCAAAATCAAGGCCATCCTAGAAATGCCACCACCGATGACTGAAAAGGAGGTGCGAGGCTTTCTGGGTAAAGTGCAATTCATAAGACGGTTTATTTCCAAATTAACCTTGACTTGTCAACCACTATTTGGTCTCCAGAAGAAAGGGAATAAATTTCGATGAAATGATCGATGTTAATTCGCCTTTGAGCAGATTAAGCAGTGCCTCCAGAATCCGCCTGTGTTGTCACCACCAGAGCTGGGGAAGCCTTTGATTTTCTACTTGTCAGTAACAGACACAACCATGGGATGCATTCTCGCTCAAGAATCTGAAGATAAGGTGGAGAAAGCCATCTACTACTTGAACAAGAAAATGCTAGATTATGAGACCCGCTATACTCCGTTGGAGAAAGCCTGCCTAGCCTTGGTTTGGGCTACCAGGAAGTTGAGGCACTACTTGTTAGCTCACTCTATAATCTTGGTTTCAAGATTAGACCCCATAAAATATCTCTTTGAGAAACTAGCGCTTACGGCTAGGCTAGCCCATTGGTTGCTTCTCCTCTCTGAGTTTGATCTCAAATATGTCACCCGCAAGTTGGTCAAGGGAAAAACTGTAGTAGAGTTCCTAGCAGACCACCTGGTAGAAGGAGATGAGGCAGTGGAATACTTGTTCCTAGATGAAGCCATTCTGCAAGTTAAGGAGGAAACTTGGACGATGTACTTTGATGGAGCAGCCAATCAGTACGGTTATGGGATATGTGTGTTACTGATAGCACCTGATGACTCCCATATACTTGTAGCCTTCAAACTCTGGTTCAAGGTGTCCAATAATGAAGCAAAATATGAAGGTGTATCGCTGGTTTAGAAGTCGTCCTGGAATTAAAGGTAGTAAGATTGGACGTCATCGGGGACTCGAACTTAGTTGTTTCTTAAGTGAATGGAGACTGGAAAGTTAAAGAAGAAAAGATGAAGGTTTATCACCAGACCTTGGATGTTCTGATTACTAGGTTTGAAAAGATGACTTTCACGTATCTACTGAGAGAGAACAATAGGTTCATTGATGCTTTAGCAACTCTATCTTTTATGGTAGACATCCCACTTAGAGTCTGGATGCGTCCAATTATCATCAAGCAGAAATACATGCTGGCTTATGAAACTATTGCCGAATAGATGAAGTGCAAGACAAAAACCCTTGGTACTATGATATTTGGAACTTCTTAGAAAATGAGATTTATCCACCAAGGGCAAATGCGAAGGACAAAAGGGAAATACGGTGAATGGCCATCCAATTTATCATCTACGGGGGTAAACTATATAAAAGAGGTCATTCTGATAATGTACAAGTTGTGTGTCGAAGAAGAGGAATCAAAGCACCTGATGGAGGCTATCCACGGCGGGGAGTACGGGGCGCACATGAATGGAGTGATGCTAGCTCGGAAGATTCTCAAGCAAGGTTACTACTGGTCCACCAAGGAGGAGGATTGTATTGGTTTTGTTCGGCGATGCCACAAATGCCAAATTCATGCCAATCGTATGAATATACCGTCGTGAAAACTGTACAATATGACTTTGCCATGGTCTTTCTCAGTCTGGAGAATCGATGTCATCGGTGCCGTCACGCCAAAAGGGTCGAATGGGCATGAATATATCTTGGTGGCGATTGATTATTTTACAAAGTGGGTGGAAGCTCAATCCTATGCAGTGTTGAAAGCATTGCATGTGGCCAAGTTCATCAGAAACAATATCATTTGCCGGTACGGAGTCCCAAACGAGATCATATCAGATAATGGCTCACACTTCAAGAAAAAGGTGATAGACTTGTTGGAGAAATACAATGTAGCTTTTCATAAGTCATCTACATATAGGCTGCAAACTAATGGAGTTGTTAAAGCTGCCAACAAGAACATTAAGAACATCTTGCAGAAGATGGTTGAGACCTACAGCGACTAACCAGATAAATTGCCATTCGCACTCTGGGGCTACAGAACTTCAATCCGAACATCTATAAGGGCAACTGTTTATTCTCTCGTCTACGGGATGGAAGCTATTTTGCCAATTGGAATAGAAGTCCTGTCGCTGCGAGTTGTGACTGAGTATCAAATAGTAGAGGTGGACTGGCAACAAAGCAGATTTGAGAAGTTAATGTTGTTTGATGAGAGAAGGCTGAAAGCATTGTATCATGTTCAGGGCTAACAACGCAGAATTGATAGGGCTTTTAACAAGAAAGTTAAGTCCTAAAATCTCAAGAAAGGAGACATGGTGCTGAAAGACAACCGAGCTCCCATTTATGACCCTAGGGGTAAGTTCAGACCCAATTGGATTGGTCCTTAAATCATTAAAGCTATCTGGTCGAGTGGAGCTGTTATTCTCATGGACTTAGATGGCCTGGAATTTTCATAACCGATCAGCATGGACAAGCTGAAGAAATAATATCCCTGAGAGGTAGGCCGAAAACCCGAAAGGGAGACCTAGGCAAAAGTTAGAGCATGGAAAATTAGAAATAAAGAAAAATCGAGCTCACAAGGTTGAAAACCCTAAAGTGCGACTTTGGCAAAAGTTAGAGCGCAAAAGGAGAGAGTTAATACTTGAGTGAATCTGAACCGAATTATGTAAAGCCTGATTCTCATCTTCGGGATACGTAGGCAACTTCATCTTGAAGTTCGACCATAATCACTTCCAACTCAACTGTCCTATCCACGTGTTTGATCAGGTGAACTTTGTCCATCATCTAAGAGTTGGGTTGTGATCTTTATTTCGAGAAGAAGAGCTGGTTATAATGCAAAGCAGTGGTGTTCAAGTAGGGACATTTATGATCTTTTGATTCGGGGTTGTACATCTTGAGGATTGATTCTGTACGTGTCAGGTGGTGATCATTTTCGAAAATGGTTTTGAAAAGTTTTAATAGAAGTTGATTTTGTTCAAAATTTTACATTTTATGACTAAGACCATTTTTGGACCAAAAGAAAAAATTTTAGTGCTCACAACTTTAATTCCATCGATTTCAAATATAAAGTTATCCAACTCTCTGATACAAATCAAAGTTGTTTTTACGTCATAAAACTTGAAAAGAAAGGTCAAAGCAATAAACTACGGGCATAGGCAAGTCAGGTGCTCTTGCGTCCTCTACTCGTACTTGCAGAAGTTTCTGAAGCCAAAGTGGGCCCAATTTGTGCCTCATCCTCGAGCTAAGCCAAGCACTCGCCAGAAAGGGCATAACTAAAAGTAGGGGTACGGGCCAAAAGTTCCCTCGTCCTCCAAGCAGTGAGGTACCTAGCCAAGTGTGAAGCACGAATCAGGAATGAAGCCGGGTATTCTACCACTTCCTCTAGGTAGGTCTGATCATATCCAAACTAGCGTCTGAATTGGAAGGGAAAGTAGAACACGTAGTGTGTGAGACCAATCAACTGTATGCCAGGTTGCCAAGCCATGCTGTAACTCATCTCCGTCAGATTAAGCTAGGGGCAACGCCAAGCTATGTCAGTTACAAACCTGTTGCACATCCTGTTGCACCACCATCCCTCGTTAGGAAAATCTATTAGCTGGTGGCGGAAGAAATAAGCTCGAGCTGAGTACTCGGGGCAAGAGTCCACTACCTTTCGCTTATCCATAAGCCATACTTGGGAAGGGACGAAAAATAAGAGAGATTAAAGAATAGAGATGTATTTTAAAAGAAAAGTATGAAAATGGCTTTGAAAGAAAAATAGAGCATGAGTGCCAAGTGATGTGAGAAACACATATGAGAAAGGGTGGGAAACAATACCTGAAGAAATAGCGGACTCCCGACAAACCTGGTGGTCTCTCGTCGATGAAAAGCATTTAAGCCCATCAGGGTCTCGGCCAGTGCCAAACCAATGCAACTCTTACCTTCTTTTAGGCCTTAGGCCACTTCGATCAACCGAATGCTGGATCTGCTAAAACTAGAAGCAAGAAGGAAATGTGCAAGCATACATAAACAGAGGGCATACTATCGAAAACCTCACCAGAGAAGGTCTCCTCTGTCACCGATTTCAGAAAATCGATGAATCAAGCTGGGTATGTCTAGCTCTCTGTTGTGGGCCAAAGATGGAGCCTCGTACAAAGTGAGCCCACACATTCATCCCAAAGCTTGGGCGTGGCCAAAACGGGATTGAGGCATGATTTTCTCATCACGCCGGGTTTCCATCAAAGCCCAAAATTCTTCAAGAGTCGGGCACACTCTTGTGTTCCGAAGCGAAAGACATGTGTAATTGGGTCCCAGCATCGAGTCACGACATGGAGGAATGGAAAGCAAAGTGGAGTACGGCTCAACAGAAAAAGTGCATTTATGTCGAAACCCCGAAAATTTACCTTTTTTGTGCCGTCTAGAGTAGCTATCCAATCTGTGAGCTTCTTGGCAAGGAATATCTTCGTTTGTGGAAGAAATAGCAACTGAAATGAGGTTCTAGAGAAGAAATCATGAAGCAGAACCTTTTGTAGAAGAGAAAGCTGTAGTGGAGGCCAGTTATCAACAAATTGGAGATTTCTCACACTTGTGGCCGGCAGGCCACCTCCTCTGGCTGGCAACTCTCATCTTTGGCCGGCAGCTCTCTTTTCTGGCCTACCGTCTACCTATGTGTTGGGCAGTGCTAGCAGCATGTGTTTTGTCTTGATCTTTGTGTGTTTTAAGGTCTTGTTTTGAGTTTTTTTAGTTTATCTGGTGTATTTATATTTGTATTTGAGTTGTTTTTTCTTTGTTTATCAAGTTATATTTTGTCTTTTGTATTTTGGTTGTTGGTCGGCTCATTACCCGATTAAGAACATTGTTTCAATCAAGCACTCTCTTGGCAAATTCAATTCCATGTCCATTTCATGCAAATATGATGCTCATGATGCAAAAATAAAATAGCACATTTCATAAAAACTGCGAGGTTTTATTCCAATCATGGTTTTTACAAAAGAGGAGTACAAATTTACAAAGCAAAAATAAACCTATCTAAAGCTATACATGTGCTAATGCTACAAAAAAAAATCAACACCGGTCATCTCAAACTCGAGAGGCCCTCTTCGTCCTCTTCCTCGGAGGGGACTCGAGAACACTATTTCCATCGACACCGTTGTCAGAATCAGACCCTGAACCAGAGCCGGTATCATCTTCGCTCCTTGCCTTAGTGCCCGCCTTGTTGTCACCTTCGCTTTCGGACCCCGACCCAGCATCATCATCTCCACTCTCAGATGACTCAGAATGCCGACTCACTGCCTCCTCCAAGTCACTAGTCTCAGCATCATCATTGCTGAAAATGGGCTCTGAGGGACTGCTCTGGCCTCGAGTGCCCCTATCCCTACCTCAATCGTGGCGCACATCTCGGCCGCGTACTGGGGCCTGTCTCTCTCTCATTCTCGCTGCTGGAGGAGGTGCTGTTGGTACTAGTATTGCTGCTGCCACTGGTGCCCTCCGTGTGATGGAATCTGAAAAAAAAAATAGTTGTCAACATATCAGCTACAATGTGTGTATCAGATACAGGCATAGTATTCAGAATAAATGTCATGCAAAAATCAGATACAGTATGAGTACAGTGCGCCAATGTAGTGTATCAGTGTAGTTTGGGAAAGACTATGGTTAAAGTACCGATGTATCAATGGAAATATGATAGCGTGATGCACAAACAAGGTTAGTAATGAAATGCATACTGAATTGAAGGAAATTACTTGGATACCGTGGAGACCAAGCAGCATCTCCCTCACCTGCACCATACTGATCAGAAAAGCGACCAGCTCGAGGAGGCTTTTTGTATACTCTATAGATGCTTGCAAGTGCATTTGGATGATCAATATCGGGGATAAACATATCTGAAATGGAAGTATAGGGTGCAAATTGTAAAATGTGGTCCATACTTGAAATGTGTCTCGAACTCCGATATACTCATGCCTAGCCTCTCACGCCGATCGGACCGTAAGCCCCTCGCCACAAAGATGTGAGCGTAGTACGAAGCTCTGGCCAATGGGTAGTCTGCGCAACAGGGAGAGCCTCACTAGTATGGTCCCTAGTTGCCTAAGTCGCCTTGCCCGCCACAGAAGCCCCTATTCCCTTGCCTGCGTGATCGGCCGTCAGACGATGCATAAGGTGGTTCTGAATGAATGTCGTGTAATCGCCTTCTCTCTTGAAGAAGTCAGGATCTAGGCCTACCATGAACTGTATGACTGCGTTAACTGGTAAGCTATCTGATGTCCTCATAGATGTTTGGGGTGGCATCGGAATGACTGGATCATGTAAGCCCACAGTCTGGCGAACGAATCTCTCGCTCAAAAACCAAGCTCGACAGACTGGGCCCTCCAGCAGAATTTGGAAGCGCAATGTGCCCCAAGCTCCCGCATACTAGTCTCTCACCCCTGCCGGCATCATCGCCCAAGGCTGCCACGTGATCTGCAAGCAGGGAATGTACAGATTGTTAGTCGCTGCCAGTTGCGAAAGTATGAATCAGAGTAGTATTAAAGCAAAAATGACTATGAGTTTCGAGTTACCTCGTCGACGACCACTGTATCAAAGTAATGGCGGAAGAAGCGAAGGTCTCACGACTTCAGCGCTGACACTGACCATCGTACCGTCGCGAGTAAGGGACAACAAGGGAGAGCTCCTCCATAGGCTCTGGAGCGAGGGCTAGAAAATATACGTAGACCCATAGCTGTAAGAAAAGGACAGCGATGTTATCAACAGTATGAACAGATATAGAAAGTGCAAAGTAGAAAGCACAGGGTATGAATAGATATAGAAAGTGCAAAACAGAAAGCATCGGTGTTGAACAGATATAAAGCAAAAATTGTGAAGTAGAAAGCATAAGTGCAAAGAGGGAAGTGAAGTGCATACCTCCTAGGCTCTCCAGTAGCTTTCGATCTGCTCTCCCTTCATGCGGGAGGTGGAGCTGATATAGCCGTAAAGGGTGGTGAGGCTAGCTCCACCCCAGTCATAGAATCGCACCCGGGATAGTGTCACCAGGGCGCTTAGTAGGTATAAACCCACGGTATTCCACCTATTTGAAAACAAGGTGGTACCAAGGACAAACATAAAAAAGACCTGGGCGTACTACTCTACCTCCTCCGGTGTCTCAGGCTCGCTCTCATGAATCGCTCAACGAACCAATCAGATCTCACCATGGCCGATCGGGTAGTGCAGGTGGGCGACTCAATAGATGGATCCAAGCAGCCTCCCACTCGCCTATGTCTATGTCAAAGGGGATCGGATCACCCCCTACTCCTAAGCCAGTGATCATGGCAAAGTCGTAGGGAGTCATCGTCATCTCCCCAGCAATAGAGAGGTGGAAGGAGTTGGTGGTGTCCCACCACCTCTTCCCTAGTGCTCCGAGAAGTGGCTGGCTCGCTATGATGCGTGACAGTCTAGAGTAGAAAAGTCTGAAGCCAGCGTCATCGACGATATCTTGAACCCCGACAGGGAGTTCATCGTACAAGTCCTTCGCTGTCGTCGCTTTGTACCCTTATAGGCACGGGAGTCTCCCTGTGGCAGAGAAAAAAAGTGAATCAAGCAGTGATGAAAGAGTAATCAGATAAAAGGCAGTGTAAGAAATGCAGTTAAAAGAAAGGTAGGAATGCATGAAAATAGAGTTCATACCTCAGTAGCGCTGGAAGAAAGGTGAGAGTCCGACTGGTGGTCCTCTGGTACGCCACAAGCAAAATCGCTGAAACGCCAAATGCCTCCAGGTGGTAATATGTGTGTGTGGGGATGATATGTCGCTGAATTAAAGGGTCACACTCTCAATGGTAATGGCTCTAGCTCAAACTCTGGCCTGAACTCCGTCTCAAGGTCAGCCTCAATGTCCTCTGCCGCCCCGCCAGCCTCGACAATTGTTGGCTCTTCTACCTCGGATATAGGTGGAAGCACAGATGGAACCTCGAGAGGAGCTCCGTTATGAGGCATATCGTCTGCCATCTGGAAAATGGGTGCAAAGTAAGTGAAAAGTGAAGAAAAATGGAGAAAAGAGGTTAAACTTGGAAAAAGTCAACCCTATGAGAGAGAAAATGAGGGAAAAAGTCAAAACTCGGGAAAGTTCACGAAACTCGAGAGAAACTCAAGGGGAACAAGCCTAAAGCCTAAACTCGAGAGAAACTCGAGCGGTTTCTCTTGTATCTCAGGACGTGTGATGCGCGGCCCTGGGCGTGTTTCATCTCAGGACGCGTGAAGCGTGAGCCCGAGCGGTTTCTCTTGTATCTCAAGACGCGTAACGTGTGGCCCTAAGCGTGTTTTATCTCGAGATGCGTGAAACGCGAGCCCAAGTGGTTTCTCTTGTATATTAGGATGCGAGACGCGTGAAGCGTGAGCCCAAGTGGTTTCTCTTGTATATTAGGATGCGTGACGCGTGGCCCTGGGCTTGTTTTATCTTGGGACACATGAAGCGCGAGCCCGAGCGATTTCTTTTGTATCTCAAGAAGCGTGATGCACAGCCTTGGGCGTGATTTATTATCTTGGGACACATGAAATGCGAGCCAGAACGGTTTCTCTTGTGTATCTCAGAACTCGTGAAGCACGACCCTGAGCGATTTTGCTTTTATCTTAGGATGCGTGAAGCGCGATGTTAAGTGGTTTTTCTTTTATCTCGGGATGCGTGAAGCGCGAGCCTGAACGATTTCTCTTTTATCTCGGGACGCATGAAACGCAACCCTGAGCGGTGTTTTCTTTTCTTATCTCGTGTTTTGGCGTGGTTAGAGTGTGTTTTAGATCTTTTTGTATGGAACCTTTGTTGGTTTTAAGCTTGAAGCTACTCATTCATATATTGTTATCTTGCTTATCGCACCTGTTATTACTTATTGCATCATCTTGCATGATCATGAGTTTTGAAACTAAACGGCTTCGCGAAGCATGTGAGTCCAGCTTTCAAAGTTTTCTTTTTGCATATCATTTGCGTCTTGCCCCAGAACTACGCTGGTTTGATTCCTTGAAAATGGATACATAGGCAGCCTGGGAGCGCAGCCATTTATTTCTGTCTTAATTATTTGTCCAAGTCTTACGGCCTTGTCAAAATGGTTCATCTTCGGGTTTTGACATTCACTCATGTCATTTCATAACTCCGAGTTCTGTCAAAGAGGAGCAACTGTAGACACCCCATTTTTGATCGTCCTTACGACTTGGACGTCACCGCTTGTACACCCAATGATGAGTGTATATGCTTGTTAAGTGCTCAGGGTCCTCAGCGAAATGCCACAGCTCTGAACCTCAAAACCTTGCAAACCTTGTTACCTTATTTTTGGGCCAAAACCAAAGATTTTCAAGCCTGCAATCTCTTGTGGCCTGCTGGGCCCTTTTATTGGCTGCCAGCCATTGCTTCTGGTTGCCGGCGACTGATATGGCCTGCCGGTCACCACAGATGCATGCACTTTCTTACTCGTGTATGTATTGATATTTCTGAGGGAGTTGCATGGTTTTCTATATATAGGAGGCCTCCCCTTCCATTTTTAAGGTTGGAATTTTTAGAGCAAAAATTCTCTCTCTCTCTCTACAATTCTTTCTCTCTCTCTTGCAATTTCTTAGCTTTTTGCAAGCTTTTGCCTATACACTCTTAACCAAACCTCTCCATCTTTGAGCTGAGGTACCTTTGAGCTTTGTTTGAGCTTTTGAGGGCATGTTTGCCTTGATTTGTTGCTTAGAATTGGTTCTACTCTTCAAGAGATATAAAGCTTTGCTTCTCTTCTTACTTTATTTACTCTTTTTCCTACTGTTTTCCCACTGTTTTTTGGTTGTATAAACTCTTTATTTTTGGGATGAAACTTGTGGTTTAAGGCTAATAAGGGTTGAGGGGTGGTTCACTATTTTTTATATCTTGCTTTCAAGGCCTTTACCCTTGTGTTTTCCACCTTTACACTATCTTTTTTTGAGCTTTTAAACACTGATTTTCAGAGTTATTTCAGTGGCTAAAATCATGGTTTGAAGTCCAAAATTGGAGGGGTTAGCCTCCCCTTCTTGTGTCTTGCTTACTAGCCTAGCATGATCCGTGTTTTAGCTTGTTGTTCTAGCCTTTTTTGTCTTAATTTCAGGATGTTTTAGGACTTATTTAACACTGTTTTAGGACTTTTTTTAAGTGTTCATTGCATTTGAGCCTTGTATTGCATGCTTGTAGTGTAGTTATCATCATAAGTTTGGTGTTGTAGGCATTAGACACCAACTTATTTGAGTTGATAGCACTTATTTCTTATTTTCCATACTTGTGATCACCTTTAATCACCTCTGCAACTTCCTTCCTTTCTTGGCTTTTGCTTTTCTTTGAGGGTTATTTCAAACCTATTATTCTTTTAAACTTGAGATTGAGGTTGTCATGCTTAATGGTTTAATCCCTTTTAGGGATTCATTATCAACGACATGATATCTCTATCATGCCTTAAGCCAACTCTTGGTTTGACACTTCTCTTCTTTAGAGGACTCTGTTACGACCCAAACCCGGCCCTATGGGTTTAGCACAGAATGTGGCGATGTCGAGATTACCAGAAGGCCTCTGAAACGATGTCTGATCAATCGAGTCTGAACTGGCGGAAACCAAAACAGTAAGTAACTAGTGTCCACTGAGCTGTGAAAATCTGTATGTCAAAAACATTTTTATGCATTCATACAGTTTAAAACAGTACACTCTATACAAAAAGTACAATACAGTAGGGAGACAGGTGGGGGGAACAAAAACACCCCAAGCCATGGCATGGCGTCTCGGAACCTCAAAGTGAGGCACATAGGCTGGCTGACAAAACTGGGGACCAATCCCACGCTCCTAGCTTCGGTCTGGCGGCTGAGCACCTACATATATATATAAACAGTGAGCTAAAGCCCAGTGAATAACATAAAGCGTAAAGAGGTTATGAATGAATGTCCTTACAGTGATGAAATCAATTCATTATCTGATTTGACCAATCAAGAATTCATTTTCAGTATTTCAATCAATCAGTCATATGTGGTACATCCATTAGCCTATAAACAGTAGGTCCAAAAGGACCGAGTCTTGACAGACCCAACAATAATTATGGCCAATCATTCAGTATGGTTCCACAAGGAAACCGACAGAGCTCAGAATGATCAATAACAAGGTGCTAAGGATGCCACAATCTGATTAAATACAGACATACATTCATTCAATAAACAATATCAGTTCAATAAAGTTCGATTCAATATTCAAAATGAAACCATTTGAACATATCTTTACACAACTGTTACTCACAAAGTGATTGGGCTATCGGTAGCTAGAGCGCCCCTCGAGAGTCAACCCTAAGCAGTCAATCAAATAGAACACACACTAAGTTTACGCTTGGAAAGGATGATAATTAAATCCTAAATTCCCGGTGTGGTTCTATGTCTAAATCCTCATTAAGATGCTTTAAACTAGGCCTAAGAATGCCTAGGATGCGATGAGGATGCAAAAATACGATTGGAAGGCACTTTTCAAAAGTTGTCGAAAACAGGGGTCTCGCCGAGCGAGCCTTCCTTCGCCGAGCGAGCAAAATCAAAGGCTTCGCCGGCGAACAATCCTTCGCCGGCGGTGCGATGAAACAAGAAAATCTTGGATGCTCAATTTTTACGCAGCGATGCTCGCATCGATGCTCGCCGGCGAGCTTCCAAAATCAAAGGGTTCGCCGGCGAGCCTTCCTTCGCCGAGCGGTCGATGAAACAAGAAAAATCTTGGATGTTCAATTTTACGCCGAGCCACCAATCCTTCGCCGAAAGGGCTCGAGGAAAACGTTGGTCGCTGAGCGAGGAATCGCTTCGCTGAAGGAAGAAGCCAACTGAATTTCAGATTGCCTTCCTAGCTCAAACCAAGCATTCTCAACTCAATTCTCGACCTCTTGGGCTCAAATTCTGGAGAATACATCCCAAAACAATGTATAACAAGTTTCAAAAGCCAATTTATGAATTCAAGCCCCAAAGGTGAGTCAATTAAATCCATTTTTCAAAGAACAATTCAAGAACACTTTAAAACATGCAATGCATGAGTTTCAAACCAATTTCAATCTTTAAATCTTGCTCCAAAGAGCTCAATAGTTGGCAAATGAGATGAAATCATGGACTTAATATGACTATGAGCTTGCATGTACTAATTAGCCAAGAATTCAACTTCAAAAGTCAACAAATTCAACATGCATGCATGAATTCTAGCATGAATCAACCTATGTGAACTCAAACATGGTTTAATCCTACAATTGAGCAAGAACCATGCAAAATGAAGCTCCTAGATGGCAAGAAGATGATGTATTCACTTACCTAAGTGTTGATTCAAGGTAGGAAGCTAGATTAGGCCAAGTTACACTTCAATTCCTAGCCAATTTCCAAGATGAATTCAATTTCTCCCAAGATGGACTCTCTCTCTCTATGGTCTCTTGTTTGGTCGGTTAGGGAAAAGAAATGGCTGATCAAATGTCTATCTAAGTGTATAGACTCAAGTACAATGATAAACAAGTTGTCCACTAGCCATGGCAATTCGGTAAATACGTCTAAGTTCATAATTACTCTTTTAATCTAATGTAATCATTCCTAATCAATTTTCAGATAAAAATATCATTAAATCACAAATATTATGCTGATTACAAAACATCAAACGGTTTCTAAATCGGCCGCCGATAAGGCCTTCAATTAGCAGTTTAAACATAAAATGCAACAGATAATCATACACTCAAACAGATGCAACACGCAATTCAATAGACAAACTTATTCAGTTTCAGTTTCAGTTTCATTCAGTTTGTTCAGTAGTTCATCCAGTTCACTTATCAATCATTAGGAGTTCAGTTTAATGGTAATCAGTATATAATTCGGTGGTTTAACGGTAATCAGTACGAGGGTCGTTACAGACTCAAACTCACCTTTTGGACTTAATTGATTAAAGAATTGAAAGGTAACTAAAATGGAGTAATAAAATTGGTTACTAAAAAGGGGCAAGATAATAATTTGGTTTGGGTTCAATCGAACGTTAATTGAACCCTTGAGTCTTGAGTCGTTTCATACTCATAAGTGATGCAAATGGCTCAAGATTTATTGTCAACTATTTCCCTTGATCATTCATGATAGGGAGATGGTTTTGGGAGTTTTGTTTTGTTGCATTTATTGAACTTGCACCCTTTTGGCTCATAAGCCATCATGCAATGAAAGTGCATCCGTTGATGGTTTGTGAATCAAATTTTTCCACTCCTTTGAGCTATTTGATGATAAGGAGGGGTGAGTTGTGCAAACAACCCTTAAGAATACCTTGCTCCTACTCTGTTTGCTCTCTATTGTAGCAGGAAAATCCAGTCGTCGACAGGCCATCACTTCTAGCCTGCCGGCTACCTGTGCAAAATCCAACAGTGTATTTTTTAAGCAGAACAGAATTGGTTCTGAGGTTGAAATCTGTGTAAGTGTTCTACTGTGCAACAGAGGCATCTAGCAACAGAAACAGTCGCTTTTTTGGGTGGAAAGTCCGCGCATGCATGAGCATTCCCCGTTTCCCAAGGAGGAGTAATTAGAGTAGTTAATTTAGTTACTTCATGTTGCACTTAATTAGTTGTAGCTAGTTAATTTTATAAAGTGTTGTAATTAATTAGTTAGTTGAACTAGTTATTTAATTTTGTCTTGTAATAATTAGTTAAACTAGAATAGTTAATTAATTTGTTGTAATAATTAGTTAAGTAGTTTAGCTAAATTATTCATTTCGGTTTGTAATATTTAGTTAATTCGTAGTAGTTAGCTTAGCTAGTTAGTTTATTCGGACCCTCCTACGTGAGGGCGCAATGTTGTAATAATGTGTATGTCTTCCAACCCCACGTCTTTCTCCCTTTTATTTAATTACTTATGATGGTTAGTTTAGGGCATCATGTTTTGTTTAGCATACTCTATGATTTGCATCCACTTGTTTTGCATGCACCGAGGCTCGGTACATCATTATAACTTGCATTGCTAATTTAACGCTTCTTTGAATACGTGCTTAGACTACATGCTATCAAATTGCTTCATATGCCATATTAGTAGCCGAGCCTAGTAATTGCATATCGCATGTGTTGCATTAGCCATATTGCATAGTTAGGATAATGCATTATTCTAACTCTGTCATCTTTTTTGGCTTGGAGTACTAGGTGAACTTTCATTTGTTTTAGTATATTGCATGAATGTGGTTGTTGCCATGTCAAAGCATGTTTACCATGAGTCTAAGTGCTTATCTGATAAACTGCTTGAATACTTGTGGATGAAGACTAGTTGCTTGAATTGGAATAATTTGAGTAATGTACATATGCGATCACTTTTTCAAGTGGTACATATTTAAAACAATTTTCAAAAACAAACATGAGATCAAGTGTTTTAATTCTTGCAAATTAGTCTACTTGTGTGTGTGCACATCACATAGTAATGCTAGCCTAATAATCGGAACAAGAGTATATGATGTAGATAAGATTCATATCATGATTAGTAAAGACCAATCTTTGATCGGGCGAGCGAGAGTGCTCAATTCATGACCTTCCCCTCTCGTATTTAAGCTCCCGAGTCGAGACAATCTTGGTGATGACGGACACGTGGCCTTTGGCAAGAGTCATGGGTTTCCTAAATTTTCCCAAAAATATTTAGGTGGCGACTCTGTATCTGGCAAAACAGTCCATTTTTAACACTTTGATTCAAAATCGATTTTTCAAAAGATTTGCCGGATTTGGACTCTTTGGTGTTTATCTATTTCACATTACACTTGTGAGATTAGATTCAAAACCGCGAGAGTCTGATACTGTAGGGCTTATTCATCTTCCGAAATGGGGCACGAAAAATTGAGCTACATAATGTGTGTGTTGTATGATAAAATTGAAGACACTGAACTCATGAGAATTGATTGTGATCACACATATTTTAAATCAAATATTTATATACTTGGTTAAAAGTATTCTCTACTAGGCAATCGCTCAGTCCTATCTAATCACTTTTCAGGACGTAATGAGCCATCACCTCGCCAATGAAGAAGTGAATGACTTTCCCTTTTTGACTTTAATTATTTTGTGACCTTCGAAGTTGTAATTTAATTGTTGAATTTCTATATCCTTATTTATGGGATTTGGGTCTTCTTGTATTAACTGTCATGTTGTATTGAGTAAATCCAAGGGACTGTGGTTTTGTTTTCTCTAACTTAGTGAACTATGAACTGTAATATATATTTTTGTAGGTTGAAATTTATAGTTCAATGAGAAAGAGAAATATTGGAAATTGAATTGTGTTGTTTGAAATTATAAGGCATTTTCTTAATGTTTGTTAATTGAAATTGTTTTTAGAATGTTACAACAACTAACTCCAACCATCTCCCATGACCAAAGCTTTGATTATCTTGAAACAAAGCTTTGATACTATGTTAGATCACAAATTGTTTCAAAAATTGAAGTTAGAAAATTAGTCTAAGTCCAACAACATATATCAAGCTAATAGATACATGTTGTCTGAACATAAATGAACGATTGCTCTCCTCTAGATTATATGATGGAGAAAGGAGGAAGTCACATAGGGGATGGGTATTAAGCGTAATATCAAAGTTCAAACTGTTATTATTAGGCTAAGGATTATTTAAATTTTTTTGAAATACGAGATTCTCAAGACACAATCACATGATTTGAAGTACATTGAGTACAAAAGAATAATCCTGTGTCTTATTTCTAAAATCAAATGTGTGATTGGTGGAAGGTGATATTATTATTATTTTATTTTTTATTTATTTTTTGATTTTATTTTATTTTTCTAAAATCAAATGTCTATACAAATGTCTTC
Organism: Camellia lanceoleosa; assembly: GCA_025200525.1. Lineage (NCBI taxonomy): Eukaryota > Viridiplantae > Streptophyta > Magnoliopsida > Ericales > Theaceae > Camellia > Camellia lanceoleosa. The sequence goes on from CM045766.1 coordinate 32,348,253, forward strand.
ACCAACTATCCAGCCATCCTAAGATATTAGAAAAAAGGACTTATTGAATTTGTGGCTTTGATGCATGGGTGAATAAAGTATGGAATTTCCAGGCTGTGTTGGATGGACTAGTAGAAATTATATACTCCATAAGCCAATAGTGTAGGAGGATTCAGCATAACCTTCTTCAAGATATGGTGGGAATGGGATAATATGGATTCTTTCTTACTCTTTTGTCTTTATGTTCTTTTCATAAATGTTGTTCTCATCAAAATTTGATAGCTATAGTAAGTTTTCTCATGAATCTTTGCTATAGCCACACCCTTTTTGTACTGCATGGGTATAGGTACAGATGTGGGTACATGTATATTACAGATACACCAATAAGACAAAATCTAAAAGAAAAAGTAAGATATTGATATAATCTAGTATATCTGTGAAAAATAAAAATAAAAATTATAATTATAATTTGTAATAATACATGACATATAATAATTAAAAATCAAATGCAAAAAGGAAATTAAAGTATTTTGGAATAGTAAACAAAAAAGAATTCCAAGTAATTTTTATATTTTAAAAATTGCAAAAATACCTCATATTTTTAAAAATGGTTATTTTTTGATAAATTCTCTTTCTAAGTGTTTTATTTCATTTAACCCATATTCTTTTTAAGTATTCTATTAAGTCATGTTTAATTTAATATGACCAAATCATTCTTTCTAATTTTTTGCACATGTTTCTATTTTGAAACTAGTACATAACAATAGTCTCTCATTTTATAGAGAAGATCTCTCCCGCATTTTGAAGAGAAAATATTTCCCTTATTCCATGGAGAAAATTTCCCCCTTATTCTAAAGAGAAAATATCTCTCACATTTCATGGAGAAAATCTCTAATTATGAATTTTGAACCTTTTTATAATTTGAAAATTTTAAAAATAATGTAACAAAAATTTGAATGAAAATCAAAATACAATATGAATGTTCGCAGTAAACAACAAACATATAACCAACTTTTGAAAAAAACAAAACACATACTAAAGTACAATATGAATGTTCACAATAAACAACAAACATACAACTAACTTTCAAAAATATAAAATTCGTATCAAAATATAATGTGAATGTTCATAATTTATAATTAACATACAACTAGCCTTCAAAAAATAACTCATACCAATGTAAACATTTAAGTGCAACACGAAAACATAAAACAAAATTGAAAAAAAGTAAAAATTGACTATTTCAATTGTTCAATGGTAACAAAAATGATTGTTTAACTAACAAGTATAGTAACAAAAATAACAAATATACAATTAACTTTTAAAAAAATAAAACTAATGTCAAAATACAATTTGAATGTTCACAATTTACAATTAATATAGAACTATTTTTTTAAAAAAAAAAAAAAAACTCATACCAATGTGAATATTCATACTGTAACATGAAAATATAAAATAAAATTGAAAAAAAGTTAAAATTGACTATTTCGATTGTTTGATGGTAACAAAAATGATTGTTCAACCAACAAGCATAGTAAAAAAATAACAAAATACAATTAACTTTCAAATTTTTTTTAAAAAAAAAAAACTCATGACAAAATACAATGTAAATGTTCACAATTTACAATTAACATACAACTAACCTTAAAAAAACTAAATTCATACTAATATAAACATTCACACTGCAACATGAAAGAAAATTGAAAGTAAAAAAAATGACTATTTTAATTGTTTAATGGTAACAAAAAATGATTGTTCAAACAACAAGTATAGTAACAAATAACCAATAATATGTGAACATTTACATTTTAGAAAAATATATAATTATGTTCATATCTATATTCCAACACTTATTTCTCAGACTTTCAAACAATGTGAAATGTGAACATTCACGCTGATTGATAAAAAAAAAAAAAAAAAATAGAAATAGAATTAGAAATCTAAAAAAAAACTCAATCACTCTAAAAAAATAAAAAAATGAATAAAAATATCACCCACATCCTCATCTTCATCATCATCTTTATCATTATCACTATCATTAACAATTTATACAATTTTACCATTCCACCAATCCAAATCAAACCAAACCTACCTGTCATACCCCAAACCTACCCCTAAAAGTTTGGGCATGACCACTTCAGAAACGGGCATCTAACTTGATATGTATATAAGATATGGGGCCTGAACGGAAGCATTAAAATTTTAACGTAATAGAAAACCATCCCCATTGAGCTGTAACTAACATGCTAGGATCACTACCGAAACATAAGGCAGATAAACATACAGTGACATGCATATGAGAATTTAGCTATATGCATATACACACACACACACATATATATATAGACCCAGCCCTCAAGATTAGGCGTACAATAAAAGCATTGATAGGTAAAAGGATTATAAGACAAATAATTAGGGTACAAAATTAAAAGTTTAGCAAAACTCCATAAATGAGCTACCTTCACTTAAGTGCCTGGACACCCTGAGGTTGACCTAAGAAGAACGGACGCCATGGGTTGAGACTGACCTTCAGGTGGAGTGCCTACAAAAATAGACATAACATAAAATGAGTCGAGCTCAGTGAATAGTAGTACGTAAATAATTTAATGATAACTTGAATTACAATGTACATATATAAGTGCAGAGAACATATAGTTAACTTTATCTTGTAATTATTTCCAGAATGGCCTTAGGCCTAAATTTTAAACATAATGGCTTCAAGCCCTTGGACAAAATGGCATTAAGCCCTTTAACAGAATGGCATAAAGCCCTTAAACAGAATGGCATAAAGCCCTTTTCTTGCATATATGAACTCAAGAGGTGGCTCGCATGGATTCTAGAGGTGACTCGCATGGCAGCACTTAGTTCCGTGTAGCACTTTGTTTTATACTAACAGATCATACAGAATGGCCATAGGCCCAGATGCCACAAATTGGCCATAGGCCTCATAGATGTTACAAAACGGCTATAAGTCTCATAACTTTCACAGAACGGCTATAGGCCTTATGACTTTCACAACGGCTTTAAGCCAATTCACATATATATGGACTCAAGAGGTGGCTCGTACGGATTCTAGAGGTGACTCGCATTGCAGCACTTAGTTCCGTACAACACTTTGTTCCATATAAAAAATCCTTAGATCTTAAAGACTGGCCAATCCATATCATGTCATAACATAGCGTAAACAGAACAGATAAACAGAAACAAACTCATCCGTATTTTAATTAGGCTTGAATCATAAATATACTTGAACCACGGTATTATTATCCCCGGGTAAGGGCCTTGTGCTAAGGATGCTATGAATATTTTTACATATATGGACAATCATTCAATGATTTGAAACGTAACATATCAGAAAATAGAGTATTTCTTGTCATATCATGTCATTACGATACACTTAACAAAGACAGAACAGTTACATCATAATGTGAGTTACATGACAATGTCATTATTATTTAATTCTGTCTTCAGGTTGAGTCATTTGTAAGTCAATCCGACGTTCATCATAATTCTTAACAGTTATTAATGTATAAAACAACCCGTGATCTTATCCAATTATTCATTCTAATGATCCACTCTGGGTAGACATTTATGTCATAAAACGCGTGTTGAGCCAAATGATCTATAGTAGCCTTTGATAGGCCATCCAGAATATCATGTTCCCAGTAAGCGGGGTTTACATTTACCATTTCTTTCTGTTAACCAATTCCATAGTATTAACTCCCAAATACAGAACACAGTACAACAAGTCTCTGAAAACACATCACTCCTGTTTTTGTATAACACAAGTCACTTTTTAGCATAACGAACTTTAAACTAATCCAACGTTAATAAGTCGTATACAATACTTATGCGAAGTCATAGGTAATGTATAGATTATTTTCAGAGTCATACCAATGTAAACAAATCTTTCAACATTCCCATACATTCGCACCGATTTCCAATTATCATAAATGTGAATATAATCACTTGCAAAGAACAAAGTGTTAAGTATAAGAACCATTAACGGTAAATAAATGCACGATCTCTGTACTACTACTCACAGTGCTATAGCGGAGCGCTTGACCCTCCCGGGTTATGACCTACACATGTGCACAACTTATTCATTAGTTCTTTTTCTTTCTTAATTCATTTCCTGCTTCATTTTACTTCGAATTTACAGGCATCTTAGGGATATCAAACACATATTTCAAAAATATCAGAAGGTTAAGCATGCAAAACGGAGCGAACAAAATTTTGCAGTTTGGGCATACGTCGACTATGAGCCCAGACGTACGGCAAGGCTTCAAGACGTCGCGACAATTCCAATTAGACAGATTCGAAATTCAGAAACCCCATTTTTGATACACTTCTTCAAGGCTCAAAATAGATCTTTTAATTAATGGAACATGGTTTAAAAATCATGTACAAAGACATTTCAAACACATATCAATTTGAATGTGAATTAAATGTTTAATTCCTTACATTACATGAACATAACATAAATACTTTGAATCCTTGCAATATTGTTCCCAAATATCTCTAATATCATCCAAATCCATAAATGAGGTCAAATATGTATAAATAAAGGATAGAATGAAATCCTTCTTTGTATAACTCAATGTAATCCCAAATCAATTTAAGCTTTTCAACTTAATCACTACACATCCTACACAAAGAAAAATCTTCCCTATAGCCAAATAAAGACTTAATTCAAGTAAAATTCACATACCTTAAGCTTTAAACCCTATAATCCTTCTCAATTCCCCAATCTTTTTTCTTGATGAATCCCTCTACTTCCTTTCAAACCTTTCTCCTCTCTAATCTCTTTCTCAGGAGATATTTTTGTAAAGGCTCACCAAGTCAAATGATTAAAGAACATGAACATATATATAAAAGATGAATAAGAACAAAAATTAATCAGTTTAATTATTCCAAATTGAGATTTTACAGAAAATCATATTAAGAATTAAAAATCATGCTGATTTCAAATATAAAATCAATTTCAGGTTATCAAGCCCCTAAGGCTCTCAATTCCTGATTCCAACTTTAGAATTGTAATAGATATTTCTCACATTAGATAGATACACGTCTATAAACATAAGATTCGCTTAACTTAATTTAATTTCATATAAAATTTCACAGTAAACATATCATTGCTCAGAATAAGGGATTGAAAGTGTACCAGTTACATGTACGAGGGTCGGGTTATTACACTACCTTTGAAGAATATGTTTGTAACAAAATTGATTGAACATAAACAACGCTTCAACTTACAACAATGGAGAAACATAGACTTTCGAACACATAGTAACAATAGACGAACACAGAACTTTGAACACAAAGTGACAATAGAGGAACACAAAACTTCACCGCAATAATGGAGGAACATAATATTATTTCATCACCATGTGTAGACTAAAGTTTCTAAACCCTACCAAATATAGAGTTTTGAAACCCTAACACAATGAAACAATACTACAAATGTGAATAAAACTGATCAAAAAGAAAAAAATGAATAATGGTAACTACCAAAATAGAGGTAGCAACAAAAAAGAAATTTGTATATCATTTTTCTATGTAATACATATCAATAATAGACATAAAGGTATAACAGTCCAACAAACAATATAAATCAGGAAAAAATGATCTCATGAAATAAAAGTATACATAGGACTAACTAGATTATAATTTTCTTTAGGGGACGCATTGGATTAGAATACTTCTAAATGGGATTTATCAATAAAAAAACCTTTTATAAAAAATTTTAAAATAAACACAATATAATTGTTCTAATACTTCTATATTTTTTATAAAAAAAATGTACACTTATTCTAGAAATATCCACAAAAGAACCCGAAACATACTCATGACATATTCAAACCGAGCCAATCCCATCTCATTGTCGTAATTAAAGTATTTTGTGTACCAAATACATATTTTGTGTACTTATGTATGAAGCAAGTCCCCGATATTCATATAACAATATTTTTAAAAATACCCATACCTTATAGACCAAGGATGTGCCTAATTAAGATGGAGGAAACTTTCCTCATTTATCATGTTTCTTAGTTTTGTCAAATAGTCATTTGCACTACCATTGTCAATACAATTTCAACATTGTAAGGACCAAATATTTTACATTATGAATTGAACCAGTTCACAATCTCAATACCGAACCCTAACAGAAATTTGTATGTATATGTCCAACAAAATAGTACTTATATTTTGCAGACAACTCTGTACAATTGGACAACTCTCTGTTCATCTTTGTTTATAAGCTTCTACCGTGGACAACTCTTGGGCTCTGTTTGCTTCTCAAAACATTGTGTTTTGTATTTTCTGATATTTTGTATGACAGAAAAAATGAAAGTAAATGCCAAAAAGATAAACAAAAACAAATTTATTTTAGTAGAAAATACTTTCCACTTTTTCAAACGTAAAATACATTTTTGGATAAACATCTTTGGATAAACATCTTGCCAACACTAATATTGTTGTCACCGCCACATCACTCCATCACCACTGCCTTGTGCCACTGCCATCACCACTGCCACCCTACTACCACTGCCGCCTTTGCTACCACACCACCACCAACACACCTCTACCACAAAATTACTAAATCACCCTAGCAAAAACTTGTGACTTGACTTAGTTAAGAACCCAATTGGGCTTCAAATTTAATTTGATCGAATCTATGTTAATAAAGTTTAATGGGATAATAGTCAATTGCACAGGGATGGTGGCAGAATATGGTGAGAGAGAGGTTGGGAGAGGTAGTGGAGGGTGAGGAGAGAGCCGATGAGTGACGACGAAGGATTTAGAGTGAATGAAAATGATGAATTGCACCCGTGAAGAAGTTAACTTATGTGTGATTGTTAGGTTTTGCTAAGCAAGATATAACATTTAAACAAAATGCTGCAAACAAGAAACTGACATTTCTATGGTCAATCAATTCAATTACATGACATATGGCTAGAGAATGAAAGAGCAAAACAAAATAGATCTCCAATGAAAACTCCACTTTCATTATCTCCCAACAGCCAAACAATTAGTGACACTTCCTCAAATTAGCCATGTCTCACATGATGTTCAATTGAAGACCTTTTCACTAAGCTAGGATGTCAAATTCATGGGGCATGAAATCTTCACTTGGTCTATAGTATTTGTCAGGGGAATATAGGCTTAGGTTGGTTACTTGGCTCGTATAGAGGCAGGCAAATCTCTCTACCTGCATAAATTAAAAGAAACAATTTACGGCACAAGCTGATGTACAAGAGCCATTCAAACTAGTAAAGTCATGGGCATATGTTTAAGGTAACCTGATGTGCAAAGCGGGAATTCTGATAGCCAGTCTTCATGAGTTGTCCCCAAACCTTATGGAACTGAAACGATTATCAAAAACATGTCATGCATGTTCCAACAAGTCATCATTCGTCTTGACTGTGAAGTTTGCATTTTTAAGAACAATAAGCCTACAATTACCGTCTCTTTTTTTTTATAAACAAAATGTAGTGAAAAAATCATTAGTGTAATCTGACATACTTTGACTTGTCACACAAATTAAACACACCACAAAATAGTTTTAAAAATAAAAGGGGAAAAAAAAAAAAAAAAAAAAAAAAAGAACTGATAAATCTACAGAGACAATCAGAGAATTTTTCATCTAGGAAGAAGTTAAGAAAAGGAAGAACAAAACAATAAAACGGCATTTATCAATAGATTACTATACATCCCAAAAGATCAGAATTCAGAAGCATCACAAGCACTGTGCATATAATTGAAAAATCTTCTATAATTATTTTTTAATAAGAAAATAGCCATAATCATCAATCATTGATAGTGAAAATAAAAGAAGAAAATTAATAAATTGTTGAGTCATAAGTTTACAAACAAATGAACTATATTCATTCAACAGGAGAAACCCTTCCATTCCAACAATCAAAAGAATTCAAAACATCAATCAACATGAACCACGTGAAAAAACAAGAGTAAAGTTCCAACACAAAAGCACTAATATCCAGCTTAAAGAGTCCCATTTTATACATACCTTTTGGTGACATTCTCGCTGAGACTGTTGATGACTGAGACGAACTTTCTCTCTTTGAGACTGTACAATAAACCATCAAGAACAATATTATTAATAAATTCTCGGTAATACTCAATTTGAAATTATTTTAAGCTGGTGATGTTATTTGTCATGCCATGTTTTACGTCACAACCAAAACAAGTTTATGAAACAAGATGTTCAAATGAGGTAGCATTAACCAGTTAGATTAGATCTGAATGATGTAAACGTAACAAGCTGACAGGGCTACTATATTCTCAAAACTCGCTCTCTTTGATATGATAACTCATTATGTCTTGTTTAAAACTCAAAACTCAGGGCTCAAGAGACAGTGTGATTAGAAAATAACACATTTCTATTATTGATGATAGCACAAAGTTTTTACAATGACATCATTTCAGTTGCCATGTGTCAAACAGAGTCTTGTGACTGTTATGGTTATATAGGTCAAAAAATAAATGATTCCATCTCTAAGGAACATTCAAACACCCCTGTTCAACAAGGGCATATTTTTTTAAAATGCAAAACCATCTGATAAAACATGGACTAACCTCCAACTTTTCTAGTTCAGATGATAGCTTTTCCTTCTCATCACCATTAAGACCTTCAAACCTGAACCAAAATATGAACAACAGTACAAAAAATAAATCAAGATAACACCTTTTTCCAGAGAGAGTTAATGAAAGAAATTGGCACAGAGCCAAAGACAAAGTTAAACACAGAAACATCATTTTCATTAGGAAACAATAACCAATGCTTCACAGTATAATTCTCAAATGTCACAGTCAATATTCTAATTGCTCTAACATCACCATGAACCTCAAGACAATTGATTGAAGTAAATCCGCATGGATTCAAATACTACACAGTGGACAACTTCAATTCATTAAAGAAGTTCAGCAGATCTGTATCTTAAACAAACCCACCAGTGGGGGGCCATGCACCCTAGGGGGCATATTCTCCCAACACAAGTATGATTTTGCCAAACTTCTAAAAAGATTCCGCAAAAATATACCAGCAAAAAGGAAAACCACTTACTTGAGAGACCATTTCAGATGATGTATTTTGTCTTCAATGAGATCACGCTCATTCCTCAACAGTCGAAGTTGCTGCACAAAACCGCCTCATTAATTGCAGAATGGAGAACAACATTAATTGCATTTGGAAGTCAATAAATTTCTTCTTATCTCAATGCAAAGAAACATATATAATAAAGAAAATGGTCATAAATTAGAGAACACCAAACTAGTCCTGAGATGCATAATAAAGAATTTGCATAACCACTAATTTCTTTCATTAGTATTTGGTAGAATAAAAGATACAAATTGAACCTATTAGTAGGTAGAAGAAAGAAAAAAAATTAATGACTTGTATCCATACCTTGCGGGTACCCCTACATTCCCAAAGGAATTCAACCTCCTTCTCGAGCTCTGGAACAACTAACATTGTTCTCCATCCTGTCAAAAAATGCATCAGACAAAACCAAGTGACAATTTAGCAATTGAACAAACATATTCTTATTAATACTATAATAACAATAAGAACAACAAAATCATCATCTTTCTCACTGTCTAAATCTAAATTAGGACCGATCCATCTAACCAACACACCTAGGTGGATCTAATTAATCTTATTACAACTCCCATTCCAATTTCATTCATCAATACATATAACATATCCCTTCGCCGTAAGTAGTTAATCTGACAGATGAGTCCAAGTAACAGTTCCTCAGAGAGCGTGAACTGAGACACGCATTCTTAAGAATTACATGGATTTTGAAATGCAGCATGGTATATCCTTCATAAAGTTTAAATAAGAATTGGGTGATCTCTACTATAAATGTTAACAACTAAACTCTACAGTACAAGTCATACACACTGTGTGAAGATAGTATAAATTCTGAACGGGTACTGACCACCATAAAGTTTTTAGTTAAAATTAACTGTTCCTTCCAGATACATAAAAATTACCTCACCTTGAAAAACTACTAATTACATCAAGACAACTCCAGTCCAAACCATAATAAGCTAACAAGAAGCTTCTTTTGAGCATGTTTCACATGTTTTCAACATTTCAATATAAGTAGCATTGTAGCTCTTATGTTTCAACAGAAAATAATTCCTGGAATATATTTTTCCCAAAAAATATAAATATATTAGGTCGGACTAATTAAGATAATAGAGTAATATGAATAATGGAATAAAACTATAAAGTGTATTCAATCAACTTTGGGACTGTTTTATGCCTAAAATTTACTTCAGTAGTCTCAAGAAAGATTTATCAATTTTTTTTCCAAACAAAATGAAAAGACCTAGCACTTTAAAGTTTATGGAAAACACAATTATGGTGTTAGGTCAGTTCTTTTACCTAGAGTTTCTTTATCCATATTTTTCATATAAAGAAGTTAGGAACAAATGGCAGAACCCAAGCGAGACTTAACAAGCCTTGTGTTTGTATCATTAAAATCAATCTACAAGAAAGTAATAACAATTCAAAAAGAATAGGCAAGAACTGTAAGAAGTGTACCTAGAACCTTTTTACTGCGTAAAATATCTCCATATATGTGATCCCCAACATAAAGAACCTATTAAATATATAACACATTAAAAATTAAAACCATAACGTGACCTACTGGATTTAGAACCATAATCACATTAAAACCTAGAACAAGTGAAAATTAATCAAATGGAATAATGAATCAAAGACAAATTAAATTCCTATCTGATGAGGAAATGTAGCAGTTAATGAACACATCTTAATGAGAAATGAACAAGTAAAAACTAATTAAAAGAAAGAATGAATAAGTAATAAGTAGACAATGAACACATCTTAATGGAAAATGTAGCAGTCAAAGTGATGGCTTCTTGATAATGTCTAGAAACCATTTGAAAAAAGGGGGAAAAAAATATAATCAACATGTTAACAAACCTGTGAACTTGACTCTATACCCAGCAGTTTATGCAGATGACCAACATTGCCCCCCTGAAAATGTAAGTTCAGAAATATAACTAGCATATAAAATTATTATTCGAGAACCAAGTGAAATTTAGCAACATAGAGAAAATGCCCATAACCAAAAGCACACAACACAATCTCCAGAAATTTTACAAGGTAGATTTATAATAGAAATAACTTATTACCTGGAACACTTTACAACTCTTATTCAGGCTCTTTAATGGTAGTCTTAAAGCACCTCCCACCTAGGCAATAGAAGATGAAATTGTAAAAACACATAACAAAAGAAGATAAGGATGCTGTCAACTTTAGAAGAACATAGGACACGTAAACCAACCTGAGGCATAGGAGTACCATTATCAGTATTAAGAAGCATCCCAGACTCAGGCTCAACCTCAAAAAGATGGGCACGATTTTCATCATGGAAAAAACTTGGTTTTGCACTGTAAAAAAGAATAAATGCTTCCTTAGATATAACTTCAAATTTTAAAGTTCACTAGTCCTAAAATTAGGAAAGCACATTAAAAACTAGCATCCAACTTGGCAATGGGTCCTACCTATCATACCTGTCAATACTCTGATAGGAATGACTCACTTTTCACCTAGTTTTTGGCATATATCTACATAACTTCGCATGAGAAAAAAGGATTTAAACCCATTTTAGAACACATTACCATTGGTTGAAACAATACACTCTTCATAGCTCTAAGGCATCCAACTCATAGGTTAAGTGTAGACTATATAAATAAAGAAATAAAAATGAGAACTACAACCCCAGCAATTCTACCTATAGCATGTAAGTCTTAAAGGTTTTATTATTTTGAGAAGAGAACAAAACCTGCCAGTGATGACCACATTGAAGAATCGGAGCCACTCAAAATTCAAAATGGAACAACTATCCAATGTTTGGGGTCCACAGAGAAAATTCATTACGATGTTTGTGTAGTCCCATAGACTGCAACATATATAAGTGAGATTCTTAATAATGTTAGTTCTTGCAAAAAACATAGCCTACTTCTGAAAACTAATACCTTCAAGTTTAATACAAACATAACAATTTTAGGAGAAGGGGGGGAGGAGGTAAGATCACACGAACAAAATCAACCTATATAGTGGAATAAAAAGAAAAATAAGATTCTCAAATCCATATGTATATTCAGCATCCAGACAAATCATTTCAAATGTGATTGATTAAAAAAAAAAAAGAATCACAGCCTGATATGCATGTATAATGTAGAGAAAAATGTACTTCCCAAAAAGGTGCAAACACCTCATCAAAAACCAGGGATCATAAATCTAAATTCCATATATCAACAAAGACAACATCATAAATAGAAATTACAATCATAATTTTCTATTCTTCAGAGGGACTAGGGCCGTGATGACAACACTAAGGATAAAGCAATTCTCTCATCAAAAAAATGTATGGACAGGAGAAAAATACTCTATTCTTTTCCTTAAGACCGTAGAATTCTTAAGAGAATTTGGACTCATAAATGCTTTTTGATGTCATCTTTATTAGGCACGATCCAAGCATCATTATTTACATGATATTACACTGTTCACACTTTATTTTCAATAAAACCTTTATCTATAAAAAGTAACCAAAAAAAAAAAAGACACCAACCTATTTGTAACGAGAAATGTAGAACGGCCAGAATCTCTGAGCATTTTGAGCATGGGAACTATTGAGGTATCCTCGTTAATATACCTGAAACCCAGAATGCACAACACAACAGTCAAGTGGAAAACATTTACTTCAAAACTTCTATAGTACATTGATAGTCTTGATTTGCAAATTTTCTGGTACGGTGGCGAAGGAAGATCAACTAAACCAATGTAACTCCAAGCCTAACAAAATATTTTACACCTAACAACCTTCTATGAGTTGAAGCTCAATAAGTTGGCCATATTTCTGACCTCAAAATAGTGACCTATTAAGTTACCAATTTTACCAAAAGTCTAAACAGTTAGGAAATGGGCCCAACCATGTATATTAAGCTATCTAACACCCCCCTCGCGTGCAATCCCGTCTAGCACGTGGAGAGACAAACAAAGAACCAAACAGAAGGAGAAGTAAACATCCAGACAGGGAGGAAGAAACCAAACAGGGACAGAATACCATATGCTAATGGATAGACTTGAACCCAAGACCTCTCTCAACCAGAGAGCTTTGATACCATGTTAAGTTACCAATTTTCCCAAAAGCCTACGTCATTAGGAAATGGGCCCAACAATGTATATTAAGCTATCTAACATGACCAATCAGCATCCATGAATCACATAAATCACTAAAAACCCAAACTCAATTTTAAAGAATAAGAAAGAAATATAAATCACACACAAAACTAGCTGTCGTCTTATAGATTCAATATTATTGGATGAACAAATTTCTAACTGTAAATGTTACAATTATCAACAATAAAGCAACAGTAGGGGATTGCATGACCAAATGAATTTTTCCTGAACAAATTCATTCCTTACCAATTTAGTAGATTAAAGGCTACGCCAGCATCAGGTATATTAGGACAATTGACCTTTAATCATAATTGACTTTTTATGTATCAATCACAAAAGCCACATTCCAGGATATACAATTTTGTTTAAATTTCCACTAATAATAATGAAACTGTTAAGCACAGGGTGACTAACTGGATTGTCCTATTTGGTTGGCTAAAAAAGGTTACCACCTTATCCTCAAGTAGTTATGAAGCACAAAATGTTCCAAGTAACATTCAAATCATTTTCTCGTTGTATGTCGCATATACCTTTGAAAAAGAACAAAGGAGAGAGAATACCCAGTCTTATTTAGCAGGTGAGAAACATTACACTAATGAATGTCAATGAACATCTAACTAATTAGGAAGCGCTTGAAACAAGTTCAACAGAGCAAACAAAACTAGAGACAAGGTTTTAGTGCAAGTTGGATAAGAAAATCCAATGTTGAACCCCTAAACAGAGACAAATATACAGAATGTTGGGGTTTAAAGGCATAAAAATATACCACAAATACCCCTCTATGATGTAGTCAAACAATTCATGCTTCACGTCAAATTAACCATTAGCCACCCTGTGGTGAACGGCTTAGATTTCTTGTCCGCAATAGTTACTAATCATCAACATAACATACCGTTTAGGATCTTTTGCAACCATTTGTTTCAAAGTTCCATCACGATGGCACAAGTCCACTGCAGCTCTAACATCTTTGTACATTCGAGAGTAGCTGCAAGCAAAAATATTTATAACATTAACATAGCTAAGAAGAAAGCAAGAGCATAGTCTTTTAGTAACAGCAATGTCATAATGATAACGTCTACATCTGTTCAACTATCTGTGGAGTAGATACCAGAGTTAACAGAGTTTAGTCTAATGAATCTCCAAAAAGAGAGAGTTATATTCATTGTTACTCTTTTAACTTTATAAGTGGACTTGTTTAATTTAGTTGTAACTAAAACCACAATGAACTTGCACGTTTTATTTTTGAAGCTTTACTGAAGCACTAAAGAAAGGCAGTTCCCCCTAATCAGGACATCCCTGTAGGCAATTGTAACATGATAAATAGTCATTCTAAATGAGCAAAATGCCATTATTTATTTTCCAAGATCCAGAAGTGATGTTTTCCTTTACATAAATAGTCATTCTATTTGGACATGGTCCAGGATAACCATTTTATCAATTTTAATGATTGGATCTCTCCATAAATGGAATATGGTGTTTTGAATCAAAAGTTACCACTAGTGACAGGGAAAAAGTTGGTGGGAAAGACAAAGACAAGAGCAATGCCTACATTAAATCAATTAATTTGTTATGGTAAATGGACAAAAAAAAGAAAAAATGACACATAGGCCGTACATAAGCTTTGGTTCTTAAAGCAAAGAGCACACAAGCTCATTTAAAAAAACAAAAATTCCTTACTTTTAAAAGATCAGACAGAATCTGGCTTTGGGAAGGCACCCTAAAGCAAGTAAAGAACAAATTAAACTTTATGGTAGGTTCAGTAATATTGCAAGAGATCAAATACACCAACTAGAAATATAGAGTGGGTTTCCAATCCAACAGCAAGTGAGACTGCTAGCCCTAAAGCAAATATTGGAACTTGAGGTTCAACCAACAATAAATAAGTGAACAAAAACACCTATTATTTGGAAGAGAAATGACATGAATTACACAAACCCCAAGAAAATTTAGTAACTGGTCAACAACAGCAGGGAAGATCTTTGGAGTCCCACTAGTACCTTGGAGAAGATGCAAAGAAGATCCTTAGGTGAAAAAGACAACTGTTATGCCATTAAAACTTATTTGGCAACTCGTTCTCTCATCAGTTGCTGCATTTTTTTCAACTATCATGTTATGCTTATTCTTAAAGTGTTTGTGCCCCTGCTGTCTGACTATGTTTCTTCCTCTTTCATATCTTCCTTCTCCAGTAAAATGTAAATCCCAAAATACAAATTGATCAATCTAGGGAATGCATTATGAGATCCCTCAAATGCACTAAATAATTATAATTTACTTCTCTAACAATAATGAAAGATATATTCAAGAGTGGATTAAAGAATTGATTAAGTATTATTATTATCATTATTATTAAAGCATTGACACACACACAGAGAGAGAGAGAGAGAGAGAGAGAGAGAGAGAGAATGAACTCGGTACTGATTGCAAAGCACATAAAGTCTGATAATGGGGTACGCTCTTACCCTGCATCCCCGGGAATTTTCCCAGGATTATTATCCTTGAAATCAACAAGTTGAGCAAATAAGTAGGCTTCAGCCAGTGAAAAAAGGGTATCAATGAGTGCATAATCAGGTTCATCAAATGCATCCCGTATCAAAGTACTTCCATATGTTGCAACTTTATCTTCCTTTGACAATTCCCTAAATCCATGGTATGCTACTTTCACATATTTGTGTCTATCCATCTGTATTTTAATAAATGAACAGAAAATAAGAAAAAAAATTTCCAACTAAGAAAGTTTACATGAAAATGACAGAATCAGCTAGTAGTTTTCAGTAAGACGCTGTGTGTGTGTGTGCGCGCGCGCGCGCGCATGCGCAATTGTGTGTGTTCCAGCCACAGAATAAGACAACTAAGCAACAGTTACCTTCAATATGTTGCCTCTCTTTTTATCAAGAACCAAACCTCTGACCATGTACTTCCAATCAAAAGTCCACTCCAACAACTACGCAAAAACCATTTATGTCAAATAACCTGCTGATACTTTCTTCAAATGCCAGAACAACAGATAACTAAGTACCAAAGGAACTTGAGTATGACCATTACCTATCATGGCATAAGGTTCAAACTTATTTAAATGAATAGAAAAAACATGGTTGACAAAGAAAAGCAAATTTTATAGGATAACAGAAATAAGGTGAAAATCAAATCAAATAATGAAAGTACCCATTATATTTCCTTAAATCTATACTAAAACTAACATGTCAGTCTAGCATAATGGCATTTTTAGATAAAAATCAGAATTGACAAGTTTCATTTGAAATCACTTACGCAGAGCATGAAGATAAGTGTGTTGTGCATACAATTTTTATGCAAAACCATGGCTATGCATGAACTTAATTAAGTCAGAATGAATGAAAATGCAGACAAACCTTTGGAGGGTATCCCAAATCATACACCAGCTTTCTGATAGTGCCTTCATATGCAAGAGACTCAAAAGTTTCAGGTTTGTATTGAGCCAAAGTATAATCCATGTCAAAACCAACCGCAACAATACTTTTCATATTCAAAGATCTATTGCAGAATATCCGTTTCCCTATATTGATTTTATGAATCCCTCCGGGAGATGACCAAATACATGGTTCCTGAACACCATCACTGAAGGTCATACTCTGAAACAGTGATGTTTTGTCATCTATACCAGCCCCATCCATTCTATAATTAGCACGCAACTGATTAGCTCCTGAAAGCATTTATCAAAAAAAAAAAGCGAAAAAATTATCACTACCTGACGGTGCTTGAGAATGTCATTCAACCCTAAAACTGAATGCATGATGTATTAGTAAAATGGAAATTGCATGACATGAACCTAAATTGACTACTAAAGTATATAAGAATAGCAATTGCAATTGAGAAGTCGAAACCAACTAGGTATTTGCCCAATCTTATACTACTTACAATTATTAAGCTGCTAGATTTCACAAGTTAATGAAATAGCTAGATCGATGTTTAGTATGCATGCACTACTGTATGCTATCTGTGAATGATTTCATGCAAATTTTTCCATAAACCTTGTACGTGGATTTTGGTATATGTGTTTACATCCAAACTCACTTTCATTGTAAATTAACAATGACTAGCCATAAAATTATAATGTAATAATTCCCTAAACGAGTATGAATCATCCATTTAAAATTAAACTTCATTTAAAAAATCAGGAAACAAATAATATGAGGGCAAGAGATATTCTTAGATGAAGCAGAGAAGCTGCAAACTACATGTCAAAATTAATCAAATGAAGTGGTAGTAACTACAAAAGAAATCCAATCATAAAAAGGTCATCTACAAAGATGGATGTGAGATAGAGGAACTGTGCTATGATAATACGGTACAGATGGTAGTATGCTATCATTTTAAGAAATTCATCCTTGTAGATAAATTGTCATTCTTTTTTTCTTTTATATATATATATATATAAATTCCATCATTGATAAATTCAAGTTTTTAAAAACTGTTTAACTAATACACAAGCGATGCCCAACAATGTAAATTTTAGTACTTTAACCTATTTTTTATTAAAAAAAAAAAAACTGACTATTCACAAAAAATACCATTCATGACATCAATCAAGGATTTAAAATTATTGTGTTATTCAACCAATGCAGATGGAGAATATCTCCAAACTCCTCATATGCTAATGTTGACCCTCCCTATCAACAAAAATTCTCAAAGAACACACCAATCGTCTGCCAGCTTGTCTAACTTTCCTCCCACTCATCTCAACATTCAAGTAGAATGTATACAAACATCAATCTATACAAATATATAAAATGAAAAGGCCCTTTGGTGTCAACATCCTTTTGAAGTTTTGTCACACCTTTTATCATTCCTAAATTACCCCCATGTAACCGTCCATTTCAAATTTTACAACTTCTTCAATTTTTAACAGCACACCTTCTTGTATATATGAACTGAATAACCACCATAACCCATATTATAAATAATAAATAAAATAAAAAAATGAAGCAGAAGAATTTTGTACAATCAAAACCTTTAACAACTTACCTTGGACGACCCATGAAAGAACACAAAGCCCAGGGCGTTTTTATTTCCAACTCTTAAGTAAACAGTCCAAGTTTTGCTCCAAGAACCACCTAAAATCCAATTTCCTCACATAATCAACAGTCTTTTGCTTCCAAACATCCTAGAAACTAATCATCTTATACCCAATTAACCCTAAGAAATCAAACCAAACCAAACCAAACCATTGAAACAACCCAAAACCAATCCAAACACACCAACAATTCAAAAAAGAAAAAGAAAGAAACTCAAGATTCATTCAAACAAGCAGAACAAAAGTGGCAATGTTGTAAAATTCCAAAGCAAAGAAGACTAACCTTGGGTATGAATAGGTCTTGCTGTTTTGGGTGAAGGTGGAATAGAAGTTTTGGAAGAGAGACGATAGAAAAGGAATTCGGAATTGGGAGGAGGAGAGAAGAGAGAGAGACAAAAGGAGACGGTAGGTCTCTTGGGAATTCGCATCTTTGGACTTAAATAGGCATGTTTGGAGATGGATTTAGAGAGAGAGAGAGAGAGAGAGAGAGAAAGAGGAATCTCTGGCGAATAATCGGAATCGGATTCAGCGGAGAGAGAGATTACAAATTGGCATTTAAAGAGCAATAGTGGTTTTTATCTGTAGTTATTCTTACAACACTTTAATGGGTTTGTTTGGGAAAACAAGGAATGGGATAATCCATTTTTCGGGATGGAATCGAATTCCCAGAA
Source organism: Camellia lanceoleosa (assembly GCA_025200525.1). Classification (NCBI taxonomy): domain Eukaryota; kingdom Viridiplantae; phylum Streptophyta; class Magnoliopsida; order Ericales; family Theaceae; genus Camellia; species Camellia lanceoleosa. Next base: position 32,367,193 of record CM045766.1, read on the forward strand.
TGTGCTTCGTTTTCCTGCCAAGTTTGTTGTGGATGGAGGAGGATCAAGTGTGGTGGGGTTAAAAAGCTACTGTGCGCCGCCACGTGGGTTGCTGGTGGCGGGGATTTACTCCGCTGGAGGAGTGGCGGTGGTGATCGGCGGTCGATGGCCGCGAAAAGAGAGTTTTATTATTATTATTTTATTTATTTATTTATTTTTTGTGTCCGTGTTCTTAACTGAAAAACTACCAGGGGTGTGGACGAGCATTTGGATTAGAATTGGAGGAGGCGCATTTTAGTAGGCGATGAGGAGAGAGAGAGAGAGAGAGAGAGAGGTGTAATAATGCGGAAAAATATTTTAGTGGTAAGAAAATGATTAGAGGGTGTTTGGGATAATAAGTATACATTTTATTTTATTTTTTGATAGTTTAGAGAAAAAAAAATGTAAAATACGGATTGGATTGGATTTGAAGTGCTATGATAAAAAATGATGTAATTTAAATAAAATAATTGTTACTCAAATAGTATAATGTGCTAAAATAGCACCACTATTTTAGTATATGCTAAGCACTCCTATAAACAAAAAAATATTGATTAAGTTATCAAGTGAATTTTATTATACAGACTCTTATATCATATATATATATATATCCTTAGTTAAGTCATTTTTATTTTATTTTATTTTATTTTTTAAGTTATGACCAATTTTTTTTTTTTAGTTATTATATTATTTTGAGATATTTGGTTATAACTTTTTCGTGTTTGACGATGACTTTTTTTTATTTATTTTAGTAATGACTCAAAAGTATGGAATTATGTCATTTTTCTGTAATTATAAGGTACATATGGTATACACCTCTCAAAGAAGTGTGTATCATAGTTTTTCCTAAATTATAAATATATGTCCTTAAATTTACTTAAAATATACTAATTGTTTTATGTAATTTTAGAAATTACATCACACTCTTCAAGGTTTTAATCACATGACAATTGATCTCCTACATTAAAAAATTGTCAAGCCAATTAATAATTTTTAATGACATTATAAATATATTTTAATTAACAATTTATGTAATTTTATCGTTGTATATGAGATTAATTAAAAATTTTATTTTTTATGTTAATTTTGTTAAATAAAATATTTTGATAAGAAAGTATTTGTAATTTCCAAAACTACAAGGATAAATTTATATTTTAAGTAAATCTCAAACACTGTATTTGTAATTCACGTTATATAGAATTTTAAAGTTAATTATACTTCCAAACTCTGTAATTTAATTAAAATTTTACTTTTGATCCCTATTGTTTTGAATTGAATTGTTTAGTCTCTATATTTTAAATTCTAGCATTTCAATTATAAGTTAAAATGAAAAAAAAAAAAAAAAAATTGAATCCTTGTCGATCACTTAAGGTGTACACGTAAAAAAATTAATGGAAATTTTGACAAAAAGACTAAATTAAAACTAAATTTAAATTGTCATAATTAAATTGTTCAAATTAAAACTATAAGAACTCAAGTAAAATTTGAGTCAAATTATAAGGGTGAAAAGTGTAATTAACCTAATTTAAAATTAGAATGATGTATTAGTGATAATTTTAAAAATATAAAAGGGTATTTGTTTGGACGGATTAGAGAAAAGCGAATTGCAATACGATGGATTGTTAGTCCTAAATAAATAATTCCTGAATTATTTAATTGAAAATGATGTGTATTTAATTATTAATTTGGCATTCACTTTTTTAACCAAACAATGGATTAGTAAATCTATTGGATATATTCCACGTTTGTTTGGCGGATTAGGTTAGATGATATGAGATTATGAGTATGGTGGGATTAAATGAGGAGATTAGTACTGTGGTGGTATTAAGCTAGAAATGTAGGATAAAGTGTATTTGTTTGTGTAATAGTGTGATGGTATTAATTGATTGTGATTAAACTTATGAAATTCCATAATTACCCCTCTTTCATTGTTATGAAATTCCATAATTACCCCTCTTTCATCTTTGTTTTTAAAGTTATAGAATTCAAGAAATGCTACATTATTATTCTATAATAAAATTTTGTATAATTTTTTTATTTGTATAACACCACTCATATTTGTTTGGACATTTTTTTTATTATAAATTTATGAAGAAATTTGTGAAAAGAAACGAAAATTAAGAGAACTTAATAATAATAATAATAATAATAATAATAATAATAATAATAATAATAATAAATAGTTTACGACTTTATAATAATAATAAATAGTTTACGTTTGAAACAATTGGTGATAAATTCAAAGAGGGGATCATATAGGACATTAAAGACAAAGTCAAATCTTTTTAGGTCAAAATGACAATTTTTTGTATTTATTGGTAAAAATGACAGTTGTGACAATTTAATACTTATCATTTTTGAGTAATTTTATTTTCACACATTAATTTTTTTTTCAATTAATACACTTAATGAAATTCTTATCTAATACAATTTTGTCTTAGGATAAAAATACCATAATACCTTTATCTTCTTCTATTCAAACCCTAATTTTAAAATAGCATAAACATTCTCCATTGCCAGCTCCACCTCTGTCATACCTCATCTCTTCTCATGGCTCTTTTCTCTTACACATAACCCCCGCCGCCCGCCCGCCTGCCCACGCAAACCATCCCATTTTCGAGATTGACTATAAAGGTCTAGGATAGAAGGGAATAAGCTGGGGGTGGCGGTGGCGATGACAATGGCGATGGAAGACTAAGAGGGGCGGCAAAGATGGGGTAGAAGATGTAGGTGAATGACAGAAAATTACGATTTTGAAATTGAAGATGAGGGTATTATTGAAATAAAGATATGTGTACTGAGATTTTATCTTTTTTTAACGTGTGTATTAAGAATGTATTCATTAAGTGTGCACTTAGGGAAATTGGTATGTGAAAATAGAATTACCCATCATTTTTCTATTATAGTTTATCTCTTTATTCTCAAACACACCAATTATTACCACCGATTGTCAAAAAAAATCATCAACCTACACAAACCAAACCAAGCTGTGCAGTTTGAGAAATTAAATAGATTAAATGATTAAAATTCATTGATTGATTGCCATACAAATTAAAATTTGTCAGCTCACCTACAAACTGATCTAACCTTGCCTACATATATGCAAAATTACTTGGGACTTACTCACACAATCCCTCTTTTAACTCTACTACCATTAATCAGATGACCTTCCCTATCATTTTCATCACATATATTCATCTTAATTTGATTACTTTGTATAGTGAATTATGAGTATCCCTGTCATTTCATCACATATATCCCTGTCATTTTCATCACATATTCTTCTCTTTAACTCTACATGATTACTTCTTAATTTGATTACTTCATATATTCTTCTTGTGAATTATGAATTGGAATAACATTATTCATTCAATTAATACATTTTTAAGGTTGTATATTTGTTGTTATTTTTTTTCGTTTTGTATTTTTAACTTACCTCACTCGCTTAAATCGTTAATTTGAAACTACCAAAATATTTAACCAATTCACTAATTTTGAAGATTGATGAGTTGGCAAAGAATTAAAAAATAAAGATAATTCAATTGACGTTTTTTTCTCAAAAACTCGTACAAATCAATTGATACAAACCCTGGATCGGTAGGAATTGTCAATGGGAAGGGTAGTAACTAAACGGTAGTAATATGTTTGAATAATATTTCTCATATTTATAATTATTTTTTTATCGATTAAAAAAATAGTGGCTAAATAGAGTACGATTGGGTATAGGCAGAATGCTCAAAGTTTCGAATGCAAGATTTTACAAAGTTTACCAAATATGAGGGTTTCAATGTTTCAAAAGCATTTTTTTGTATTCTTACAATATTTCTTTTTCTTTTTTTTTTTTTTGGGAAATGTTTAAAACTCTTTTTTTTTTTGAAAAAGAAAATTAGAAATAAACCATGAAAAAAAGGTTTTTGCAATAGCATCTTAAGATGCTAAACAGTAGCCACATGGTAAGACACTAAACATAGTAAGGAAAATGTACACAAGCGAGATGTTAAAGTATAAAAACTTACATATTTACCGACGTCCCACGAATAGTTACAAAATAAAGTCAGTAAAACATGTATAATCATATATACAAGATCATAATGCAATTCACTCATGAAATACAACTAAAGATCCAACTTTTAATATATGACATGTGAATCATCTCAAGACATGAGGTAGCGTACAAAATCACATAATAATCAATTAAATCCACATATGCAAATTTAGCCAAATCTTTATGCATGAAGCATGAATGCAAAGCATGGATATGATGAAAAGACATTATATGCTACATATTCACAAATAATGAAAGCAAGTAAAAGAACAAGATAGAAAGAAGCGGGGGTGGAGAATTATTACAACACTTTATATTTTTGAATAAGGTAGGAGGAGAAGAAAAATATTACAACAAAATAAAAAAAACCCTCACAACTATCTCTAAAAAAAAGAAAAACAGAAACTTCAAGTGCTTCGGAGACCACTAGAAACCATTCTCCTCAACATCGAAAGACTGTTCGGTTCTGTATGGAAAAACACATTTGGCGAGAGCACTATTTATCCAGCGCTACTATTTACCACGACAATTACTATTCACCCTTCTTGGTCATTCTTCATCTTATAATAGTTTACAGCTTTATAATAATAATAAATAGTTTATGTTTGAAACAATTGGTGATAAATTCGAAGAGGGGATTGTATAGGGCATTAAAGACAAAGTCAAATCTTTTCGGGTAAAAATGACAATTTTTTTTTTTTGTATTTATTGGTAAAAATGATAGTTGTGACAATTTAACACTTATCATTTTTGAGTAATTTTATTTTCACACATTAATTTTTTTCAATTACTACACTTAATGAAATTCTTCCCTAATACAATTTTGTCTTAGGATCAAAATACCATAATACCTTTATCTTCTTCTATTCAAACCCTAATTTTAAAATAGCATAAACATCCTCCATTGCCACTCCACCTCTCTCATACCTCATCCCTACTCATCGCTCTTTTTTCTTACATAACCCCTCCTCTCCCCCGGGCAAACCATCCCATTTTCGAGATTGACTATAGAGGTCTAGGATAGAAGGGAATAAGTTGGCGGCGGCGGCAGTGGCGGCGGCGGCGACAATGGCAATGGCGAAGGAAGACTAAGAGGGGCGGCAAAGATGGTGTAGAAGATGTAGGTGAATGGCAAAAAATTACGATTTTGAAATTGAAGATGAGTGTATTATTGAAATAAAGATATGTGTGCTCAAATTTTATATTTTTTTAATGTGTGTATTAAAAATGTATTCATTAAGTGTGCACCGAGGGAAATTGGTATGTGAAAATAGAATTTCCCATCATTTTTCTATTATAGTTTATCTCTTTATTCTCAAACACACCAATTATTACCACCCACTGTCAAAAAAATTCATCAACCTGCACAAACCAAACCAAGCTGTGCAGTTTGAGAAATTAAGCAGATTAAATGATTAAAATTCATTGATTGATTGATTGCCTTACAAATTAAAATTTGTCAACTCACCTACAAACTAATCTAACCTTGCCTACATATATGCAAAATTACTTGGGACTTATTCACACAATCCCTCTTTTAACTCTACTACCATTAATAAGATGACCTTCCCTATCATTTTCATCACATATATTCTTCTTAATTTGATTACTTCGTATAGTGAATTATGAGTATCCCTGTCATTTCATCACATATATCCCTGTCATTTTCATCACATATTCTTCTCTTTTATTCTACATGATTACTTCTTAATTTGATTACTTCATATATTCTTCTTGTGAATTATGAATTGGAATAACATTATTCATTCAATTAAGACATTTTTAAGGTTGTATATTTGTTGTTATTCTTTTTCATTTTGTATTTTTAACTTGCCTCACTCACTTAAATCATTAATTTGAAACTACCAAAATATTTAACCAATTCATTAATTTTGAAGATTGATGAGTTGGCAAAGAATAAAAAAATAAAGATAATTCAATTGATGTTTTTTCCTCAAAAACTCGTACAAATCAATTGATACAAACCCTGGATCGGTAGGAATTGTCAATGGGAAGGGTAGTAACTAAATTGGACAAGATACGGTAGTAATATGTTTGAATAATATTTCTCATATTTATAATTATTTTTTTATCGATTAAAAAAATAGTGGCTAATATGATTGGGTATAGGTAGAATGCTCAAAGTTTCGAATGCAAGATTTTACAAAGTTTACCAAATATGGGGGTTTTCAATGTTTCAAAAGCATTTTTTTGTATTCTTACAATATTTCTTTTTTTTTTGGGGGGGGGGAAATGTTTAAAACTCATTTTTTTTTGAAAAAGAAAATTAGAAATAAACCATGAAAAAAAGGTTTTTGCAATAGCATCTTAAGATGCTAAATAGTAGCCACATGGTAAGACACTAAACATAGTAAGGAAAACGTACACAAGTGGGATGTTAAAGTATAAAAACTTACATATTTACCGACGTCCCACGAATAGTTACAAAATAAAGTTAGTAAAACATGTATAATCTTATATACAAGATCATAATGCAATTCACTCATGAAATACAACTAAAGATCCAACTTTTAAGATATGACATGTGAATCATCTCAAGACATGAGGTAGCGTACAAAATCACATAATAATCAATTAAATCCATATATGCAAATTCAGCCAAATTTTTATGCATGAAGCATGAATGCAAAGCATGGATATGATGAAAAGGCAATATATGCCACATATTCACAAATAATGAAAGCAAGTAAAAGAACAATATAGAAAGAAGCGGGGGTGGGGAATTATTTCAACACTTTATATTTTTGAATAAGGGAAGAGGAGAAGAAAAATATTAAAACAAAATAAAAAAACCCTCACAACTCTCTCTAAAAAAAAGAAAAACAGAAACTTCAAGTGCTTCGGAGACCACTGGAAACCATTCTGCGCAACATCGAAAGACTGTTCGGTTCTGTATGGAAAAACACATTTGGCGAGAGCACTATTTATCCAGCGATACTATTTACCACGACAATTACTATTCACCCTCATTGGTCATTCTTCATCTTATAATAGTTTATGACTTTATAGTAATAATAATAAATAGTTTACGTTTGAAACAATTGGTGATAAATTCAAAGAGGGGATTGTATAGGGCATTAATGACAAAGTCAAATCTTTTCGGGTAAAAATGACAATTTTTTTTTTGTATTTATTGGTAAAAATGATAGTTGTGACAATTTGACACTTATCATTTTTGAGTAATTTTATTTTCACACATTAATTTTTTTTCAATTACTACACTTAATGAAATTCTTCCCTAATACAATTTTGTCTTAGGATAAAAATACCATAATACCTTTATCTTCTTCTATTCAAACCCTAATTTTAAAATAGCATAAACATCCTCCATTGCCACTCCACCTCTCTCATACCTCATCCCTACTCATCGCTCTTTTTTCTTACATAACCCCCCTATAACACGTCCGCGAGGGACCTCGCGCTACAGTTCGGACTCTCCTTTTTGTTTTGTCGCGGTTCTAAATCTGAATCAAAGAGTCCAACTCTGGCAAATCGTTTTTTAAAAAAAAAGATTTTGAAAAAGTAGTGCCAAACATGGACTGCTTTGCCAGATTACAGAGTCGCCACCTAAATATTTTTAAATGGGAAATTTAGGAAACCCTGACTCAGTGCCGAAGGCCACATGTCCGTCATCACCAAAGTGGTCTTGGCTCGGGAGCTTGGGTACGATCGGGAAAGGTCAGCTATGAGCACCCCCTTTCGCCCGGTCCGAAGACCGGCCTCTACTAACCGTGATATCCGTTTTTGAAAACATTACATGTTCTTATTCCAATTATTAGTCTAACATTACTATGTTATGCGCGTAACAAACAAGTATAGACTAGATTGCTTAGTTTGGAAATAAACATTGCATATCCGTTCGTTTTGAAAATACTTTGGAATTTGCTACTCGCAAGTAGGCTAAAACACGGATTTCAACGAGTTTTCCCAACTCAGGCAATCCAACCTCCACCCACAGGCATTCAAACAGTTTATCTCACATAAGCACTTAGCCGCATGCTAAGCATACTGTCATGGCAACATTCACACGCATGTGGTATGCTAAAGCGTAAAATACTTACATTGTACTCCGTGCCAAAACAATAAACTAGTTAGCAAGCATGCATGTCCTAGTTCATGTTAAGTGGCTAATGCAACACAGGCATAGATGCAATCTAGAGTAGGCTCGGCTAACCCTAAAGATGGCATGTGAAATGCACTTTATTTGATGCATGTATTCAATTTGGAATTGAAAGTACGATGCAGTTTGTATGATGTACCGAGCCCGGTGCATGTAAACAAATGCATGAATGCACGCATGCATGGCATAAGGTATGCTAAAATAAACGTGCCCTAATCTACCATCATAAGTAGGTAAATAAAAGGGAGAAAGAAATGGGGGTTGGAAGACATACACCCACTCACCCACACTTATTACAAATTTGCCCTCACACGGAGGGACCAAAAGAATATACAGTCCGAATAATAAATGAATTTAATTATTACAAAATTCTAATTACTTAAAAAATTAAATGCAGAATAGGAAAGGTCGCAACCCCGCCTCAGGATGCGCGAACGATGCATGCTCGAATCCGACTTGCCCTGGAAAACCCGCACCGCACCACTGCTACCTCTGTTTCCACTGCCCTGCCTCTCCAAAAATTACCTGAGTCCCAGAATGCCTTCCAAATGAACTGTAGTGCACCACCGGCTAGAGGAAATGACCACCGGCCGCTTAAATTTACCACCGGCTGCTTTGGAGGCTATCGGCTGAAAATATAGTGCCGGTCGGCACATTATCTTTAGTCGGCGAAAGTTCTGCGAGGGACGTTTGACAGCAAGACAGAGCAATGCATGGCATGGGTTTTAGGCATATGTATGCACCATTGCCTCCTATCATGTTTGGGAACTCAAGGAAGCATGACCCTTGGTTCTTGGGCCATCAATTATGCATGTTGATACATGATGGCCTAAGGAACCAAGGTTGCATTTTAATGGTAATGCATGCAAACAAACAAGTGAAATCCAAGGCCTTATCATGTGTTAGTCAAAGGTCTTGGTGACCAAGAATTGAGACGAGTTGCACCACTTGAAGTGTGAACCCCTCTCAACCCTTACACTTGGTTTGACACCCCAAACCAAGACATGGAATGCATGTATGCAACATGGCTTAAATGATGCAATATGAGGTGAAATGCAAGGCATACCAAATGTAATGCAACATACTATGGCAAGTGTGCAATACTAAGCATGCAAGGTGCAAAGTGTAATACAAACATGGACCATTTATGCAATAGAGTTAGCATGTGACAAGACCTCATTACTCAAGCATGCAACAAACATGATGTAAGCATGCAAAAGTGGAATTAACCACAATGGGGCAGCCCTCAAACCAACCCAAAACAGTGGCGAAACATGCCCAAAGTGGTGACCAATACTTGTGCAAGCATGCAAGTCAAATGGCCTAAGATTAAGGCACAAAAGGGGAGCACCCTTCCACCACTACCAAGACCAATCATGGCATGAATTATTTAAGCAAAAACAGAGTTCCATTATGCAAAAGTAAACCCAAAAAACCTTGATATGGCAGCCCCAAAAATGCATTAAACATACAAGCATGCACAATGCCCTCTTAAAGCATAAGAGACCAACACTTCAAGACATGGAAGAGGTGATAAATGGAGGCATATGAGCATGGTATAGGGACTGAAATAGCATGTTAAGTGACTCCAAATCATCTAAATAGGCTATCCAATGCATGCACATAGATCACCTACCCAAGGCTTACAAGCCATCATGCAAAACAACCATGTCAAGCATGCTAAATATGACAAAAACAGTGGCCCACAGCCCTTAAATGTGGCAAAATAATACTAGTATCTTCATGAAGTGGGGCTAATACATGCAAAGAACATGACCTAAATGCAAGGCATTCTTCCTAGCATAATAGAGCATTTCAAAGCAAGTATAAGATACATACTAAGGGCTACAAATCTGACCAAAAACAGAGGTTAAACATGCTCCAAAACACTCAAAAAAATTCTGAAATGAAGCTAAATGCAAATATGCATATATGTTACTCTTTAGGCCAAATACAAAGGCAAGCAAAGGACAAGGGGGAAGAGGGGTGTCCCTCCCCTATTTGAGACTTGGAAGTACCTTCCTCACCACTGAAAACCCACTGGTTTTCAGTGGTGAGAAGACCAAGAACACCAAGTAAGCAAAGCTTCAAGAAAAGACACCAAAATGGCCAAAACAAGGCCTAAGAGGGTGAGACTCTACCCAAACCACAAATCAATCTTAATGAATGTTCAAGAGCATGAAAATATAAGCCTTTTTTATGTTAAACACAAATCCAAAAACACAAAGCAAGAGGGGTAGAAAGCTAGTGCAAGAATGGGGAAACTAAAGTAACAAGCTCACCCTTGAAGATCCTTTGAAGAACAGGTGGAGCAGCCACTCTCTAGTGATCAAAATCAGTCCAAAACTTCAACAAACAACCCTCTAAGTCTCTCAATCTCGAGCTAAGGTGTAATGGTGTGTGTAATGGTGCAAAAGTATGGTAAAACACACCTTTTAGGCTTAGAATACACACACACAAGGATGAGAGAGATGGAAAATATCAAAAGAGAGAGGTATGTGAGCTCTGGTTTTTAGTCTCTTAAAATGGCTAACCCTTAAGCCAAGAAGACAAGGCCTCCTCTTATAGAGGAGGCAATCTTGTAAGCTTAGCAACCAAGCAAACAAGGGGTTCATCCCTCCATACACGTGTATGGAGGGGAAGAAAATGGTACAAAGCTGTCTAAAAATATCTCCAAAAACAGCTGTAAAGTGATCGGCAGGGCAAATTGGTAATTTTGCCAAAATGAGTGCCGACTGGCACAAAATAGTGCCGACCGGCACAATGTAGTGCCGATGGTAACAATCACTAGCCGGTGGCCTCTAGCCACTGCCGGTGGTGTGTGGGGATGTCTCAGAAGGCATTCCCTGCCCCTCAAAGGCAAAGCACAAGTGTTTGGTGCAAAACCAGACACAAAACGGTTAAGTTCGGAGGTCCTAAGGCAGGGCGCGTAGCCGAGGACTCCGGGAACTCCCAACAAACACAAACATGGATAATCACCGAGTGTTCAAGCGGTGACGTCCAAGTCTTAAGGACGGTCAAAAATGGGGTGTCTACACCCCCCTCTCCCCCGGGCAAACCATCCCATTTTCGAGATTGACTATAGAGGTCTAGGATAGAAGGAAATAAGTTGGGGGCGGGGGCGGCGGCAGCGACAACGGCAATGGCGAAGGAAGACTAAGAGGGGCGGCAAAGATGGTGTAGAAGATGTAGGTGAATGGCAAAAAATTATGATTTTGAAATTGAAGATGAGGGTATTATTGAAATAAAGATGTGTGTGCTCAAATTTTATATTTTTTTAATGTGTGTATTAAGAATGTATTCATTAATTGTGCACCGAGGGAAATTGGTATGTGAAAATAGAATTACCCATCATTTTTCTATTATAGTTTATCTCTTTATTCTCAAACACACCAATTATTACCACCCACTGTCAAAAAAATTCATCAACCTGCACAAACCAAACCAAGTTGTGCAGTTTGAGAAATTAAGTAGATTAAATGATTAAAATTCATTGATTGATTGCCTTACAAATTAAAATTTGTCAACTCACCTGCAAACTGATCTAACCTTGCCTACATATATGCAAAATTACTTGGGACTTATTCACACAATCCCTCTTTTAACTCTACTACCATTAATAAGATGACCTTCCCTATCATTTTCATCACATATATTCTTTTTAATTTGATTACTTCGTATAGTGAATTATGAGTATCCCTGTCATTTCATCACATATATCCTTGTCATTTTCATCACATATTCTTCTCTTTTATTCTACATGATTACTTCTTAATTTGATTACTTCATATATTCTTCTTGTGAATTATGAATTGGAATAACATTATTCATTCAATTAATACATTTTTAAGGTTGTATATTTGTTGTTATTCTTTTTCGTTTTGTATTTTTAACTTACCTCACTCACTTAAATCATTAATTTGAAACTACCAAAATATTTAACCAATTCATTAATTTTGAAGATTGATGAGTTGGCAAAGAATAAAAAAATAAAGATAATTCAATTGACGTTTTTTCCTCAAAAACTCGTACAAATCAATTGATACAAACCCTGGATTGGTAGGAATTGTCAATGGAAAGGGTAGTAACTAAATTGGACAAGATACGGTAGTAATATGTTTGAATAATATTTCTCATATTTATAATTATTTTTTTATCGATTAAAAAAATAGTGGCTAAATAGGGTATGATTGGGTATAGGTAGAATGCTCAAAGTTTCGAATGCAAGATTTTACAAAGTTTACCAAATATGAGGGTTTTCAATGTTTCAAAAGCATTTTTTTGTATTCTTACAATATTTCTTTTTTTTTTTTTTTTTTGGGGAAATGTTTAAAACTCTTTTTTTTTTTTGAAAAAGAAAATTAGAAATAAACCATGAAAAAAAGGTTTTTGCAATAGCATCTTAAGATGCTAAATAGTAGCCACATGGTAAGACACTAAACATAGTAAGGAAAATGTACACAAGCGGAATGTGAAAGTATAAAAACTTATATATTTACCGACGTCCCACGAATAGTTACAAAATAAAGTTAGTAAAACATGTATAATCTTATATACAAGATCATAATGCAATTCACTCATGAAATACAACTAAAGATCCAACTTTTAAGATATGACATGTGAATCATCTCAAGACATGAGGTAGCATACAAAATCACATAATAATCAATTAAATCCACATATGCAAATTTAGCCAAATTTTTATGCATGAAGCATGAATGCAAAGCATGCATATGATGAAAAGACTATATGCTACATATTCACAAATAATGAAAGCAAGTATAAGAACAAGATAGAAAGAAACGGGGGTGGGGAATTATTACAACACTTTATATTTTTGAATAAGGGAGGAGGAGAAGAAAAATATTACAACAAAATAAAAAAACCCTCACAACTCTCTCTAAAAAAAAGAAAAACAGAAACTTCAAGTGCTCCGAAGACCACTGGAAACCATTCTGCTCAACATCGAAGACGTTTTAGGTTACTCAGTATGGAAAAACACATTTGGCGAGAGCACTATTTATCCAGCGATACTATTTACCACGACAGTTACTATTCACCCTCATTGGTCATTCTTCATCTTATAATAGTTTATGACTTTATAATAATAATAAATAGTTTACGTTTGAAACAATTGGTGATAAATTCAAAGAGGGGATTGTATAGGGCATTAAAGACAAAGTCAAATCTTTTCGGGTAAAAATGACAATTTTTTTTGTTGTATTTATTGGTAAAAATGACAGTTGTGACAATTTAACACTTATCATTTTTGAGTAATTTTATTTTCACACATTAATTTTTTTCAATTACTACACTTAATGAAATTCTTCCCTAATACAATTTTGTCTTAGGATAAAAATACCATAATACCTTTATCTTCTTCTATTCAAACCCTAATTTTAAAATAGCATAAACATCCTCCATTGCCACTCCACCTCTCTCATACCTCATCCCTACTCATCGCTCTTTTTTCTTACATAACCCCCCCTCTCCCCCGAGCAAACCATCCCATTTTTGAGATTGACTATAGAGGTCTAGGATAGAAGGGAATAAATTGGGGGCGGGAGCGGGGGCGGGGGCGGCGGCAGCGACAATGGCAATGGCGAAGGAAGACTAAGAGGGGCGGCAAAGATGGTGTAGAAGATGTAGGTGAATGGCAAAAAATTACGATTTTGAAATTGAAGATGAGTGTATTATTGAAATAAAGATATGTGTGCTCAAATTTTATATTTTTTTAATGTGTATTAAGAATGTATTCATTAAATGTGCACCGAGGGAAATTGGTATGTGAAAATAGAATTACCCATCATTTTTCTATTATAGTTTATCTCTTTATTCTCAAACACACCAATTATTACCACCCACTGTCAAAAAAATTCATCAACCTGCACAAACCAAACCAAGCTGTGCAGTTTGAGAAATTAAGTAGATTAAATGATTAAAATTCATTGATTGATTGCCATACAAATTAAGATTTGTCAACTCACCTCCAAACTGATCTAACCTTGCCTACATATATGCAAAATTACTTGGGACTTACTCACACAATCCCTCTTTTAACTCTACTTCCATTAATAAGATGACCTTCCCTATCATTTTCATCACATATATTCTTCTTAATTTGATTACTTCGTATAGTGAATTATGAGTATCCCTGTCATTTCATCACATATATCCTTGTCATTTTCATCACATATTCTTCTCTTTAACTCTACATGATTACTTCTTAATTTGATTACTTCATATATTCTTCTTGTGAGTTATGAATTGGAATAACATTATTCATTCAATTAAGACATTTTTAAGGTTGTATATTTGTTGTTATTCTTTTTCGTTTTGTATTTTTAACTTGCCTCCCTCACTTAAATCGTTAATTTGAAACTACCAAAATATTTAACCAATTCATTAATTTTTAAGATTGATGAGTTGGCAAAGAATTAAAAAATAAAGATAATTCAATTGACGTTTTTTTCTCAAAAACTCATACAAATCAATTGAAACAAACCCTGGATCGGTAGGAATTTTCAATGGGAAGGGTAGTAACTAAATAGGACAAGATAAAGTAGTAATATGTTTGAATGATATTTCTCATATTTATAATTATTATTTTATCGATTAAAAAAAATAGTGGCTAAATAGGATACGATTGGGTATAGGCAGAATGCTCAAAGTATCAAATGTAAGATTTTACAAAGTATACCAAATAAGGGAGTTTTCAAGGTTTCAAAAGCATTTTTTTGTATTCTTACATTTTTTCTATTTTTTCTAATTTTTTTGGGAAATGTTTAAAACTCATACATAATTTTTTCTTTTTTTTTTTTTTTTTTTTGAAAAAGGCAATTAGAGATAAACCATGAAACACTACTAGAAAATAGGATTTTTGAGTCGGCAGCGTGCCGTCGCGAATAGTATATTTGCCGACGCAAAAACTTTTTGCGACGGCATTTCGACGGCAACTCAAGGGACGAAAATGGTGGGGTCATAAAAGGTTTTTGAGTCGGCAATCTGCGAACGCAAAAAGTTTTAATTTTTTGAGACGGTAGATTGCCGACTCAAAAAGTGGTTAAATGTTTTAAAAAATTTAACCCATAATTTTGTCATTGAGACTCCCAAGTTTCGAACCCACTCCATTTGGAAGATTTGACCCAAAGTCACCACACTAAGGCCTCGTTTGGGAAGTGGCTATTTTAGTAGGCTATTTGGCTTTTTGGCTATTTTAGTGACTATTTTAGTTTTTGTATTTGGGAAGATGAGATGGATTTTATTTGAGTTGTTGTATTGAAAAATGTGTTGAAATGATGTTTAAAATTAAAATGACAAATTTATCCTCAAAAAAATATTTTTTAAAATTACTAGTAAGGGGTAAAATCGTAATTTACTCTTCTTTGGTCCTACATCATTTGTCTTGATGTAAGGCTGCTATCTTGATCCTATTATTTATTTATTTATTTATTTTTTTTGAAAACCCATGCACAGTGCCGATTTTAGGCTATTTTCACAAATGAGGCTATTTTAGCCTCATTTTGTGCTTCCGAAACACCCCCTAAGTCCACTTCGCCACTATACCTCTTTCAAATTTTAAATGAGATATATATTATTTATAGTATATATACTGAATATTAATATAAAAGTATATGTATAAATAAATATATTTATTAAATATAATCAAGTAAATATATATATCTTGGCTATATTTTTTTTTTCTTTGCTACGGCATCAGTTACCGACACAAAAAGGTCTAATTTTTTGTGTCGGCACAAATTTGCCAACGCAAAAGGGCTATGCCGACGCAAAAGGTCTATCTTTTGCGTCGGTAAATTCAACGGACTCAAGTAATGCTATCAAATATTAATTTTTTGTGTCGGCCAACGGTGCCGACGCTAAAGTGTTGGTATTTGCGTCGGTAACTCTGTGCCGTCTCAAAAAGACTAACTTTTGCGACGGTAAAATTTGCCGACTCAAAAAACCGACTCAAAGGGCCGTTTCTTTAGTAGTGAAAAAAAGGTTTTTGCAATAGCATCTTAAGATGTTAAATAGTAGCCACATGGTAAGACACTAAATATAGTAAGGAAAATGTACACAAGCGGGATGTTAAAGTATAAAAACTTACATATTTACCGACGTCCTGCGAATAGTTACAAAATAAAGTTAGTAAAACATACATAACCCTATATACAAGATCATAATGCAATTCACTCGTGAAATACAACTAAAGATCCGACTTCTAATATATGACATGTGAATCATCTCAAGACATGAGGTAGCGTACAAAATCACATAATAATCAATTAAATCCACATATGCAAATTTAGCCAAATCCTAATGCATGGAGCATGGATGCAAATCATGGATATGATGAAAAGACAATATATGCTACATATTCACAAATAATGAAAGCAAGTAAAAGAACAAGATAGAAAGAAGCGGGGGTGGAGAATTATTACAACACTTTATATTTTTGAATAAGGGAGAAGGGGAAAAAAAATATTACAACAAAATATAAAAAAAAAACCTCACAACTCTCTCTAAATAAAAGAAAAATAGAAACTTCAAGTGCTTCGGAGACCATCGGAAACCATTCTGCTCAACATCGAAAGACTCCTCGGTTCTATATGGAAAAACACATTTGGTGAGAGCACAATTTATCCAGCGATACTATTTACCATGACAATTACTATTCACCCTCCTAGGTCATTCTTTATCTTATCGGTCATTTTCGCCCATGGTTACTATTTATCACTGGAGGAATTATTCATCATCGAGGTTACTATTCACTGTCGGAGGTTACTATTCACTGTCGGTCACTATTCACCTAACGGGGTCACGTTCTTAACAAATTAGATGGTTTCAACTGACCATTTAAAGCAGTAAATTACAATAATTTATGTAGGTGGTGTGGCACCGACTATTCAAAGCGGTAAATTACAATAGTTTATTTAAAGTAATAAATTACAACAGTTTATATACAACAGTAAAGTACAACAGATATGTGGGTGGTGTAGCCTTCCCTTTAAAGCAATAAATAAAGCGATAACTAAAGCAGTAAAAGAATTTAAACAAATTATATTAAATTTTTAAATTTAAATGAAAGTTTGCGAAAATTCACCTTTTGGAGAAAGGACAAATTTTCTAATTGACAAACTTTCTTTCAATCACCCTAAAGGTTGTGGAATGTGTTCTCAATTCTTAGTTCAAAATTCAAAATTTTAGCTTTAATGGTGTTTGGTATATTGGTGAAAAGGCAACAGAGAGAATGGAAAGAAAGGTTTGGTTCAAAAAAAATAAAATATCTAAGAAAATATTTTTTTTCTCTTTCTTCTTTTTTTTTCCTTCTTTTTTCAGATGCTTTTCTTCTCCGCTCTCTCTCTCTTTTTTAATTTTTATCCTTTTTGATCTCTCAAATTTCCTTGCAATTCTGATTCTTTTTCTTTTCAATCTCTCCCCATCTCTCTTTTATAAGCAAAAGAGAGGAGAAAAAACAAAACAAAAATTCGGTGGATGGTAGAAGTCTTTCAAATGGTGCACAGTGAAATTACTGTACATCGCAGAATAAAATTACTATGCAAACACGTAGAGAGTGATTTTCAAAAGATGCACAATTAAATCACTGTGCATTTTATAATATAATAATATATAAAAGGTACTATTGCTATAAATATATGTCTAAATGCCCAAAAAAATATAGAAACATACAAAAATATATAAAATTATAAAATAAAAATACATGGACTAATAAAATATATTTTCGTGGGCCAAATATATAAAATTTAGGCTAAAACCGATTTAAAGCATTTTGGCCAAAATGTGTGAAAGTTTCGATTAAAGCTTAAATTTCATCTTTTCACTGAGAATTTTGTGAGATAACATATTCTTATTTTCATTATCGGGTGTTTAAAAGAAAGCGCACAAGTCTTAGGATTGGTCAAAATGGAGTGTCTACAGTTACCCCTCTTTGACAGAACTCGAAGTCATTTCATGACGTGAGTGAATGTCAAAGTTCGAAGATGACCCTTTTGACAAGGCCATAAAACTTGGGCAAACAAACAAAATGCAGATGCAATTGGTTGAACCTGAGGGTTGCTTACGTATTCCTTTGCAAGAAATCAAACCAGCATAGTTCAGGGACAAAATACAAAGGACATGCTCAAAATACAATTGAAAGTTGGACTTACATGCTTCACGAAGCCATTTGTTTTGAAAATTCATGATCTACAATGCAATGCAACAAGTAATATATGGTGAGGCAAGCCTCGTACAAATGATACGAAGCATAACAAGAGATACAATCCAAACACATTCACATAAAAGAAGGTAATGTAATCGATGAATAGTTTTAACCTACAACCCAAAATATAGGAGGTATTAACCAATGGATAGCCTCAACTAACAACCCATGAAAATAGAGGTATTAACCGATGGTGGTTAAAACCGTCAATTCGAGAAAGGGACAGTATCGTCATCCCTAAAAGGGGCTAGTATTAACTGAGTGGTTTGAACCTACAACCCAAAAGAAGAGGCTAGCATTAACTGATGAAAAATGTTGTAATCAAATGTTGATGTGAATAGATAGTAGCCAAGTAATGCAACCGTAATAGTTATAACCATGCAAATGATATGCTAATGTAATTGAAAACTCGGATTCTTTTTTTCTTTTTTTGAAAATGCATGACTTATGCAATGCATGTAACGCCCTAAGATAATTACAATAAACCATCCACAATATTAATAAATAACAACAATGTATAAATATAGTTTTCTGAAATAAGTATCATTTCATTTCGTGGTACAAAAGGTAGCACATGAAGTTACATATTCACAAGTCCTAGCCCTGAATCTCTAGCATGTGTTACAAGTTAAAGATATGAAACAAGAGTTAAAACAAATAAGAAATGTCATAAAGGCTTACAACTTTTCAAGACAATACTTGGTTACAACAAAAGTGAGATTAAACTCAATACAAATAAAGCTCCAGGCTTGTACAAAATAAATTCAACAAATGAACAAAATGAAGCTCTTGCTCCAAAGCATCCCAAGCTATTGCCTTGACGAAGGTATATCATTAGTACCTAAAAATGGTTTTCCCACATAGGGTAACCCAAAGCCCAATAGAAATACTCTAACACAGTTTATGAATCTTAACAAAGATATAATGTGAATGCATATACAATGCTCGTGTCAAAACATTTTATATCTCTTTCCAAAACCATGCAATTCCAAGTTTATATCACAATTCATACAATCAATTCCTTTTTAATAGAAAATAAGGCAATGGATACAACATTGAGAATCTCTAGGACGTGTCTGCAAGTAGGCTACAAGCACTAACAATTGGTCATTTTTACCGGTATTAACTGGAAAACTCGGCACCTAACTGCGAGGGTTTTTGGACTTTCACCAAGGACACTTAGGCTAACATAACACCATAACTACACTCCTAACCAGATTCACCAAAGTATTCACCTATTTTTCTCAAAAGGATAACCATTTTCAATGTGTTAAATATGCAACAATGCTTATTACAAATGGATAAGAAAATAGTTTCAATTCTTCTAGTTCTTATGCAGTTTCTACAACAATGATAGCTATCCTCCACCAATAGCCCAAAACATATATCTCTAACCAGATAAATAAATTTCCAATAAGGTTATACTTTCCAAATTCTCAAGATGGGGTGATAATACCCCAACTCCGCCATCCTTGTCAATTTCAATCCAATTTCACAAATCCAACATCAATTCCATTTATTTATATAAAACCAACATTCAATAAATTTAGGGCAAAATCCCATTTTTCTTTATAAATCAATCCCAAAGATAAAAATCCATATTGTCATCATAACTCCACAATAAATATATTTCCTCAATCATTTCCAAAAATCCATCCAAACCCTAAGTTTGTCCAAAAATTTCCCAAATCACAATGTTGTTTCAAAAGCACAAATAACTAAGTTAAAAATTATAAGAAAATGCAAAGATATCCCTACCTTGAAGCTAAAAGGCAAGAGAGAAAGTGATGGAACCCCAACAATGCCAAAACCCAACTTCATCCTGATCAAAAGAAAGCTCTTGGAGTGTTCTACCTTTTTCTCAAAAGGATTAGGGTGAAGAAATCAACGGATCTAGGTGCATTTGTAGAGAGAATGCGAGTTTTAAAGAGAGGGTCTGAACTTAGTGTTTTAAAATGTTTAGAGAGAGAGAGAGAGAGAGAGAGAGAGAGAAATGAAAAAGTGACTCCAAAAGTGATTTTTATGAACTGATATATACGTAGACCGCTCGAGCGCAAAAAATGTCGCTCGAGCGACTAGACACAATAAGTGGGACCACTCGTGTGATAACCTCGTTCTGTGTTTTGCCGTTAATCATTAATTACACTTTCGATTATGTGCTTAATATGATTTTGGATGCTAGCATGTGACTATATGTGTTTTTGAATTTATATCTGTCCATTGTAGAGATATCTGTTCTATATGCGACTATAATTTGAAATTGAAAGCCTTATCAGCTTCAGGAATCAAAATTGATTGTACCTTATGATTAACATAATTTTTAGAGCCTACAGTGAGATTTGATTAAAAATTGATTTAGATCAAATTATTTAGATTCAATTGATTTATCTTAAGTGAAGTTCATTAGTCTTAATCATGTTTAATTAGCCTAAGCTAATCAAGAGTATATATATGATGAACTAAGCTTAGAGTTAAGTCAAGAGAAATATTTTGAACTCAAAATTCAGTAGAGAGAGCTATAGAGAGAGAGGGAGACCTTGATTTTAGAGAGAGAGAGAAACTCAATTGGAAGAATCTGTAAGGAGATTCAAGAATTGGAAAGATTAGCTTTAGTTCTTGCTAGTTTGAGCTAAATTGAAGTTCTTAGGTGAGTAATTGAACCTTATTTCATGAGCTTAAGTCATATAATTTGTGGATTCAAGAGATTAGTGAGCTCAATTAAAGAAATTAAAGTAAGATTGATGAATTTAGAACTAACTCATATATATATATATGCATGAATTTGCTATGAATCCTCAATTTTGAGCATGAATCATGTAATCTATGGTGAATTAGAAATTGTATCTTACATGCATGCATGAGTTATCATGTTTTGAAGTCCAATTCTAAGTTTAAAAGCTTGAAAGTGCAAGATATAAAAGATGGGTTTACATGAATGAGACTCAAGTTAAGAATTTTGATAGATTTATGGAGTTTTGGGTTTCAATTTGGCAATTCATGAAGTTTTGAGTATGAGGCATGTAATTTATAAGTATTTGTGTTTTAGTATATGTTTTCAAGGTTTTAAACTAGTCATGCATAGATTTGAACCCTTGGATGTGTGTTTGGAGCTCAAACAAGATTTTGGAAATTCTAGAAATTCGACAGACCGGTCGAGCGATGGAAAGGTGGCTCTAGCATACATTTTGAGCTCCCAGTACTTTTGCAGACATTGGGGGTTAGCTTGAGTGACCAAAAGATCGCTTAAGCGACCGCCCTTTATTTTTAGTCTTGGCTCGAACAACCAAAAGTTGGCTCGAGCGTAAAATGAGAGCATCCAATACTTTTACATACCAAGGGGGATCACTAGAGCGACTAATGTTGCGCTTGAGCGAAGTGCCATGTTTCAAGAAACCTTGAAAAGTTGTTTTATGTTTCAATTTCCATTCTATTTCATCTCTGAGCATTCTTAGGCACACATTGAGCATTCTAAATGAACTAAATAATTAGAAAGAAGCCTAAGAAAGATAAATGAATTAAAGAACAGATTGAATTGTATTGTGACCCGATTTTCGTATGTGCTATGAATTGTGTAGGGTCAATTGCGAGGACAAATCAACCATCTGAACACCGTGAGTAATATCTTAGTAAAAATATTTTCGTGTATGTTATTTTTTAAATACTACCTATGTGGTAAGTTTTTTGAACTCATGAATTTGTATTATGAATGAGTATTCTACCTATCCAATTCGTAAAAGACTCGAAACATGATTGATAAGCACAAAATTATAAGATTGGACCAAAGGCCGTTTTGTATGAATACACAATGGGCCTAAGGTCATTTGGTATGTTTGATGAAAATATGAAATGGGTCCGAGGCTGATTGGTATATTTGAGAAGGACACGGAATGGGCCTAAGACTGTTTAGCATATTGGACAAGATAAATCTACCTAAGATCATCTCATATATGAATTGGACCGAAGGTCGTTTTGTATGATTGTTAAATGGACCAAAGGTCATTTTGAACAGGGAATTGATTGGACCAAAGGTTGTTTTGAATGTGAATATGATTATGCTTATAAATGCACACGTGAATATGAATTTGGAAATCATGGACCTAAGGTCGTTTGTGCATGTATCCATTCAATGTGAACATGACCATGAATCCGATTATGCGCATGACTATGAATATGGAAATGTTGGACCCGAGGTCGTTTAGTACAAATGTTATGATCAATTATGAAAAATGTTTGGACCTAAGGTTGTTTCGTCCCTTCAACATATACTACGTATAATGATTGGACTTGAGGTCGTTCTACTATGATTTGTTTAAGTACGTAACGAATAGGAATTGTGTTCCATATGTATTAAATGCAAGTATGACTTAATTACATATGAATCTCATTCATTAACCTCTTTACTCTGGTATTATTCACTGGATGTTAGCTTACTTTTTATCTATATGTATGCAGGTGAGCAGCAGGATGTCCAACCCTAGCCCCAGCCCTAGTGAGCTTATAGGAGAACCAAGTTTATGGAGTCAACCAAAGTCACCTCACGCAATAAGCTTTACTTTTGATTTTTTTATACTTTGTTCCTTTTGCGGTCATGTTTGACCAAGTTTGTAAATAACCTTGGTTTTTGTTAAGACTACTTTTGAATGATCCTAGACATGTATAAATTACTTATATATGCGATGTGTGAGTTATTACATTCATGAGTAACAAGGTTTATGTTATGCTATGTATGCACAGCTCATTGGACAAATTTTAAAGTTCTGCTTCTGTATCTGGCCCCATATCATTAAATTATAATGGATTTCTGTCTGAGGCCGTAGGTAATCTTCGGATTATTGGCCAGTTATGATCCTAACCTATAAGGGCAGGTTCGGGTCATGACAACTTGAGCGTAGGACTCAGCACTCGTGTGAAGAATACCAACTCCCAGAAGTTTTGCAGACAGAAGACCATGGCTCAAGCTCAAAAAGGACTGCTCGAGCCAACACCGCTCGAATGCAAAAATAACCGCTCGAGCTAAGAATGCTGCCACCCAGTAGTTTTGCAGATTTGCAAAAGTACTGAGAGTCTACAAAGACTGTCGAGCGTAAGAAGTGTCACTCGAGTGAAGAAACCAAAATTTGGGCAACAACAGTTTTGAAACACAAGCTACCAACCTATTCTAAATGCAACCAAGGCACTCCAATGACCAAACTCAATGAGGAATAAGGAGAAACAAGACATGAACAACCATATAAGACAATAAAATCCGGATCTAGAACATCAAATAGGTCGGGTCTAAACCATAATCGCTATAATGCAAGATATAATATATGGTGAGGCAAGCCTCATGCAAATCAAGCAAACAAAAGGGTACAATCCAAACACACTCACATGAGAGGAGAAAATAAGGTTTTAATCAAATAGTGAGGCCTAGATCGTACCTCAATACGAACTAGAGGATTGATTTCAACTGGGTAAAGAGAAAAATGGGTCTTAACCAATATACAAGACATGTCCCGTACCTCAACATGAAATAGGGCGATGATTTTCAATCGGGTAAAAAAAAAGGGGAGGGGTCTTAACCAATATACAAGACCTAGACCGTACCTCAATACGAAATACAACGATGATTTCAATTGGATAAAAGAGAGAGGGGTCTTAACCAAAAAAGTTTGAAGTGATATGAATGGATTATGACCATGCATGATAAATGTAATAGACAGTGCAAGTGTGATGGTGAATGCAAAAACACGAAGAGGCAATGTGAGACATACAATATGAAATAATGAATGCACAACAATAATATGATGGATGCATAACAAATGAATACACGAAGGGGCGATGGTTAAGGGGTGTGGGTGTCGTTAACTAAGTTGGCCTTTGTGTCCTTAGTGAAAGTTTAGAAATCCGCACAGTTAGGATGCCTTCCTTCCTGTTAGTTGCCGATAAAGTGGCTTGGGTAGTGCTTTTATAGCCTACTTGCAGACACGTACTTATAGATTACTAGTGTGTATATTTATTGCCAAGTTTTTTGTTTTATGTTTTGAAGCAAAGATATATATAAATTGTGATTTGAACTTTGTCATAACATTGTTTAAAAAGGGAAAATTCATGTTTTTGTAATGACATTACATATGCATTCACCATATGGCTTCATTAAATACCATATATATTAAACTTATCTCTACTGGGTTTTAACTTACACTATGTGGAAATCAACTTTTAGGTGATGATGGTATCTTTTCACCAAGGGGATATCTCGGAAGGATGTTGGAGTTGAACGTTCGTTTTATTGTAAATTTGTTTGTGCAAGCCTAGGGCTTTCCTTGTATTGGGCTTTAACCCACTTTTGTTGTAATCAAACAAAATCTTGGAAATTTTTAACCTTTAGGGCATGAACTTGTATTTATTTACTTTTTTTTCCCGAACAGTGTATTTATTTACTTTGGTTCCTAAATATAGGTCACATGCTATAAATTCATGATCCAAGATTGATGAATGTATTAACGCATGTGATATCTGTTGCAATACTTTAAGGAGGTGAATGAATGAATTATAGTTTTGGAATTGTTAAGCTTTCAAGCATATATTTGAGGGTTGTGAGGCATATCGATTTTTTTTTTTTTTTTCCGGGGGTGTTACAAATTAATAAGGTCGAATTAAATTTGGGTTGGATTTGGATAGAGACGCAAAACAATTCAAAACCCGAATTGTATATATGAATATATATAAAATATTAAAACTACATATAATTTATTAGTCATTAGATTCAAATTGTTTTGTATATATGAATATATATAAAATATTCAATCTACATATAAATTATTAGTTGTTAGATGAAATTAAAATAATTAAAATTGTTAGATCATAATATACATAAGTAAAATAACACAAAATAATAATTTTTTTTCTCTCTCAAAAATTACAAAGACCACCATAGTGATAAGGATACTGCTGCACAAGTTATATTTGCAAAGACAAATGGCTCGGTTGATGAAAGTCAAGAAAGCAAAGAGAGCAAAGACAAAGCAGCTACACTCACAGTTGCAGACAGAGCAACTGTAGCCAAGTCTACAAACGATGTAAAAGTTGCAAGTATAGGGAATTGCAAGAAGAGTATTAGAGCTGAGGGTTCGTCATAAGTTTGCATGACAGCTGTATGCAATTAAGTCTCTTTGTAACAAATTCAGTTACATGAGTAGATATAGTTAGTTAGGTTGTTATGATTGTATTTCATTCAGTATATATATATACTGAATACTTGTAAAGAATTAAGTGTGTTGTATCATGTTCCTCAAATTTCTTCTAAATTGTTGTCTGTCCATCAACTTACTTTTGATAATGATTGTTTAATAACTTTTGCTGACGACTACTTTGTTGTTCAGGTCAAACATACTTACAAGATTATCTGTAGAGGTCGTCATGTCAATGGTCTCTATCAATTTCCTTCCTTTTTTTCTACCATCCCTAAAGCCTTTTCTTATGCTAATTCTCTTGCCACAATTTAGCATAGATGACTAGGGCATCTTTCTTCTACTAGTGTGAATAAAATGATTTCAAAATGTAATGTTTCTTTGTCTCACAAAGATTGTACTTCACTTTGTGATCAATGCTGTGTATGCAAGAGCCACAGGCTTCTATTTGTACTATCTACTCATAAATTTACTACTCCTCTTTCTTTAATTCATTCAAATGTATGGGGTCCTTTTACTCAATCTGCTTCAGTTTATAAGCATCATGTTATCTTTGTTGATGATTTTAGCAATTTTACCTGGTTGTATCCTTTGTCTTACAAAAGTGAGGTCAACTCTAAGTTTTTAGAGTTTAAAGCCTATGCTGACCTTCAATTCTCTACCTCTCTTAAAATTTTGTGAACTAATGGTGGTGAAAAGTATACTAGTGGTCAATTTTAGAATTTTTTAACCACTTCAGGTATTGTTCATCAGATGAGTTGTCCTTATACTCCATCTCAGAATGGATTGGCTGAAAGAAAACATCGACACTTGATAGATATAGCTATGGCACTTCTTGATTAGTCTTCCATGCCTCTCAAGTTTTGGTTTGAAGCTCTTGCTACTGCTACATATTTGATTAACAGAATGCCTAGTCCAAAGCTAGGTAATCTTAGTCCTTTTGAGCACTTGTATTATAAACCTCTTGACTATGCATTCCTTAGAATATTTAGCTGCAAGTTCTATCCTTGGCTTCGACCTTATACCACTCACAAGTTATAGCCTAGATCTCAAGAGTGTGTTTTCATTGGTTATCACTCGAGCTATAAAGGATACAGGTGTCTAAACTTAGCTACCGGTGTTGTTTATCTTTCAAGGCATTTTGTTTTTGATGAAACCTCTTTTCCTTTTGCTCTGTCTAGTTCTTCCTTACCTCCCATTCTTTCTGCTAAACATGTTGTTAAATCTTTTTTTGGGGAACTTCATCTGTACCTATACCTCTTTCTTCTCATACCACCACCACTTCTTATTTGTCATCTTCTCATCTTTTCTCGGATATTGCTACCCCTGTTTCATCTTCACTTGCACCTGTTTCATCTTCACCAGCTACTACTAAAGCACCTGTTTTAGTCTCTTTCCCGGCTAATCTTGGTATGCATGTTTCCTCTTCATCAGCTGCTACTACAACACCTGTCTCAGTTTCTTCACCTCCAGCTATAAGTCTTTTTATTCCTATTCTTCCTTATCCTTTGTCTTTTAACTCTCATTCTATGATAACTAGAGCTAAAGCTATCCAGCTTGGTTTTTCTGCTTCCCTTCTCACATCTGAACCAAAGTCTTACAAAGATGCTCTTCAAAGTTCTCATTGGTTTAAGTCCACGCTTGAGGAATTTCAGGCTCTTTAAGCTCGACATACCTGGTCTCTCGTTCCTCCTCATTCTTATCAAAATGTTGTGGGTTTTAAATGGGTTTTTCATATAAAAAATATTTCCGATGGATCTATTGCCCAATACAATCCTCAACTTGTTGCCAAAGGCTATCTTCAAGAGGTAGGTGTGGATTTTCTTAACACTTTTATTCCTGTTGCCAAGTAGCCAACCATATAGGTGTTTCTGTGTATTAATCTTCATTACCATTAGAACATTCACTAATTGGATGCATCCAATGCCTTTTTACATGGCAACCTTGAAGAAAATGTTTATATGTAACAACCTCTTGGCTTTGCAAGTTCTGAATTTCCTTATTACGTTTGCAAATTAAGCAAAGCTCTCTATGGGTTGAAACAAGCTCCACAAGCTTGGTTCTCTACTTTCTCTAATTTCTTGCTCAAGCTTGGTTTTGTCAATAGTCATTGTGATAACTCTTTGTTTGTTCATGCCACTTCTTCCTCTCTTACCTTTCTTTTGGTCTATGTCAATGATATTCTTGTGATTGGAAATTCCTCTTCTTATATTCAAAGTCTGATTTCTTATATGCATTCAGTCTTTTCTCTTAAAGAGCTTAACAATCTTTCCTATTTTTTGGGTATCTCAGTTTCTTTACAGCCTCAGGATATTTCTTGTCTCAATCTCGCTATGTTTCCTATTTGCTTCACAAAGCTGGGATGCGTGATTGCAAACCTGCTTCTTCTCCTATGTTCGTTAAACTCTCTTCCTCTTCTTTTTCTTTTGAGGCTTTCTCTAATCCTTCTCTTTATCGAAGTCTTGTTGGAGGTCTTCAGTATTTGACAATTACTAGACCAAATCTGGCCTTTGCTGTCAACCATGCTTGTCAGCATATGTAGTGTCCCTCTCAGAATGATTTTGCTTTGGTTAAACGACTGCTTTGGTTTGTCAAAGGCACCTTGCATCATGGCTTGTCCTTTTCTCCAAGTATTGTTGATATTCATGTTTTTTCAGATGCTGAATGGGCTAGTGATCCTTGTGATAGGAAGTCTACTTCTAGTTTTTGTCTTTTTTTGGGTTCTAATTTGGTTTCTTGGACTGCCAAGAAGCAACCTACTGTTTCTCGGTCCTCCACTGAGGCTAAGTACAGGTCCATGGCCCAAGCCAGTGCAGAAGTTGCTTGGCTTCAGATGCTTCTTACTGACTTGCACATTTCATCTTCCTCTATTCCTGTCTCATGGACTGATAACTTGTCTGCCTTATCTTTGGCCTCTAACCCTATCTTTCATGCAAGAACTAAGCATATTAAAATAGATTATCACTTTGTTCGAGAGAAAGTTTCTGCCAAACAACTGCTCATTCGTCATGTTGCTTCTTCAAACCAAGTGGCTGATGTCTTCACCAAGTCTTTACCAGTTTCTTAATTTCTTTTTCTTCAATCCAAGCTTTTTTTTGGTCTCCCACCTTTCAGCTTGAGGGGGGATGATAAGGATACTGCTGCACAGGTTATATTTGCAAGGACAAATGCCTCAGTTGATGAAAGTCAAGAAAGCAAAGACAGAGCAGTTGTAGCCAAGTCTACAATGGTTGTAAAGCTGCAAGTATAGGGAATTGCAAGAAGAGTATTAGAGCTAAGGGTTCATTACAAGTTTGTATGGCAGCTGTATGCAATTAAGTCTTTTTCAACCAAATTCAGTTACATGAGTAGATATAGTTAGTTTGGTTGTTACGATTGTATTTCATTTAGTATATATATATTGCATACTTGTAAAGAATTAAGTGTGTTGTATGATTTATTTTTCTTTCTAAAGTTCATCATAATTATCTCTCTCTAAAGTTCATCACATAGAGGCGCATTGGTTCTTCAATTGTTATCTTTTTTCTTTTCTCCATCTCTTTTGCATTACATAGTATTAGTTGTTTTGATGTTATTAATGATTTTATCAAAAAATGTCAATAGAGTCTAATTTCAACAAATTAATCAATCTTAAAAAGAAATCAAATTTATGTACAATTTGGGCAACTTGGTAATTCGAGCCTAACTTAGGTCGGGCTTTGACAGACAATCTCAAGTTACAAGTTGAGTTAGGATGGATCTAGACAACTCTCAGCATAATGAAGGCTGGGCTTGGATAATCCCTCATTCCACTAGAGTTGTACCCCTAAAAATTAGTTACTTTTTTTTCTTCTTCTTATTTTCTTAGTCAAACCATAAAAATAAAAAATAAAAAATCAAGAATATTAGCTTATTTTATGATTTTTTTTTTTAATTAACAAACCTTAAATCCATGTACAACTTTTCTTTTCTTTTTTTTCCAGTCATATGTCTTCTTAGTGAGATGCAACTTATACACAAAAAAATGTTTATTATTATTATTATTATTATTATTATTATTATTATTATTATTATTATTATTATTATTATTTATAATAATATACATATTTTTTTTGTTGTTTTTTAAAGCTCTATATAGTGTAAAGCCAAAGTTGATAATCAAATAGTAAAAATTAATCTCCACCAACTTTTTGCTAATCATAGTTTCTTAATTTATTTGAAGGCGCTCGGGCTTGAAGTCAAAACTTTCGGGCAATTGCCCTAAATTTTTATTATTATTATTTGATTTTATTCGTATGAATAACAATAATTTGAAAAACTACAATACTCTATCTGTCTGTCTATCTATTCACATGTTCATCTATTTGTTTACGTGTCCACTTGTCCATCTGTTAGCAAAAATCTAGTTTGGGTGTAATATCAACAAACAGAAAACAAATCAATTTTCGCAAACAACAGGATCAAGCAATGTGGTTGAGTGTCTAAGCCTTGGCAAGTTCAAGGACTTCTTTGGAGGTTTACTTTTTGAAGAAGCAAAGTAAATACAACTAGAAATTGACTGATAATAAATAAACTTGTCACTTTAAACTTTGTACAGACTACAAATGCTAACCACTATTGCTATTGCTACTCCTAATTACAAGTACTGCTATTCCTAGATACATTAGACTACTCCTAGATTTCTCAAGTTGTGAGTTGATTTTTCTGTCCACTTTTTCATCCTGAATCTTCACCATTTATGCCACTGGTCATGCTATCCCCATGCTACCACATGTTCCACCATTGAAATCAGTTACTTCCAGAGGTCGTGTACTCCTCAAAGGACTCCTCGAGAGGTGAGCGCTGCCTCACTTTGCCTCTTTCTCGGTTAGTTCCTCATGTGTCCTTCACTAGGCCCTGTCTCCGTCTCCTAGCTGGAGGAGGTCCTACAGGCGCAACTAGTGCTGGCTTAAGTTGAAGAGAGAGAGAGAGAGTACAAATATCAGAAGAAATCAACAAAGTTATGAGCAAGACTATCATGACTATAAACTAGAGGCAAAAGTATACCTCAATCCCATAAGTGGCCAGAACAGTCTGTCTCCTCCGTACCATCAGAAGCAGTCGGTCAATAGTCTAGAAGAGGTCATCAACATATACCCTGGGTAACTGCAAAGGGAAGAGCATTTAAGAATAGTGAACAGAAATAACAGGGTACAGTGAACAGAAATAACAAAGGGCAATAAAAATATAAAGTAACACAATGGGCAGAAACAGGAAGAAGTGTGTACCTGCTCAACAATGGGAGCAAACGCTAATCTACGATCCATCTCCTCAATATGCTCAAGGGGGATCTATTCAATCACCCCGTTTGGCCGTATGTATACGACCTCAGTCGGAATCACAGGAAACCCGAGAGTGGGAGTGGGAGCGGTGGCGGGAACACCTCTAGCAGCAACCTCTAAAATAGCACGGGTCACTCCATGGGTAAAAGGCACCATCACCCGAGTCTACAAGAAGGTAGTGAAGCTGTTGGGCTCATGATGTCGGTCACCATCCTCTCCTAACATCAGGAAGTAGATCTGAGGAACGTCATGAAGATCATCCATTACCCTCATGCCAGGAAAAGAAGGATGTGGAATGTCTGGATCCGCTACCCCTCGTGTCTAGTGGATAAACCTCTCACCCAGGTAATAAGCTTGGCCAAAGGGGCCCTCAAATAGAATTCGCATGGTAGAGGCGTGCCATGCAACAACGTAAGTCGCCGTTGCCGTCGCTGCCTGAGGGATACCCTACCCAAGGGTGCCAGTCAACTTGTGGAAGCAGATGTCAGATGTCAAGAATCTAAGTAGTATGGAAACGCAGTATGGAAACAACGGTATAACAGTGCAGTGCGAAAACAGTGTAGTATACAAACAGTGCGTGCGGAAATAGTGCAGTATGGAAATAGAACAGTATGAGAATAACAGCAGTATGGAAACAGTAGTATAAAAATGTAAAGACTAGTATTTTGTTACCTGATCCGCAGTGATGGTGTCAAAGAAACAATGGAAGTAAGGGAAGTCTCGGTGGTGATAGTGTCAAAGAAACGATGGAAGTAAGGGAAGTCTCAGTCTACGAGACTTCATCTGGAGTAATGGGCTAAAAATCGGAGAAGTGATCAAAGAACCAACTATACCTCACCATCCCGCGACTGGTAGCGTCTGGGATCGCCCCGAGGAGCTGACGCTATGCGGCTGTCCACTGCGTCATATTAGGATCACATGGGATCAGGCCGCCAACCCCAACCCACAGGCTAGTGAGCATCGAGAAGTCATACGGAGTCAGGGTCAACTCACCGATCGATGAGAAGTGGAATGAGTCCGTAGTGTCCCACCATCTCTCTACAAGGACCCCGTATAGCAGCAACTCAGCCTTCATCTGTATGAGCCCTGAACAAATGGGCCCAAAGCCGACAGCATCAACTAGTGTGCGGACCTCTATGGGAATTCTCTCATACCAGCACCGTGGGCCGGATATGGATCCATAGCCGCCAATCCTCCTAGCTATCACCTGTAAATGGGGAGTGTATGTAACATTAATGAGTGGTCTGCTTATGAGATTCAACATATGTACAAAATGAAGGAAAAGTTGCTTACCGTAGAGGCATCGGTGGACAAGTGCTTTGCGAGCTCTCGCAGCAGGATGTCCTCATCTATCCCGGGAATGAGGCCCTCAAATCTCAAAATACTGCCTGGAGACGGAGCATGTGTACGAGGTTGGTAGGTGGCTGCATCAAATGGCCTATCAATGAGGGGAGGCAACGCGGGAACGTCTTCGGCCTTTATATCCACACCCAAGATGGCCCCAATACCAATGGCAGGGTCCAAGATGGGAACCTCATCACTAACCATAGAGAGAAAGTGAAAAAAGTGAAGAAAAAGTAAGGGGATGAGTGAAAATCCCAAAGTCCAAACCCTATGAGAGAG
Source organism: Camellia lanceoleosa (assembly GCA_025200525.1). Classification (NCBI taxonomy): domain Eukaryota; kingdom Viridiplantae; phylum Streptophyta; class Magnoliopsida; order Ericales; family Theaceae; genus Camellia; species Camellia lanceoleosa. The sequence goes on from CM045766.1 coordinate 32,399,717, forward strand.
AAAGTAAACAGGTCGTGGAAAGTCAAAGGGGGAAATAAGGAAAGTGTAAGCAAATGTGAGGGAAAACAAGAGAAACCCCAAAACTCCACCAAATTAAATTTTGATCAGTTCAAAGTGTAGAGGAGGGAAAGGGTTTCAAGGAAAAAATTGCAAGGGTTGTTGGGTAACTCAAGGGAAGAGAAAATCTAGAGAGAGAGGGAGCCTAGAGAGGGAGGGGAAGGTTTTTTGATCTAGGGTGTGTGCGGAATGAAGGTTTGGAGGTGTTTAAATGAACCACAGCTTATGGTTTACTGAATTTGCCCTTGCCGCTATCGAAGCCGGGCCAACTTTATTGAAGCCTGGTTGTGCTTCATCGAGGCCTGGCCGGCTCTCAATGTGATTTTAATTAGTTTTTTTTATTATTATTCTACTTTTTTATTTCTTCTATTATGGAGTTTTAATTTGAAAAAATAAACAAAAGCAAACAAAGAAACAATGAAAGAAAGAAGTGAAAAGAGAGGAAAAAAAGAGAAAGAAGTGAAGAAGAAGAGAAAGAAAACAAAGAGATCAAAAACAAAAAGTAAGTGGAAAAAAAAAATCAAAATAAAGAAGGAAGGGAATAGAAGCAAAAATATAAAAAGTGAATGAAGAGGAAAAATGTGAAATTTTGTTCATTCTTTTCTGTTCTGTTGCATGACTTCATGATTTATTGCTTTAATTCGTTCGGTTATTTTTTAACAAACAATTGTTGTGTGCATGGTTCATTTAGAGGAATTCCAGATAAAATCATTCGTGCCACAGTAAAATCATCATTCATTTTACCATCAAATTTGGAACGTGGTGTGTTCAAATTAAAGCCCATTGTTTTATCACATTGGCAAATTGGCTTTCACCTTATTACGTTGTTTTAGTCATTTTGATTTTACATGTCTCTGGGTAGAATCTGTGTTTATTTCTAATTCACGTTTATGCATTGTGTGTTGACTTGAGCTATCTCTGTGGGCCTTATGGCTTCATTTCCGAGGCCTTCCTGGGAATGAGATAATTTCACTTCAGAGTTCGCCTGTTTCTGAATTTGGCTGCTTTTGCATTATTCTGATTTCCTCCTCTTGCGTACGACGCATGAGGATTGTTCACCTTGGTTAAAAACAACAGGTGTGTCCCAGTGTTCACACCACCTTTCCTCCTCTCGCGTGTGATGCGTGAGGATTGTTTACCTCGGTTAAAAGCAACAGGTGTGCCTATTTGTTCACACCACCTTTCCTCCTCTCGCGTGCCACGTGTGAAGATTGTTTACCTCGGTTAAAAACAACAAGTGCGCCTATTTTTTCACATCACCCTTCCTCCTTTCGTGTGCGATGCGTGAGGATTGTTTACCTCGGTTAAAAACAAGGGTGTGCCTGTTTGTTCACACCACATTTCCTTCTCTCGCATGCTATGCATGAGGATTGTTTACCTCAGTTAAAAACAATAGGTGCGCCTATTTGTTCACACTACCTTTCCTCCTCTCGCGTACGACACGTGAGGATTGTTCATATTGGTTAAAAACATTGAGTGTGCTCGGTGTTCACACCACCTTACCTCCTCTCACATGCGACGCATTAGGATTGTCCAAATCGGTTAAAAAAAGCAGATGCGCTTGTTTATTCACACCACCTCTCCTCATATCGCGTGATACGTGTTAGGATTGTTTGCTTTGGTTAAAAACATCAGGTGCGCTTGTTTGTTCACACCGACCTTCCTCCTATCGCGTGAGACACGTTAGGATCTCGGTTGAAACCTCGGGTGCGCTCGATGGTTACGTCGCCCTTCACCCTTCCTACGCGAGGCGTAGTTTGGTTTGCATTTTCTTACATCCTTTCTGCGTGAGACGTAGTTTGGCTTGTGCTTTCTTTGTCCTTTCCATGTGAGACGTGCTTGTTTATTCACTTCTTTTCGTGTGAGACACGGTTGGATTTATTTTGCTCTAATTTACATTTTCATTCAAATGTTACGTTCTTGTTTAGATTGTATTTACATTCAAATGTTTCATTGCATTGTTTCATTGCATGATCATAAGTTATTTACTATATTTGTTTTTGCATTTTGCCCTTGAGTTAAATCTTTGCATTTATGTCTTGATTTCTTGCCCAAGCCTCGCAGCCTCATCAAAATGGGTCGTCTTTAGGCTTTGGCATTCACTCACATCACTTTATGACTTCGAGCTCTATCAAAGAGGGGCAACTATAGACATCTCATTTTTGACAGCCTGCAAGGCTCGAACGCTTTGCCTAGTACACTCGATGATGAAAGTGGTGTTATGCGTTGTTCGAGGTTTTAACGAAGGGGCTATGTTTAAGCTCTGAAACAATCCCAAACCTTCCACATTCCCACTGTTTGTACCTCAGAGATTTATTTTTACACATTTTGCCACCCTATCCTGAGTCTGAAGCAGAGAAATAGGGGATCACATTGAGGCCCGACCGTGCCTCATTGGGAGCTGACCGTGGCTATTTATGGCTGGCCGTGCCTTGGTAGCTAAAAACACTGTTCTGAGCAAGAGCCCACCAGTTGTCCATTTTTTAAGATATTTATGACCTCTTTTGCTCAAATTCTATAAAAACGAAGTTGTATCTTTATTTTGAGGGTTGAAGAATTTCTAAAAAGCTTATACACCTTCTTGAGAGCTCCTTCTTCTTATGCAAGTAACCTTTGAGCAAGCTTACCACCTCTAACCTATATCCATGCACCATATACACCATCACACCTTAGCCTTGAAACCTTGGTTAAGCCTTGAGCATCACAATTCAAGCTTGAGAGTGTGTTTGGACTTAGTTTGATTCACCAACAAAGAGCTTACCTTTCTTGAGAGGTATAAGCTTACTATCTCTTCTCTTGCTCTCTTTGCTATCTCTTGCTATTTAGTTCTTGTATTTTTGTATTGTTTTGATCTTCTTTCAAGTGTCTAAGCTTGGGTTTGGAGAGCTACCAAAGGATAGAGAGAGTTAATTCTCTTTTTTACACCTTCACCTATAGCTCAAACCCTTGTTTTACACCCTTTTTCTTTGCTTTCCAAATTGATTTTCAGAGTTTAAAAGGGGCTAAAAAACATGCTTTGAGGTTTCAAAAGTGGAGGGGTTAGCCACCCCTCCTTGTTCTTGCTTACTAGTCTTATTTTCTTTGTTTGTTGTTTAGCTTTTTGGGCTCTTTTCATGTACTTTGGGCCACTATTTTTCACATATTAGGGTCTGTTCTAGGGCTGTCCTAGGTTGTTTAATTAATTCATGCTTTGATTAGTTTGCTTGTTATCTCATATGTTCACATATATAGCTTGTTATATACTGTTCTTAGCCTTTCTTTGTTTAATTTTTTTTTTAAAAATCTCATTCATTTTAACAAGCAACCTATCATCCATCTCTTTCATTTGAGAGTTATTTCAACCAGTTGATGGTTGTTCAAAACATGAGCTAGAGATCTATACATAATGGCTTAATCTCTACAAAGGTTCATCGCCAGCGGCATAGTCTCTCTTTCATGTTGAGAATCACTTCCCGTTTGACACGCTTATTGTTTGACACACTTCTTGTTTAGTGGATGTAATCATCACCTTGGACTTAATGGACTAAAGAGTGGAAAGGTCTAAAAATGACTAAAATGAACCAACCCACATAAAGAAAATGAAGTATATTGCTTGGATTCGGCTGGATATCATGCTGAGTCTATTGTGTCAAGGGTTGTTGTACATCAATTCATGATGTTTCGATAAGCCTTAAAGCGTTCCTACCTCCCTCTTTAAGCTTACTCCATAATAGGAGGAATGGGTGGTCATTGATTCATTACATTCATAGAATTTGGTCCAAATTGTGGTCGAAATCGTCAAGCAAGAAAATTGTTGATTGACGGTTTTAGAAATGATTCCAACATTCTCTTGAGGCTTTCTTATGACAAAGAAGTGCAAGAGGGACAAACAGAGCTCAGAAAACTCTGCCTACACTGTTTTCGCCGCAGAGCACAAAAACAGGATTTTGCATAAATATAAGGCACGGCTAGCCTTATTTGGGCCCGACCAGGCTTCATTGAGGACCAGTCGGCCATCAATGTTTGGTAAGGCAGTGTGTTTTACAGAAGCAAAGGGCAGTGACTAGGGTGGAACAGAGTAACCTAGGTAGACAGAGGAACTTTTGGGCATCGCACATGCAATCATTGTGCCTCATGGTTGTTTGAATTAGTATTCTAATTAATTATTGATTGTCGTAATTAATATTGTTGTAGTAATGATTCGTTAGATAGTTAGTTTATTTTGTTGTAATAATTTAGCTAATTAGTTAATTATGGCTCAGCTTGTTAGTTATTTACTCATTCACTTGGCTTTGTAATAATTAGTTTAATTCGGACATTCAGACACTCATTCACACCCTCTTGTACGAGGGCTAACATGTAATAAGTTGTATGTCTTCCAACCCTACATCTTTCTCTATTTTACTTATTTGCTTACGATGGTTAATATAGAACATCAATTTTCAAAATTAGCATCTTTATGCTTTGCATCCATTGTCTTGCATGCATTCAAGGTTCGACTCATCATACTAACTAAATGTTTAAATTCATTGCTTAAATACGTGATTCATCACATGTCTTAAATGGAATCATATGTCATGTTCATAGCCGAGCCTATTAAAAATACATAACTTATATATGTTGCATTTAGTCATATTGCATTAGTTAGGAGTATGCATAATTTCTAATTATTTTGCTTTGTTTTGGCTCAAAGTACTAGGTGAGCAATTTTGAGTTTTAGCATGATGCATTACATGTTTGTATTGCCATGCCAAGCATATTTCTATGAGGCTAAGTGCTTAAATGATATACCCGTTTGAATGCTTGTGGATGGAAGCTAATTGCCAAAATTGGAACAAATTGATTAATGTACAAACTCACATTTTCAAGTGATGAGTATCAAAAACAATTTTCAAACAAATATGAAATCAAAGCATTCCAACTTTTGCAAATTAGTCTATACTTGTGTGCATCACATAATAATGTTAGCCTAATAATCAGAATAAGAGCATATAATGTAAATAAGAATCGCATCATGATTAGTAGAGGTCGATCTTTGATCGGACGAGTGGGGTGCTCAATTCATGACCTTTCCCTCTCGTACCTAAGTTCCCAAGCTGAGGCACTTTGGTGATAACAAATAAGTTGCCTTTGGCACGAGTCTCGAGTTTCCTAAATTTTTCAAAAATATTTAGGTAGCGACTCTGTAATTTGGTAAAGCAGTCCATTTTTGGCATTTGATTCAAACATCGATATGGTGGTTGGTATAGTGGTGGTGGTTGATATGGTGGTTGTTGGTGTGGTAGCGGATATGGTGGTTGCTGATAAGGTGGTTGTCGCAAGTCTTGTTGGAGTGGAGGAGGCCTACGTCCCCTTAACTCTTGATAAGGTTATTGGTACACCAATTCTTGAACATGCTGAGGCCTCATCACCTTTGGTTGCCTTACCCTTTGGTCCATTTGGTTATGGTTACCATCTCTAGGGCCTTCGTATGCCTACTATGCATACATTGAAGGCCTTTGTTGCCCCCTCAAGTCTAGGTCTTGACCCCATGTCATTGTTATTAAAATCAAAAACTAACTTTGGTGGGTATCCTTTCATCCCGTTAAATTCAAAGACAGGATTTGAATTAATCCTCTCCTCATACTCTTCTTAAAGTGTAGGAGGTCTGTAAAATGGCAACTACTCATTTGCAAGCAAGGCCTTTGTAGGCTTTGATGTGTAATTTTGTGGAGTTAAAGAAGGACCAAGATTTACCTTACTCCCATGAGCTTCATCTCTCAGTCACCTTGACCGACTTGGCCTGATGTTATGCTTTTCAAATTCAGCAAGGACTTCATCAATTGAAGCCTAATTTTCATGTGGTAGTAGACTTGAAAGTACTCTAATTGCATGCAAAACCAGTGCTTTCCTAACATCTACTGGAGAGCCACTCGTCTGGCCTTCCAGGAGTGCATTGTGGCCATATCTTTGGCCTTCATCTTGACCAGCAACTGAATGGCTGTCATCAACATTGTCCCTGATTTCTTCATTATACCCTTCCCTTGGGTCTGTGCCATCGAAGGGTCTTTTATCAAGGTCCCCATGCATCCCTGGGGATTGGTTAGTTTGCTTCTTCTTAGCTATCACTCCAAATTAGACAGAGTCCTACTAGGCGTGTCAAAATATGTTAGCAAAAATCTGGTTTGGATGTAATATCGACAAACAACAAACAAACCAATTTTCACGAACAACAAGATCAAGCAATGTGGTTGAGTGTCTTAATGCCTTGATAGGTTCAAGGACTTCTTTGGAGGTTTACTTCTTAAAGAAACAAAGTAAATACAACTAGAAATTGACTAATAATAAAGAAACTTGTCACTTTAAACTATGTACAGACTACAAATGCTAACCATTATTGTTATTGCTACTCCTAATTACAAGTACTACTATTCTTAAATACATTAGACTACTCCTAAATTTCTCAAGTTGTGAGTTGATTTTTTTGTCCCCTTCTTCACCCTGAATCATCAGCTTTTATGCCATTGGTCATACTATCCCCATGTTGCCACATATTCCACCATTGAAACAAGTTACTTCCACTTCCTGAATAACTATTCATGATCTTCACAACTGCCTATAACTGTCTCCACCTGTTGCAACCTTATCTTCTTTTTAGTTCACGTGAATACGCCATGTACCCTTCATCAACACGTCTTTAACATCATGTCTCCAGTCCTGGGCCATGTTTGGCCATGTTCCATCATACTTTTAGGTAGATTGATAGAAGAAACTGTCCCTACCACTGCTGCATATGAACCTGCTCCCTTAACTGCTTCTTTCCTATCACTTGTTCAGCATATTAGAACCCACAACATATCACCAATCTTGTGGCCCTTGTACCACATACCGGATCACCTCTCCATACTCAGACAAATTCATCAACAGAGAAAATAATTTTTAGCATCAACACCATCATTTGTCAATTGCCAGTCACCAATGACTTTTTAACACTAATCAACCTTTCAGTGAGTCAACGATGGCAGTGGTAGGCGGCAATTAATTAATAGTAGTGTGTGAGAAAGAGAAAAGGTAAAGATAAAAAAAACAATAACAAAAATGAAAAAAAAAAAATTAATAATAATTTATACTTTTTACCAATATATTTCATTAATGTCCTTATTATTAAAACAAAGCAATTATGAGACTTTATGCCAAATACACCTATAAAAATAGATTTTTCAATAATTAATTTGTTTATTTTTAAATTTCTTTTATCTTATCTATCTAGCTATCTATCTTATTAAAAAAGATAATTTTATTTCAATATACCAAATTCTCTTACACTGTGTTTGGTTGGGAGATTTGAAAAGATAAAGGAAAAAGATATGTGAATGTAGGCATATTTTATTTATATTTTACCCACATTTTCATTTTCTTTTTCTAAATTTCTTTTCAAATTTTCCAACCAAATACACGGTTAGTGTACATTTTTTCTCACGACACACTTAATAAATTAAAAATTTTATATTTTGCTTAGTACACATTCTACCCTATCAAAATACCATCATCTTCTTCATCATTTAGACTCTAACCCCCTAATCATGATCTTCTTCATTCATTGTCGGCCAACTACCACCTTCTCCGTTAGAAACTTGTATCGCAACCGCTACTCTCATTCTTCTACTGTTGCCGACCACTATCACTTATCCATCTACTCCCCAACGTCTACTTTTGCTACCTACTATTTCTTTCTAAACCCGGGGTACCACGACCTTTGTGTCTACATCACTCCCTCCGTTATGGGGTCTTGCAACATCAAAGAGGTTAAAGAGGATGACACTAGCAACAAAGTTGGAAAAGATGACCCGAAGAAAGAATGGGGGAGGTCGGTGCCGCCAAGGTAATAGTGGGACATTAAGGCTTATTATTTAAGGTTTTGATAATTTTATTTTAGTACAAAATTGTAATATAAATAAATAAATAAATAAAAGATTCAATAAGTGTGTCAGAGAGTATCTGGTGTTTAAAAATGTAATTACCTTAGTATAAAGTGAAGAAAGGTTAGAGTTGTTGTTGATATCTCAATTTTTTAATTTTTTTAAAAGAGTTTTGATTTGTGACACTAAAAAATTGAGTATTAATGTCCCTAATTTCCATATAAGGCAAAAAAAAAAAAAAAACAATTATCCAAAATAAAAATTAAGGACATTAGTGCCTAACTTTTTAGTGCCACAAATCATTTTTGTTCTCAAAATATTCCAATTGTAGTTACATCAGTCTTCTATCTCTCTATCCATCCTATCTATCTATCTATCTATCTATATAGTTATAATAATAATAATAATAAAAAGTTGGATTTGGAGTTGGTATTGATGACAATTGTAGTTACATAAGCAGTTACGCTCTATATTCAACCCCTTTTCTTTTTTTTTTTCAAATCTAATTTTGTTTACCTAAAAAAATAATTATATATATCATTACGTATGAGTACTTCTAATAAATTATAAACAAAACTTTAAAATAAACACATTTGTATATATTCTCAAAAAAATAAAATAAATATTTTAGTTGATTTTTTAATTTTTTACTAAAAGGCATAAAAAAATAAAAAGAATGATATGATTGGTTATTTTAATTTTTTTTTGACTAATTTAATTAAAAAATTTCACCCAAACGGGGCCTAAGCAAGTAGCCCTCCGCAAACGTTCAAAGTGCGTCACATTCGTCCATCATGTATTGGTTGGCCTAGTGCATCGAGATAAGACATGTGAATATATTAAATTTATTCGGCGTAGCAAAAATAAGTCCACACCCCATTAGGGAGACCGGCTTAAAAAAATTAAAAAATTATGTGAGTTGGAGAAGAAAAAAATAATTATCAATATATGAGAGGGTGTAAGTTTTTCATTTGTATCTTATCACAGATATAATTGTACTCCTCATTTAGGGGCTTTTCTCATATTAAGTCTTTTTTGCATCTTATTTTTCAAACTAGATCTAGTTTGGACGGATTTCGCAAATTAGGTTAAAGCGCTATTACAAATCATACTTTCACTGTTTGGAGCCCCAAATTTGATGAATAGTGAAAGCGCTATTACAAAACGCGCTTTTAATTAAGAAATCGCTGCTTCAAATTGCACTTTTAACATAAAAATTTTTTGTGAATGAAATACTATTTGAAATCGCACTTTCACTGTGCATATAAATTTTTTTTTTTTTTTAAAACGTTATTACAAATAGCGTTTCTTTTGTTGACCATAACCAACCACACCAAAACCAACCCACCCTCTGACACACACACACCCACACACACCCACAACAAGCATTGAAATAATATAATTTTTATATATAATAATAATTTATAATAATCAATTATATAATTTTTATAATTTTCGTGAATATAAATCATTTTTAGGTTATAGATGATTTGATTTATAATACGTATGTAAGGATAAAAATTTTTATAATCAAAAATAATTTTTGTAATTTTTATAATCAAAAATAATTTATAAATTATCAAAAATAATTTATAATATGTATGTATTTACTTTAAATAAATTATTTATGATACGTATGTATTATATATATAATTTTTATATATTTATATATTTACTTTAAATAAATTATTAATAAATATATAATAATTATGTTATAAAATAAATTATTAACAAAAATTATTGATTGTAAAATAAATTGATTACTTTATAAAATAAATTGATTATAATTTTTATTAATAATTATTTATTATATATTTTAAAATAATTTATAAAGATTATAATCAATTTATAAATAATTTTTGCAATTTTTATAATCAATTTTTACATACGTATGACAATAATTTTTATAAATTATTTAAATCATACGTATGTAAGGGTAAAAAATTTTAGGTTATGGATGGTTTGATTTATCATTTATCAAAATTTTTACCCTTAAACCATACGTATGTAAATGTGAAGATGGGTTTACTGTAAATGTAAATGTGAAGATACATATTAATTATAAATTTTTATAAATTATTTTTGAATAATACATACGTATTATAAAATGTGAAGATGAGTTTACTGTAATACGTATATAAAATGTGAATAATACATACGTATTCAAAAATAAATTTTTATAAATTATTTTTGAATAATACATACGTATTATAAAATTTTTACCCATCTTCAAATTTTTTTTTGATAATTTATTTTTTTTCTTTTCCCACCTGCATATAGTTCTCAAAAAAAAATTAAATAAAAAAAAAAGAAAAAATTACATGCAAGTGAAATAAGATTAAAAAAAAAAAAAAATTACCATAAGGGTGCAACCAACATTTATACCCCTACAATATTTCATTTGCATCCAATCATAAATATGCTTATACCTAGTGACGGAGCTAGAAAATTAAATCAGGAGAGGCACTAATTAATTACAATTTTCTTTTTTCATAACCAACAATAAGAAGATAATAATAATTTTTGAATTAATATTAAGTACAAAAAATTAAATAAACTGTTACAAAAGTATTTCACATAAAGTTTTACAATTAACTTAAAGTAAAATTGAAAAAAAAAATATTGAGTGTAACTAGTGTATCATGAATAATATAAAAAAGTCATGTATTTAAGTCGTAAAATAAATTATATAATGATAAGATAAATCAAATTTTTACAAAATTTGCATAAAAATTTCATATAATAGTGATATCACGTCATTATTGACATATAATATCACCAATTAATAATAAAACAACATATGAAGGGTGAATTCCACATGCAAATATAACTAACACTCTTAGTAATTTTTACATATATATATTGAGATTAATTATATTTACATATCAATAATGATGAATATTACCTTTATATTGAGATTTTTTTACAAAATTTTCATACATAAAATATAATTCATTGTAGTCACTTCATTTTCAATAAAACAATCGCTATTATTTTCATAAATTTAAAAATATCCTTAATATTTTATTCTAAATATTATTTTTGTTTAAAATTTTATTTATATACATAAAAAATAAAAATAAAAAATTTCAGAAACACGTGACCCCTAATCTCCATATGACTTCATCACTGATTGTGCCCTTATATATTGATAATTTTTTCCTCCTTATCCGACCTGCATATAATTTCTCCCAATGTTTTGCTCGTTGAATTTGAAGGACTTTCGACTAACCTCGTGGCACATGATGGTTTCATGTTTTTTATCACGTTTTTCTTCCTTGCATAAACCTCTTTTTTTAATTATTATTTAACACTTTTGTCCATGTGACATTGTCCTTTTTTATTTATTCTTCTTTTTTTTTCCAGTTATAAATTAGAATTTAAAAATCCTAACACGTGGTATTTTTTTTTTTATTTTATTATTTAACACCTTTGTCCTTTTTCACGTTTTTAAAATTTTTCAAAAGAAATAGTTGCTATCAATTATATATAAGAATTTAAAAGAACGTTCATGCCATAAATATAATGTCTAAACTTATTTAACAATCACCCCAGCCCAGACGCTAAGGAAACACAACCCTTGTGTTTATTTTGTATTTTAAAATTTTAAAATCTTATAACTTTTCTTTTTTTAGATAGAAAAAATCTCATAACTTGAGTTCTATAAATCCATATTTAACAAAATTAATATTTCTGAATTCATTTTTTCAAGATCTTTAAAACAAGTATAAAAATTCTGACCAAAAAAATAGGGACATTTGTCGTTCAAAAAAAAAAAAATAGGGACATTTTTGCCTATTATTTTGTACTTAAAAACTTTAAAATTTCATAACTTGAATTCTACAAATTATTGTTAATAAAATTTATAGTTCTAGATTTGTCTTTTCGGGATCTTTCAAATAAAATCAACAATCGCGGTTGGTAGCTAAAAAATGGGTCGATTGGTCGAAAGGGCAAAAGCATCGCTTTCCTTTTTTTTTTTTTTTTAAGAGACGAGGAGGAAGAAGGAGGAGGAGGAGGAAGAGAAGGAGGAGGGAGGAGAGGAGGGGCCAACAAACTCTGGGTGAGGCGAGGACGGGTCATGACGATCGTGGCTGGCGACGATCGTGCTGTCATGACGAACGTCCGAGGCCTCCGCCGTCGTCCTCCTCTCTCCCTCTCTTCTCTGCTCTCCCTCTCTTCTCTTTCTCTCCCTTTCTTCTCTTTCGGGCCATTCGACCCCCAAGAAATTCGAGCACCCACCCTTTTTCCTAAAATCAATATTGAATGTGAAATTTGAAAGAGGAAAAAAATGAGACAAATATGTTTTTATGTGCCTTTTTAAATTAAAAAAAATAAAAATAGGAACATATATGCCTATTTGTATACTTTCAAATCACTTTCAAGTAAAAAAAAAAAAAAAAAAGAAAAAAAAACAAATGAGCACAAATAGTTCGTAATAGGTCCACTTTCAAATTAAAAAATAGTGACAGATAAGTTAAAATAATGGAGACAGATGGGAATAGAATATAAGGAGAAACAGGTTAAAATATGGAACACATAGGTCCAAATATGAGGGACAAATAGGTTAAAAATATAGGAACAGATAGGTTTAAATACGGGGGACAACATGTTATAAATATGTCTATCTATCTATTTTCAAAGCCTATTTATCTATTTTTAAATAGATCTATATGTCCATTTCAAGGCCTACCTGTCTATTTTTAAGGGTTAGGTATTCGTTTTGAGAACCAATCTGTCCATTTTTTAAGCCTATATTTTATTGTTTTGGAAAATGAGACAGACTCTTTTTTAGGGGATTTTCACAATTCTTAAAATAATTTATATCATTTATGATATGTGAAATCTATTTATGTATATGTAGAGTTCATATTATGAGTGGTGTAGATCACTTTGAAAGTTATGAAAGATCCTTCAAAAAGAAAGTCTCTATCATTGTTGTAATGTTTATTTCTCCACTTTTTAGTTAAAAATGATTTATTTTTTGTCAATCTATCTCCATTTTATATATTTTTGTCCATTTTCAATGACTATAAATAATCTAAACCTACAAAAATTTAATAGGAAAAAATGAAGTACAAAAAAAAAAAAAAAATTCGTTTATGGTGTTAAAATTTTAACAAGTCATAACTTTACATTTGATAGCTCCTTCAGAGATCATATATTTGAGATCTATCCATTTGAAATTGTCAAAGGCAATTTTACATCCTTATTTTTGCAAATGTGTTTGGTTTGAGTTTTATGAATTAAGTTTTTTGAAAATTGAGTTTTTTTATTTTCGTATTTTTTTGTTTTTAGTGAATATTTTTAAAATTTTAAACATTTTTTTTACGTTTAGATACACCTTACTTAGATGTATCTAAAAAGTAAAAAATTTGTAAAAAAATATTTTTAAAAATTAATAAATACATAAAAATATACTGAATTCTCGTATTTTTTTATATTTTTGATATTTAGTGAATTTTTAAAAGGTTTTTTTCAAATTTTTTTTACTTTTTAGGTGTATTTATGTTAGGTATGTCTAAAAATTTTAAAAATTGCACAAAATATTAAAAAAATTTCACAAAAAACAAAAAAACACAAAAAAATAAGAAAGTATAATTTTTTAAAAAGTATTTTTAAAAAATGATAACCAAGCATATTTTTTCGCGTAAATCCCTAACCACAACATCAAAAAAATCAATCTATTCAACAAAAAAAAAAATTTAAGGCTCCGTTTGGTAAGACTTTCTAACTATGATTTGAAAATATGAGTTGTATTTTGAGTTTGTGTGTTTTGAAATTATGATTTAAGTGTAGAAAATTTGTTTGATTATGATTTTTGAATATAGTGTTGAATTAAGTTTTGAATTGAGTGTGAAATTGAGTTTTGAAAGTTTGATTTAACATATGAAGTAAGAAAATTTATTTGGTTATGAGTTTTGGAAAGAGTTTTCAAAACTTAATTCAAATTGTTATAACTCATAACAAAACACATTACTTTCACACTATTAAAAATTCTGATCAACACTCATAACCAAACTCTTTTTAAAATTGAATTAAAAAAATTTATTATTAACAGAAAATAACATTAATCAATTTTTTAATTGAAAATACTACAAAGGAAATAATTTTTTTCCAAAATAAATATTCAAAAATTTTAAATCATAAATATTTAAATAATTTAAATAATCTAAAAAATTTAATAAGTAAAAAATTAAAATAAATATTCAAAAAATTTAAATAATTTAATATTTTAGTATTTTAAATTTAAAAACAACTCTACACTCAAATCATAACCAAACACATAAAACAAAACTCAATTAAAAAATTATTTTTAAAACTCATAACCAAACACATAACTCGAAACTCAATATTACTTTCACAACTTTACACTCAAATCGTAATCAAATACATAACAAAAAAAAATTAAAATATTTAAAAATATTTTTATAAAATAGAGTTTGAATTTATTTTTATAAAATATTTTAAAATTTAAAAAATTAAAATTGTAATATTTAAAAATTAAAATATTTAAAAATATTCAAAAAATTAAAAAATAAAAAAAAATCGTAACATATTTAAACATTAAAATATTTAAAATATTCAAAAAATTAAAATATTGATTTGAATTGAATTTTGAAAAGAGTTTTAAATTATGTATTTGGTTATGAGTTTTGAAAAGTAATGATTATGTTTTGCATTGAGTTTTGAGAAATAGATGTAGAATTATGATTCGAAAGCTCAAAACAAACACCACACTTAAATTAATAGGTAGAACTATAATTTGAGAGACTTACCAAATGGAGCCTAAATTTTATTTTCAATATTATCTTGTTTTAAATATCTTGAAAATCAATCTATTCATTTTTTTAAAATTTTATTTTCAATATTATCTTGTTTTAAATATCTTGAAAAGGCAATTCCAAATATATCAATTTTATTAAAAACAAATTTTAAAATTATACCATTTTAAAAATATTTAACACAAAATGCACATAAAAAAAAATAAAAATATCAAGAATTATCATTACCACTATACGTTTGGACTCATCAATATAACTAATAATATCAAAGCTTGCACTTTTGTTCCAAAACACTCAGTGCATTGGATTTTTCCACCAATTTTCCCAACAAAAATATAGGGCAAATTAAATCGGTAGATTTTATATTGGCTCTTGTGTCTTTTCGTCTATATATTTTTGATTAGCTCAATTTTTATTTTTTATTTTAGATTTTATATTAATTTGGTTTAATTGACAACAACATTAGATTTTTTTATGAAAACGATCATTAAGTTAGTTGAGGTTAACCACTGAACTGGTCAAATTTATAATTTTACTCCTAAAAGTATAGCATATGTCGTTGATGTTCACATTTTTCAGAAAATAATGCTAATAGGTGTACTTAATTAAACTAAATTGAGACAAAATAAAAATATTCAAAATCAAAATCGAACTAAGTGAAATTATAAAAATTAAAATGACACAAAGGTCAAATTATAGAGATTACCAATGCAATTTGCCTAAAAATAAATTACTATATTTTATATAATACTCACATGTGTCAAATAAATTTTTTTAATTCTTATTTAACAACTTTGTCCTTCTGACCTACCAAAAAAAAAAAAACTTTGTCCTTTTTAGATTGGTCCTCATTCATATTTTTGTCTTTGTCTTTTTTTTTTTTTTTCAAAAGAAATAGGTGCTCTCAATTATTATAAATTAGAAATTAGAAACCCCAAAATGTGGTATTTTTTAAAAATTTTATTTCACACGTTTGTCCTTTTTAGTTTGTTCCTCTTTGATATATATGTATATTTATTTATTTATTTATTTTAAAAGAAATAGGTGCTCTCAATTATAATCTAGAATATAGAAAGCCTAACGTGTGGTAATTTTTTTTACTTTAATTATTTAAGGCTTTGTTTGGGAAGACTAAATAAGTGCACTTTTTGTCTTTTTTGACTAAAAAAGTGAGGTTGAAGATATGGATGTTTGGGTTAATTTTTTGACTTTTTATGGAAAATGTGTAATAAAAAATTGTAAAAATTAGTTTTTAGAAGAAAATTTGAATTGGGAGTTGTGCAGCCGTAATTGTTGATTTTTGGTAAATAGTGTTAACTTTTTAACTTTTTGAGTAACTTTTTGACTTTTTAGATTATTCGTAACATCCCAAACAAGGCCTTAACACCGTCCTCTTTCATTTTTTTTTTTCCAAAAGAAAAAGGTGCACTCAATTATAAATTAGAATAGAATTTAGAAAACCTAACATGTGGTGACCACGGACCGCATCTGATGCCCACGTGAATCAGTGCCCAATTCATGGGAACAAGTGCAACAAATAAAGTGCTTATCAATAAATATAAAAAATAAATTAATTAAATATTATCAGTTATAATAAATAAATTTAAATTTTTTTACTACTCATACATAATTTTATCAGTAGTGCTACATACACTAATTAATGTATGAGTTTGGTTATGGTGTGCAACTTACACTTACACCTTACACCTTACACTTATACCTTTTGGTCATGTTTGTTTGGGTGGACATGAGCTTGGGATTGGACTAATAGTCCAATAAAATTATTAATCCGATGTTTGGTTAAACAATTGAAGTACGGACTAATTATTTTAAACTTGACTATTAGTTAAGATAGGATACATAATCCAACGGATTCGTAGTCCTAGGACTATTAGTCATAGGAATGCTAATCTAGTCAGCCCAAACAAACATGGCCTTTGTGTAAGTGGCACATGGTGTGCACTTGCACACTTAAGAAAACTCATTAATGTATACATTAATATGCTAACTAGTATTATGATATTATTATTGACCACATTTATTATATAAGTTACAAATATCTAAAATTATACAAATGATACCACATCATCTGTTAGTACACTAATGTGTACATTAATTGGTACATATAGCATTATTCTAATTTTATAGGTATCTTATCTCTTTTTTGGTGTCCTTTTTATTATCTATAAATTTTTTTATTTTTTACGTGCTTAACCAAATTTAAGACTGGTTTGGCAAGTTTCAAAAAAGTCAAAAAGTCATTATCTTATTTAAGTCACATTATCTTATTTAAATCGCATCACCTCTCTAACACATCATTTCAAACCCAACCCAAATCTAACCCATATTTCATAAAAAGTCAAAAAGTACACTTATTTAGATCATCCCAAACAACCTCTTAAAGTTATATTCGTACGGGTAATTTTTCAAGATATCCTATCTCTTTTTCTTTTAATTTAATATTTTTTAGAATTTTATTATTATCTACAAATAATAAACTACGACTCAATAAACATAAAAAATAGACAAAGAATCATAGGCCAACTTGCTTATTTCATATGTTGTTGTTATATACAATTATATTATGAACATTTATAACATGTGTAAATTGATCACACACTTTGTGAACATTCACCCCTGTGTTTAGTTCAAACATATCACTTTTGTTATTTCCATGTCAACTTTAATGTTTTATAAGTGTAATTCAATTTAGATGTTGAACTGTAACATCTGCATTGCATGATTGTAATAAGTATGCGCATTGTCATCTAAATTACAAGTGTGGATATTCAGAACATAATTTGATCTATTGGGTTAACATTTGACGAATGTGGATGTTCACATCTACCAACTGTGAATGTTCACATCATTATGTTGAATGTTCATATCACTGATGGTGTTAGCAAAATATACCACTTATTACCTATTCATAAGTATTGTGTTAATTTTTATGCTCCATTTAGCAGATGTTGCACATAAGAAATCGTTTAAGCGAAAAAGAGAGAAATATCATGTCAAGGAATAAAGCCCACATACAAATAATAGCAGTAATGTTGACATGTGTCGTGTCAACTATAGATCGAACATGACAGGGTTGGTGAAACTAATGAAAAGCACAAAGTTCAGAGAAGCACAATTCGACTGCCTGCGACGAACACCTTTCGGGCAATTATCAGATGCATTGAGAACTAGTGAGATCAACCTCAACAAGTGCATGAAGTATAATGATGTTGTTGTGCATGTTCTGCAGACGTACAAGGCATCCAAAGATGCTTTCTACATTGGTTAGAAAAAAAATGAACATACACGACAATGACATTAAACTGGTTTTTGGTGTGGATTGTGGCATCAAACCAATGGACATATCATATGGTGCGAAGCCAAAGACTAGCATTATAAACAAAAGGTGCAAAAATGTCAGCCAGTTGACTTCAAAATGGATACGCACCCTTTTGAACGAGGCATTAATTGGCAAGAAGAAAAATGACAACGAAGAAGTCATGTGATTAGTCTGCATGTATGCACACCATAAACTATTTTTCTCGACGAGCGATGAGACAATAAGATGGGGCTACTATGCACATATGGTGCCATTGGAAAGCATACAAGAATATGATTGGGCCAAACAAATTTGAACAACGCTGACATCCTCCATTTTCCAAAACGACAAAAAGCCGGGGAAAGTCACCGGCTGTGTCATGTTATTGACGGTAAGGACCCATGTTCTCAAATGTTAATATTCACATGTTCTTGAATGTTGTTGATGGTTGTGTCAATACACACTACCCTTTACACATACATACATACATACTGTGCACACTGATTTTAGTCTAAAATAGTGAACATCCACATCCATGGCTAGATGTGAATATTCACATCCATATACATAACTGTGAACATCCACATATGTGCCACTACTATGCATGTTCACATCTGTTGATATTGCTCTGAAATGGTTGAATAACATAGATCTTTGTTGCTTGATGCAGTACTGGTTGTGTGAACACACAACCATCCTACAACCTCACAAGCCCAATGTCATTCCTCATTGTGTGAAATGAGACCCGGCTGCTTTACACAAGAAAATGAAATCCACATCTTTGATTGAGCTTGGTTTTAATGACGTACGACCTTTAAATGTTTTTGCAAACATTCACAACATGACACCAACGGAACATATCAGTTTACTAAAATGACTTTTTCATTTCAGGTTAATGCCAGCAAGCTGTACACAATCCAAACAGAATTGCAAAAGTTCAATCGTACCACATTGAAGGTGGAGCCCCAATGCGATGAACCAGCCACCACATTGCCCTAATGCGATAACATCAAAGATGAACAACATGGTGACAACAACTCTGAATTTTCTGGGGAGAGAGTTGACCTAAATGATAGTGATGATGACATCAACATTCCCTTTAGCAGCCCACCTAGTAAGAGAGCTATTGTCGTAGCAAATACAACCCAACTTGACATCATTGATATACTTGTCAAAGAAAATCGGAAGGCTTGGGGCATCATAAGGCAGTGGGAAGCAAAATACAAACACCTTGAATCCTTATGGGAGTTAAGGGCAAGAGTGATAGCTTATCTTAAAGATATACTATTCAACCAATCAACCCTACCCAACATGAACACTGAAATCAAGAATTGTTTGGAGAGAAAGGATGTTGAAATTTGGTGCCTGACGCAGTTGATCATTGACTTAGAATGCGAGAAAACAGTTCTTTAGGACATATTCGATAATCAGTCCATCCACATTGTTACATAGGTCGAGGCGTAGAAGTATCATGACATCCTCAACAAGCAACCCCCCCAATGGAACACAATCTCAGTCCACCTTCTAGGGTAAAGCGTATCAAGAAGAAAGAACGAAAAGAGCACTGTTTGCCTGACTTCCAGTACCCAAACCTACTTACCAAAAGAAAGAGCAAAAGCGAGGTCCAAACCAGCCACATACAGTCCACATAGTATAAGATGTGGACAAGAATCCACTGACGAAGCACCCAAAAAAATTATTGACATTGACCAACAAGTTCAAGGTCTGGAGCATAATGTCTAAACAAGACAAATAAAAGGCCAGAATTTGTAAAAGAGTGTAGGTGATGAGTAAGTAACTATACAAACACCTAATGTGAACATTCCCATTTCATACATGTGAATATTCACAGTTATACTTGATGAATTGGTTTAGTTTACTTATGTGTAATATTAATATTCACATTAGTATACTACAAATGCACGGTTGCTTGTGTGGAAAGGGGATTCGAAGTCTACATACGTGTATTTTGATGACATTGTGTACCTTATCAATAAAGAATCAATACATAGTAACGTATGTCATTATAAAAAATTATTCACTGTTCACACACAGACACGGACACATAGACATACGGACACACAAACACACACAGACACACGAACAGCCACACAGACACACAACTACAAACATACACACAGACACACGGATACATACATACACACACACACACACACTGTTCACCCGCCATAAATAATGTAATACAACCATATGTTTGTGCATGTGATAGATGCATATGCCGAACTACTACTTGAACAACAAGAGGTGGTCAACCCAACTTCAGAGGAAGCATCATTCATCTTCACAAACATGTGTTTGGTAACAACTCTAACACTATTTACTTTTCTTGATAGGAATGTGAATCTTTACATTCCATTAATATGACCGTTACATGATTACCGTATTTGAATATGATCAATAGAATTGAATGTCCAATGTGTGTAGAAAGTGATAGGAGAGTACCCTCCTGGCAAAAGAAGCAAACATATTGATGAACATATGAAACACTACCAAAGAGAGAGACAATTCCCATTTCACCACAACTTCTACTAGACGATCGTTGTGTACGATGTTAAAGACAAATTGTGAAGGCATTATGTAACAACCCTCGTACTGATTACCGGATAACCACCGAATTATGTACTGATTAATGCTAAACCGAACTGATAATGACTGATAAGTGAACTGGATGAACTCAATGCATCAATGGAATCAAACCAAATTGAATAAGTTTGTCTATTATATTGCATATTGTATCTGTTTGCTTGAATGATTATCTGTTTGAGTTATGTGTTTAAACGTTAATTGAAGGCCTTATCGTGACGATTTAGGAACCGTTTAGTGTTTTATAATCAGTAGAATATTTGTGATTTTATGGTATTTTTATCTGAAAATTGATTATGAATGATTAAATTAGATTGAATTGAGCTAATTGAGAACTTAGGCTTATTTACTATATTGCCATTGAGTGGAGCCATTGTTTATTATTCACCTTTGAGCCTTATACAACTCAATCAAAACATTTCATCAGCTCATTTGAGCTCCTGACCGACCAAAGAGAGAGAGTAGAGGGAGAATTTGAGAATTAAGCTCATTTGTTGTGGAATTGCTTGAAGACTTGAAGGTTGATTGTCAAATTTAGCTTGCTAGACTTGAAATTAACACTCTAGGTAAGGAATTCATTGTCATCTTGTCATCTTTAAGCTCCATCTTGCATGTTTCATGCATCATTGCCATGTTTGAAGTTCTAGAATGTTGAATTGGAGCTCCATTGTTGCATGCATGTAGAGATTAGTGAATTTGGAGTTGAATTCATGGTTGATTGTACATGCATGTTCATGTCTAAGCTTTAGTCCATGTTTTCACTTTGTTTTCCAACTAATGAGCTCTTGAGAGCAAGATTTGAAGATTGGAATTGGTTTGAAACTCATGCATGTCTTGATTGAGCATGATTCTTGGAATTGGTTTGAAATTGGGTTTGAATTAAACACCCTTGGGCCTTGATTTCTTAAATTGAGGTTTGAAACATGTTATATTATGTGTTTTTATGAGTTTTCCAGAAAATGGGCCCAAGAGGATCGATTTTGGAGGTTGAAACCTTGGTTTTGAATTCAGAACACAATTCTGGATTTTCCAGATTTCTGTTGTCCGCTCGAGCGGAGGTATCTGCGCTCGAGCGTAGAAATCGCACTCCCAGTAATTGTTGCATACTTTGTACAGTGCGCTCGAGCGGATAAATTCACGCTCGAGCGGGTTTTTCGACCATCCAGTATATTTTGCAGACCGCTCGAGCGGAGGAAATTACGCTCGAGCGGGTAACGTTTTTGCCTGTACGCTCGAGCGGGACTCTGTTTTCTGAAAAATTCTGAAAATGTTTTCTGTATGCATTTTTGCATCCTCATTCCATCCTAGGCATTCTTAGGCCTAGTTTAAAGCATCTTAATGAGGATTTAGACATAGAACCACACCGAGGAGATTTAGGGATTTAATTAACATCCTTTCCAACTGTAAACTTAGTGTGTGTTCTATTCTGTTTATTGTTTAGGGTTGGCTCTCGGGGACGCGCTCTAGCTGCTTTAGCCCAATCTCTGTGAGTAACAGATGTGTAAAGATATGTTCAAAATGGTTATTCTTTGAATACTGAACTAAACTGTTTACTGAACTGTTTACTGAACTGATATCGTTTATTGAATGAATGTATGTCCTGTATTCTGAACTGTATTGTGGCATCCTTAGCACCCACTGTTATTGACTGTTACAGAGCTCTGTCGGTTTCCATTGTGGGACCATACCGTTTATTGAATGATTGGCCATCATTATTGTTGGGTTCTAAGACTCGGTCCGTTTGGACCTACTGTTTATAGGCTAATGGATGTACCACATATGACTGATTGATTGAAATACTGAAAGACTGAATTACTGATTGACTGAAATACTGTTAAATGAATTGATTTCATTACTGTAAGGACATTCATTCATAACCTCTTTACGCTTTATGTTATTCACTGGGCTTTAGCTCACTGTTATATATATATGTAGGTTCTCAAAGAACATCGAGCTAGGAGCGTGGGTTAGTCCCCGCTTTTGTCAAGCCACCAATGTGCTCCTTCACCGTGAGGTTCCGAGACGCTATGCCATGGCTTGGGGTGTCTTTGTGTCCCCATAAGTCTCCTTACTATTTTGTACTGTTGTATAGACTGCCATCGCATCATATCGAGGGTTGAGTCCCCGTCTTGAATGTTGTACATGTTGTATTTGATCAGATATAGACCGTCTTGCTTTTGGATCGTATGAATGCATGAAAATGTTTTTGGCATACAGATTTCCACAGCTCAATGGACACTAGTTATTTACTGTATTGGCTTCCGCCAGTTCGAACTCGTTCTCTTGTATATCAGATCTTGTAGGCCTTGTAATCTCGGATTCTTGGCGATTCTGATGCTAAACCCATAGGGCCGGGTTTGGGTCGTGACACATTATAACTCGTTGCGACCAAAACCCGACATACATGACTCGCATGTCGACCAAGCACAGCAAGTTGTAAGTGGCTGGTTAACACATATATGAATTATTGTAATGTGTTAAATTCCAAAATACATGTACACACATATATGTTCGTTGGTGCCTAAAATGAAATTCCTTTCACAAAGAGACTATATCGAGAATGTTGTGCGCGTTATTGGCCAGTCATCACCGCTATAGACTAAGTTCACAAGCCAAGATCTGTCACAACAAATTGATGTATGTCCTCAGCAAGCCGACACCTCATAAGCCTCACAACATTTTTTACAAATCCTCCACAACTATTATACAAAACATAAATGTCAAGTGCTAACCATAACCATTTTGCATTTACAGGGTGGACTGCAGGCTTACAGTATGTTACATCAGGCGTGCATACGTATACCATGAAGACATTATTGACAGCCTCACACGTTCTGAATGGTGTGGATTACAAGAGTTATTAGTACACAGTTTTTTGAATCACAAAAAAATAATGCGCCATAAAAATCTATAAGTGGGTGGTGTCCACCTACACACTGACCTACACTCGATGTAAATGCTAATATCAATTGCTTTCACATTTTGACCAAAAAAGAAAAGATTGTAAATCAGTGATTTGACATTTATTAATGTTCCAATATGCCACTTGTGCATTTTGATCTACATTTGGTGTTGATCTGTTAGTTTATGTTTTTGTTTGAACCACATTGTTCTATAATACACATATTGTGTGCAGGGATATTCACATTGTCTTTACAACAACATTATGAAAGTCATTGACAGGTGTGAATATTTACATCAGTCATGAATATTCACACCATGTTACACTAAATGCATGTGAAAGTTCACATCCCAGATTATATTCATATCAACATTCACAACAATAATGTGAAAAAGTTTAACCCAAGCGTGAATATTCATATAGTGTGAATAGTCAACATAAGTGTGAATGTTCTCATCATCACACTGTATGTACATCTGAAAGTTCACTTTTTCCATTAGAACTCTTGTGTATTTGTACAGTATGATGTGAATATTCACATCAGAACATGTATTCATCATCAAAACACCAACAAATGTTAGTTAGCCACCCAAAAAAAATAAACAATGTCCCATCTTTTTGCACTCTCATTCTAAAATACTACAACAAAACAAAATATTGACAACACAAATGAAATAATATGAAAATTGAATAAAACACATTATTATGTTTGCCAACACAACGTAATCTTATTACAAACATCAATAAAAGAATCCCACGTAAAACACAATGTTGTATACCTTATATCGACTCCTTACATGATTTCCGATTGTGGCTTCCTAACTTATCACATTTCCCACACCTTATTTGCTTCAGTTTCTCACCCCTTGATGGGATTCTATTCTTCTTTGGCCTACCAGGTGGTCTTTTCGCGGTTGGTGGGTATATGGTAAAGTTCGTGAGTTCAAAAGATGACTTTTCCACAGACGATATGGGGAATATGGTATCCAAATAGGCTACACGATACGTCTCTACATGAAATTAATGTTCAACATAATTATTAAGATTGTACCAGCTCTTCTGAATAGCAATAACAGCCTGGTTACATGGAAATCCGTTGATTTTCCATTGGAAGCAAGAACACGTACGCCTTGTAATATCAATTTTCATTGATGGTATTGAATAAATCTCGAATACATCCTCATTGGCTTTGCTAACCTGCCAAGACCTGTTGTCATTGAACGAATCAAGAAGCATGGTTTTGAATTTAGGACAAATAATCCCATTCCACTTGTTTGCTTGGTCACATCGCGCCGACATTTGCTACATCAACTGAGTACGAATCATGTCCACCATCTGAGTGATAGGAAGATTACGTGCTTCTTTAATCCAATTATTAAATGACTCTGCTGCATTGGATGCCATCCCTCCATAACGCATGTCCCTGCACAATATCACAACATTGTATAACACTAAAGTTAATTTCTTCGAAACTGATTATGAAATTTCACATCGCCACAAGACATGACTGAATTTTACACAAGCTACTTGTCACGACCCAAAACTGCCCCTAAAAGTTTGGACATGACCGGCCTAACTTAAGGCCTCAACTTTGCTATGATAAATTTTACTCAATATTAGGGCCAGAACGGAAGCAAAATAATAGAATAAGACATTCATTGAGTTGTGACTACATGCCAGGATCTTAATGCATTACCATACATAAGTACATGACATTTCATACACCATGTACATTACTGATTAAGAGGAGAAGGTAATCACCCAAAGGTTAGGTAATGCCAAAGCCTATTTACATATATTTATTCCTCCTAATTCCAACAAAGCATGCCAACATACAGATTTTTCAAAATTAAACAAAAGAGTCACTTCGGGTGACTCAGCAAAACGGTTCAATAAAGGACTCATGGCTGACCTACGGTTGCTCTGCGAGCTGATTACCTACAAAACATCCACAAAAGAAAATGAAGTGAGCAAGGCTCAGTAAATGATAGTAATACGAACAGATTAAGGGTCCGAGCATAATTTAACAATGTATATTCATAAATCACAGGTTGGACCTATTCATATTTCTTTTTATGAACGGCCTCGGGTCCACATAAGATAAAACAGCCTTAAGCCCAACATAATACAGAACGGCCTTAGGCCCAACATATAACAGAACGGCCTTAGGCCCATTGTAATAGCAAAACAACCTCAGGCCCAACGAAATATAAAATGACCTTAGGTCCATTATTTTAGCAAAACGGTCTTGGGCCCATCATAATAGCAATCAGAACAACCTCGGGTACATATCTCATGTGCCAAAGTTCAAACATATACCAAACATAACTCTTATAACATAAGTTATTTACCAAATGAATGAATAAGATATCGAACCACACATATGAATATAATGCATGAATGAAACATAACATTACACTACTATCACTCACAGTGATGCGGGTGAACAATGGTGCCCTCCTGTACGTGCCCTACACACAGCACACAGGTCGTAAGTATATCACATTTTTCTTAGCTTCTTCTTATTTCTCAATTATCTGATTCGTTAAACTCCATGTAATTTAATGCATTATAAGAACATCAAATGGCCATAATAACGTATTCAGAGGGTCGAAAAGAGCGAAAGAAAATTACAGAATTTTTCAGCTTGGGCCGCACGTGCGGGCAGGTGCGCCGCACGTGCTTTTATTGCAATGTAGCCCAATCGTTCTCCCCTGTTTTCCGCACTTGGGTCATGAACCCCGCGATGCGGTCGTTCTCCCGTGACGCAGCCATAAGCCCTGCATGTGCGGTCATATACCCTATTTTAGGCAATCCGAAACTCCATCCAAATCAAACTTTCCAAGACATTTCTAAGGGCAAATATAAGCAACACCTTCTCAATATCATATTATGTGAGCATAACAAACAAGGATGCATACATAAATAGATCATAATTCACGTTAAGCAATTTATACAATTTTATAATCATATTTCTTTTCATCTTTTCATGATTAAGCAAAGTAGATACAAACATATGAACAAAGACCAAAGATTATCTAACACAAGAATCAACCCTCAACTAGATCAAGACAATGGATCTTGAGCCATAGATAAGTGAGTAGCTCCAAAACCCCAAATTAAATAAGTGGAGAACATCATCCTTAAGCTTGATACAAAATAATTGAAGTGAAATTTAGGATATTTGAGTTAGATTACACATACCTTGTACTCTATTCTTTGAATTGTCTAGCCAAAGCCCTTCAATTCCCAAGCCCTAATTGCTCTTTCCTTCCTCTCTTCTTTCTCTTCTTTAAGTCTCCTCCAGGAGATAGTTTATATTTGTTTTTTGATGCTAAGTGTTGCCTTGAATCTCTTATATCATAGGCTTATATAAGGCTAGCCTAATTAAATCTCTTTAATTCATTACGAATCAAATTTCTACAAAACTTCATATTATAACCTAAAAATCATGTTGATCATAACTGTAAAGTCAATTTCGGGTTATCGCGCCTTTAAGGCTTTCAATTTCAAGTTCAAATGTTCTAATTTTAACAAATTTTCTCCAATAACCCATAGATAGAATGACATAATTGAATAATTTGTATATGTAAGCACAACTCCACATGGAATTTCACATTAAACAGGTAATTACTCATATAACTAGAGATGTAAGCATGTAAGAGAGTTGGGTTATTACACTACCATTCTAAACTTGACAAATAGAATACATCAGGTGACTACTATTACCTAAAATATGAATTCGCCTAGTGCTCAAGTGCCAACTCCTTGAAAAAAACTATGTGCTCTTTGCTTACCCTCCTCTTTTAATTTCTCAAGCTTTTTATGGAACCCCACCACAGTTGGCTCGTAAGCACAGTCATCCAAACTACTAACCAAGTGGTCCCTAAATCCATTATCAATCCCCTTTATCCGATCTTTTAAATTGTTCTTCAAGTGTTGTAAGCAATAACCGTAGTGAGCTGATGGGAACACCTTCAGTATTGCTTCTAACAGACCAAAATTACAGTCAGAAATAAAAGTAATCTATTGCTTACCATCAACAACCTTTCCAAGTTTGTGCAAGAACCACGACCAATTGGTTGTGGTCTCTGAATCTACAATCACAAATGCAACAGCAAATAGACCTACAACACAACAACATTAAACAACTAATCACAGTATTCCAATGTGAATATTAACACCAGTAGTTTACAAAAACAAATAAGGGGTTATGAATATTCAGACTGTGTAATTATAAGGCATATATCGCTCAATGTGAATATTTACATGGGCACACACACAATAACAAAAAACACTAGCCATTGTTCCCATCTTTCGCAGTTGCCGCAAGTAGCTGACCTTTGTACCTTTCTTTGAGGAACATTTCATCAAGAAATAACAAAGGCTGACAAAAATTATACCCAGAAATACAATCGGCAAATGATATGAAAAAATGACAAAACTGTTAACTACTTACATCGTAGTCAATATTGACATAACTTGCCAGATTGTAACGCATCACAACATCCGAATACCACTGTAGCTGGTCAAACGACAATGAGTGATCTCCATTAATGACAACCTTTGTTTTCTCCATGCCCAACCATACTACATGGTAACTTACATCCAGTCCATAATCCTGTTTCAAAATAGTCACCATCTCACACGAGCTAGTCAACGGCTTGTCCCTCACAATTTTAAATATAGTACTCGATACCAAATCAAGACTAACTCTCGGATTCTTCGACGTCCGGATATCCATACCACAACTATGCACATCACTGAACCTCGTGATGTAGAAAAATCCATTTGATCGTTAT
This sequence comes from Camellia lanceoleosa, assembly GCA_025200525.1. Lineage (NCBI taxonomy): Eukaryota > Viridiplantae > Streptophyta > Magnoliopsida > Ericales > Theaceae > Camellia > Camellia lanceoleosa. Next base: position 32,428,063 of record CM045766.1, read on the forward strand.
GCTCTACAATGTATAGCCCACAAGTAACCTCTGTCCTCTCGCATCACACACACTACAATAACCCTCGCTGTCTCATTCTTGACATACTTAAACTGGAAAACGCATTGGATTGCATATTTGCATAAAACATCACAAAATTCTTGTGCACCTCTTACAAATCGTTGTCCCACATGCGTAATACCATTTTCCCAAAGGGATAATAACAACACCTTCTCCTTGTGGTGGTAAAATCTTCGAAGTGCATCAATTTCTTCCCTATCCCCCACACGTAACAACTCAGAGCTACTTGACTGACCAATATCACTTTTCACATCAACGACAACCTCTACATGTTGTACCTTCATTGATTTGGCAATCAATAGCGTGTTCTAAAATTCTTCGTCATTGTCCAAATCAAACCTATTAATCCCAAGTAGCTGACGAACAATGAAATAGAATAAGCAGACAACTCACTCTATTTCTCACACAAACACTCCACCAAATGCAAATAACGCAATGTACGAACCACATTTATTACAGTTGTACTACAACCATATGTGCACACCAACATAATAAAGGTATCTATCTCCTGTAAAAACATAACAATACAAAAGTCAACAACCATGTTACAACCATACGAACAACAACACATACAATAATCCATACTATATGAACATTCACATTATGCAAAGTAAATGCATATATGTACAGTTCCACTGTTAAATCCATAATGAAAACTATCACCGCCATCCTTACACATCATAAAACATTTTACAAGATCAAAATCACACCACCAGAAATGAGGTGACAGTACACTACATGCAAACAACCCTTTATAACTTCATATTAATAAGATGTGAACATCCACATTGTTGACATACTCCGAATTACCTGCCTACACAAAGCCTCATTAAGCAAACATAAAAAACTCATCAAACAAACACTTGCATTACCACATAAATCAAAACACAACATAAAATGAACATACATTACCAATAAGATGCCTATATGTACATTTTACACTACTAATCCAAACTGAAAATATCACCACCATCATTACTAATAAGATGTGAACATCCACATTGTTCACATAATTTGAATTACCTCCCCATCACAGTGCCATGTAAAATGCACATAATTCCAAAAATAGAGCATCTGATTGTAGCTGGTTTCTCATGCTCCTTGGAGGGGTTTAGTCTCCTTTAATATGATAACCCTATAGTTCAAACTCCCGTGGTTCTAAATCTGATTTCACAAGTGCAATGTGAAATAGAAAAACACAAATGAGAGTCTGAATCTGACAAATCTTAGAAAATCTATTTAATCATTAGAGATGCCAAAAATGGACTACATTGCCAGATTTCAGAGTCGCCACCTAAATATTTTTGGAAAATTTAAGAAATCTGTGACTCGTGCCAAAGGCTACTTGTCTGTCATAACCAAAGTGTCTCAGCTGGGGAACTTAGGTATGAGAGGGGAAGGTCATGAATTAAGTACCCACTCACCTGATCAAAGATCGACCTTTACTAATCATGATGTAATTTTTATGGATAGTATATGCTCATGTTCTGATTATTATGCTAACTTACTATGTGAGGCACTTAAGTATAGACTACGTCACCCACTTTGGAATACTTTGATTTCATGTTTGTTTAAAAAGAGTTTTGAATATGTGCTACTTGAAAAAGCAAGCTCATATGTACATTAATCAAGATCATCCCAACTTAAGGGAAATAGCTTTCATCCATAGGCATTCAAAGAGGTATTTCAAATAAGCACATAGCCTCATGGTAGTATGCTTGATATGGTAACACAAACACACATGCAATATGCTAAAACAAAAATGCTCACCTAGTACTCAACCGAAGCAAGCCAAAGAGAATAAAATACTTAGAAAAATGCATGCTCTAATATGCAAGTGACTAATGCAACGCATACAAAATGCAACTACTAGGTTCGATTTATTTCACATGTCATATGAATCAACTCAAAGTATGCGACAACGAAGGTATTCAAGTAAGTAGGAAATGACAATGATATTAGAATGATGAACCAAACCTACTGCATGCAAACATAGATACAAATCATGGCAATGATATGACACCAAAACATGATACTACCACGATAAGCATGTAAGTAAAAGGGAGAAAGAAATGGAGGTTAGAAGACATACAAATATTATAAGTTTGCCCTCGTACAAGAGGGTCTGAATGAATGTCCTAATTAAGCTAACTATTACAAACCCCAAATGAATTAACTAAATTAACTAGTTATTACAAATTCGAATGAAGTTAACTAATTAATTACATATACTAATATTAAAGTACTAATTTAATGGACTTGAATGGGAGGCGAGGAGCCGCATGTACACAATAAAAAAACATACTCTGGAAACCTCTCTGTTTATTGCCAGAATCTGCTCTGTTTGCAGTCAGAAAATTATTCTATTTTGGCTTCAAATTCTACTTTGTTCTGTTATAAAAATGCCACTACCTGTACAACATAGGTGGTTGGTCGACCATTGTTTCTAGGGATACCCTGCTGCCACAGAGCAAAAACAGAGTGTTTCCAGGAGATGTTTATCCTCTCTGCCCTTTCCTATCACAAAGATGATTAAGGAAGGAGTAGATTCAATTCACAAATCATCAATTGTCGCAAATTTGTTGCGTGATGATCTTAGAACCGATAGGACAAGAGCTCAATAAATTAAACAAAAAATAGACAATACTTTCTCCCTATCATGGAGTTACTTCAAGGGAAGGAGTAGATATTGCTTCATGAATCATTAAATATCACTAAAAAGTATGCAATGATTCAAGATGCAATAGGTTCGATATAATGTCCAATTGAACCTAATGCAATTTTATAACCTTTTTTACTTTACCTTTCCATTTTCTTATCTTTTCTTCCTTTTTTTGTCCAAAAGTGATGATTATGTCCACTAAGTCCAAAAGCAATAAAGAGTAGCAAGCATTGACTTAACTAGAGAAACGAGCTTTTCAAACCCTTTTCTACGGGGAAAACTACAAAGGAAGAATAAAACCCATTTACAAGCGATAATGAATTCGAAGGCAAACCCAAAATGAGCGATAATGACTCCAAATCCAAACTCGATAATGGACTACAATGAAACTGTACTTTGTGATTTCCAAGGGTCTAACTAGAAAATTAGTCTTTTAGAAGTAATGCACCGGTAATAAAGGGAGGTATCAAACAAGAGATTATACTTAGCATAAGATAGATGTAATGGCCTGTAATGAACCTCTAAAGAGATTAAACCATTTAACATCTCTTTCTTATGCCTTAAGCAACAATCTTTTGTTTGATACAACTCTTTAATCAAAGAAACAAAGAAATGAGGAAGATTGCAGAGTGCTAATGGAAAGTAGGTGATTACAATGACATGAGTATGTATAAAAGCTATAAAAAAAAGTCAAAGAAAAGACTATCAACTCAAATAGATTGGAAGCTATAGCCTATACACCAATCCATGAGGACTTACAACAACACATCTATAGTATTCAAAGCATAATTTAACACATTAAAAAGCTATGAAACAACACAAAAACAGTGCTGAAAATCAAGTTTTTGAGGTGGAAAAAGTGAGTAAAAAAGAGGAATAAAGCCAAGGGGTTTCAACCAACCAACCAACAAGCCTGACGAAGGGTAGCTAACCCCTCCTCTTTTTGTGACTTGAAATCACATATTTTAGGCCTCAAAACACTCTGAAAATAGTATGAAAAAGTAAAGAAAAGAGAGAGAAAAGATGGTACAAAAGCTCAAATTATACCTCCTGAAGGAGAAGAAGAGCTTCCTTGTCAACAAACCACAAGCTTAACACTCTCTCTAGTAGCTAAAATTGTGTTCAAGAATCTCACCTCAGGCCTCAAATTCAAGCTTAGAAGGTGTATGTATAATGTATGCATATTGCAAGAGATGAGGGAAGCATGTTGGACAAGTTATAACTTTTGGCCAAAATTTTCTAACCCCAAACCATGAGGGGAGGGCTTGTATTTATAGAAAAACACCTTCTCACATAGAAAATATCTGTATAGAGACAACTGGTGCAAGACATGCACATGGGGACAGCTGACAGCTGTCAAAATATCTGTTGCGCTAAATATGACAGGTCGGCCATGAAAATGTACGGTCGGCCAATCAAAAATGGCCTGTCAGCCACTTGTTGGCCAGCTCTTCTCTGAGTGGTTAGGTTAGAAAAAATTGGTTTTGGTTCGAAGGAGGTGCAAGGTTTAGGTTCTAAAGTTTGAAACCGAAGCCTGTTATTGAAGAAATTGAACGATTTTCACAACGTAACATTTCATCATCGAGAGTTTAGCGTGAGGCGCCCAAGTCTTAATAGCGGTCAAAATGGAGTGTTTATAATTGCCCCTCTTTGACAGAGCTCGAAGTCATGAAATGATGTGAGTGAACATTAAAGTCTGAAGATAACCCTTTTGACAAGGCCATAAGACTTTGGCAAGCAATCAAAATGTAAATGCAATTGGTTAAACTTGAAAATTACCTACGTATCCCCATGCAAGGAATCAAACCAACGCAGTTCAAGGGCAAAATACAAATGATATGCTCAAGAATACACTTGAAAGCTGGACTTACACGCTTTCCGAAGCCGGTTATTTTTTAAATCCATGATCATACAAGACAATGCAATGAGCAATAACAAGATGACAACATATGAATGAAACAAGCGTCAAGCTTAAATCAAATTAAGTCTAACCGTGCCTCACATGGAAAGGAGTAAGCGAATAACAATTCCAAAACGGTGCAACCAACAGGCATATCTAACTGTATTTCATACGGAGAGAAGGCAGGTTGTAACCAGGTAAACAACGTCCTAACACGTTTCACGTGAAAAGAAGAAAGGATGGTGTAACCAACAGGTGTATCTCACTATATTTCATACAGAGAGAGGGAATGTTTTCACTAGGTGAAACAACGTCCTAATGCGTTTCATGTGAAAGAACGGAAGGATGGGGTAACCAACAAGTGTATCTCACTGTATTTCATAAGGAGAGAGGGAAGGTTTTAACCGGGTAAAACAACGTCCTAATGCGTTTCACACGAAAGGACGGAAGGGTAATGTAACCAATAGGTGTATCTCACCATATTTCATACGAAGAGAAGGAAGGTTTTAACCAGGTGAAACAATGTCCTAATGCGCTTCACGCGAAAGGACGGAAGGGTGGTGTAACCAATAGGTGTATCTCATTGTATTTCATACGGAGAGAGGGAAGGTTTTAACCCGGTGAAACAACATCCTAACATGTTTCAGACAAAATGATGGAAGTGGTAGTGTAACCAGCAGGCGTATCTCACCGTATTTCATACGGAGAGAGGGAAGGCTTTAACCAGGTGAAAGATCCGAGGCCAAACTACGTTTCACATAGAGACGAGGTGAGACAAAAGGTACAAGTCAAACTACGCTTCACGTAGAAAGATGAAGGGGTACAAGCCAAATCACACTCGTATGACAAGGGTGAATACAAGAGAACAAAAAGCATGATGCACATGGATGCAACATAATTGTTGTAATTGATATGGAATATGATGTGATGCATACTCCATGTAACATAACATATAACATAATTAAACAAAAAACGGTGGCTTTGAAAACACCTCATAAAGATCTTCAACTTACGGTTCAAAGGCCCTCAAATTCTCTGAAAATGATACAACTTGCCAAAGCTTGAGATCGAGGCACTTTCCCACTTCAAGGAAATGACAGAACTTAGAATGGTGCATCCAGAATAGGATCTCAGAGTTTTCTAAAACTGAGACAAACCCAATTTCTTCAATTTTTCCACTTTTCAAATGAATACCGTCCATGCCCAGAACTAGGTGAAAACCCAGCAAAACAACTCAGGACATTGTAGGACAGCCAGCTGGCTAAAGAGGGGCTAGCTAGCCAAATGAAGGGATAGCCGTACAACAAATTGGCTAGCCATCTATTGCGGTTACGAGGGTATATATGGGTTTTCATACCTGTGGGTCTTTAAAACATAACATAAGCCCCATTTTCCAAACACTTTGCATCTGAAAACCTTCTTGCTCTCTCTCTAGGCACTCTTCCTCTCTAGATTTTCACTTTACTCGCGTTACCCAATGACCTACGCAAACTTTATTCGTAAAACCCATTTGGTCCTCTACGTTTTGGACCAATTGAAATTTGTTTTTGTCGAGTTTTTGGGCTTCTCATTGGGGTTTCCTACCTATTTCCCTCATTTTCTTTGTTTTTCTCTCACTACCCACCACATTATCCATGGTTGATGATGTTCCACATGATGGTGCCCTTCCAAAGGTACTCGTTCTCCTATTTGCTGTGGGGGTAGAGGAGCCGATGATAGACGAAGCTGGCAGGGCGGCAGAGGACATTGCCATCGACATTGTTGCAGAGGAGATCTACCCTCTAAAGCCTGAGCCTGAGTTGCCATTGCTGAGGGTGAGGCCTTTTGGTCCAACCACCTATCACCCCTGCACACATGTGATGGCCCCTGGCTGCATGTTGCGGTTTGAGAACTTCACTTGGGGTACGCCCGAGGACTTTCTCTTGAGGGAGAGTGCATCACACCTCTCCCATGATGCCTCTGAAGTAAGAATCTTTAAGCTTTCATGCACTTTGCTTGCTCAGTACACTTTTTTATCTGCCATACATTTAACAAATTCCTCTTTCAACATAGGGTGATGTTCTTGCTTGGAAAGGCCACGGGGCTGTGACTATGAGAGATTGGTACCAGGAGCTCCCCACTCAAGTCAAAGAGCTAGTTGACGTGGCAGGCTTTGGTTTATTCTGCTCGGCACTTGCACGACTACAGGCTAGTCGGTCCCTGCTTGGCACCTTGGTAGAGAGGTGGTGGGACACCACCAGCTTCTTCCACTTCGCTTCTACGGAGGAGATGACAATGACCCTTTATGATTTTTCTATGATCACGGGACTGAGAGTAGGGTTGATCTGATCTCCTTCGACATCAACATAGGCCAGTGTGAGGCATCTTGGATCTATCTGCTCGGTGCACGTCCTCCTTTGGACAAGCCACCCATGGTTAGATATAGTCAGCCAGAGACTCAAGAGCAGGTCGAGCAGTATGCTTGAGGCTTCCTGATCTATCTCCTTGGTACTACCTTGTTTGCGAATAGGTGGAATACCATAGGTTTGTATTTGCTCAGCGCTTTAGTGGTGTTGGCCCAGGTGCGATTCTACGACTGGAGTGGCGCTGGCCTCGTCACTCTGTACAACTACATGAGCTCCGGTTCCCGCAAGAAAGAGAACAAGGTTGAAGGCTACTGGAGAGCCTAGAAGGTATACACTACACTTTCTGTTTCCATTTCTATTGTAGACCATGCTTTCTGTTTTGCATTTTATGTTTTTTTTTTGTTTCTGCTTGTATTTTTGTCTCAGCCTATTAATTCACAAACTGATCGTTTCTTGCAGCTCTGAGTCTATGCCTACTTTCCCACCCTCACCTCAGTTCCACGAGATGAGGTGGAGGCAGCTGTGCCCTACTCTGGATGATATGACAGCAGGTGCCACCGTCAACGTCGCAGTGTCACCACATTCGCCTACTACCGTCGTTTCTTCGATACAGCAACAGCGCGCGAGGTAATCTGAAACTCATGCCCATTCCATTCCCTTGCTATTGTTTTGACCCATTCCATTCTTTTGATAATTGGCAATAACTAATAACTATGAATTCTCTGTTTGCAGGTGATGTGGCAGCCATAGGTGGCGATGCTGACCAGGACGAGAAACGAGTATGCCGGGTCTTGGGACATGTCCAGGCTATGGATCTTGCTGAAGGGTCCCTTCTGCAGGACCTGGAACTTAGGAGAGAGGTTTCTGCACCAGACCTTGGGTCTACCATACCCCGTTGTTCCTGCTCCTCTCCCTACGTTGATAAGGATTGCCAATAGCCTACCAGTCGAGGCTATTGTGCAGTTTATGGTAGAGAAGGACGCTGATCTCTTCCAAGTGGTCCGGGATTACACTGAGTTCATTCGGACCCACCTCATGTCACCTTTGACCAGAGCTCATACGGGAAATGCTGCAGATATTCCTGTTGCTGGAGGTACTATTCATGTGGCTAAGTCTCATGTGGAGGGTCTGCCTCGCTGTAGATGTTACATGTCTGCCTGTGATCTCGGCTACGATCACATACTAGCAGCCGAGTAAGACAGCCCACTAGATCCCAATTGACTATCCAGAGAAGCGGGAGTACAATAGGGACCCTAACGTGTAGCAGGTATGTACTTTATCTTGCAATTTGTGTTTCACATTCCCTTTTCTATATACTAATGTTCAAACTCACTTACAGGTACCTGTGGAGTACATAGACGGCCTCCTTCAGTTCGTCGAATCCCTGGTCTAGATGGTACGGAAGAGGGAGGCCCTACTTGCCTACCATGGCCATCAGGTTCCTTTACTTTTCTCATTCATTTAACTGCTCTGATTCTCTTCTTGCCATACTAATTTTGCACTAAATCAGATCGATGCTCTATTTTTATTGCTTTCACCTCCACTGCACTGCACCTACAAAGAAGGGCACCAATGGCATCAAGATTTCTCCTGCTACTCTGATGAGAGGTACACAGGCTTCCGTATGAGGTAGGGGTAAAGGTAGAGGTTGAGAGAGAGGTATGGGTGCCTGGAGTCAAAGTGGAAAGTCTTAGGCACAGGAGACTTCCTCATCTTCAGAGCCGATTTTGAGTGCAGATGATACCGAGATTAGCGGCACTAAGGAAGCAATGACTGGGCACTCTGGGTCTGGGAGTGGGGAGGATGAGGCTGGTTCTGGGTCATTGTCACGACCCAAACCTGCCCCTATAGGTTTAGCGTCGTAACCGGCTCATACAAGCCTCTGAGGATTCACTCGTATCATTACTTTTTGCATTCTCTATAGTGCTATAGGGAACAAGGTAATAATAAATAGAGGAATAATCTTATTCAGTTCTTTCAAGTTCATTTATTCAGGTTTAACTTCAGTTTTCACGTTTATAGAGATTATCACACACTCACACATGTAGATAAAATGTCTCTAACTTCTTACTAGGACACCCTAAGCTCATATGGACTTGTATGTACGGTAGAACACGTGCTCTGATACCATTTTGTCATGACCCAAATCTACCCCGATAGGTTTAGCGTCGTAACCGGCCAGTAATTCTTGGATTACCAAAGGCCTCTTAACAGGATAACATATAGTTAGGGGCTGCGGAAGCAAATATATAAAATATACATTGTCCATTGAGCTGTGAAAATATACATGGGACAGATAATTTTAAGTCTTAAAACTAAAATACAGTATTTATATGCCACTTCATGTACATACAACAGAAAAACCTTTTTATTTGTGGATGTATAAGACTTAATTAAGTCTTATACATCCACAAAAACATAGCCTCAAAACATGACTGGACCGGGAACCTCCTCGGAAGGCATAAAGGTTGGCTAACCAAAAACTAAGTCGCCAGGTCCTCAACTCTAAGCCTGGTCACATGCCTGATCACCTACATATATAAAATAAATAGTGAGCTGGAGCCCAATAAATAATAACAGAGTAAATGGTTAAATGAATGATGTCCCGTAATTAAGTCCGTGCGTAAAATCGATTCATATTCGTGATCTCATTCAATGCTTATATATATATATATAATTTAGGAATCATGCTTGATCATTCATAGTTCATCCGTTAGCGCTAACAGATCATATACAGAACATCATAGATCATACTTGTCAGTTCCATAGAGGAACCTCCGATCGGGTACGGATAACTTGCCAGTTCCATAAAGGAACCTCCGGACTGGGTACGAATAACTTGCCAGTTTCATAAAGGAACCTCCAGCTGGGTATAGATAACGTGCCAGTTCCATTAAGGAACCTCTAGTCTGGGTACAAATAGCATACTTGAATCATAGCATTAATGTCATATATATATATATATATATTAGAGATGAACAATCATTCATAGTGCATAAACATAGCATTCATAGGACAAATCTTATTCCATATACAGAAAATATAGCTTTACTAAGTCATTACTCACAGATAACTGGTGGCTCCAAATAGACGAGTAGAGTAGGCAATTCATTTAACTTGAGGCGCGTGACCTACATAACATGACAGATACATACATTGAAACACACGCTTAGATTATACATAACTTATTTCATTTGTTCTTAATGTGTTTCTAGCCCTTATCCTCATTATAGTGTTTTAACCTTGGCCTAGGAATGCCTATGATAAAATGAGGATGCTAAAATGTATTTGAAAACATTTTCCAAAACTTGCTGAAAATAGGGTCCATGCTCGAGTGTGGCTTTTCTCGCTTGAGCGGACATGCAAAATGTGAGGGTCCGCTCGAGCGTAACTTCCTTCGCTCGAGTGGTCTGCAAACTTTGAAAAAGTACTAGTTGCTTGATTTTCTCGCTCGATAGACACTCGATCCCCACTCGAGCGTGACTTTCGTCGCTCGAGCGATCTGTAAAAACACATGAACTTCTGGGAGCATGCATTTCACGCTCGAGCGGACTTCTGGTTGCTCAAGCGGAAGTGCAAGATTACAAGGTTGTCGCTCGAGCGTAGAATTCGACGCTTGAGTGGAAGTGCACAATTTGGAATTTCCAAGTTACACTCCCCAGCTCCAAGCTCGAATTCTACACCCCAAAACTCATCTTCTTGGGCCAAAATTCTGGAGAACATCTAGGAACTTGTAAAATATCATGGTTTGAAGATCATTTCATGAAATCAAGGCCCAAAAGTATGTCAAACATGCAACAATTCAACTTGAAATGTAAAAACATGGTATGAACATGACATGCATGTGTTCACTTGAGTTCATGGCTTCTAAAACATGATCAAATGTGATCCATTGATGAGAAATGTTATGAATTCTTCAACTTATGCTAGAATTACAACATGCATGGGGAAAATCTTTGAAAACAATTTCAAAATGCTATAAATATGCATGTATGTATGGAATGACTTACCTTTCTTCAATTCTAGCTCAATCCTTACATGAATTCATCTAATTCACTTGTTTTCATACATTATTCAACTACATTACAAGGCCAAAGACTAAAACTCTTACCTAGAGTCTAAGTTGCACAAGTAAGGAGGCTTCAATTCCCAAATTCTTTGCAAATCTCCAATAATTCCTAGCAATTCTCCCCTATCCCAACTTTTGATTAAACCATAATGTTCTAAAAATTCCAAATAGCACATAAATCAAGTCAATTTCTAAATCGGATGCCAATATGGCCTTTAATTCACAAACTGAATAAAAACATGAACAGATCTTTCCATGTTAAATAGATATAAACACAAAATAATGCAATGCACATGTAATTAACTCAGGATTTCTTCTTAATTACTTGTTAGGCATACTTAAGCATGAATTAGCGCTCATCGTGGGTCGGGGTTATTACAGTCATAGAGCGGAGAGGATGATGCCGGCTCTGAGAGTGGGGTAGTGCATCCACCTTATTTGATTTCAGCAATGAAAGCATGTAAACTGCTTAGGAAAGGATGTCAAGGTTATTTATATAGTATCTTGACTGAACAACCTATGAATATTGAAATGGATAGTATTCCTGTTGTTATAGAATTTTCGGATGTATTTCCTGATGAATTGCTAGGGGGATTGGTTGACAGAGAAATAGAATTTACCATTGATGTTGTCCTAGACACCCAGCTTATCTCAAAAATGCCCTACAAAATGTCTACTGCTGAAATGAAAGAACTGAAAGAACAATTGCAAGACTTACCTGACAAAGGGTTTATCCAACCAAGTACTTCACCATGGGGTGCACCAGTGTTATTTGTAAAGAAGAAAGACAAAACCTTACGTTTATGTATTGACTATCGGGAACTAAACAAGGTAACGATTAAAAAAAATATCCATTGCCCCGAATTGATGATTTATTTGATCAATTACAAGGTCCACAAGTCTTTTCACAAATCAACTTGAGATTCGAATAACACCATCTGAAGGTGAATGCAGAAGATGTTAAGAAAACCGCATTCAGAATGAGGTATGGTCACTATGAATTTCTTGTTATGCCATTTGGAGTGACTAATGCACCTGCAACATTTATGGACCTTATGAACTGAATTTTCAAAACTTATCTTGATGAATGTGTTGTGGTTTTTATTGATGACATTCTAATATATTCAAAGAGTAGACTCAAACATGAACAACATCTCAGAACCGTCTTGTAAACACTTAGAGAAAAGAAATTATTTGCTAAATTGAAGAAATGTGAATTTTGGTTGAATGAGGGTATTTTCTTAGGGCATGTCATCAACAAAGAGGGGATTTCACTAGACCAACAGAAGATTGAGGTGATTGTGAACTGGCCTACTCCAACGAATGTAACGGAAGTCCGTAGTTTCATGGGTTTAGCTGGGTACTATAGAAGGTTTGTGAAAGATTTTTCAAAGATAGCTATACCTCTTACCCAACTTACATGCAAAGGACAACCGTTTAAATGGAATGATGAAAGAGAATCCGCCTTCCATGAATTGAAAACGAGATTGACTACTGTACCAGTGTTGACATTGCCCACAAGTACAGAGAAATTTGTGGTTTATAGTGATGCATCTTATGAGGGTCTGGGTTGTGTATTAATGTAGGAAGGACGGGTAATTGCTTATGCCTCCCAACAATTGAGACCACATGAAAAGAACTACCCAACACACGACCTGGAATTGGCCGCAGTTGTATTTGCTTTGAAAATTTGGCAGCATTACTTGTATGGGACCAAATGCGAAGTTTACAAAGATCACAAAAGTTTAAAGTACTTCTTTACTCAGAAGGAATTGAATATGCTGAAGAGAAGATGGCTTAAACTAATAAAAGATTATGACCTGCAGATTTAGTATCACCCCGGGAAAGCTAATACAGTTGCTGATGCCTTGAGTAGAAAATCAATGGGAAACTTAACTTGCCTACTTACTGAACAGAAGAAAATCCTGCAAGATTTTGAGAAATCCGAGACTGAGGTAGTATTACATGAGCAAAGCGAATTGATAGCCACTATTTCAGTCGAACCAACAATCATTGAGGAAAACAAGCGGAAACAAAAAGAGGATAAATTCCTTACGAAGATAGTTGGTGAATTTGAGGCAAATCTGAAACTGGGATATAGTGTTGTAAATGAGGTGTTGAAATTCCAAGACAAATTGTGTGTTCCGAATATCCCTGAGTTAAAGAGAAGAATTCTCGATGAAGCTCACAAATAAATGTTTGTTATGCATTCGGGTAACAACAAGATGTATCAGGACTTAAAATAGAGTTACTGGTGGCCGAATATGAAACATGAAATTGCATAATATTTGTCTAAATGTCTTTAATGTTAGCAAGTTAAAGCTGAACACCAGAAACCGGTAGGTCTACTTCAATCACTCCCTATTCCTGAATGGAAATGAGAACACATGGACTTTGTTGTTGGCCTACCTCAGACACCTAGAGGTATGGATTTTATTTGGTTATAGTTGATAGACTGACTAAATCTGCACATTTTTTGCTTGTGAAAACTACGTATGATGCATATAGATTAGCCACTATTTATGTTGATGAAATTGTTTATTTACATGGAGTTCCGGTGTCTATTGTGTCAGATAGAGATCTGAAATTTGTATCTAGATTCGGGAAAAGTCTTCAAGTGGTAATGGGAACAGAGATGAGATTTAGTACAACATTCCATCCACAAATTGATGGACAATCGAAATGAACTATACAGACTCTACAAGATATGCTCAGAATGTGTGCTTTGGATTTTCAAGGGAGTTGGAAGACTTACCTACCATTGGCTGAATTTGCGTATAATAACAATTTCCACTCCAGTATTGGTATGGCACCATATGAAGCTTTGTATGGTCGAAAATGTAGATCTCCGATATGTTGGACTAAAGTTGGGGATAGGTTCTTGCTTGGACCTGAACTTGTGCAGACAACTTTCGATAAAATTAAAATTATTTGGCAAAGGCTTAAGACAGCACAAAATCGACAAAAGAGTTATGCGGATGTTAGAAGAAGGCCTCTTGAGTATGAGGTCGGTGATCATATGTTTATTCGTGTGAATCCAATGAAAGGCCAATTAAGGTTCGGTAAAAAGGGTAAACTATCATCTCGTTACATTGGGTTGTTTCAAATTTTAGAAAGGCTTGGTCCAATTACTTATAGAGTTGCTTTACCACCGGGAATGGAACAAATGTACAATGTATTCCACGTATCAATGTTGAGGGGCTATCTCTGAGATCCGTTCCATATAATTGATTATCACCGAATAGCACTTGGCGAAAATATGGAGTATGGGGAATGGCCAGAACGAATCATTGTTTGACAAGTAAAACAACTGAGAAACAAATCCATTCCAATGGTGAAAGTGGAATGGAAAGAACACTATAGAAGGGATGCCACGTGGGAGAAACAAGAAGAGATGCAACAACACTACTCACATTTGTTTCTGACGGAAGGTAACGTAAGTTTGGAGCACCAAACTTTCTAAAGGGGGGAAGAATGTGATAACCCCATTATGTGGTATGCAATTAATTGTTAATTATACTTGTGATTATGTGCTTGACATGAATTTGAATGATAATCAAGTGATTATATGTGAATTTGAATTTATATATGTTCACCATAGAGAAATATGTTCTATTTCCTGCTATAATTTGAAATTGAAGGCTGTAGAGACAACAGAAACCACAATTGACTGTATTATTGTGATTGGCATAATTTTTAGAGCCTATGGTGAAATTTAAATTAAAATTGATTTGGATCAAAATAATTAGATTAATTTAATATAATTAAGTTCATTTGATTAGGCCTAAGCTTTGATTAGCCTATATGATTAGTGAGACCTATATATGTGCTAATTAGGGACTTAGCTCATATCTTTGAGCTCAAAAATTCTGAAATATACACTCTAAGGAGAGTAATTCAACACTTAGAGAGAGAGAAGAGAATTGTGAAGGAATTGAAGGAGATTTGAAGAATTGGACTAGAATACACTTGAATTCAAGCCTTTGGTATGATTTTCAACCTTGATTCTTGTAATTAAAACATGTAGAAGTTGAATTCATCTAATTCTTGAGTTAATTTGCATGTAATTGTCCAATGGAAGCATGAATTACTTTGAATTGGAAGAATTGTGTACATGCATGCATGAATCACCAAGTTGAGCTTGAATTTCATGGAATTTTCCACATGCATGAAGATATATTTGACGTTTTTGGAGATGTTTCATAGTTTTACCACTTTTCATCTCAAGCATGACAGTTTTGAAAAGATTTGAAAAGAAAAGAGTGCAATTCATATCATACATGGTTTCAACCTTATGATTTAAGCTTGAATTTGGGACAATGGTTCATGATTTTGAGTAATTGGTTTCAAATTGAGAGTGTTTTCATGTTGCACAATGTTTTATCTTGTTTTTGGCATCAACTTGCAAGCTTTGAGCCTTTGGAAATGTGTTATGAGCTTCAAACACAATTCTGGAAATTCCAGAATTTGACTTGTCCGCTCGAGCGAGAAAAATGCCGCTAAAGCGTAAAAATCAAACTCCCAGAAGTTTTACAAATTTTGTAGGCCACTCGAGTGACCAAAGTTGTGCTCGAGTGGAGACCCTTTGCACTCAATCTTTGGCTCAAGCAACAGTCTAGCATTCGTTGAGCGGAAAATTCATGCAACTAGTATTTTTACAGAGTTTTGCAAACTGCTCGAGCGATCAAAGTTGCACTTGAGCGGAGTGCCCTATTTCAAAAACTTATGAAAAGCCATGTTATGTTCCAATTTTCGTTCTCTTCCATTTCTGAGTATTCTTAGGCACACATTGAGCACCCTAAATAAATTAAAAAGCACGAAAGAAGCCTAAGAAAGTGAAGTAAACTAAAGAATGGATCGAATTGTATTATGACCCAATGCGTTATGAATTATGTAGTACAAGGACGAATCAAGCACCGGAACACTGTGAGTAATATCTCAGTAAAGATATTTTTGTGTATGCATTATTTTCTAAATGTTACCTATCTGTTAAGTTTCTAAACTTCTGAATTGATGCTCTGAATGGGTATTCTATCCGCTTAATTCACAATGAAATATGTGAAGTGATCAACGTACGAATGTGAAATGGGCCTAAGGCCATTCGGTTTATTTGAAGAAGATATAAATTGGACCTAAGGTCGTTTTGTATAACTGCTAAATGGGCCAAAGGCCGTTTTGAATAAATAATTGATTGGACTTAAGGTCGTTTTGCATACGAAGGCGAATGTGAACTTGATCATGGATCTAAAAGTGCGCACAAATGTGAATAAGGAATTGATTAGACCTAAGGTCATTTTGAATACGAAGGCAAATGTGAACATGATTATGGATCTACAACTGCGCACAAATGTGAAAATGAATTGATTGGACCTGAGGTAGTTTTGCATACAATAGACATATGGTCGTTTCGTTTTGCATATAATGGACCGAAGGTCGTTTTGTAAATACAAATTGGACCTGAGGTCATTTTGTATATGAATACGATATATGATATATTAGACCTGAGGTCATTTTGTATATGGATACGATATATAATATGTTGGACCTGAGGTCGTTTTGCGTTGATGTTGAGCAGTAAGTTTAGTTATGAAATTTGATCAAATAAATCTCATTCATGAACTCCTTTACCTCAGTATTATTCACTGGGCGTTAGCTCACTCTTTATTTATATATATGTAGGTGAGTAGCAAAATGTCCAGCCCCAGCCCCAGTGAGCTATGAGAAACCGAGTTTTGAGGAGTCAACCAAAGTCGCCTCACGCAAAATGCCTTGCTTTTGTTTTGCTTTTCTTTTTGTTCTTTTGCGGTCATGTGTGACCAAATTTGTGTATAACCTTGGTTTTTGTTAATACTGACTTTTGAATGATCCTGGACTTATGTAACTGTCACGACCCAAACCCGCCCCTATGGGTTTAGTGTCATAACCGGCCAGTAATCCTTGGATTACCAAAGGCCTCTGAATAGGATAACATAAGATAGGGGCTACGGAAACAAATATACAAAATTAACATAGTCCATAGAGCTGTGCAGACATACATAGGATAGAAATTTTCAAAACAAACTTTTATATATATATAGATGTGACACCAAAAATACATTAGTCTTACGTCACCCAATTACACAGGTAGGGTCAAAGGGTACCTAGCCCAAGTACAGATATACAAAATAAGCTTAACTAAAGCCTTAACATAATCCTCTCAAAAGGAACCTCCACAGGAGACACGGTAGTTGGCTGACAAAACAAAAACATAGGCCGTCAACTCTGGGCCTGGTCGCGTGCCTGCTCACCTAGTTGGAGCCTAGTGAATAATAACAGAGTAAAAAGGTTTAATGAATGTTGTCCATAACAGTTACAGAAAATAGAATTCAATAATTGTCATAAATGAATTTGTAATTATGTTCAGAAATCATAGCATATATCAAATACAGTTTCAGAGTCGTATTCATAATTAGAACTTGCAGTTAATCATACGTGACACATTCATTAGCACTAGCAAAAACAGTTGACCCATAAAGGGACTGCCATAAAGGCATACAGTTGACCCATAAAGGGACGGCCATAAAGGCATACAATTGACTCACATGTACAGAGATGGTACAGTTGGCTCATAAGACGTACAATTGGTCCATAAATAGGTCGTATACATAAGGATCCATAACAATTGGCTCATGAGACGTACATTTCATTCATAATTGGGACGTAACAGAACAGATAACAGATGTCATCTGAAGATAATGATGCCACGAATACCTTTCAGAAACATTGGACAACCATTCATTCATGTAGAAAATAATATTTCAGAAAACAGATCATCTTATATCATTCAGAAAATATTTATAATTGAACATAGCTTTACAAAGTTATTACGCACAGATAATAGAGGCTCTAAGGTAAACAGACAAAATAAGCAAATCAGATGTCTTATGACATGTGACCTAGATAACATAAAAGATATATACATTGAAACACACGCTCGGAGTGTACATAACTTATTTCATTGTTCTTAGTGTGTTTCTAGACTTTATCCCATTATGGTGTCTCAATCTTGGCCTAGGAATGTCTAGGATGGAATGAGGATGCAAAAATGTACTTGAAAACATCTTTCAAAACTTGCTGAAAACAGGGTCCACGCTCGAGCATGGCTTTCCTCGCTCGAGCAGACATGCAAAATGTGAGGGTTCGCTCAAGCGAAACTTTGTCTGCTCAAGCGGTCTGTAAATTTTGAAAAAGTACTGGTTGCTTGATTTTCACGTTTGACGGACGTTCAATCCTTGCTCGAGCGTGAGACTCAGACCCTCGCTCAAGCGTGACTCTTGTCGCTCGAGCGATCTCCAAAAATACATGAACTTCTGGGAGCTTGCATTTCACGCTCGAGTAGACTTAAGGTCGCTCGAGCCGAAAGGCACACACTCAGAGTGGTCGCTCGAGTGTAGACTCCTACGCTCGAGCATGGAAGCAGAATTCTGGAATTTCCAGATTTGCTTTCAAAGCTCAAAACTCAAACTTTAAGCATTAAAAACTTGATTTTTTTCTTGAGCAAAACTTGAGGAACACTTAGAAATTCATAATACACCATGAATTAAGAATCTTTTCAAGAAATCAAGGCCAAATAACCTGCCAATTGTGAAAAAATTCAACTTAACATTTATGAATGATCCATGAACATGACATGCATGAATTTCTTTGAACTTAAGCTCCTCAAAACATGATCAAATGCTACAAAATAACATGAAACTTGATCATTTCCCAAAATAAAGGTGAATTCAAGACATGCATGAGGGAATTCTTGGAAATTAAACTCAAAATGTGAGAAAATATGCATAAATGCATGGTATGGTTCAATACTCTTAATTTCTAACTCAATTCTTGCATCAATCAACATAATTCTCTTGTGTTCATGCATTATAGTCTAGATTTCAAGGCTTAAGGATAAAATTCTTACATAGAGACTTGAGTTCACAAGATTTGAAGTTGAAACTCTCAAATCCTCTTTACTCTCAACAATTTCTTGCAAGTTCTCCCTTCTCCCTTATTGAACTCACTCTAACTTTTGGTCTCTCTCCCTTTCCTTACGTTTGTAGTTCAAAAAGAATGAAATAAGAGTGTATGGGTGTACATAAGAGTCCACTTGTGCCTTGGTTAGGCTTGGATTTAAGGAATTCATTAATTAGTCTTAATTGAGCACTAATTACTCTAATTTAATCGTTCCGAAATGAATTTCAATTAAACCCACCATAAAATTCTAAAAATTCCAATTAACACAAAAATCAAGTCAATTTCTGAATCGGATACCGATAAGGCCTTCAATTCCCAAACCGAAATGAAAACATGAACATATCTTTTTATGTTAAATAGATATATATACACATACATAAGGCAACATATGATGCAACATTTCACTTCAATTATTTATTAGGCATAATTAAGCCTGAATTAACGCTAATCATGGGTCAGGGTTGACAGTCTTCCTCCCTTAAAGAATTTGGTCCTCCAAACTCGAATTACCTTCATTTTGGAAGAATACCGGGTCCAAAGGGAACAGTTCAGGATATCTTTTCATCATGTCTTCTTCTGTTTCCCAAGTTGCATAGGTTCCTCCATGATTCTACCAATCGACCTTCACTAACAAAATTTCCTTGTTTATTAATCTTTTGATTTGGCGATTCACAATTTGCATTGGCCTCTCCTCGTATGTATAGTCATCTTTTAGAAGCACATGAGTTGGCTCAATCACGTGTAGTGGATCTCTCGAATACTCTCGAAGCATAGATACGTGAAAAATATTATGGATACGCTCCATGATCAAAGGCAAGGCTATTTGGTATGTTACTGAATTGATCTTTCCAAGAATTTCATATGGTCTGATGTACCTCAGTGCCAACTTGCCTTTCACTCCAAATCGCGTTTGCCCTTTCATTGGAGTCACTTTTATGAACACTTGATCCCCAACTTCGTATTCTCGATCTCGCCTTCAAACATCTACATAGCTCTTTTGGCGGCTTTGTGCAGTTTTCAACCTCTGTCGAATCAATTTCATATTTTCAGTTGTTTCTTGCACAAGTTCTAGTCCCAACAATAGTCTGTCGCCTACTTCAGCCCAACAAATAGGAGAACGACATTTCCTTCCATACAAAGCCTCATAAGGAGCCATCCCATTACTTGAATGATAGCTGTTGTTATACACAAATTCGGCCAATCGTAAATAGGTCTCCCAATTTCCTTGGAAGTCTAAGACACACATCCTTAACATATATTCCAATGTTTGATTTGTTCGTTCAGTTCGGTCATTTGTCTATGGGCCATAGGCACTACTCAATCTCAATTCAGTCCCCAAAGCTTGTTGTAAACTTTGCCAGAATCTTGATGTAAACTTAGAATATCTATCAGACACTATAGATACTGGTACACCATATAATCTCACGATTTCATTTATATATATGTTAGCTAACTTGTTTGCATTATAAATAGATTTGACAAGTAGAAAATGAGCAGACTTAGTTAAACGGTCAACAATGACCCAGATAGAATCCATACCTCGGGAGGAGCGAGGCAACCCACAATGAAATCCATGGTAATGTGCTTCCATTTCCATTCCAATATTAGAAGCGGTAGTAACAAACAAGCAGTCGTTGATGTTCAGCTTTAAATTGTTGGCAGTGTAAACATCTAGCCACAAAATCTGCAATACCCTTTTTCATTCCAAGCCACCAGAAATTCTGCTTCAAATCATGATACATTTTCGTATTTCTTGGATGCATAGCAAATTTAGAATTATGGGCCTCAGTCAAAATATGTTTCCTCAAATCATCATGGTCTGGCACACAAAGGTGACCCTGAAATTTTAACACATTGTTCTGAAGTACAAACCTGAGCCTTGGTTTTGAGTCAATTTCATCCATGATCTTTTTCAAGAATTCATCTTGCGATTATTTCTCCTTAATTTCTTCAATGATTACAAGCTAAGCAGAAATAGTAGCTAAGATTCCACCTTGTTCACACATCACAATCTCAATTTCATTCTTTTCAAGGTCACATAACAATTCCTTCTGGCCAGTGAGCAAACACGACAAATTCCCAATGGATTTTCGGCTCAATGCATTTGCAACAGTATTTGCCCTCCCTGGATGATACAAAATTTGCAGGTCATAATCTTTAATCAATTCCAACCACCTTCTTTGCCTCATGTTCAGTTCCTTTTGGGCAAAGAAGTATTTTAAGCTTTTATGATCTATGTATACTTCATAAGTCACTCCATACAAATAATGGCGCCAAATTTTTAAAGCAAAAATTACGGCGGCTAATTCAAGGTCATGGGTTGGATAGTTCTTTTCATGAGGGCAGAGTTGCCGAGAAGCATAAGCAATCACTTTCCTATTTTGCATTAGCACACACCCCAAACCTTTGTAGGAAGCATCACTGTAAATTTGAAACCCATCAGTACCATTAAGTAGAGTCAAAATTAGTGCAATTACTAACCTGGTTTTCAACTCTTGGAAAGCAAACTCTTTTTGACCATTTCTATCAAATGAGACATTTTTCTGGGTTAACTAGGTCAATGGCATAGCAAGTTTTGAAAAATCTTTCACAAATCTTCTATGATAACCAACAAGTCCCAGAAAACTTCTAACTTCTATCAGGTTGGTTGGTGTTAGCCAATCGACAATAGCTTCAATTTTCTGTGGATCTACTGATACACCATTCTTGTTAATCACGCGTCCCAAAAATGCTACACTGTCGAGCCATAATTCACATTTGGACAATTTTGCATATAGTTTATTTTCCCTCAGAGTCTGTAACACAGTTCTCAAGTAATTCTCATGATCTTCCCTACCTTTGGAGTAAATCAAGATATCATCAATAAATACAACAACAAATTCATCCAGATATGATTTAAACACCCTGTTCATAAGATCTATGAAAGTAGCAGGTGCATTAGTCACCCCAAACGGCATTACCAAAAATTAATAGTGACCGTATCTAGTTCTGAATGTAGTTTTCTCTACATCTTCTGCCTTAACCTTTAATTGATGATACTCGAATCTAAGATCAATTTTAGAAAACAATTGGGCTCCCTGAAGTTGATCAAATAGGTCATCTATTCAGGGTTGTGGGTACTTGTTTTTGACGGTTACTTTGTTCAACTCACGGTAGTCAATACATAGCCTCAAAGACCCGTCTGTCTTTTTGACAAATAACACTAGAGCACCCCATAGTGAAGTGCTAGGGCGAATAAACTTATTGTCTAACAGTTCTTGAAGTTGGACTTTTAACTCTTTCAGTTCAGATGTTGACATTCTATATGGGGTTTTAGAAATAGGTTGTGTTCCAAGTACTATGTCAATTGTAAACTCAATTTCTTTGTCAATTAAATCCCCAGGCAGGTCATTAGGAAACACATTGGGAAAGTCACAAACTACCGGAATAGTTCCCACTCTGGTACTATCCGAAGACACAGTCAACACACTACACAAATAGCCTCGACACCCTTTTTTCAACAACGTCTTGTCTTTCATAAATGAAATAAATAATGGTGGAAGAACTACACCATTTCCAATAAAAATATAGTCAGGTATACCAGGTGGTCTAAACACAACGGATTTACTTGCACAGTCAATGGTGGCACAATATTTAGTTAACCAGTCCATACCCAGAATACAATCAAAATAATCAATGTTTAAGGGCAACAAGTCAATATACAATGTCATATCACCAATCACAATATCACATGCCAAATAAACATAAGCACATATCATAGAATCCTCTGACGGTGTAGATACATATAACACATATGGCATAGGTTCTAATGGTCTAGTTAATTTCTGAGAGAAAGCATACGATACAAAAGAATGCGTAGAACCAGAATCTACCAGTATACATGCATTTTGATAACATATAGGGAGTATACCTGACACCACAGCTTCGGTGTTCTGTACATCACCAAGCATTAAGGCAAACACTTGACCTTGCCTTAGAGGTTCTTTCCCAGTATTAGTTCTAGCATTTGTTTTTGACCCAGAAGCAAATCCTACTGAACTTGCCACAGGACGATTGGCATTTTCTGACCCGATTGGACAATCCCTTATCATGTGGCCCGTCTTGTCACACCGGAAACAAGCACCCAATACCCGATGGCAAACTCCTTCATGTCTCTTCCCACATTGAGTACAAACAAGCATAGACCCACTGTTTTGACTTGAGCTACTAGAAGATCCTGTATTTTGTTTCTTATTCATGGCAATTGAACGATTCTTCTTAAAACTGAATCCAGATCTTTTGCCTTTCCATTCAGTTGTTGGGGCTGGAGCTTGCCTTTTTGCTGCCAAAATCGCTTATGCCATCAATGCTCTATCCAATACATTCACATACGTAGGTTGGTTGAGGACTCCCACCCAATCTAGTGTATCTAAATCCAATCCACCCAAAAACTTGCAGGCTTTCTTATAGTCCGTGTCCACCATGTGAGGAGCAAATCTGGCTAACTCAGTAAACTTTGCCTCATACTCAGCTACAGATATTCTGCCTTGTTTGAGTTCTTGAAATTCTGAAACATTTCGATCTCAGAAGCACTGTGAAAAGTACTTGTCATAAAAGATTGTATTAAATTGAGCCCATGTCATGTTTCCATTACTATTTCGGACCAATAACCACCATCTCCGAGCTTCGTCTTTCAGGGTGTAAGTAGCCAAAAAGACTTTCTAAATCTCGGAATAGGGAAATACTTCAAACAATTTCTCCATCTCCAATAACCATGTTTCAGCTTTTAACGGTTCAATGCCACCAAGAAAGGTTGGCGGTTTCATTTTCATGAACTTCTGAGTCAGATTGATAATATCATTGTTGTCCGGTTTAACTTGTACCGGTGGAGGCGGAGGAGGTAAAGGTTGTTGCCTCTGTTGTTGCGTTATTACCTCAGTCAGAGCTACAAGCATCTGTTTCATTCTGTTCATTCGGGCCTCTGAAGACCCTGCTGTATCATCACTTCTTGTATTTTCCATTGCTATAGGGAAACAGAAGGGCAATAAACATAGGTAAATAGTCCTTTTCATAATGTTCAGAACATTATTTCTCAGTTTAGTCAATTTAATTTCATGTGTTTTGGTTCGGATGAAATTTTCTCATGTACAAAAATTATTACATACTCATACATGCAGATGGAATGTCCCTAATTCTTTCCTAGGACATCCTATAGCTCGTATGGACTTGTGCGTACGATATAACACGTGCTCTGATACCACTCTATCACAACCCAAACCTGACCCATGGGTTTAGCGTCATAACCGGCCAATAATCCTTGGATTACCACAGGCCTCTGAACAAGATAACATAACATAGGGGCTGTAGAAGCAAATATACAAAATTAACATAGTCCATAGAGTTGTGCAGACATACATGGGACAGAAATTTTCAAAACAAACTTATATATATATATGCAGATATGACGCCAAAAATGCATTAGTCTTACGTCACCTAATTACACAGGTAAGGTCAAAGGATACCTAGCCCAAGTATAGATATACAAAACAAGCTCAACTAAAGCCTTGACATAATACTCTCAAAAGGAACCTCCTCATGAGGCACGGTAGTTGGCTGACAAAACAAAAACATAGGTCGTCAACTCTAGGCCTGGTCACGTGCCTGCTCACCTACATGCATAATATAAATAGTGAGTTGGAGCCTAGTGAATAATAACAGAGTAAAGAGGTTTAATGAATGTTGTCCATAACAGTTACAAAAAACAGAATTCAATAGTTGTCAGAAATGAATTCGTAATTATGTTCAGAAATCATAATATATATCAAATACAGCTTCAGAGTCGTATTCATAATTAGAGCATGGCACATTCATTAGCACTAGCAGAAACAGTTGACCCATAAAGGGACGACCATAAAGGCATACAGTTAACCCGCAAAAGGACGACCATAAAGGCATACAGTTGACTCATGTACATGGAGACGGTACAGTTGGCTCATGAGACGTACAGTTGGCCCATAAATGGGACGTATACATAAGGATCCATAACAGTTGGCTCATGAGACGTATAGTTGACCCATAATTGGAACGTAACAGAACAGATAATAGATGTCATCTGAAAATAAGAATGCCACGAATACCTTTCATAAACATTGGACAACCATTCATTCATGCAGAAAATAATATTTTAGAAAATAGACCATCTTATATCATTTAGAAAATATTTATAATTGAACATAGCTTTACAAAGTTATTACTCACAGATAACAGAGGCTCTAAGGTAAACAGACAAAATAAGCAAATCAGATGTCTTGCGGCACATGACCTACATAACATAACAGATACATACATTGAAACGCACGTTCGGAGTGTACATAACTTATTTCATTGTTCTTAGTGTGTTTCTAGCCTTTATCCTCATTATGGTGTCTCAATCTTGGCCTAGGAATGCCTAGGATGGAATGAGGATGCAAAAATGTACTTGAAAACATCTTTCAAAACTTGCTGAAAATAGGGTCCATGCTCGAGCGTGGCTTTCCTCGCTCGAGCAGACATGCAAAACGTGAGGGTTTGCCCGAGCATAACTTTGTCCACTCGAGCGGTTTGTAAATTTTGAAAAAGTACTGGTTACTTGATTTTCACACTTGACAGACGTTCGATCCTTGCTCGAGTGTGAGACCCAGACCCTCGCTCGAGCGTGACTCTTGTCACTCGAGCGATCTGCAAAAATACATGAACTTTTGGGAACTTGCATTTCACACTCGAGTGAACTTAAGGTCGCTCAAGCAGAAGTGCACGCACTTTGAGTGGTCGCTCGAGCGTGGACTCCTACGCTCAAGCGTGGAAGCAGAATTCTAGAATTTTCAGATTTGCTTCCGAAGCTCAAAACTCAAACTTCAAGCATAAAAAACTTGATTTTTTTTCTGGAACAAAACTTGAGGAACACTTAGAAATTCATAATACACCATGAATTAAGAATCTTTTCAGGAAATCATGGCCAAATAACTTGCCAATTGTGCAAAAATTCAACTTAACATTTATGAATGATCCATGAGCATGACATGCATGAATTTCTTTGAACTTAAGCTCCTCAAAACATGATCAAATGCTACAAAACAACATGAAACTTGATCATTTCCCAAAATAAAGGTGAATTCAAGACATTCATGAGGGAATTCTTGGAAATTAAACTCAAAATGTGAGAAAATTTGCATGCATGCATGGTATAGCTCAATACTCTTCATTTCTAACTCAATTCTTGTATCAATCAACATCATTCTCTTGTGTTCATGCATTAGAGTCTAGATTTCAAGGCTTAAGGATAAAATTCTTACCTAAAGACTTGAGTTCATAAGTGTTGAAGTTGAAACTCTCAAATCCTCTTCACTCTCAATAATTTCTTGCAAGTTCCCCCTTCTCCCTTGTTGAACTCACTCTCACTTTTGGTCTTTCTTCCTTTCCTCACGTTTGTAGCTCAAAAAGAATGAAATGAGAGTGTATGAGTATACATAAGAGTCCACTAGTGCCTTAGTTAGGCTTGGATTTAAAGAATTCATTAATTAGTCTTAATCGAGCACTAATTACTCTAATTTAATTGTTCCAAAATGAATTTCAATTAAACCCACCATAAAATTCTAAAAATTCCAATTAACACATAAATCAAGTCAATTTCTGAATCGGATGCCGATAAGGAACCGAAATGAAAACATGAATGGATCTTTCCATGTTAAACAGATATATATACACACATAAGGCAACATATGATGCAACATTTCACTTTAATTATTTATTAGGCGTAATTAAGCATGAATTAACGTTAATCATGGGTCAAGGTTGTTACAATCTTCCCCCCTTGAAGAGTTTGGTCCTCCGAACTCGAATTACCTTCATTTTGGAAGAATACCGGGTCTAAAGGGAACAGTTCAAGATATATTTTCATCATATCTTCTTCTGTTTCCCAAGTTGCATAGGTTCCTCCATGATTCTTCCAATCGACCTTCACTAACAGAATTTCCTTGTTTCTTAATCCTTTGATTCAGTGATTCACAATTTGCATTGGCCTCTCCTCATATATATAATCATCTTTTTGAAATACATGAGTTGGCTTAATCACATGTAGTGGATCTCTCAAATACTCTCGAAGCATGGATACATGAAAAACATTATGCATATGCTCTATGACCGGAGGTAAGGCTATTTGGTATGTTACTGAATTGATCTTTTCAAGAATTTCATATGGTCCGATGTACCTCGGTGCCAACTTGCTTTTCACTCCAAACCGCGTTTGCCCTTTCATTGGAGTCACTTTTATAAACACATGATCCCCGACTTCGTATTCTCGATCTTGCCTTCGGACATCTGCATAGCTCTTTTGGCGGCTTTGTGCAGTTTTCAACCTCTGTCGAATCAATTTCACATTTTCAGTTGTTTCTTGCACAAGTTCTGGTCCCAACAATGGTCTGTCGCCTATTTTAGCCCAACAAATAGAAGAATGACATTTCCTTCCATACAAAGCCTCATAAGGAGCCATCCCAATACTTGAATGATAGCTGTTGTTATACACAAATTCAGCCAATGGTAAATAGGTCTCCCAATTTCCTTGGAAGTCTAAAACACATATCCTTAACATGTCTTCCAAAGTTTGATTTGTTTGTTCAATTTGGCTATCTATCTGTGGGTGGTAGGCACTACTCAATCTCAATGTAGTCGCCAAAGCTTATTGTAAACTCTGCTAGAATCTTGATGTAAACTTAGAATATCTGTCAGACACTATAGATACTAGTACACCATATAATCTCATGATTTCATTTATATATATGTTAGCTAAATTGTCTGCATTAGAAATAGATTTGATAGGTAGAAAATGAGCAGACTTAGTTAAATGGTCAACAATAACCCAGATAGAATCCATACCTCAGGAGGAGTGAGGCAACCCATAATGAAATCCATGGTAATGTGCTTCCATTTCCATTCTGGTATTGGAAGCGGTTGTAACAAACCAGCGGTCGTTGATGTTCAGCTTTAACTTGTTGGTAGTGTAAACATCTAGCCACAAAATCTACAATACCTTTTTTCATTCCAGGCCACCAGAAATTCTGCTTCAAATCATTATGCATTTTCATATTTCCTGGATGCATAGCAAATTTGGAATTATGGGCCTCAGTCAAAATGCGTTTTCTCAAATCATCGTGGTCTGGCACACAAAGGCGACCCTAAAATTTTAACACATTGTTCTCAAGTACAAATCCGGGCCTTGGTTTTGAGTCAATTTCATCTATGATCTTTTTTAACAATTCATCTTGCAGTTATTTCTCCTTAATTTCTTCAATGATTGCAAGCTGAGCAAAAATAGCAGCTAAGATTCCACCATGTTCACGCATCACAATCTTAATTTCATTCTTTTCCAGGTCACATAACAGTTCCTTCTGGCCAGTGAGCAAACATGACAAATTCCCAATGGATTTTCGATTCAATGCATTTGTAATAGTATTTGCCCTCCCTGGATGATACAAAATTTGCAGGTCATAATCTTTAATCAATTCCAACCACCTTCTTTGCCTCATGTTCAGTCCTTTTTGGGTAAAGAAGTATTTTAAGCTTTTATGATCTGTGTATACTTCATAAGTCACTCCATACAAATAATGGCGCCAAATTTTTAAAGCAAAAATTACGGCGGCTAATTCAAGGTCATGGGTTGGATAGTTCTTTTCATGAGGGTAGAGTTGCCGAGAAGTATAAGCAATCACCTTCCCATTTTACATTAACACACACTCAAAACCTTTGTAGGAAACATCACTGTAACTTTGAAACCCATCAGTACCATTAGGCAGAGTCAAAATTGGTGCAATTACTAATCGGGTTTTCAACTCTTGGAAGACAGACTCTCTTTGACCATTCCAATCAAATGAGACATTTTTCTAGGTTAACTAGGTCAATGGCATAGCAAGTTTTGAAAAATCTTTCACAAATCTTCTGTGATAACCAGCAAGTCCCCGAAAACTTCTAACTTCTATCACGTTGGTTGGCCTTGGCCAGTCGACAATAGCTTCAATTTTCTATGGGTCTACTGATACACCATTCTTGTTAAACATGTGTCCCAGAAATGCTACACTGTTGAGCCATAATTCACATTTACACAATTTTGCATATAGTTTCTTTTCCCTCAGAGTCTGTAACATAGTTCTCAAGTGATTCTCATGATCTTCCCTACCTTTGGAGTAAATCAAGATATCATCAATAAATATAACAACAAATTCATCCAGATATGATTTAAACACCTTGTTCATAAGATCCATGAAAGTAGCAGGTGCATTAGTCACCCCAAACGGCATTACCAAAAATTCATAGTGACCGTATCTAGTTCTGAATGCAGTTTTCTCTACATCTTCTGCCTTAACCTTTAACTGATGATACTCGAATCTAAGATCAATTTTAGAAAACAATTGGGCTCTCTGAAGTTGATCAAACAGGTCATCTATTTGAGGTAGTGGGTACTTGTTTTTGACAGTTACTTTGTTCAACTCACGGTAGTCAATACATAGCCTCAAAGACCCGTCTATCTTTTTGACAAATAACACTGGAGCACCCCATAATGAAGTGCTCGGGCGAATAAACTTCTTGTCTAACAGTTCTTGAAGTTGGACTTTTAACTCTTTCAGTTCAGATGTTGACATTCTATATGGGGTTTTAAAAATAGGTTGTGTTCCAGGTACTATGTCAATTGTAAATTCAATTTCTCTGTCAATTAAATCCCCAGGCAGGTCATTAGGAAACACATTGGGAAAGTCATAAACTACTGGAATAGTTCCCACACTAGTACTATCCAAAGACACAGTCAACACACTACACAAATAGCCTCGACACCATTTTCTCAATGTCTTGGCTTTCATAAATGAAATCAAGTATGATGGAGGAACTACCCCATTTCCAATAAAAATAAAGTCAGGTATACCAGGTGGTCTAAACACAACGGATTTATTTGCACAGTCAATGGTAGCACAGTATTTAGTTAACTAGTCCATACCCAGAATACAATCAAAATGATCAATGTTTAAGGGCAACAAGTCAATATACAATGTCATATCATCAATCACAATATCACATGCCAAATAAACATAAGCACATATCATAGAATCCCCAGACGGTGCAGATACAGATAACACATATGGCATAGGTTCTAATGGTCTTGTTAATTTCTAAGAAAAAGCATGCGATACAAAAGAATGCGTAGAACCAGAATCTACCAGTACACATGCATTTTGATAACATATAGGGAGTGTACCTGACACCACAGCTTCGGTGTTCTGTACGTCACTAGGCATTAAGGCAAACACGCGACCTTGCCTTAGAGGTTCTTTCCCAGTATTAGTTCTAACATTTGTTTTTTACCCAAAAGCAGATCCTGCTGAACTTGCCACAGGACAATTGGCATTTTCTGACCCGATTCGACAATCCCTTTTTCATGTGGCCCATCTTGCCACACTGAAAACAAGCACCCGATACCCGATGGCAAACTCATCCATGTCTCCTTCCACATTGAGTACAAACAGGCATAGATCCACTACTTTGACTTGAGCTACAGCATGTCCCGCCAACCTGGTATACAGTTGATCGACCTTACACACTGTGTTTTCTATTTCTCTTTCTAGTTCAAATGCCAGTTTGGGCATGATTAGACTCGTCCAGATGACTAGATTGAATATCCTGCACCATTTCCTATTCGTGCCTCGCACTTGGCTCGGTACCTCGCCGCTTGGAGGATAAGAGAGCTACTAGCCCCTACTGCTAGCTTCAGTCACGCCTTTTCTGACGAGTACTTGGCTTGGCTTGGCTTGGCTTGAGGATGAGGCACAGGTTGGACCATCCTTGGCTGCAGAGACTTCCGAGAGTGTGGGCAGGAGACAAAGGACTATCACCTGACTTATCTGTGCCCTTAGTTTATTGCTTTAACTTTTCTTCTCAAGTTTTTATGATATAAAAGCAACTTTGATTTAATCTAAGAGTTGTAGGATGTATTTGTGCTAAAATCATGTAATTAAAGTTGTGAGTACTGAAAATCTATCCTTTTTGGTCTGAAGAATGGTCTGTGTTGAAAAAAAGTTAAATTTTGAGAAAATCAACTTCATTAAAACCCTTCAAAACAATTTTCGCAAGTGGTCATTACTTGACACACATAGAATCAATCCTCAGGACGTACAGCCCCAAATCAAGAAGATCATAATTGCCCACAATTGCATTCACCTTTGCCACTGCTCTATCTTGCAACTG
This sequence comes from Camellia lanceoleosa, assembly GCA_025200525.1. Classification (NCBI taxonomy): domain Eukaryota; kingdom Viridiplantae; phylum Streptophyta; class Magnoliopsida; order Ericales; family Theaceae; genus Camellia; species Camellia lanceoleosa. The sequence continues at coordinate 32,459,337 of CM045766.1, forward strand.
GCCTTCTGCTAAATGGAGGTAACACAACCAAGCTAATAGATAACGAAAAAAGATTGACTGATCAAACAAATGGATAGGACAATTGAGTTGAAAATGGTTATGGCCAAACTTCAAGATGAAGTTGCCTACGTATCCTAAAGATAGGAATCAGGCCTTATGTAGTTCAATTAGGTTCACTTGAGTGTTAACTCTCTCTTTTTGTGCTCTAACTTTTGCCAAAGCCGCCCTTTCGGGTTTTCAACCTTGCGAACTTTATTTTTCTTTATTTCCAATTTTTTTCATGCTCTAACTTTTGCCTAGGTCGTCCTTTCAAGTTTTTTGGCCTAGCGAGCCGAGCAAAGATAATATTTCTTCAACTTGTCCATATTGATTTGTTGCGAGAACTCCAAGCCATCCAAATCCATAAGGATGATTGCTCCTCCTGACCAGATAGATTTGATGATATAAGGAATAGTCCAATTGGATCAGAACATGCCCCTAGGGTCATGGATGGAAGCTTCGTTGTCTTTGAGCACCATATCTCTTTCTTTAAGGTTTCTGGATTTGACTTTCTTGTTGAAGGCCCTGGTGTAGCTCGACTTTTCGTGCTCCCTTTCGGAAAATGAATAAGCCCTACAGTATCGGACTCCTGTAGTTCTGAATCTGATCTCACAAGTGCAATGTGAAATAGATAAATAACAAAGAGTTCAAATCCAGCAAATCTTTTAGAAAATTGATTTTGAATCAAAATGCCAAAAATGGACTGCTTTACTAGATACAGAGTCACTACCTAAATATTTTTAAAAAATTTAGAAAACCCATAACTTGTGCTAAAGGCCACATGTCCTTCATCACTAAGATTGTTTCAGCTCAGGAACTTAGGTACAAGAGGGGAAGGTCATGAATTGAGCACCCCCGCTTGCCTGATCAAAGATCGACCTCTACTAATCATGATATGAATCTTATCTACATTATATGCTCTTGTTCCGATTTATTAGGCTAGCATTACTATGCGATGCGCACACACACAACTATAGACTAATTTGCAAGGATTGGAACGCTTGATTTATGTTCGTTTGCAAAATTATTTCCAATATGTACCACTTGAAAAAGTGATCGCATGTGAACATTACTTAACTTATTCCAATTCAAGTAACTAGCCTTCATCCACAGGCATTCAAGCAGATATATCATTTAAGCAATTAGCCTCATAGCAAGCATGCTAGACATGGCAACAATCACACACATGCGATATGCTAAAGCACAAAAATGCTCACCTCGTACTCCAAGGCAAGCCAAAAGAAACAAAAGAGTTAAAAAACATGCATGCCCCTAACTAATACAACATGACTAATGCAACACATGCAATAATGCAATTACTAGGCTCGGCTACTAATATGGCATATGAAGCAATTTGATAGCATGCGGTCTAAGCACGTATTCAAAGAAGCGTTAAATTAACAATGCAAATTAGAATGATGTACCGAGCTTCAGTGCATGCAAACACAAGTGGATGCAAATCATGAAGTATGCTAAACGAAACATGATGCCCTAATCTAACCATCATAAGCAAGTAAATAAAAAGGAGAAAGACGTGGGGTTGAAAGACATATACGTTATTACAACATTTGCGCCCTCACGTAGGAGAGTCCGAACAAAGTAACTAGCTAAAACATTAAAGCTAATTAACTAACTATTACAAAACGAAATGAATAAATTAGCTAAGTTACTTAACTAATTATTACAAGACAAAATTAACTAGCCATAACTAATTAATTACAACAAATATCTAAGCTAAGAAATTAGACTAAAACAATCCTGGAGAGTAAGGAGTGCTCATGTGTAGACACCCCATTTTTGACCGTCCTCAAGACTCAGACGTCACCGATTGAGCGCTTGGTGATGTTGCATACTGTGCTCGTTCAGAAGTCTCAGAGTCGCGGCCGTGCGCCCTGCCTCCGGGCTTCCGAACTCTCTTTCGTGCCTTGTCTCGGTTTGCAAACCAGACTCGGTTTTCTCTGTTTTCTTTCCCGAGGGAAGGGAGTGGTCCTGTAGACTATCTCCCGGTGGCCGTGAGCTACTTTTCGTGGCCGTAGGCCATTTTGCCCATTTCGGAGCCCGGTTCAGCGGATCGTCAAAGTGTGCCTCGGCCGGGACCGCCTAACCATCTCCGATTTCTCGGTTTTGGCTTGCACCTCTGTTTCTGATTCAGGAACACTGGCCTCGATGCCCACTTCAGGTCAGTATGCCACTTTCGCTCAGAATGGCGGTTTTGGACTCAATCACGCGGTTTGGGCCCCGAGCATTCATTTCGCATCCGCTTTCTCCGGTTTTGGCAGAACCTCTGTTTTGTCATTCCGAGGGACACTGGAGTTGCAGAGATATCCACTTCGCCGCCAGATGCCACTTCCAAGACGCACCCCATTTTCGGATCCTAATTGCGGTTTTGGCCTCAACGTTCATTTCTCATTGGTTTTGTTCAAACTTGGCGGTACCTCTGTTTCAACACCAGAAGATCACCGGGGGTGGAGGCCAGCAATTATCCCAGAGAGCTGGCTGCCTCCCGAGCCCGCTTTTTCACTTCCGGCCAATGTTGAACACCTTGGGGGTATTTTCTTCCAACCAAAGTTAGATATCTGTGATCAGAGGACATGGGAGGACACTTTGGTATGGTGGTCGGCCAGAGATTATTGGTTTCATTTTTGGGCCTCTCCTTCAAGCTCTATGTTGTGACTCCTGCTTCAGTGTTGCCAATTTCCGACCCTGGAACCTTGTTGCACACATCTAGGAGGACACTTTGGTATGGTGGTCGGCCAGAATTATTGGTTTCATTTTGGGCCTCCTTCAAGCTCTATGTTGTGACTCATGGTTCGGTTGCCAAATTCCGACCCTAGGGCCTTATTCTACACATTTGGCAGTACACCTTGGTATGGTGGTCGACCAAAAAATATTGACTTCATTTTTTGGGGGTGGCCGGCCGGCCATGGTAGGTGGCTGGCCACCACCTCGAAAGTTACAGCGGCCAGATTCACCTTTCGACTGTTCAATTTGTCCATTGCTTTTCAAAGTGTCTCCTCATCCGGGGATATTTTGGAAGGAAAGCTTGGTGCTTTTCCTCCCTTTACACCTTTCTTGTCTACTTAAAGGGCCCAACCCTTCTTCTCTAGGGTTAGAAAAAATTATCTCAAGAACACCTCTCCAAAAGCCTCCATTTTCATAGCTTAAAACTCAAAAAACTTCAAGCTCCCTAGGCCATTCCTTCACCAACACCTAGCCTCACCATTCCAACTTCAATTCCAGAAGCTAGGAAGTGAATTTCAGAGGTTGAGAAGTTGCAAATCAAAGCCAAGAAGCAAAGAAAGACAAGTCTTCAAGGGTAAGTATTCAAAACCAACTTTTAGGGCTTTTTCTTGATCTTTTTATATACTCTAATTGGTTGAGAATTAGGGGTCCGACCCCTACTGCTTTTGTGCTCATATTGAGCCCCTCTACAACATTGTAGAAGGGCTCAACTTCATTTGGTATTTCTATATACTAGTTCCTTCAATATTTACCAAGTTTGTCACATTTTTGCATGCTAAAATTGACCTATTTGTGTTGGTTTTTAGGGGTCCGACACCTAATGCTTTCTTGCTTATTTTGAGCCCCTCTACAACATTGTAGAGGAGCTCAACTTCATTTGGCCATTTTATCTACCACCTCCTTCAAATTTCATCAAGTGTGCCATATTTTGTATGCAATTTTTGACCTATTTGTGTTTGTTTTTGGGACTTCGACCCCTACTGGTTTTAGTCTTATCTTGACCCCCTTTACATGTTTCATGAAGAAGGTTTGGTCATTTGACGTATAGATTGCATGTCTTATGTTATACCCTTTTGTGGCTCCATTTTGCCTTCCATTTTTAGCATGTTTGTCTTATGATTTAGAGGCTTCCATAAACTGCATATATGCTTATTTTTGGGCCTTCTTTCATGTTTTAGAAGAAAGTTTGTCCATTTGGTGTTTGTATATACCACCTCCCATTGTAATGCTCTTTTGGCCATTAATCTTGTATGATTTTGTTGCCATATCTATGTCTCCTTTTTGGCCATGTTTGTTACTGAAAAATGCCATATTTGGGACTGCCTTGCTACTGTTATTGCTGCCATGATCATATTTTGCATGTATAGCATGGCTATAGGCCATTTCGGGACTTAATTTCACATTTTCGGGATGATTGCATGCTTCGGTTGTCATTTCGTATCATTTCGTATTGTTTTACATCATTTGCGAGTGCTGAAATTCCATGTTGGATGTTTGCCTGTCATTTTTAGCCTTAATGCTTTGCCTCGGTTTGCGAGCCCGCGGGTACCAATTACGAGGCACCTTCGTTTTTATCCGACGGCCTCCTACGTGAGTGAGCTGAGGCTCTCCCATGTTGGTGTAAGCCCATCGCGACATTCCGTATGCCATTTCATTGCATTTCATCATCGCCTCGATTTGCGCTACAGGCACGCTGCTTTGCGAGGCACTTCGGTTTTATCCGATTTTCATTCTTTCATCATCGCCTCGATTTGCGGCGCCTATGGGCACGCTGCGTTTGGCACTTGCCGATTCTATCCGATTTTCATTCTTTCATCATCGTCTCGATTTGCGGCGCTACCAGGCACGCAGCGTTTGGCACTTCGGTTTTATCCGATTTTCATTCTTTCATCATCGCCTCGATTTGCGGCGCTACCAGGCACGCGTTTTGAGGCACGGTCTTATCCGATTTTCATTCTTTCATCATCGCCTCGATTTGCGGCGCTGTAGATGCAGCGTTTGAGGCACTGGTTGTATCCGATTTTCTCATTTTATTATTGCCTCGGTCGTGCACGCTGCGTTCGAGGCACTCTGCTTTATCCGCTTGGCATTGCGTAGATGCCTCGCCTCGGTTTGCGTGCTGCAGTGCACGATTTCGAGACATTCTGCTTTATTCGGTTTGCATGCGTATGCCTCCGTCTCGGTTTGAGTGCCAAGCACGCATTTCGAGGCATCTCATTTTCATAGCATCGCACATGCTAGATTGTATGTTAGTTGCATTTCATGCATATCATGCATATTGCACGCGAACGAGGCGTTTTTGTACTCCAAGTGACGAACAGTCTCAATTCCCAAGTCACCGACACCGGATTACCGTGATGGGGTTAGGTTTTGTTGTAGCATTCATCCGCATTCATCCTATATTGAGTTGTGCAATCCGATTCCTACCATCATGCATCGGTATCGTGATTGGTGGCACGAGGATCGAGGCATGCATATATTTGTGAAAATACATTGCTATGTCCTTTTCACGCTTCTGCAAAGAAAATTAAGGATCAACAACTTTCCGTCGAGGCGCAAGATTTGAGAAATCCGCAAAACAGAGGCTAATTGGGGCATCCTGGATTTCACCGAGGCAACATGCGCATCTATCGAAGCGGCGATCCACGGCTTGCATGCCAGTTTTTACTTCTTTTATAATTTATTTGTTAATTAATTAGAATCATTTATTCGGATTTGTATATTCTTTTATTGATCAGATTATTTATTCGGACCCTCTGCGCGAGGGCAATGTTGTAATAAGGGTGTGTGAGTGTGATGTATGTCTTCCAACCCCCACTTCTTTCTTCCCTTTTATTTACCTGCTTTGATGGTTAGATATAGGGCATATTTCCATTAGCATACAGCATGACAGCATGTTTGCATCATTCATCTGTTTTGCACGACTGCTCTGGCGCATCATACAAACCCAGCATCGTATTTCAATTCCAAGTTGAATATATGATAGGTGTTGCATCTCACATGCCATCTTTAGAATAGCCGAACTGCTATAGTTGCATTTTGCATGTGTTGCATTAGGCATTTCAAGATACTTAGGATCATGCATGATTTCTAATCGGTTTCTGTTTTGGCTTGGAGTACTCGTAAGTTTTATGCTTTAGCATCCTTGCATGCGTGAGTGTTGCCATGATAGCATGCTTACCATGAGGCTAAATGCTTATGTGATATAACGCGCTTGAATGCTGTGGGTGGAGGTTGAGTTATCCGAATTGGGACAATGCATTGATCGTTTGTTTTAAGCCCACTAGATAGTGGCAACATCATGTTTTCTAAGCCCACGATGGTGGCAAATCCGCATTTTAGCCTGCTTGCGGGTAGCACGCACACACAATCTTCAAACAAACAAACATAAAATGTTTTGTTCCAATTAAGCCGTCCCAGTCTATACTTGTTTGTCATGAGCATCACATAGTAACCTAGGCTAATAACCTAAGAACTCACAATGTTTTCAAAAACAGATATCATGGTTAGTAGAGGCGGTCTTTGGCCGGCGAGAGGGGGTGCTCACGATGTGACCTTCCCTAATCGTACCCAAGTTCCCGAGCCAACTTTGGTAATGACGGACACGTGGCCTTTGGCACCGAGTCAGGGTTTCCTAAATTTCCCATTTTAAAAATATTTAGGTGGCGACTCTGTTATCTGGCAAAGCAGTCCATGTTTGGCACTTCTTTCAAAAAAATCTGTTTTCTCAAAACGATTTGCCGGATTTGGACTCTTTGGTTCGAGATTTAGAACCGCAACAAAAATCGAGTCCGAACTGTAGCGAGGTCCCCCGCGGGCGTTGTTACATCATGCATGTACGGATTTCTACTTGAAAAAGTCACTGTTTTGCTGACAAGAAGCCCCTGTTGCACAATAGAACACTTGCACTGTTTTTCTTTCTCAAAAACAACTCTGTTTTATTTTAAAAAGCTATTGCTAGATTTTGCAAAGGTGGCCGGCAAGCTAGAAGTGATGGCCTACCGTCCATAGAAGGTGGCCTGTTAGCCACTGATGACTAGATTTTCCTGCTGCAATAAAGAACAAACAAAGCAGGAACAGGGTATTCTCAAGGGTTTGTTTGCACAACTCACCCCTCCTTATCATCAAACAGTTCAAAGAAGTGGCAAAATTTGATTCATAAACCATCAACTGATGCAATTTCATTACATGATGGCTTATGAATCAAAAGTGTGCCAGTTCAATGAATGCAACAAAACAAGACTCTCAAAACTACCTCCCTATCATGAATGATCAAGGGAAGTAGTTGACAATGAATCTTGAGCTGTTTGCATCACTCATGAGTATGAAACGACTCAAGACTCAAGGGTTCAATTAACGTCCAATTGAACCCTAACCAAGTTATTATCTTGCACCTTTTTTTAGCCTGAATTTTATTACTCCATTTTAGTAACCTTTAAATCCTTTAATCGATTAAGTCCAAAAGTGAGTTTAAGTTCTCTAAAGTAGAGAAATGTCAAACCAAGGGTTGGCTTAAGGCATGAGAGAGATGTCATGCCGTTGATAATGAACCCCTAAAAGGGATTAAACCATTAAGCATGACAACCTCAATCTCAAGCTTAAAAGAATAAGAGGTTTGAAACAACTCTCAAAGAAAAACAAAAGCCAAGAAATGAGGGAGGTTGTAGGAGTGATTAAAGGTGATCACAAGTAAGGAAAGCATGAAATAAATGCTATCAACTCAAATAGGATAGTGGCTAAGACCTAAACCACCAAACCTATGAGGACAATTGCACTACAAGCATACAATACAAGGCTCAAATGCAATGAACACTTAAAAACAGTCCTAAAACAGTGCTAAATAAGTCCTGAAACATGCTGGATGTAAGACAAAAATAGCTAGAACAATAAGCTAAAACATGGATCATGCTAGGCTAGTAAGTAAGACACAAGGAGGGGAGGCTAATCTCTCCAATTTTGGACTTCAAAACAACATTTTAGCCACTAAAATAACTTTGAAAATCAGTGTTTTAAAGCTCAGAAGAAGATAGTGTGACTATGGAAAACACTAGGGAGAAGGCCTTGAAAGCAAAGTGTAAAGAAAGGTGAACCACATATCAACCCTTATTGGGCTTAAACCATAAGTTTCAGTCTAAAAATATAGAGTTTATGAGGAAAAGAGTAAAAGAGAAATAAGGAAGAAGATGCAAAAGTTATACCTCTTAAAAGAGAGGATACTTGTAGTTAAACAAACTTGATTCTAAATGCCCTTAAGTTTCTGAAATTAGCTTTGAAAGTTCAACAAAAAGCTTCAAGAACAAGCTCCAATGGTGTATGTATAGCTAAAGAAGGTTTGAAGGTCAAAAGATGAAGGAAAATGGAAGGAGGTCTTTTTAGCTCTTCAAAGCTTTTGGAAAATTTGCTGACCCCCAATTCTAAAAGGAGAGTTTGAATTTATAGAGTTTGAGCCAAATTGATCAAAAATATCTTCAAAAAATAACAGCTGGCCAATTCTCGCCAATTGTCTGTTTGGCGCTATTGAGACCCGGCCAGGCCCAAAAACACACAGCCGGGCCTAAAAAGTAACTTTTCATTAAGACCCGATTGGGTCTAAATGAAACATGACCAGTTTTAAATAGACCCAGCCAAGTCTAAAAATCTACATTTCAGGCCTGACTTCAAACAGGCATATCTCCCTTATCCGGACTCGATTTTAGGTAATTATTGAGTCTAAATTGAAGCCCCGGAAGTCTAATTTCCAATGATGGTGGCCTCACATTTAAATTATAAGTGGTCGGAAAGATATGCCTAATTTAGTAAAGGTTGCTTATTTTATCTTAACTGACTAATGCCTAACCTTTTCCTAAACTAGTTTTTTTTCCCTCTTCTCCTATTTCCTCCAACTCCAAACCTATAAATAAGATGCTTTTAAATATTTTTCAAAGATTTCACCTCCCTTCATGTATCTCCACTTTGTCCTTACTCGATTTACCGAAAAGTACAATATTTTAAACGAAATGCGAGCCTCAAAACATCGTAGAAGCATTTGGAAATATATTTTGAAATGAGGGTTTTAAGGTCTAAAAAAGTTTGGCCAAAATGGGCTGCAAGGTTTGAGATTAGAGCTTAAAGCCAAATTTTTTCACTGAGAATTCAAAAGATTGCACAGTGTAACTTTCATCATTGGATGTTTGGAATAAAGCGCCCAAGTCTTAAGGGCGGTAAAAAATGGAGTGTCTACAGTCTTCTAATGCATTTGATGAGCCTCAAAGGTAATTTGATTCTAGGTATTTGGAACCTTAGGCTTGCATCATAATCTCTATTCTCCTATTTCATTTCCTTATTATCCTCTTCATCAGTAAGGAAATCATCATCAGATAGTTTATCTAGATCATTATCAAAAGCTTTTTCATTTGTCTTTATTACTATGAGTGTGTTGGCTTTTTTGGCTTTCGAAGGTTGAAAATGTAATTAGAGCGTGCCAGTAAGGACAATAAGTCCTTACAAAAATAATAAATACCAACCAATTAATCAAACAATTGCTTCGAAGTTCTTTTAGCCTCAATGAAGAGGACTTTTACTAGTGGTTTGTTTTAGGAGAAAATTCAGAAGAATTAATCATAAAAAGTAAAAGAAAGAGGGAGAGAATAGTGTCCAAAAATAAATTTCAGTAAGTAAATCAATGTTTACAAATGTACCTTTGCACTTCCATAGCCTCAAAGGGGACTATAGCATGAACAGACTAACTTAGAACTACTCCTAGGAAACTGAAATGCAGTGCGGGAAAGTAAATGACTGGAATGTAAAGAATTGGAAAGTAAGTAACTGGGAAAATAAAGAACCGGAAAAAGTAAAGTAAAATAAATTGGTTTCTAGATCTGGTTCTAGTCTTGTAAATGTAGCCATCAATGGCTATTTATAGGGAAATAAACTTCTAGCAATAACTACCCCAATAACCACCTAAAACTATCCACTCTTCCACCTTCCTCCCACAATGTCACATATCCCTCTATGTCTTTCACTAAGTCACTTTGTCCATCATATTCTTCACATGTGCTCTAACTTCTTCCACCTTGTCTTCCATGTTCCACCATGCAAGACCACTAATTTTATAACTTCTCTTAACTCCTTATTGATCAAGAAAGTGTCACGTGTCCTGTAATAATAATAATAATAGTAATAATAATGATATTACTATTTATGGTGTCAACATTATCCCCTGCGGCCCTTTAAAAATGATGTTTATTTGGATTTTTGAAGAGCCGAACCAAGCACAAAACTGATATAAGTAATAAAGTGCTTTGAATACCACAACAACACCAATGAAGTGCTTCGAAAAGACACTACACTAAAGGCATATGCTTTGAATTCAATATGAGTGCTTTAAAATGATCAAAGCGAATCAAGAAGCACCAATTTGATTTGGATACAATATATACCAATCATGTTTGGTATGAGTCATGAGTATGAGTCAAGAGTAGAAGCTTTGTACTTTCTTAGATGGCAAGTTCAAATTTTAACATGAGACACCAATTTGTAATCAATGAATGCATGCACTCACTGTGTATAGTGTTCAAAAATCATGTCTAGTACTTCAATGGCATGGCAACACTACTATGTTCTTTATAAAGAAAAACCTCTTCGAAGCTCTTTCAGAATCTTTCAAAGCTTCTTTGGCACCCTTCGAAGCTTACTAGAAGGTTCATTATAAAGAAGGACATATTAAAGCCTCCTTGGAGCTTCTTTAAAGCTAATTTAGAATGCTTAGAAGCCACTCTGAAATGATTCGAAGTTTACCGCCATGAAAAAGTAGCAAATGTTTCACTTGACAGTAGCCAATATCATGGCAAAAAATTATGAGATGTCTCGAATTCTTGAAGAGTTGTAATTTAAAGGATGAAAGCCATCCTCTAAAGGTATTAATGGAGGGCCAAAATTATCCTTCAAAGGTTGAAGGTGCCGACAAAAGACTAATTACATCATTGGAAATATTCGGCAAAGCTTCGAAGGTTTACAACCACCATTATTTATTTATTTATTTATTTCTTTGAAACTGTTGTTGATGCAAGATGGAATGCTTCAAAGTTAAAAAATTATGGCAAAAAGGGCTTTTGAAGCACACACGTTGACCAACAACAAAGCCAAAATGATAGTTGTTTACATATCAACTTCAAAGATAATTTAGAGTATAAAAACGTCATGTCTAACATATAGCAGAGACCAGCTTTTGGTCAAGAATGATGGTTTTCACATTGCATGGTAGAAAACAACAAACATGTGAACTCATTGTGTTTTCTACAAAGCCTCTTCTTTCTTGGCCAACTGTAAATTTGTATTGGCCATTATTTCACATATAACCATAAAAATAGCCACAACCATTATTAGTGGTCATTTCTATGCTTCCCATTGTGAAAATGTAGGGAAAAAAACTCAACAAATATATTTTCTAGACTTTGATATTTTGTTAACCATTTGATCAAAATTAAATTTTGATATGAACCACAAATCCAAAATGGATTTTGAACAACGAAGATAGTGGTATATGGTGGTTTTGGAAATTCAAATATTTTGAGATTTTCCAAATCATCAAAAAATTTAAATCCACTAACTGTGGGTTGCTCATCATTTTTAACCAAACTTGGTTTAAAAACATACTCCCTAACAAGCTTTTCATGACTTGGCTCTCTACAAATGGATGTATGAACCCCTCGAGCCATATATGGAACATCATTCTTAGCCATGTTTGACTCAAGAACATGCTCTTTTGTTATGTTAATTTTATAATTTGGCCCTTTAAAAATGGGCTCTTGAACTCCTCAAGTCATTGATGAAGTTATTTTTTCACATTTTGTAAAACCTCACAAAATTCAGTCATTAAAAACTTGACAAGAATGGTTGATAACTCATGTCTCCATTAGCAAATTTCCATATCAAGTTGATGAATTACTCCAATTAAATAATGTATTTTTTCTTCTACCAAATAATATGATAATGAAGTAATAACTTGAAAATTTTCTTCATCAAGAAAATGAATCTCTTCTTGAGGATCCAAAATTTTTCTTTTACGCCAATATATTTCATATTAATAAATTTGAATGACAAAATCCAATTCATTTGTCATTTCTTTTTCTATGCCTTCTTCAAGGCGCTCATTTTCTCTTTGTCGTCTTCATCTAACCATTATAATGATAGTCCCACTGGGCATACCAAAAATATATGTTGGCTTTTTTAGCTTTCGAAGGTTGAAAATGTAATTAAAGCGTGCCAGCAAGGATCAATAAGTCCTTACAGATATATTAAATGCCAACCAATTAATCAGACAATTGCTTCGAAGTTCTTTTTGCCTCAATGAAGAGGACTTTTATTGGTGGCTGGTTTTAGGAGAAAATTCAGAAGAACTAATCACAAAAAGTAAAAGAAAGAGGGAGAGATTAGGGTCAGAAAATAAATTTCATTAAGTAAACCAATGTTTACAAATGTACCTTCGCACTTCTACAGCCTCGAAGGGGACTACAACATGAACAGACTAACTTAGAACTACTCTTCGGAAACCAAAATACAGTGCAGGTAAGTAAAGGACTGGAATGTAAAGAATTAGAAAGTAAGTAACTGGGAAAATAAAGAACTAGAAAAAGTAAAGTAAAATAAACTGGTTTTTGGATCTGGTTCAGGTCTTGTAAATGTAGCCATTAATGGTTATTTATAGGAAAAAAAATTCCAGCAATAACTACCTAATAACCATCTAAAACTACCCACCCTTCCACCTTCACTCCCATAATGTCACATATCCTTCCATGTCTTCCACTAAGTCACTTTGTCCATCATATTCTTCACACGTGCTTTAACTTTTTCCACTTTGTCTTCCATGTTCCACCATGCAAGATCACTAATTTTGTAACTTCTCTTAACTCCTGATTGATCAAGAAAGTGCCATGTGTCCTGCAACAACAACAACAACAACAACAACACCAATAATAATAATAATAATAATAATAATAATATTACTATTTATGGTGTCAACAGAGTGCTTGCTTGAAAGATCTCATAGGATGATCTTCTTGAGAAAGAGATGGTGTTCTTTCATTCATCTCTTGATCTACTATTTCTATTGAGGTGCTTTTGATCTTCTTGGTGTTGTGCATTGTAACGCCCAGAAATAAATACTATAACCCCTCCATAACATTAATAAATAACAACAATAATAAAGTAATTATCTTTCATTAGTTTCCAATGAAGTTTACAAAAAAGTAACATATTCAGATATACATTCACAAGCCAATACCTGAATCTATAGCATATGTTACATAATAGAAATAAACATCAAGCAATTAAGAAATGCCCTAAGGACTTACATTTTTTCCAAAATAGTGCTTGGCTACAACAAAATGGATTTAAATCCTATGCAATTAAAGCCCTAGGCTTGTACAAGTAAATACAATAAAATGAAGCCTTTGCTTCTAAGTCCTCCCAAGTTTTTGCCTTGGCGGATTCATATTATCGCACTTGAAAATGGTTTTCCCACATAGGGTGAGCCAAAACCTAGTAGAAATAATCCAACACAGTATATGAATCTTAACAAGATATAAGGGTGAAATGCATATGCAATACTCGTGACAAAACGTTTTATATCCCTTTTCGAAACCATGCACTACCAGGTTCATGCCACAATTCAAGAACCATTTCCTTTACATTAGAAACAGGGTAGTGAATCACAACTCTAGAAATCTCTAAACAAGCGTCACATTTCACGAAAATTTTGTCTGCGGGAATCGTAAACCGGCATCCATGTAAACATAGGCTATACAAGCACTGCTATTGCCATTTTACGGATATTTCATCCACAGGATCGGCACCCATGTATACGCGCGGTTTTTAGAACTTTCATCGTGGATATACAAGCCAACTTATTTGATGTAATAACAACTTTCTCCCAGATCTACCCTTTCTCTCAAGACAATATACATTTTCCATGTATAAAATGTAACAATGCCAATGCAAATGGATAAGAAAATAGTTTCAATTTACCTAATCCTCATGCAATTTCTATAACAGTCATAGCTATTCTCTACTGATAGCCCCAAAACAAATATCTCTAAACAATTAGATAATTTCAATAAAGACAAACTTTCCAAATTTCAAGATGTGAGTGATAATACATATCCAACTCCACCATTCTCATGCATAACAACTCAATTACACCATTTCAATATCAATTTCATTTATGAATACAAAGTCAACATTTAAAATTTCTAGGGCAAAAACCCTCTTTCCTTTATAAACCATTTCTCAATACACCATTTGAAAACCCATCCTTTTGATTTTGAATCAAAACCTAAGATTTGTTCAAAAATCCACTCTTTTACAATGTTACGTTATAAAAACAAATAAACAAGTTAAAACTCATAATGAAGTGCGGAGAATGCCTACCTCAAGCTTAGATGGTAGAAGAGAAGAACTTGGAAAAACTCAACGTCAATGAAATCACGAACCACTCGGATAAAAAAGAAGCCCTTGACACGATCTACAATCTATCTCAGAGGATTAAGATGAAAGGATACCTCAAGGTGAGTAGATTTAAGGATCTAAGTGGGAAAAATAGAGTTTAAAGAGAGAAAAGAGAGGTTTACGGTTAAAGAGGGAGAGATGAGTAACAAATGAGGGAAATGTGCTTTTGGTTCTATTTATAGTGACTAGGTATTAATAGAATAATAGCTCCAAAGTCAAATGAAAAGAACAAGTCAAAAATTACCAAAAAGTAGGGCCTAAGCCGAACAAAAATCAAGAAAAGACTCATAGGGGTCGACCCTGGCAACAGTGGTGTTGATCCTCAAGAAGAAAAAGCCGAGACATAAATGTTGGCTGCAAACAAGGGTTGACCCTAGGAAACCATGGTGTCAACCCTATTTTTCATTAGACAACCTAGAACAAAATAGCAAGGAAATGTTGGACCCTATTTTTCAGTAGAAATTTCCAAGATTGAGCATCAAGATAGTGTCAACACCACCCAGACTGGTGTCAACCAAGAGGCAAACAACAGGACAAGTGTCGACACCACTAAGACTGGTGTCGACCCCAAATTTTTGTAGCCACACCAAGAGCACAGCAACAAGGTAGTGTCGACACCACCAAGACTGGTGTTGACCCCAAGAGTAGAACAAAACAAAGAAAATGAGGCAGTGTCAACACCACCAAAGGTGGTGTCAACCCTCGAAGCCAAAACCCAACATGAAGAGATGAAAGGACGACCGCTACGGATATGGTTTTCCAGATTCAAAAGTAATAAAATGGGTCGGGTCTAAGCCCGGATCGCTATATGCACTGGATGATCTTCTTCCTATAGTGATTTGCCATTTTGGTTATCATCTGTTAGTACGATGGTTTCTTGTGCAACTATGATGTCACGACCCAAATCTGTCCCTAAAAGTTTAGGCCATGACAAGCTTATATTTAGGCCTCAAAAATAAAAAATAAAAAAATAAAAAATAATTTCACAAAATTCAATAATGGGGCCTAAAGTAGAAGCAAATAAATAACAAAACGTCCATTGAGTAGTGCTTATATGCTAGGATTAAGCATGTCATATAAAGAGTTCGCATTCACAGTTCTTTTGTATACAAGTCCAAGTCATATAGGTACATACAAAAAGTTCATGACCCAAAATTACATATTGACAAAGTGTTCAATAAAAACCACTAAAGACTTAACAAAAATGTGGTATCAAGGAACTCCTCTATAAAAAAAAAAAGAAAAGGACAAAAGGTTCCAATTGTGGAGACATAACAAAACAAGTCCATCAAAAGTTTCCTGAAGCTGACCTAAGGCTGGCCTCCAAGCTAATCACCTACATAAACTAATATAATTACGGAGTGAGTAAGGCTCAGTGAGCAATAATAATGTAAGGAGGTTTATAAATATGAGCATATGGCTTGAAGAATAGATAGACAACGTACAAATGTCTGAACCATAATCATATTCCAAAATGGCCTCGGGCCCGCATAAGACGGAACGGCCTTGGGCCCAACATAATACGGAATGGCCTTAGGCCCAACATATCAACAGCTGTTTCAAACATTATAGGGTAGATGAAACATCGGCATGTCTCCATCTCCCGCGGCCTTAGGGCCTTTAATCATAAACAATCCATATTAGACATAACAGCCTCGGGCCCATCATACATAACGGAAACAGAACGACCTCGGGTCTATTTCATGTGCCATTGTAGTCCAATGTTTAATCATTCCCAATAAGACATAACTTGTATAAAATATGTTAAAATACATAAGCATAACATATCGTTACACTACTATTACTCACAGTGATTTGGTCGAGTAACAGTCCCTTCCGGCAAGTGACCTTGAGCTAAATCTTTGAATTAATCTTGTGATTTCTTCAATCTCCAAGCTCTTGGTTGAATTCTCATTTCTCTCTCTCTCTTTTCTCTTCTTCCTTTCTCTAGAAACTCTTCCCAAGAGATATTTTTGTTTTATTGAGTCTAAATGTTAACTCTAAGGCATATATATATCTATACTAACCAAGGTTAAGCTTATTTGAGCCTAAGTTGGGCTTAATTAAGAGGTTTAGCCAAATAAATCCAATTAATTCATTACGAATCAAATTTTTACAAAAATTTCATATTAAGTCCTACAAATCATGGTAATCATAACTGCCAAGTCAATTTCGGTTAATCGCGCCTTTAAAACTTTTAATTTTCAGTCCAAATGTTGTAATTTTAACAAATTTTCTCATAACCGACAGATACAAATTGATAAACATGGAATTCACACATTAAAACATAGAATTTTACATCAAACACATAACCACACATATAATCACACAAATAATGAGGGAATTAAAGCATATGAGAGAGTCGAATTATTACACATGGTTTGGCTGAGATACTTTTGGAGAAAGAAATAGCTTAGTGCACAAGAGGACTCCGATGGTTGGCCTAATATCACTTATGTGATCTTTCAAAAAACCAAATTAAGGGCTCACTTTATATAATAGTAAGTATAGAGAGTATAGATAGATATTGTAAATATAGGGGTTTAGCATGTGCTAAAATAACATATTATCCTATTTTGGTTATAATTGTCTTGTTTGGGTTATATCATCTTAAATTCATCCATATTTCACATTTTTTTTTAAAAAAAATTAAAAAATATATTTATTTAAATAATTCCAAATATTCCAATAGTTTGTAAGCTAGGGAGGGTAGGGGGGAGTTGGGCTTAAAACATTCTTCTCAAGCTTGGCTCATATAATATTTGAACTTAAAAAATTTGTCCAACCCTCACTTATAGGCCTAAACCATAATCCCAAAATGAACGAACTTAGGCCCCGTTTGTTTTGGGGATAAGAGGGGGATTGGGATTAGGTTCACTGTGGGTCCCACTTAATACCCTGTTTGTTTACAGAGATGAGGGACGAATTGATAAGCCGAACGGCTTCATAGAGGCCTTGCAGAGGGGATTCACAGTCTGCCCCTGATGTTGGTATTCAAAGCTAGTCCGTTGGTATTAAGGAGTGTGATTACTTCTTTACCCATGTTTCCCTAGCCCTAACTTATAAAGCAGCAGCAGCAGCAGCAGCAACAAAAGGGAAAGGCAAGAGAAGCTCTTCTTCTTCTTCAGATTTTCAATCGTGTTGGTGTTGCAGGTGAGAAAAGCTAATTAATTTATTCTCAGTTTCTGTTCTCAATTTAATTAATTAATCTTGTTGGTGTTTCAATCTTGTTCTCAGTTTAATTAATTAATTTATTTATTTATTTTATTTAGTTCGATTTAGTTCATCGTTGCTTGGATCTAAACTTGCATTCATCTGTGGCTTTTCTATGCTCTGTATAATAGATCTAAACTTGCTTGCTTGGGTATATGTCAGATTGGGTTTTTCTTTTTCTTTTTGGTTTATTTTTTAATCTGAGTCTTTCTTGGGATAATACCAGTATTGCTTTGATTTTCAAGTTGTCTTTGATTCAAATTAGTTTAATTTCAGACTGTACAAGGACGAATTGGGTAGTGTTCTGATTATCAAGTTATCTTTGATTCAAATTAGTGTAATTTCAAACTGTAATTTCAAAATAGTGTAATTTCAAACTGTAATTTCGCATCGAGTCCTTTGGAGAATGTTGATGTTTAGCTAGTTTGTGGGGATGATTTTCGTGTCTGTCGTTTTGTAGGCTAGGTGGTGCATCATTTGTTTGGGAATATTCTTGTTATGTGTAGATTTAGATAGGAAGGTCATTGGTCTTATGGTATGTGTTGCTTGAAGATAAATAAAATCTTGTAATAAACACACAGGTTTGAAATTCAGCTAATTCGAAATTTCAGCGTAAGTTTTTGAGCTACTTTTTAAGTACTTGCAAGTTTCTCTCAGATTTGTTTTTTGTCAATGCTGCCTTTGGAATTAAAAAGTAGTTCCTTTTTTTTTTGTTTATTTTTTTTTTCAGGGTTACACATACAGAAAATAAGATTGAAAATTTGGTTAGTTTCCTATTTTCCAAAACTATTAAAAAGAAATAGTAAATTGACTTCAAAATTTTTTGAGTTTTACGTTCAATTTTGTAAAAGCAAGGGCAAAGAGGGCCAAATTAGATGCACAGGTGAGAGAGTATGAGAGTTGTGCTTGTTTAGAAATGTCTTCATAAATATGATAGAAGGATCTGATATAAAACTCTCTTCCAAGAAAATTTCACTTTCCTGCAATCAATCATTGCAAAAGGGAAATTTTGATAATTTCTCCCTATTATGAGGTTCTTTGCTGTCTTTGTTGTTGGGATTTTTGTTGCATTTATTAGCTACTGTCCTATTATGTAACTCTTTGGTAGGTTTGTTGTGAGCTTCTTAAAAAAAATAAAAATAAAATAAAAAAATTCAGACCGATAAAATATTAAGTATATACATTATTTATACGTAAACCCAGTCTATAAGTTGGATTAATTACAGACCGTTCTATCTTACATACAGGTAAAAATGAAAAATTGATCTGGTATCCTCTTCATGGTGAATAGATAATAATATCCTAGTCTTTTGAAAAGTAGAATTTTTTTAAAGAAAAGGGAACACAATACACCTATAAATTTGAAAACATGTCGAGAGCATTTTGAATACTCCAAAGAGGCAGTGAGCAATGACAAACCAAATATCCTATCAGCCTTTACGTAAAATATATGACAGGTTGAAGCCTTTCTTTGTTGTCATTTTCTTACAAATAGGTGCATAAGTTGTCATCTTTAGGATGATCCAGATAGGAGTATATTCTAACTTGGGCATCTAAGTTCATGACAACAAATACCATAAGTTACTAGCCCAAAAAAAACAAATACCATAAGCAGCCCAAAAATTTGATGGGCACTCAAACTTGGCCCAAATGGTTGAGTTGATAAACTCAACTTGGGCATCTAAGCTTAGAAAATCCCTAAAAATAATAATTGTGCATATCAGGGCAACAGAAAGAGATACACAATTATTGTCACTATATAAGTTATCACATCATTTTTTTTTACTTTTCTGCACATCTTTAATATGATAAATTCAAACTCACTCTACTATGGCTTTTTGTCCGTTACAATCTGTTTTATCATATTAAACACTTTCTATTATCTATTATTTGTTATATTTTTTGTGCTAACTTTAGCTGCTTATTGTTTATTCATTTTTTGTAGATGGATAATAATTGTGCCACTAAGAGAAGGAGAAAGGACCTTATAGAAGAATTTGTAGCCCTCCTACATGTTGTTTCATCCATTAATTATGCATGTGCTATGTTTATAGTGATTTTACATGCTGCATTCAAGAAGAAAGAAATTAGGTTGCACCTACCTAGATCACCTCACCCCTATGGAAAACAAATTGACCATTTGAATAGATTGGTCAACAATAGTGACATAAATTGTCATGACCAACTTCGGATGAATAGGCGTACTTTTATGCTTTTATGTGAGTTGGTGCGAAGTGTTGGATTATCTGATTCAAAGTATGTCGTTTTAGAGGAGCAAGTAGCAATGTTTTTTAATGTGATTGCACATCACACTAAGAATTGCAAAATTAAATTTAATTTCATGCGGAGTGGTCAAACAGTTAGTAAGCACTTCAATAATGTTCTGAAGGCTGTGTTGCGCCTCCATGGTCTCCTCCTTAAGAAACCTGAACCGATAGCTGCTAATTGTACAGATGATAGGTGGAGTTGTTTTCAGGTACAATATTTTTACAATTTCGCTTAATTAGCATATTATATTTTTGTATTACCTATATTAATTTCATAATTTTTTTTTTTTTAGAATTGTCTTGGTGCTTTGGATGGAACCTATGTTAAGGTTCTTGCCCCTGCAATAGACAAACCAAGGTATAGAACAAGAAAGGGAGAAATTGCCACAAATGTATTGGGTGTGTGCTCCCAAGACATGCAATTCATATATGTCTTGCCTGGATGAGAAGGATCTGCTTCTGACTCTAGGGTACTTAGAGATGCTGTCAGTAGACCCAATGGGTTAAAAGTCCCTACTGGTATGATAATTATATATTGTTCTAATTATGGGTACACTATATCTATATTAAATAATTATTTTGTTATATACATAGTGAAACCATCTTACATAATTCTGAGCCACTACTATCTCGTGAATCACGGGTTACACAAATGGAGAGGGTTTTCTTGCACCATATAGAGGACAACGTTACCATCTTTCCACATGGAGAGAAGGGGGTGCCCCAACAACACCACAAGAATTTTTTAACATGAGGCACTCTTCTGCTCGTAACGTCATTGAGAGGTGTTTCGGACTACTTAAAATGAGGTGGGCAATATTGAGGACTTATTCTTACTTTCCAATCAAGACTCAATTTCGTATTATCACTGCATGTTGCCTTCTCCACAATCTCATACAACGTGAAATGCCTATGGATCTTGATGATGATGAGAACGAGGAAATGAATCCTCCTCCTCCAGCTACTGAATTAGGAGATGAAATGATTGATGTTGTTGAAGCATCTGATCAATGGAGTGAATGGAGAACTGCCTTGGCAACCCAAATGTTTAATGAATGGCAAGCAAGCAGAGGTTAATAAATTAGTATTGTATGATGTTTTTTATGTAATAGTGAGAATTTATTATGCCATGTCATTCGAACCTTATTTGTTTAGTTTTTGTGTGGTATTTGTAAGAAATGTTATGTAAGTTGATTTGTTATTTATGATTGACATGTGTGTTATGATTTAAACTTATGATATACATATATATAGGTATGGATGACATAGGTACCACTAGTTCTCGTAAGAAAGGGAAACCTCGAAGGTTTTGGAATCACCGTGAGGAAGTATTCCTCATTACAACCATGAAGGATGTAATAGCAAGTAATCCCAAGTGGAAGCTTGATAATAATCAATTTAGGGCACGCTTCTACAATGAATGTGAGAAGAAGATCTTAAGTGCATTTCCTGAAACTGATCTTCGAGCCAGTCCCTACATCGACTCGAAGATTAAATTTTGGAGGAAACAATATAATGCTCTGCAAGATATGTTAAACATGAGTGGTTTTGGTTGGAATGATGAACAAAAGATGGTGCTTGTTGATAGTGACGACGTATGGTAGAACTATGTCAGGGTAAATCTCTTTTTTATGTTGTTTATTTGTATGTGTATGTACTTATAAATCAATTTGTTCTTTTTTAATAATTACATAATCACTTGTGTAGAGGGTGCCAGATGCAAAGGGATGCGAAACAGGCCATTCCCATTCTATGAAGATTGGCTTATTCTATTTGGGAAGGATAGGGCGACTGGTGAACTAGCTGAGGATCCTGCTGATGCAGTTGCAGCCATGGAAAAAGAGGATGCCAATGCAACTACAGAAGAAGGAGAACAGTCTCCTGTTGAACAGTTTAGTATGAACATGGGTGATACGGATTACTCAATGTCTACTGCAGGTAATGTTCCCAACCGTGCTGACTCAACTAAAACTGGGAAAAAGCGGGCTCGACCTACTGAGGGAATTCCCACTGAACTATCAGACATGGCAAAAAATCTTGGATCATTCATTGAGAATACTAATACTTCGATGGTGGAGATTGGTCATAGGATAGGATATTCACATGACCTATCCCAACAGAGGAGGTTGGTTAATGCAGAACTTCTGAAGTTGCCAATGACTAATACCCAAAGATTGATGGCAGCATCTATGATAGTGAAAGATGAAGACAAAGTTGACTTGTTTTTCAGTTTAGATGAGAATGACAAGATGGAGTGGGTTTCTTTGCTATTGGAAGGTCATATTTAAATGTGACATCTACTGTATGATGGTCTTTTTGTTTCCCACATAACTTGTAATATATTATGTGATGCATAAATATTATCGGTTAGGTAGTTTCTGCTTCTGCAATACTTTATGATGGTCTTTTTGTTGAGTAAATGTTGCTCCCGTGTTGGGCTGGTTTTTGTAACTTGGTAGTATAAAATTTGCAGTGCATGTATTATTGTTGTTATGCAGCAAGGCTTGGAACTATAAATATTATAGTTCATGTATTATTGTTGTCATAGATCTTACTACTGTTTACCAATTAAGTAATGCCTTTTGCTCACAGATTTCAAAAGTGTTTGAATACATTCAAACTTATTGTTTGGAATTGTGTACAGGTTTAAGTAATGTGTTTTGCTCACAGATTGTGTGAATAAATTAAGTAATGCGTTTTGGAATTGTGTGAATAAATTAAGTAATGCGTTTTGCTCACAGATTTCAGAGTACATGAGTTTTATATTTGTTTAGAATTGTGTCACAGGTTTTTAATTTGAATTAGAATGGATGTGATTTTATTTATTTAGGTGTTATGATTTTGCATTGCAAGTTCATCAGTTTTGAGATTTTTTTTTCCTTAACCATAAAGTTTGTATTGTTTTTCATAAGAGATTCTGGCTTTGTGGACCATTTAGTCATTAAATTTGCTGAATGTACAATTTGACGGGTTCTACAATTTAAGTAGTTCAGGTGTGCGGACCATCAGTTTTAAGATTAATTTGTTTCCGTTAAGGTGTGTTAAATATATATATATATATATATATATGTGTGTGTGTGTGTGTATAATAAATAAAATAAATAAATAATTCTGTTTAATCAAAAATTTCAAGTCCAAAATAAAATTTCAAGTCCCAAAAAAAAATACCAACAAGTATAAAAAAAAGAGGTATCAAATGGGGTGCAAATTTGCTATTTGGGTGGCAAATCTGCTTTGCTATTGGACTCATTAATATTTAAAAAAAAAATTTTAAAAAACATTGAATAAATAAATTTGTTGATAATTAGATTCTTTAATATTAAAAAAATATAAAAAGAAGAATAATAATATTGAGTACAAATTTATTTATTCTTTACTTGGTATAAGTCCAAATTTAATAATATGCAATAAGGGTATTTGTGGAATTTCACATGGTTAATCCCATCCCTATCTCTCAAAACAAACATGAACTATTACTATTCCATTGGTTATCAAACAAACACAATTTTACTAATTCCCTCACTTTTAATCCCCTCACTAACAATCCCCTCACTATTAATCCCCTCACTATCAATTTCTTCCATTCTATCTCCCAAAACAAACGGGGCCTTAGCGGGTATCGAGTCCGTATCTACCGCTAGTAGGTAATTAGTAGAATTTTAATTAATTTATTGTATGTCTCTACTATTATTATTATTATTATTATTATTTTTTTTTTTTTTGTGCTTGTTAAAACATTTTCAACCCTTTATTCGCCTTTTCCCCCTCTAAAATTTGTAAAAATTTATATAGTTTTTTTTTAATTTTTTTTTATATAACTTACTCAGAGAGTGTAAATCAAGTTACTCATCAAATTTTAAAAATATTAATCTATTTCAAAAATCTCATTTAATTAATTCAAGTATAATTCTTCATATTTTAACAATTTTATTACAAATTAAAAACAATAATTCAATGTGTTTGGTTTGAGTTTTTAGGATTAACTTTTTTAAAAATTGAGTTTTTTGGTTTTGGTGTTTTTTTGTTTTTGGTGAATATTTTTAAAATTTTAAACATTTTTTTTTTACTTTTTTAGATGCACCTTACTTAGATATATCTAAAAAGTAAAAAATTTGTGAAAAAATATTTTAAAAAATTAATAAATATATAAAAATACAAAAAATGTATTAAATTCTCGTATTTTTTTTTATTTTATTTTTGGTATTTAGTGAATTTTTAAAAGGTTTTTTTCACAAATTTTTTACTGTTTAGGTATATTTATGTTAGGTATGTCTAAAAATAAAAATAAAAATTGGTTAAAATATTAAACAAATTCAATAAAAACAAAAAAATACTGAAAAAAAAGAATTTTCTGAAACATAATTTGACAAAACATAATAAAAACTTGAATCATACAAGTTTAACGAAAAATTGAATCTCATAACTAGTTGTGTTGGCGATTTGGTTATAGTTAGGGAACTTTTAATTCGCCATTCGTCTGTCGGATTGACGGATTGGAAAAAATCAATCTGCATTTGTCTGTCAGATTGGCGGATGCGGATTGGCGGATAGTTGCAAATCGGTTTGGCGGTTTAAATTTTTACAATTTTTAAACATAATACAATAATTTGTTAACATTTTTTTTTTGAATAACAATCCATCTCAATATAACCAACAGATTATTAAGTAAATTGTTAAATATCAATAATAAATACATATAAGAAAATCATGCATTATCAAAATTATTTCATTACTTTTTTTATTCAAAAACTATTCAGTGCGTTTAGTTTGAGTTTTCTGAATTAAGTTTTTTGAAAACTGAATCTCTTGGTTTTCGTATTATTTTGTTTTTAGTGAATGTTTTTTAAATTTTAAATATTTTTTTATTTTTTTAGATGCACCTTAGTTAGATGTATCTAAAAAGTAAAAAATTTGTAAAAAAATATTTTAAAAAATTAATAAATACATAAAAATATAAAAAAAATGTACTGAATTTTTGTATTTTTTTTTATATTTTTGGTATTTAGTGAATTTTTAAAAGATTTTTTTTACAATTTTTTTACTTTTTAAGTGTATTTATGTTTGGTGTGTCTAAAAAGTAAAAAAATTGCTTAAAATAATAAAAAAATTTAGTAAAAACAAAAAAACACGGAAAATAAGAATGCAGAATTTTCTAAAAAGTGTTCTCTAAAAAATGAAAACATGCAATTAATTTGATTTTTTTTTTAAATGACAAAATTAAATCTTATATTTTTCACACTAAAATACCAAATATCAACACTTATCATTTAATAAAAGAATTTCTAAATTAAAAACACAATAAAATATTTAAACTAATTTTCAATTGAAAACACAAACAGAATATCTAAACAAATTAAAAATACAAAATTTTACAAATTATTAGAAGTAATTGCTGTTTCACGATTCAATTGTAACCAAAAAAAAAAAAAAAAAACTCAAATTCATCATCTATCTACAATTAGGCAAATTAAAAAAAAAAATCAATCTATCACCATCTGCTTATCATCACACAACAACGATCTAAAATGCGAAGAATCGACTCAATTTGATCAATTTAAATGAATCAAAGTATTCGCGGCTGAACCCTACTAACAACCATCAAAATTTTCCCTTCCAAAAAACAAACCACCAAAATTTTAAATTGGATGTAGGTTTTGGTGTAGAATTGGAGGAGAGAGGCCTAATTTCAATTTCAATTTCAATTTCAGTAGTAATTGAGAATTTTAAATGAATTGGGCGTGACCAAGAAAGAATCCTACCCACCATGTCACCGCCGCCAAGTGCCTGCCTTATCGCCTCTTCCTCCGCCGTCGCCGCCGCATTCCCGCCAAAACCCCTCATTTCACCACCATCACCACCACCACCACCATCGAACGATCAAAACCATAAACTTCGTCGTTTTAGAATCAATATCTTCCGCAGAGAAGCCATTGCAGTCTCATTCCTAGCTCTCGTCCCTTCCCTCCATCAACCTTCCCCTGCAATCGCATTCTCTATCGGCATCTGTACGCAGTGTTTCTCTATCTCTCTCTCTCTCTCTCTTCTGCAACAATTATTTTCGTTTGTGTTTCTTTGTTGAAAACCTAAACCTATTTTTTTTGCTTTCAAATTGCTCAGCAGGACCAAAAGATTGGCTGAGAGAGCAAAAGAAGAAGTCTTCCAGGTTCGTCTTGGCTCCCATCGACGCTTCCCGCAACACTCTCCGTGCTGCTTATCTCTTACTAAGTTCCTCTCTCTCTCTCTCTCTCTCTCTCTCTCTCTCTCTCTCTCTCTCTCTCTATTATATATATATATATATTATACGTACTATCAACACTATTATATAAAACACACAACACTGTTATGTGAACGTCTGTTTTCTCCATTTTCAATTGGTGATTCTATTTGCACACTACACTTGGTCTCAGTACACACCAATTTCTGCTGTTTGAATATCCACTTCGGAGCAAAATACAAATGTTCAGATTTCTACTTCCAAACTAAATATAAATGTTCGGATATCAACTATTGAATGTGATTTTTGTTCGAACAATTGATTTTTTATATTCAAACATTTTGATTTTGTTCAGAAGTTGATATTCAAACAGCATAAATATTGTGTATTGAGATAAAGTATGGTGTACGGATGCAATTACCCTGTTCAATTGGTTTAAACTTAAACACTTTTTTCTCATTCCCAAATTACCATTTACAACTGTTTAGGTTTTGATTTTGAATTTTAAATTTTAATAAATTTTCTTCTTTTTTTTTTTAATTTTTTTATCATACATTCAATTGGGTTAACATGTCTTTTGGTGTCTTGAAGACTTTGCTTCTCCTCATGTCACATGGCACGCATTTCTCTATTATCAAGATAAGTGCATGGGATTTGAAACCAAGACCTTGATCTTGGAAAAGAAAATTTTTACCACTTGAACCACACACATACTATGATATTAATTGATTTATCATTTATTTTTATCCGTACTTACTTGAATTGCACATGCATTGCGTGTGCCAACCGCTAGTATTATATAAAGCATACACCTCAATTACTTTTTCAAGAATGCCCTTTCACCTAAAAAGTGTCACTTCTTCCCATTCAGTAACTGTGACATTCAATAACCCTTTTAATGATTTTCCCCCTTCATCAAATTGTTCAAAATTGCTGATTAGTTTTCTTTGATCATCAAACTATCCAAAAGTTAAATATAAAATTATCACATCATGTTTGCACCACTGCTAGTGTATATATATATTTATATAATCTATGTATGTGTTGTGTAATATGATTAATTTGGATTGCAATTGACAGCAAAGGGCGATTCTGATTATGGAGACAAAGACTTGGAAGAAGTTCAGAGGTTGCTCAGATCTGCTACTATGGATTGCGTTCCGCAAGAGAGGAATTCTTTTGTTACCTTTCAAGCTAAAACAGGAGTTGAGGTTTCACATTCTTTCTGTAGTACTACTCTTCTGGTTTCTTGTGGTTAGGAATTTAAACCACAATCTCAGATGTATATGGAAAAAATTTTAAGCTCATCTTCACAATTGGGTTTTAAAAATTCTGTTTGTCAAGAATGCAATAATATTCCTCTAGACATGACATGTAAGTGGGACAATTTCATGGTTTTATGATTGTGTGGGTTATTGTTACATGAACTTGAAGAAGATGATTCCTTGAGGTTGTCTCTTTCATGATTTTTGCAATCCAATTGGATATTGGAGAACTGGAGAGAAAGGAAACCATTTCTTACTTACCACAAAAAAAGGGGAGAGAGTGAGAAAGAGAACACTTGAAATGCATCAAACTAGGTCATGGAAGATTATGAGATATGGGGAATGCCAATTTTACGTGCACCTAATTACATAAATAGTTTAGTGGAGCATCTATAAATAACTAGAAATAGGAAGGAGAGAAAAAATGCATATTTTATTGTCTTAAACTCAATTATCAGGTTAATTTGTGCGATTCACAGGTTTGTACATTCCGCTTGGTTGTGAAGAATGCATCATCATTACTTGATGACAATGATCCAATAAAGTTGGAAGCTGAAGCTAGTCTTACGGATCTCGTAAGGTATTCTAGTGATGTCTCTTATTTTCCTAGCCCTATTACTTGGATCTTTAGGCATGCCAAGATTCACAGATCATTGTAGAGGGCTTTTAACTTGTCTTCGATGCTTTCCAATACATGAATGTTGTTTGCATTTCCGGCCAAGTGATAGTTACTAATTAAATTGTATGGCATATCAGCTTACTCATTAATAATATTATGGCTTTGTTCGGTGTGAGTTGAGTTTCATATTACTTATACCAAATATTTATGAATTTAGGCTTTTGATTTGGTCATTTCCTGTCTCTTCTACAGGCATCAGCACTTAATAATGCGCAGTGTCTTACAATAGTCATGTTCAATTTGATTGAAAAATAGCTAATGATTTTCCTAAGTTGATTTATTCAATTGCTGCTGATGCAGAGCTATTTCAGTGGCATAAACCATGAATATATGAGGGTCACGGAACAAATATTTTTCAATGGACCAACTTGTGTGAAAAGAATCCATATATTTCAAAGCTTTGCCTGTATATTAAGTGACTAATCTTATTTTTGAGTTGTTTCCAAATGTATATAATTTTATTTAAACATGATTGCAGGTCATTTACCTCTCTCAATGCTGTGGCAAATGAAACTGATATCCAATTACCTTCCAGTAGGTGTGTTATATGAAATTCAGAAATTGTTACAGAAGTTTTCAGTCATTTTGAAATTATTTCATATGGGTGATGGTGTATGGAGGTGTTTTTCTTCGTTGCCACTTAAACTACCTTGTTAACGTCATTACAGTTGTCCTAGAATATGCCGACTTGCAAATGGTTGCCAGTGCCACTCACCTCAACTCTAGGTTGAAACGTGATTTCATCTTTTAGTTTGTCGAATCAGTCACCGTCATCACAACCACAAACCACCTTTGTCATCAGCTTCATTACAATTCATTAACATAGGAAAAACCAGTAGAAGTAATTCTAGTAGCAATTGATGTTATCATTATACAAACCTTAAAATGATCACATACAATTGAAGTTAAAAAATTTCGTTTTAGATTGGAGTTTTGGCACTTGATATGATAGGGAAATGCTTTGGGTACCAAAAACCCCATTTTCTTCTCCTCACTGATATAAAAAGAACAATTGTTCTGGAGTGGAGTTTGGACTTGATCTGATAAGGGAAATGCTTGGAGTAGTGAATGGAACTGGTATATTCCCTTGCTAGCTGATGTAAAATTAGCTGTTTAGAAATAGTACAGAGGTTGAGCTTTATTATGTTGAAGTCGAAGAAGGATTATGGTGTTTCACATAAGGTAGTGGATGATTTTTGTGACTTTTTCTGGTGTAACTGGCAGTTATCAGCTCATAGTTGGTTAAACCTTGAAAACAACCTTTCGAGAGGCACAAATATAGGTTTTGGTTAGTAGCATATGTTATTCAAAGTGGAAAGTGCCGGAACCATCATTTGATCATACTTACCATTCCATTTTATGGTCTGTTTTATGTGTGCCATAAATTATATGGTAAATACATATGACTGACTAATCCATAAGATGTTGGCAGGGTGGAAGAGATAGCACTGGTCTAAGGATGGTCAACTTACTCTTATGAAGGATATTTTATTGAGCTTACTTGCATACTTTATATCCTTGTATACCATTCCTCTTTTGATGGCAAGGAGATTAGAGAAGTTACAGTTGGATTTTTTGTGGGGGTGTTACGGAGCTGCTTAAATAACATCTTATGGTTTGGGACACAATCTGTACTTTGACAAGGGAGGGTCGGTTGGGATTTGGGAATTAGGAGGTTGTATATCTTTAATGTGTGCTTTGAAAATTTGCAAGTGAAAGAGATATATGTTGGAGGAGGGTGTTGACATTTGAGTATGGTATTTTTGGGTCATTGAACCACTTTGGAGGTAACTATGTCTCATGGGAGAGGCTCTTGGACTGGTGTTCATAAATTTTGGGATGATTTTTTGAAATTTGTGAATTTCAAGGTGGGGATGGGAGATAGTGTGGAGTTTTGGGGGCAAAGGTGGTGTGGAGAGGATGTGTAAGAAAGAGCATTTCCTTTTGTTTTCTTCCATGCCACCGATAAAGAAATTCCAATGGCTAAATTATCTTTCGGTGCGGGTATTCAATCTTTTATTTATTTATTTATTTTTTTTTGGGGGGAAGGGGGGGGGGTTGATGTTGGGTTGAGAAGGAATGTGCAAGACTTGGAAATGGATAAAATGTTCAACCTTCACAAGATGCTTTGGCTTCGTTTGGGAAGAAGTGTTGGGTTGGGCTTGGGTCTATTTTAGCCACAAAAAGTCAAAATAGGCTTTTTAGTCCAAGAAGACAAAACATGGGGGGGGGGGCTGATGTTGGGTTGAGAAAGAATGTGCAAGACTTGGAAATGGATAAAATGTTCAACCTTCACAACATGCTTTGGCTTCGTTTGGGAAGAAGGGTTGGGTTGGGCTTGGGTCTATTTTAGCCACAAAAAGCCAAAATAGGCTTTTTAGCCCAGGAAGACAAAACATCACATCTAACCTATAATCATTACATTCTTTCTCTCACAAAAAGTCAAAAAACCCAAAAAAACGCTTTCCAAATGAGGCTTTTTATCCCAGGCTAAAATAGTCAAAAAGCCAAAAAACCAACCCACTTCCAAAACGAACCCTTTATGGGTTTAGAGGTGTTTGTAAGGAATCATTAGTATTGATTGTTGTTAAGACAGAGATTTGAGGTTAAATCCTTTTATGGGCTTTGATGACAAATAGAGGGGTGTCTTGCCTTCATAGAGGCATTTTGATGGTTGGAACTCCATCTAAGGTTGTTTTCTTTGTGGAACAAGAAGATCTTGACTATAGCTTAATTTGATTAGGAGGCAACAAGATATTATAAATTATTGTTGCCTTTGTGAGTATGATAGTGAATATCTTTCTACATGCTAATTGCATGCACCCTAGAGATGTGGTGGGGATCTTGCATGGCTGGTGGGGAGGAAGGGTGAGAAAGCATAGACGAAGAGTGTGGTTGTTACATATGTGGCTATATGGGGTGAGCGAAACAAGAGGACCTTTCAAGGAGTGAAGGAGACTCTTTGCATAAATTTAAGGGTTTCTTTTTGGATAAATTGTATAGTTAACTGCGGAAAGGATTTCTCAAATATTAATCTTCTTGTAGATTTTGTCGACTCCCTTGACTAGTAAGCATTTATAGGCTTTTTTGTCTTTTGATTGTATTCTTTTGTTTGAGCGGTGAAAGTTTATGGCTTAACTAGTTTTCTTACATGGGTAGCACCCTTTTTGATGCTTTTAAAAATAATTTGCTTTACTTATAAAAAGAAAAATCTCTCTCCACTTGAACCATGTCAACTCGGTATTATTGTTGATGAGCAACTTTGTTGAACACTAATTTTGTAGTAGATAGACTTTGTAAGTAGATCTTAATCAGTTATGGGTTCTAGTTTGGGCGGCCGATGATTGGAATGTCACGGGCCAGTGAAAACATTAATTGCTGAAGCTATGGTGGTTTGATCTTGTGTGCTTTGGTTATAATTTGTTGCTGTGAGGAGAAGGGTTGTGGCCATGGGTGCTCAGCTGGTGTTTTCATAACTGGAGGTGTTGCCGGTGCTGCTATCGTGAGATAGAGTGTGACGGCTGCATCATACATGTTAGAGAGAGGACTAGACTGGGTTGACTGCCTCACCTTCACGTGTATGATCTATTTGTTGTCTCTATGGGCTAGTTGATGCCACATGGGCTTGATTTCAATAGGTTGTACTTGTATGCGGATGTCAATGGAGCAGATTTTCTTTGGATTTGGCAATCCCGACCCCACACAACCTTGCTGCCCCCCGTTTCTGCCCCGACCACAGGGCGAAGTTTTTCCCTTGCTCTCACACATTGGGTATTCGAACCCGCCCTGATCACCTGACTAAACCAGACTAGTATGCTCTTATCATAATAGAGAAGTTAAACAATGGTTCAAGCAAAAGTGATATTTTTAGTTGTCTTACACAGATTTTATTACATTATACAGACTTCTTATAGAGTATTCGTTTCTTTTCTTTTTTAGATTCAAGACATCTTATCAACCTGTCTTTTAGACTTTTAGCACATATTTTTATTAGAAATTGATACTTCTTATATTCAAGTCTTATAGTTTTTAATTTTTTTTTTTATTCCAGGCATCTTGTAAACCTGTCTTTTAGACTTTTGGCACATTTTTATTAGAAATTGATATTTCTTATATCCAAGTCTTCTAATCTCTAATTTTTATTTTCTTTTTAGTCTTCTAGTCTTTAATTATGGTACATACTTCTGTAGTTTTTAACACTTAGCACAATACTAGTCTTTTAGACTTCCAGAGCTAGAATATATATTATCACTTAAATATATAATATAAAAATATAATGTTTACTTACATATATGGGTTAGGGTCGGATCAAACGATGCATCCCCTCCCCCACTTCGGAAGGAGAAAAATGCACACGCTTTCGCTCCATTTTTTTTTTATTGGATAGGGTAAAATCCGCCCCATTCGCATTAGGTGGGGTCAGGTCCTCACGGGGCCCGGGCAAAATGGCTATCCCTATACTTGTAAGGTTATTTTTATTTTTGTTTTACCCATGTATTTGTGTTAGGTCTAGCCAATTTGAGCTTTGAGAGGGTTATGTTAAATGGCTAGGTTTGGGTCATTTTATCTCTTGCTTAGAGAAGTGTACCCCATTGTCGTATTTATCAAAAATAAAAAATAATAAAATAATAAAAAAGTGCATCCCATTGCAGGTTGTATGTACTTGCGGGTATGTGTTCTCATTGAAATATCTTGTTTTTTTGGAAACAAGTCACTTATCCAACAAAAAAAAAAAAGGGTTTGACATTTGCAACAAAATAAACTCTATTTTAATTTTGTCAATTTAAATCTCAAACTTTTGATTTATTTTCAATCTAAACCATTTGTCTCAACGAAAATGGGTATTTTAGACATTTTATGTATAGATACATTGAGTTTAAATACTAAAATATCATTTTTTCTGTCAATGTTACTTAATGGAAATATGCTAATGGTTTGGATTGAAAACAAATCAAAAGAATAGGGTTTAAATTGATAAAATTAAAAATCCAGGGTTTATTTTGTTACAAGGGTCATTTTGGGAATTTTATTTATTTATTTTTTATTTTTTTGTAATTTTCTCCCCCCAAAAAAGATTTTGTAGATCTTCACTGTGAAGTTGAATTCTGTTATAGTTAAATCTCCCATCTATAGAAGTTTAAGTGAAACTATGAGCCTCTCAAATGTTCCATTTACTATTCTTTGCTAATACCAAGTTTATTTGTCTCCTTTGATACAGGCAGAAGGTGGCAGATGCACTCATGGACACAATTTCTTCCCTAAACAAATTCGAGCAGGGTATCATGGATTGCCTTGAAATTTGATCGTTTTATTTCCTCCAGAGTTAAGATATTGTGGTTCATGTTCTGGGTGAAGGTTTCTAAAAGTTGCTTCTATCTATAGAGTTGAAGACAGTGAGTAGGCCCTTAGTCACCTGTTCAAATTTTCCGTGTAGCTTAGGATTTTGGTTGAACTTCTCTTCTTTGCTAGCCAGTTTTGTTTTTCTCAGTAGATTGTCTATTATTTTATATATGCATGGTATCTGCAGACTCATTTTCTATACCGGCCTTTAGGTCTCCACTTGCTGTTTCTCATATTGAGTTATTGAAATGACCCTTGTAGTTGTGAAATTTAGTTTGCCTCAAGCCACATTGATCCACATATTTGGTAGTTGCTCTTGACTTCCTCTTTGACAAGGTTCTGGAAGCACTTGTCAAGCATGTTTCATTCTTTAGTAGTATTATTTGGGACTGTTGCTGTTGTCTATGATTAGTTATTCATCGTCTGGTTCTGTGGCACATTTTGTCAATTTTTTTGAAGTCCTTGCTGGTGTATGGTAGATATAACCACACAAGACTCTCTCTTTCTCTCTCTCTCTCCACTTAAATTTCCGGCTGAATTCAAGCCTTCCGGGTGTCTGTTTTATTGTTCCACATGAAAAGATGGGACATTGGTGAAAGAAGATTGCATTACTATACCCTTTTGGGAAATGTGGCTTAAATATAATTGTGCCGGTTAACTATAGATGAATATATATACATTGGACCAGATCGAGAGACTGGTCTGGGTCTCCTGCTATATTAACTATTAAGAATATTTATCACTGCTCTAGCTTTGTTTAATCAATGAAGGTTATATGAATCATTTAATTTGTGTCCTACATAACATGTTAAAAAAGAAAACTAGTGATTTTCATTGAGCCGTTATGTACTTGGCAAAATTCACAATAATTTCCAATTATTTGTCATCACTGCATTATAGGAGATGACCAGTTATAAATTTGCTGACATGATATCAATTATTGTGTAGTCTAATATTTTATGAAGTTATGATGATTTCCTGAAGCTAAGTACCAGGTTTTACTTATTGTACTCTCTCTCTCCACAGGATAATTGGGCTGAATGATCCAATCGTTCACACAAGGAGTTTATATGCTGCTCTAACTATCTCTTAATAGCGTCATATGATGTACCCATGCTACATTTTGGTGGCCTGTTAAATTGGTAAATGTTCTTTCATATGAAATCTGACAGAATTTGACACATGACAAGAAAAGGGAATGCTGTCATACCTGATGTTATGCTTCTAAATGAAATTGTAATGCTGTCATACCTGATGTCATGCTTTTGGTAGCCAGTTTTATTTATTTTTTGAATCGTGAATGTTGATATATGGTAAAAATAGATGATAATATCTGACCAAAAAAAACAGCATGTGGCAGTTGTAAGATGTATTTGCAACAAGGAATGTCCCAATGTGCACCTTCTTACTAAAATATGGTGGGAATTGACTTCTCTACGTGGAGGACATGTAAACTACTGTTGTCTCCAAAACACTTAAAAGAACCTTAGCCGGGATAAATATAAATGATCCGCCATGACTTGGTTCATAATTTACGTCCATAATATTTAGAGAGGAAGTGAAAGCCTTTGTACCAATCCAAAACTTCTTCTGCTGTAGTTTGGCCTCTAGATATTTAGTGGAAAGAAACCTCCATCAAATAAGAAAGTGCAGAGGATATAAATTATTCTCTCTTGGAAGTAAATATGATTTATCTGTTTTTTTTTTTTTTTTGGTTTTATATAATTGTTATAGTTTTTTTTTTCTTTTGAGAGTAGTTTTTATCATTTGAACAATTGACAACGTGGGATATGTTTTTGCTGAAAATGGTCGTAATAATGCTATCAGAGAGAATGTCTACAAGTTCAAAATATCCCACAGTTTATTTCTCTGACTTGCTTAGAGAATCATCAAACAGTGACATCTTGCAGTTTTGTTGTCCAAATGCAATTTGTATTATTGAGGCAACACTAGCAAAGAATGATGCCCACTCCTAAACTACAATTTGGAGTTAGAAATGTATAGCATCGAAACTTGTAGAGAGTCCGTTCTTTATGGAATGGCTTGATTGGGTGAACCAGAAGCCTGTACCAGATACAAGCGACAACATGGTGTTCCATCATCAGGGTGGGTTTGTAGTGACCTGGGCAAGCTGCGAAGCTTGTTGAACAGATTTAGTGGATCATGCAACAGACCAAAATGGGCATCTGGATCTCCAATTTGTGAGAGACTAACATCAGAAAACCCTAGAGATGGCAGGAGATGATCAGGCCAATCACTATAGAAATGGAAAATGGAGCTGGAGAGCGTGGTTGAAGGCTTGTTCATGAAATCTGCTAAGAGGACTGTGTGGGTAAGAGTACAATTGGCAGCTATGATCTTCAGTACTTCCATGGCATGTGAGTGGGAGAGGTAGTAAAGGATGCCTTCTAGAACCCACACTGTATTCTTCTCTGGGACAAATCCTGATATCTGAAGCTTTTGGAGCCAGTCATTGTCTCTGATATCAGCTTCTACTCTGTTTAGAGATTTTGCTGTCATCTTCGCATGCTGGCAATCATTTGTTGATTCTGTTGCTGCCTGTAGAATAGTGGTTTTCATTTGCAAGACTTCAGGAAAGTCAACCTCAAAAACATTGGTTTCTTTCAAGCAACTTAATCGGTACGCCCTTGCATCCATTCCTGCAATGTAAGAAATTATATTTTGCTCAAAATTTGGTTTACACTTTGAATTTAACTTGGGAATTTGAATAATGAATTTTCTGAATTCTTTTTTGAGTGAAATATGAATGTTCTAAATGGGGGAGGCCAGGGTTCTTGGAAGAAGGCATACTCATTTAATACAACTGCCCAAAATTTAGGTTGATTAAACAAAGTTTTGGTTGAGCACTTGCATGAAGCAATAGTTCCCAACAATTTGTAATGCATATTTTTGCTGCATTTCAATGTTTATGTTGTATGACAATAGCCTTTGTAGAGATGACATGGTTATATTGATTAAGAAATAGACAGGGATTTCTTGTTAATATACATGATTTGTTGTTTTGGAGGAGTAACCCTTGTTATATATACCCAATATTGTTTCTATATGTTTTGCTAAGTGAGATGAACTATAAGTTTGTGCTGTGAAAGTGATATGTGCCTTATAAACTATGATAAGTGCTTTTGTGCCTTTTTGCCTTAGGTGTTTTAAACTGGTGACGTTCCTTGTGTTAAGGCATAATGGATGAAGCACTGATCCAGAAAGAGGAGGTCAATCTGTCAAAAATGACTAAACATGTATTTTGAATTTGGCACTTTTTTTTTTGGACACGTTTTATGTTGGAAGCATTTGTTCGCTACAGGAAAACTTGCACATGACAGCACTTAGAAGGTCATTTTCCAAAACTCTGCAAATAACCTGACTTTTGTTGCATTTATTGGTAAACGTCGTTTAATATGCAGCCTTCAACGTCGTTTCAAATAACATTGTTTAGTCGTAAACCAAAATGATGTCATTCAGCTACATCAAAATTTTAAATGGGTAAATACAACATTGACAAAACAAATTTCAAACCAATATAAGTTAAAAGAAACATAGTTCTAACTTATATTTGTGTATGTCAATACTCAAACCAATCCCTTCGTCATGAAACCTCCATTTCTCCTCCGTTTCCCACTCAGAGATATACTTCTAGACTCTCCCTATCAAGCATACAAAAATAGTGAACACAACTGTTGATCGATATGAAATCAAATGCAGCTTTCACCTTCAAGCTTTCCAATGGAAAGCTATATGTGTGATTCATAGATCTTATTTTCTGTTTTGTTGCTGGGTTGATTTCGATTTATTGGTTTTTATGTATAATCTCAGAGGACATCTTGTCCTCTCTTGGACTCTCATTCTTTTTATTTTAATAAATCCCGTTTGTTTCCAATCAAAAAGAAAAATAAAAAAAAGGTGCCGGCTCCGTCTTCTTCACTCTCTCTCTCTCTCTCTATATATATATATATTTCAATTAGGGTTTCACTTTTGGCTCCTATGAAGTTAATTGATTTAAAGATCCCTTGAGCCGCAATTAGATCAGATCAGTAAAAAAGTAGAGGACCACTGATCTCTTGTTCTTGATTTTGCTTCATATGATCAGAAGCTAAAGCTCAAGGACTCAAAACTCGTTAGGGTTTTCTCTGGTCTCTCTTGGAACTACACAGATCTAATCTCCAATCACATCCGGAAACATCTTTGATGTTTGTGTCCATGTGACACCTTGTTTTGTTTTTATTGGGTTTTGCATTTCGATATATGCTATATGTTGTGTTATACAAGTTTGTTGTGTTGAATTGTTATTCTCTCTCCTTTATCTACCTCATGTTTTTTGGGGACAGAAATGGATCAGTACCAGAGGGTCGAGAAACCAACAGCATAGGTACTCATGGATGGCAATGCGATTTGGATTACGAGTCAGGTCAGGATGCGAAGCTGTATGTTAGTGAATTCTGACGAGGTTTTGTCTCTGTCTAATCACCTTTATTTTGTTAAATATGTATATTGTCTGATAATTAAATTTGTCTATTGGTGTGTTTAAAGTAATTTCATCCCAAGGTTGGGAATAGTTTGCTCACAACGATCTTTTGTCCCAATTTTTGTTTTTATTGCTTTCCCATGGTCAATTCAATGAAAGTAAATGTTCCCAGTGTCCCACATGCATGCATGATTATCTTTTTTGTTAACAAGAGGTCATTTGTAATCTGATTTTTGGTGATATCAAAATTGGCTTTTTATCGACTTCTAAACCCATTGACATAGAATTGGGGTATGGGTTCAGTCCAAAGTTTCAGTAAAAGTTTACAGCATTGACTTTCTAGACAAATAGGGTCCTCTGTATTAGTGCATGTGTTCTATTTTTAAAAATAAAGCCTTTTTAAATCACTTTGGTTAAGAGGTTGGCTCTGTATCTGTTGTGTTTTTTCACTATTCTCAATTTGCCATATGAGTAGCTTATTGACACTAATCTTTATTGCAGGTTGCAAATACAGTGCAAGAACCAATGAATTTGTGAACAATGAGGATATGTTGATGTATAATATCAAAGCTCTAGTTATTTTAATCCAGGTATTGAGTTTTATGTAATGTTAGCTAGAATACAGTTCATATATTAGGCAATTTATTGAGTTACAAAGAGAGATGCCTATGTGATTATTTATACTGCCTGGATAAAGAAAACATGACTTATTTTAACCCATGTTTTAGCATTAATATATTATGCTTGTGTGTGTTCCTTATCATAGTTTCGTTTATTTCTACGTTTCCTTTTGATTCTCTTCATTTTTTCCTGATTGCGATTCTACAGATTGATGGATATCAGGCAGTTCGTAGGAGGAAACATGTTTGCTACTTCTTTTAGACATATAGCCACTGTTTAAGAAGCAAGCTTCAAGAAGAGACGCAAGTTGTATGATTTAGGAATTCGTACAGGTTAATTTTTTAAAATTCTGACTCGGGTTGTAGCCCAAGTGATCTTGTGCCCAAAAAAATAATTAAAAAATAGTGAAATTGACGTGTGCTATTGTATTCACCAACCTGCACCGAGAAGAACAACCTGTGCTGCTCCACCGTAGAAGGAATTGAGTGCGGCTTCAATTTTTGAATCAAACCACATGGTCCTAACAGCAAGAATCACTCCGGAGACTTCCCTAGCATTGGTGAGCCGATCTTTCTTTATCTTTTCATAAAGACTTCTCAGGTACGTCTCTCCTGCGAGTAACTCTGCTAGTGGATCATGAACCACATGATTCCATAATGCTCTTCCGGCAGCTGTCTGGCACGCTGACTGCCGAAGCGAATCCCACTCATTTTCAATACTAGCATGGATCTGTTGGACAGTGTCGGTATATAACAAGTCCGGTAGCTTTAGTTCTGGCCATGACTGGTCTTCAAGCTTGCCATTTTGTTCTTCTGACATGGTTTTTTCTTGTTTGTTTTTTAACAGGTAAGTTGAGAGAGAATGTATGGAATATATAGCAGAAATGGTGTTTGAGGAGGGAAGACATTGGAGGGAAGGGATAAGGAAAAAGAGAGCCACACACAAAACTAATGTCTCACAAAAAAAGCTGAATCGTATCCAGCTTCTTTACCTTAATGAAAAGGGAAGGTATTGAGGAGTCCACGACTACCACACCCACCAATTTCATTCATTCATTCATTCATGTGCTTTCAGCTTTCTCTCTCTAAACCTGTCTATTTTGAGTGGAAAAAGAGAAAATAAGTAATGGGCTCCCCTTGAAATGACCTATCATCACAAGTAAGTGGTTCCCACTCGAGCCTAATCAATTTGAAAGTGTTATAGTATTGTCTAACAAACAAACAAAAAAACAAAGCTGTTATGGAGGGGTTTGTAAATTTTTTATTGTATAAATTTGCATCGGAGTAGTTGGTACAAATTTTTTCTTACATTGTAAGGCAAAATAGTTTATAGTCTTGCTTGGAGTTTGGCTTTTTTAGTGACTTTTTGACTTTTTTAGAGGGTGAAAAAAGTTAATGTGTTTGGAAATATTTTTATTAGTTTTATGAAAAAAAGTGATTGGCTCTTTTGGTAGGTTTTTTTATTTTTTTATTTTAATTTACTTTTTGACTTTTTTAGTGGATTTATTTATTAGTTTATTATTTTTTATATTTTAAATGAGACTAAATAAGTTGAAAAAAAGCTTATTATTGAGAAGTTGGGAGGTCTATTTAGTTTTTAATTTCTAATTGTCAATTTTTAATTTGTTAGAGTGTCTGCTTCAGTTCAACAAATTTTGAGTCAAATTATATTCCAAAATCTACTTTTGCTATTTTAACTAATCACTTTTTTAGTACTGGCTGTATTAAACTATCTATTCTAATAAAATATTTTTCTTATTGTATTTGTTATTTTATTATTATTATTTTTTTTTATTAAATTGATAAGGAGTCACACAAACAATTCTTTAAAAAAAAATAAAAAAATGCCATTGACCGGTTGACTAGTTTGTCGACTGGTTAGACTAATTTTGGTCATTTTTCTTTTTCTACTACAGGCACTCACGGAACATTTTGTAGGATATCTGGGAGGATATCTAGGTGGACGATCGGTTTAAAGATTTTGGCTCAGTTTTGTTTTAGAAAATATAATAAAAAATAGAATAGCCAATGAACAGTGGCTCAACAAAGTTGTTGAGTAAATGTAGCAAATATAAATAATAGCTAGCTATAGAATTAGTTGAGGCTGATGGAGCACAAATTTTTGATTTTGCGCTATTGAAGAGCGCTTGATACTGATGTTCTTAGAAGTTGTATCAGATAGGTTTTAGGTACTCTTGTAAATTGTAGGAGCCAGCTAGTTTGTATACGGAGAAATACTGGGTTGTATACGGAGAAATATTGTGCGTCATTGTCGGATCTAATATTATCCATTGTAGGTAGTGAATAATTGCTCCTTGTCTACTCATTTGGGGTAAGTTTTATTTTATTTTATTTTTTGAGGAAGGGGGTGAGTTGTCTACAATGGGTGATGGGAAGGGTTCAGTTGGGGGCTGGTTCACTGCTGCAGAGTTCATTTGTTTTTGTATTCTTCTTCCTAGCAAGCTAGACAATGATTGAGCCCTAGATTGATGTTTTGCACCCACTTGAAAAATTCAACAATGCTACAGACTCCCAGTACGGACGACTTCCACCGACTCCCAGTGCCACGTGTCGGCCTGGGATTGGCCGAAAACACAAAAAAAAAAAAAAACTGTTTTTTTTCCCACCAATCACGGGCGACCCCCAGCACCCCCAGCTGGGGGTCCAAGTCATTTTTCTGAAAAATTATAGCAAAAATCAATTTAAGGGAACTGGTTGTCCTGTAGAAATGAATATGAAGTTGTCTATATCTCAAAATTCCCATTGCATACTAGTACATTAACTATAGCATGAAAGCTCAAAAGTGTAATGCTATATTTGGTAGGAGATAAGAGATGGAAAGAAAGGAGAAAATAAGACACAAAATGAATTATTTACTCTTGTTTGGTTGGGAAGAAAGTAGAGAGAGTTAAGGAAAAAGTTTTTGTATTTGGGGCACCGTAAGAATTAAACGTTGCCATTAATTAATTAATTATTTTTTGGGTTTATGTATTGAAGATATTTTTTTTTTGTAAGGATGTAAATTTTTTAAAATGTTTCTTAGTTGGATTCTTTTCTTTTTCTTCCTACTAATGTTGTCTTTGATTATAAATTTGGATAAGAATTTGAAAAAAGAAAGAAAAATGGAGAAAAACTTTAATTTATATTTTCTTCACATTGCCTTAACCTTTTTCCCTTGCAAAATATGCCTCAAATTCATGATCCAAACAAACTAAATCAACCACAAAAGAGAAATAAAATTAGAATTCTCTCTTCGTTCATTTTCCCTCCTACCAAACTTACCATATTAATGAAAATGAAAACAAAAATGATTGGTAATGGGTTAGCTTTGGGTGCTTACAAATGGGAAGAGTATAAGCATAATTAAATTATCAACATTGTTGGTTACGTCGTTACAATGAATGCATGAAAGTGATGTATAAGTAAAAATTAATGAAGTTAATATGATTATAGTTTTTTTTTCTAGGGTTATGTGGTCCAATTCGCAATGATCTATTCACTAATCATAGGATAGTTTAATCTATGGTTTGAAATTTATAATTCATCTTTGAAATTGTCCCATTCTACTATAGTTAATACATTTTTTTTTTCATTTCTAATGAAATATCAAAGTAAAAATTAATGTGAGAGAGATTTAAGATATAAAATTTATTTTAAATGAGTGATATATATCTATTCTATTATTAAAAGGGAACAACAATTTTGGTGTCATAAAGCCACTCCTGAGAAATTTTTTCCAATTTTTCCTAAAATGACCTTAACTTCTTATCCTTACATCAATTTTAATTAAGGGTAAAATGATAAATTAAAACAACCAATTCTACTTTCCCACTTTCTACTCCACATCTCCTTATTGAAATGTTCTGAACATCTTCATTGCATTTTGCATTCGTTTTGATTGAACTTCACTGTATTTTGCATTCAAAAGTTCTAAAAGTTCTCTTCTAAAAGCATCCTATTGATATGTGATTGGTTGTATGTTTCTATTGTTGTACCAATTGTGTGATTAAATACAAATAGATTCATAAATAATTATATTCACCCAAAAAAAAGATTCATAAATAATTCAGATTGCAGAACATAAAACATGTTGAATATACTAGTTGAACATAATTACATAACAAACTAAAATGACAAAAAAAAAAAAAAAAGAAAAAAAAAAGAGCAAGCCGAATCCTGCACTAGACACTGTCCTTAAAACAGATTCGCCACTTCACCGGTTGAGTGCTAGCGGTTGTTCGACGTTTGTCTCTCAAGATACGATGGTTGGATCAGCTACAACAATGCACTAACTGAGTAGCTTCGGCGAACAGAACTTTGATAGAACTCTCTCACTAGGAAGAATATAAAATCTAGAGAAAACTTTGGAAGACAGAGAGGAGAAAACTTTCTAGGTAAAAAATTGAAGGAG
The DNA here is from genome assembly GCA_025200525.1 of Camellia lanceoleosa. Lineage (NCBI taxonomy): Eukaryota > Viridiplantae > Streptophyta > Magnoliopsida > Ericales > Theaceae > Camellia > Camellia lanceoleosa. Next base: position 32,502,091 of record CM045766.1, read on the forward strand.
AAGTGTCTCCTTTTATAAACATGGAGGGAGAAAGGAAAAGGCTCCGGCCATTAAAGCCCCTCACAAATGCAAAAAGGAATTCTGTATTAAACCTGCAAAACTACTGGAATAATTCACCATCATTATAGAGGAGTTACACACATATTATACATCTGTGTAATGTATATAATTTTGCAGCCTACAACACTAGCTTGGCCCAAAGAGATTAAGATGAATGGGCCAAGCCCAACCCTTACACTCAATCCATTCCAGCAAGCCTTAAGCCTCAAGTCTCAAGCCTCAAGCCCAAGCCCTAAGATCCACAATCCACGACCCACGACCCATGGATTATGGACCACAGACCCAGCCCGGGCACGTGTGGCAATTTTTTCATAACCAACTTGGACCATAATCTTGGCCCAAGTCCATCCTTAAAGCATCCATAACTTCCTTCTTTTAGAAAATTTGGATGCCCCAAAGGGCTCACACCCTTAGGCAAAAAATAGGATTTAAATATCCATCAATGCTCTTCTCTACAATCAATGTGGGATACAAGATTTTACACCTTTCTCAACTCCTCTTTCATAAGGCTAACTTAATGAGTCAATTTCTCGTTCAAATCTTAATGGTTTTTGGTCATTCTTTTTGTGGTGTAAAGATTTCATTACAAAGAATCTAAATTCACTTTAATCCACCTCAATTGAGAATTGGCACCCACTTTAATATTGCATTAAAATCACTAAAAAATCATTATTTTTCAACAATCCCCCATATGAATAAAAATTGACCAAATAACAACAAACAAACAACGCTTAACAATAAAGACTCGGAGATAGTGCAACGAAATAACCTTGGCATCGGAAAGGGTAGCTTTTGGTTTTGAACCCCTCCTAGTGAAGTCTATCGGATTTACTGGCTGCCTAGTTAACACGAAGTTTTGAACTATTTTTCCGTTTATGTAAACCATGACAACAAACCTCACACAGGAATTATTCCAACCATCGTTCTATTCTCACTGTTATGTCCGGTTTAGCCCTGGAACACTAGCCTAGTTTAGTGAGTGGTTTAAAGAATTAGGCCCTGTCAATTCTTATTGAAGCGACCCCATTTCATACTCACATAGTTGACTCTACTTGAGTATCTTGCTATACTCAGCTCAACATACTAGAGTCATTAAAAGCTTAGCTTAACCTTTACATTTGTAGGTACCACTAATAAAAATAATGGCTGGAGGTTTTAACCTCCTCAATGACATACCACTGTTCTACGCAATTAGGTTATTCTATTGAACCTAGATCTTGGGATCTCCAATCAACTAGGTTAGGTGTCCATTTCGGTAACAACTTACACTAAAGGCCTTAAACTCATTCCTTCTGACGAATTCTATACATGCTCGATTTAACCCTTTGGTTAGCGGATACGTAATGTTATCCTTAGACTTTACATGGTCTAAAGTGACGACTCTGTTTGAGAGTAGTTGTAGTATGGAATTATGTCTATGCCGGATATGTCTAGACTTTTCATTATACATACTATTCTGTGCTCGTCCAATCGCCGATTGGCTGTCATATTGAATACAGATGGCTGTCACAGGTTTCGACCAACGTGGAATATCCTCAACAAACTGGTGAAGCCATGCAGCTTCTTCAATTTCTTTATCCAAAGAGATTCCATCATTGATCTCGATATACACGTTTGCTTAGAAGATTTCCAAGACACGGTTGTCCCTCTGAGGGTAAACATATAACCACTAGTGGATTTGGAGTCCTTTATATCAGATATCCAATTAGCGTCACTATACCCTTCTAGTACTGCTAGGTATCTGGTATAATGCAGCCCATAACCCCAGGTGTAGCATAGATAACCTAATACCCGCATAATGCTCCTCCAATAAATAGCATTCGGATTACTCGTATATCTACTAAGCCTGCTAACAAAGTAGGCTATATTCGGCCTTGTACAACTCATCAGATACATTAAACTTCCAATGACCCGAGAATATTATAGTTGAGAGACACTCTCACTATTATTCTTAGTCAAGTGTAGACTCAAGTCTACCGGTGTCCTAGATACACTTGTATCCAATTTACCAAATTTCTCAAGTATTTTCTCAACATAATGAGATTGAGAAAGTATAATACCATCAAATGTTCTAGTAATCTTAACACCCATAATTACATTTGCAAGACTCATATCTTTCATGTCAAACTTGAAGTTTAACAATCTCTTAGTAGTTCTAATCATTTCATCATTACTACCAACAATGAGTATGTCATCTACGTATAGACACAAAATGACACAACCTCTGTCAGTGTCTTCGACATATACGCATTTGTCACACATTGATTTTGAACCTATTTGACAAAATAGCATTGTCAAACTTCTCATGCCATTGTTTAGGAGCTTGCTTCAAACCATACAATGATTTGACAAGCTTACAGACTCTTATTTTGTCATAGAGTTGAAGACCCCTTGGGTTGCTCCATGTAGATTTTTTCATCTAAATTTCCATTTAAGAAAGCTGTCTTTACATCCATCCGATGTATTGCCAGACCACGTAAAACTGTTATCGCAATCACAATGTGAATGGATGTAATCCTTGTCACATGTGAATACATATCAAAGTAATCCAGGCCTTCTCGCTTCATGTATCCTTTGATAACTAGCCTAGGTTTATACTTATCAATTGATCCATCCGCTTTTATCTTTTTTCTAAAGATCCATTTATTCCCCAAGGCCTTATTGTCTGGGGGTAGATCAACTAACTCCTAAGTATGGTTTTATAAGATGGAATCAATATCACTTTTAATTGCTTCTTTCCATAAAGGACCTTTAGGTGAAGTCACAACTTCATGGAAAGTTTGAGGTTCTCTCTCTAACATATAAGTCAAGAAGTTCGGACCAAAGGACTTTGCAGTCTTAACCCTCTTACTCCTTGGCTCATCTACTTCCTTAACTTGATCATCGACTTGATCATTGACTTGATTATCTATGTGATCATCTACGTGATCATCTATGTGATCATAGTCATCTTCAACTTCTTTCATGGAACTCAAAACCCCTTCTCAGAGACGATGAGGAAATACATCCTCAAAGAAATATGCATTTCTTGATTCCATGATAGTATTCTTGTGTATATCTAGAGTAGCAGCTTTAAACACAAGAAATCGATATGCACTACTATTATGTACATAGCCAATGAATATACAATCCACTGACTTCAGTCCTATCCAAACCCGCTTGGGTGTAGGTACCGCCACTTTTGCAAGACACCACATTCGTAGGTATTTATATGAAGGCTTGTGGCATTTCCACAACTCATATGGAGTCTTGTCTACATTCTTTCTATGTATTCTATTAAGAATGTAATTCGCAGAGAGAATTGCTTCCTCCCACAAGTTCTGTGGCAACCTAGAACTTATCAACATTGCATTCATCATTTCTTTTAACGTCCTATTTTTCCACTCAACAACACCATTTGACTGAGGAGAATAAGGCGCTGTGGTTTGGTGAATAATCCCAAATTGAGCACAAAGCTTAGCAAACGGGGATTCATACTCACCACCACGATCACTTCTTAAAGCCTTAATCTTTCGGCTTAGTTGATTCTCAACTTCATTCTTGAAAAGAATAAATTTATCAATTGCCTCATCTTTGCTTTTAAGCAAATATACATAATAGTATTTAGTGCAATCATCAACAAAAGTGATGAAATACTTGTTGTCACCACATGATTGTATGACTTTCAAGTCACACAAATCACTATGCACTAAATCTAAAGGCTCGGTACCTCTTTCAATAGAATGAAAAGAAGTCTTTGTCAATTTTGCTTCTAAACAAGTTTCACACTTGTGATTCGGATTAATCTTGAAAGATGGTATATGATTTAATTTGATTAATCTATGCAAAGAGTCAAAATTTACATGACCCAATCTACCATGCTATAAATTAGGGGACTTAAGTATATAATAAGAAGAAGAAGCTTTCTCATTAATTTTCGGGACAAGAGTCATTACATTGAGCTTAAACATACCGTCCAACATATACCCTTTCTCCACATAAACCTCGTTCTTGGTCAACACAACCTTATCAGTCTCAAATACCTGTAGATACCCCATTTTGACCGACCTTAAGACTCAAACGTCATCGATTGAGCACTCGGTGATGGTGCATGTTGTGCTCGTTTCGAGTCTCCGGAGTTTTGGCTGAGAGCTTTGCCTCTAAGCCTCTAAACTCTTTTGTGCTTCAGCTCGGTTTGTGGACCGAATCTTGTTTTCTCTTCTTGAAGGGAGGGAGAGGTCTTGTAGACCATATCTTTGTGGTTGTAGACCACTTTTCCCGTTTGGAGACTAGTTTCCGGTTTTTGGAGCCTTTGGTCGCGCGCCTTGTCTCGGGACCGCTTAACGTTCTCCGTTTGTCGTGGTTTTTAAACCACACCTTGTTGCCTCTGCCTAGAGGAACACTGTGGTCCGGGAGACCACTTTTGTGGTTGCATACCATTTTTGGTGCTCGACAGCTAGTTTTCGGGGCTTTCGGCCGTGTGCTTTGCCTCCGGATCTCTCGTCTTGTACCCATTTTAGTTTGTTTTTGGTACAAACCTTTTTTTCCTTGTTTAGAAGGTGGTACAAGGGTGTGAGACCACTTTTTCTCCTTGGAGACCACTTTTCCTTCTGCCAGCCAGTTTTCTGGTCGGATAACTGGCTTGCTTGGTCTTTAGGCCACATTTTCTGGTCGGCCACCACACCACTAGCTTTCTTTCATGCCCTGGACTCTCTCCCACCATAGCCGACTAGTTTGTGTCTTGGAAGACCACTTGAAGTGGTCAGCCGACCACTTCAAGTAGTCGGCTGCTTTTTGGCACCTTTTTGGAGATATTTTCCTCTAATTGGCACAGCTGGAGGGCTTTAGAGCTATCCTCCATTTTTGGGGCTTAGCTTCTCCAAGAAGCTTTACCTTTTAGTTTCTATAAGAGGGAGGCTCCTCCTCCCTCCTCTAGGTTCAGAAAAAAATGGGCTGAGAGTTACAGATATAACTTTGTATCTATCTTGCCTTTGTTCTTCATTTTATGCTTCAAAAGTGTTATTTTGTCTTAGTTTAACACACAAACACACACTCAAACACTTTCCTTTGGTTGCTAAGGTGCTAAGGGGTTGTTTTTGGTGTTCTTGGACTGGTTTAAACTCAAAGAACTTGCTGGAGTTGCAGTTGTAAAGGAGGTCTTCAAGGGTGAGCATTTGACCTTTAAATCCCCCTTTCTTGCTTAAGCTTTTAGCCCTTCTTGCATACGTTTTTAAGCTTAACTCTTAACTAGAAAAAGTTCTATTTTTCCATGCTTAAAATAGTTGTTTAAGGTCTCTTTTTCGTTTGGGGTGATTTACCCCCTCTTAGGCCTTGTTTTGAGCCATCCCTTGAGGCTCTTGTTGAAGCCTTTGCATGACCTTTCTACCACTAAAATCTAGAGGATTTTCAGTGGTGGAAAGGTGGTTTTGGTGTCCTAAATAGGAGAGAGTCATCCCCTCTCCTTGTGTTGTGTTTACTAGCTTCATATGCCTCATGTTTGAGCACCTTTGATAAGCTTGTGTTAGCTTGTTCTTAGCTAGTATTTGTGGTTATTTTGCTGAGGCATACCACTTTTTTTGCTCAGTTTGGTCACTCCATGCATGGTTAATACACTTGTAGTGTAAATCACACAAACTAGCTTTGTATGCTTCATGAAGTAGCATGTCATCCTAGCTTGTTTTCTTTCCATTTTAGCATGTTTTAGGTGATGTTTTGCCATGTCATGACTCTGTTTTGGTTTGGTTTGGTTTGGTTGGCCCTTGCATGCTCCATGCACTTGTAATGCAATTCCATGAAATAGCCTAACATGCATCATGTTGTAACATATCATTCTAGCATGATTTTGGCTTAACTTAATGAAGCTTTTGTCCATGTTTTAACATGCTTTAGCTCTAATTTTGGTGGTTTTGGTCATGCATGACTTGCTTTGTATAGCAATGGTTCAATCTAGCTTGTTAGCTTTGTGTATTGAGTCTTCTAACATGCATTACTTGGATTATTTTAATGATTTGGAATAATTTATTATGTGATTTCAGTCCATGTTTCATGGCCATGCATTCATATTTTTCATTCAATGAATGTGTTGGAGGGTTTCCCCCTCTATGCCTTAACATGAACCATTGCGTATGCCTTCATGCCTTAGCTTGTGAGCCATCATTTCAGTGCTTATTTGGGGTTATTTTGCCATGATATAACTCTGATTTTTGTTAATTAAGTTGTCCCATGCTTGGTCTTAATAGGTGTAGTGTAATCCACCTTATTTGCCTTGTATGCACCATGCCTCATGCTCACCATGCTAGCTTGTTTTGGCATCCTTCCATACATGTTTTAGACTCATTTTGACATGTTCTAGGACTATTTTGAGTTGCCTTGGTCACATGCTTCATGTTTTGTATGCTTGTAGTACAAATGCTCTTGCTTGCCTCAAGCTTTGAGCACCATTGCATGCTTTATTTGTGTTGTGTACATGATTTGGCATCACTTAACATGACATTTCAGAGCATTTAGCATTGCCATATTTCTACCTCAATCATGCTTTAAATGCCTTTGAGTGTTATGTATTGTTGCCTAGTTTATGCCTTAGCTCGTATGCTTGCATGTCTAGGCCTTTGAGCCCTCGTCTCAGCATGTTTAGGTCCTTATTTTGACCTACTTGAGCTCTATCCATGCTTAGTTCATGCATTTGTGCCATGTATTGCATGCCTCCTTTGTAGTCCTCTTTACTAGCTTCATGCTTTAAGGACCCTAGCATGCCATACTTGTGTTGTTTGAATGATTTAGCATCATTTCTTACCTCATTTCAGTGCACTTAGTGTTGCTACACTTCCATGCTTTTTCACTCTTTAAGTGTTCTTGAGAGTTGCAACTTAGTGCCTTAATTGGTGAGCCAATTGGCATACATGCTTGTATGTGTTTTCGGTGCCTTCATTTTAGCATTATGGCCTCTGTTTTGGCATGATTGAGATCTACCGACATTCAGTTCAAGCCCATTGAGCATTGTGTATGCCATGTCACATCGCACCGTGCATGTTATGTTGTTGTTTGAATTGCGCATGCCATGCTCTTGATTCGCCTTATGTATGCCATGATCATATTGCATTGAGTGTGCCATGATATTCATTGCATTGAGTATGCCATATTAGTTCATTATATTTGTGTATGCCATGTCCATTTGCATTGTATATGCTAGTTGCATTGTATCATGTTGTTTGCATGCTTATTTTGCCTTGCATTGAGTATGCATGTCCCTAACATTGATAAGTTGCCCTTGTTGCATTGCATTGTGTATGCATGCATTGGCATTGTTTGCATGTCATTAGTTTTGTTAAGTTGATCATGTCACTTTGCATCGAGTATGCCATGTAGTTGCATTGTCTATACCATGTTGTTTGCATTGTGCATGCTTATGTTTCCTTGCATTGAGTATGCATGCCCTTAGCATTGGTAGTTTGATCATGTTGCCTTGCATGTTGTTTGCATGCTTGTCCCTTACATGTTGTTTGCATGCTTGTTTCATTGCATTACATTTTTGCATACTCCATGTTACATTGCATTGTGCATGCCATGTTATGTGTTGCATTGTGTTTGGAATAGGTGTTAGTCCAAACACGGAAAAGATGGACGTTTCATACTTAAAGTGATGACACGTGCCTCAATTCTCGGTCGCCGACACTCTTGATCATACATGATAGAGTTTTAGGCTTTATGTGTTTACTTGTGCATTCATTTTCATATTGAATTATGCAACTTCGCCTCTCGGTCATCATGCATTGAAATGTGCGATTAGTGGCCCGAGGGTCGAGAATCGCACTCCCTTGAGCTCATGACATAATAGGGAGGGTAGTTGTGCACACATATCTTGCATTGCCATGCCCTTTCTTGCTCTCTGCACAAAGAAATTGGAATTCTGACAAGAATAACCGGCCGGCTAGAAAAATTATTGGCCGACCACTTTTCTGGTTTTTCAACAACCAAAAGTGGTCGGCAGGTGTCTAGAGAGACCAAAAGTGGTCGGCCACCCTCCCACAGGACTCCCAAGGTGAAGTTTCAACTTTTTGGAGCTTGGTGCAAGTTTTTTAGAACAAATGAAAACAGAGGCAAATCGGGGCATCGCATTGGATTTCCGAACAAGGCGACCGAGCATGCATCCAGCCTTCTCCCTCTGAGAACCTCCTGTTTTACTGCTTTCCTTAGCTGCCATGCTTAGATAGCTTACTTTTGCTTTGGTTTGTACTTTAATTAGTTAATGCATTAGCTATTCAATTTGTTTTGTAATAATTAGTTAATTAATTGTGTTGTAATAATTAGTTTAATTAGCTTAGATTAGTTAGTTAGCTTCTTTGTTCGGTCCCTCCATCGAGAGGGTGTATTATTGTAATAAGCGTGTGTGTGTGTGATATATGTCTTCCAACCCCCATTTCTTTCTCACTTTTACTTAACCGCTTACAATGGTTAGTTTTAGGGCATATTTCGATTAGCATACCTTATACTTGCATGCGTGCATCATTCATCTGTATTGCATGCACCGGGCTCGACGCATCATACTAATTGCATTGTATTTTTAATACATTTACTTGAATACGTGTTTAATAGCATGTACCAAATTGCATTTCACATGACACTCTTAGGATAGCTGAGTCTATCTTGGTTGCATTTTTCGCATGTGTTACATTAGCCATCTTAACATGAACTAGGATCATGCATGATTTCTAACTAGTTCTTTGTTTTTGGCTCGGAGTACACTGTGAGTGTTTATGCTTTAGCATGCTGCATGTGTGTTATTGACTGCCATGAAAGCATGCTTGCCATGAGGCTAACTGCTTAGCTGATATTAACTGCCTGAATGCCTGTGGGTGAAGGTTGGATTACCTGAATTGGAACAATTCATTGAAATCCGCATTTTAGCCTACTTGCGAGTAGCAAACTTCAAACCGTTTTCAAACGAACATGCAATGTTTCATTCCAAATTAGGCGATCTAGTCTACACTTGTTTGCTGTGCGCATCACATAGTAAGATTAACTAATTAACCGGAATAAGAACACATGTGTTTTCAAAAACAAGATATCATGCTTAGTATAGGCCGATCTTTGATCGGGCGAGCGAGAGTGCTCATTACATGACCTTCCCCAATCGTACCTAAGTTCCTGAGCCGAGGCAACTTTGGTGATGACGGACACGTGGCCTTAGGCACGAGTCAGGATTTCCTAAATTCTCCCAAAACAAAATATTTAGGTGGCGACTCTATATCTGGAAAAGCAGTCCATGTTTGGCACTTCTTTATAAAAATTAGTTTTTCAAAACGACTTGCCGGATTTGGACTCTTTAGTGATTTATCGGTCTCACATCACACATTGTGAGATTAGATTCAGAACCGTGACATTTGGGTCCGAACTGTAGGAAGCCCAATGGACAAAACAGAATCCCGCGCCATTTTTCGCGTGCAGAGCTTAGGACATTCGGGGCGCGTCTACAACCATACGGAAGCTATATACCCTTTCCTACATCGTTTAGAGTCAGCTATTTTATTGAAGTCATCTTCAGGACCACCTTGCCCTTTCCCTCAACAGTTGAGGTGGCAGAATTCCCTATGAACAACTTCTCACCGTTTGAAACCGGTTCGAAGGTTGTGAACATCTTCTTCTCCACATAGGTGTGGCGAGTGGCCCTAGTGTCCACCCACCATTCCTTCGAGTTGGACCCCACCATTCACTTCAGTCACGGCAGCTGCTAGATGCATGTCATCCACATCTTATGAAAGATCCTCTATCTCAGCCATGTGAGCCCGGCTTTTATTCTATGGAGGATACTTCTTGTAAGGCTTCTTCTTCTTACGACAATCGACTGCCCAATGCCCATCGCTTCCACAGTTGAAGCATTTTCCATTGAACCTAAAAGTAGGTTCCTACGGCTTGTAGAACGGCCTCTTAGAGACACCGCCTCTCACCCCCAACTTTGAGCTTTTGCTTGTTGGTGGTTTTTTCTTCATCCCCAAGGATTGGCCATGCTCAACCACATTTGCTTTCACTGTGGACGTACTCCCCCATTTCTTCATGTTGTCTTCCTCAATTCGGAGTCTGACAACGAGGTCTTCAATTGTCATCTCCTTTCGTTTGTGCTTCAAGTAGTTCTTGAAGTATTTCCAACTGTTAGATAGCTTCTCAATCAGTGCAGCTGCTTGTAATGATTCGCTTAGAAACATTCCCTCTGCATGAATCTCATGCAGAATTACTTGTAACTCTTGAACTTGACTGATTATAATTTTTGAGTCCACCATCTTGAAGTTTAGAAACCAGCCAACGACAAATTTCTTTGCCCCAGCATCTTCAGTCTTGTACTTCGTGTCCAAAGCATCCCACAGCTCCTTTGCCAACTTGACATAAAACACGTTAAATAATGAATCTGCCAAGCCATTCAGAACATAGCTTCGGAAAAGGAAGTCTGACTGCTTCCAAGCACCTAGAGCTATGAGCTTCTACTTGTCTTGCTCATTCTTTTCCACACTTGGTGGATCTTCACTCAAAAACCTCGCAAGGCTTAAAGTAGTCAGGTAGAACAGCATTTTCTATTGCCACCTTTTAAAATTCACTCCTGTGAACTTCTCCGGGTGCTCGTGATAGTTGAGTGGGCTTCCCGAAATAGCAAGAGCAATAATAGGATTGACCATAGAGGTCACAACAGTAGGGGTTAGCAAGCTAGTTGCCCCAGGGTTCTGATCCCCATCAACATTAGCAGCAGCAGCAGCATTGGTGACAGTTGCCATTTTTGAAAAATACAACATAATTTCACTTTTTGTGTTTCCAGAAATTAAACTTAACACTAGAAAATTCCACAGTTGAAAATTTAATTCAAAACTAGTCTAACCACTTAACTTAGAATCGAACATGATCAGGAATGCTCCTAAGAAAACTGGAGGGGGCACATTGGTCCCACTTAAAACCCAATTACCCTTTTGACAAAACTTCCAAGAGCATGTTGACTCTTAGTCCATGGGAAACAATTTTTAGAATTAAGGTTTCCAAGGGGAACTAGGTTAAAACAAACCAAGGTCCAAACTTACAACTAATTTAAAAATTGCTAACCAAATTACAAGTAATGTAAAACAATTGCTACAACCATTACAAACAAATAAAACTTGATTTCACATATTGGGAAATAACCATAACTAAAGTCCAAGCAAAAAATTGCTTCAATTCTATAAAGACAGCAACCAATCCATAAGGATTTCAATTAGTCCAAAATTGTTTTCCATGCTTAGGTATTCCTGTTCAATATAAAGGTTAGTAGTCCAAACATTTTTGTTTTGACATCCCAAATACTATTCATTTGATTTTGTATTTGTTTTTCCAATCCCTTTCGTATAGGCATTCCTGTAAAGAAAGTTAGTAGAAAAACACAAGAAAATACACACCAAACAATCTACAAAAACTGTAAATATAATAAATTACTTAAAACCATCTAGCAAACTATTTAATAATAAAATTAATTAATCAATTAAAATACTAGATGAGTTACAAAAATAAATCTATAACTCTAGGAATTAAATTAAAAGTTAATAGTCAAAGTTATATATAAATTTAATTCACAATGAACATGGAAATAAATATAGACAAGGTACATAATTAAAATTTATAACTCCACAATTAAATTAAAATATGAATAGGCAAGAGTTAAAAAATAAACCTTTTAATTGGCAAGAGTTATTACACATTAAACATGTACATAATTATAGACAAGTTACAAAACTTTATAACTCCAAAACCTTCAATTAAAATTTTAAACACTATGAGTTATGTAAAATTGTTACAAAACAATGATCATGAAATAATTCTAGCAATTAACATGCAAATAATTCTAGAGATTAAATCATGTAAGAAAACTAAAAGGTAGAAAATACTTAACATGTCAAACTTGCATAATTTACAATCATTGAATTTCCAAGAAAGAAAAAAAACAATGGACTTAATAGATATAAAATTGAATATCTATAGGCATGCGAATTATATTGAAGATGAACAGGATATATAAAAAACTGAAATAGTGGGCACAGTGGTCAAAAGGAGCATGCAAATTATAGCGATCCCGGTTTTAACCCGACTATTGTGGTACTCTAGTCTCGGGTTTAATATTTTCATATTGTTGTTTACCTCTTTCTTCCCTCGTATCTCTTTGAAATTGGCTTTGGAGTTATAGCGATTCCAGTTTTGATCCGTCACTTGTTGTGTTCCTGACTCAAGTTTCATGATTCAATATTGTTGTTTATCTCTTTTTCCCTTGTTATTCCTTGGATTGGTCATTTGGATTGTAGTTGTGTGTTTGGAACAGGTTTGTTACTTGGTTTTCAAACCTTGTGTTGCTCAGAATTTTAGTCATCCACTCGAGTGGCCCTTCTTACGCTCGAGTGGGATTTACAAACTCTCAGTACTTTGCATATCTGCAAAAGTACTGGAGGGGTGTTTTCCATGCTCGAGTGGCGTTTCCTATGCTCAAGCAGGTGGGCGCTCGAGCGGCCATTTCATGTGCTCGAGAGTTGGTTTGTTGTCTGCAAAACTTCTGGATGTGTGTTTTCTACGCTCGAGCGGCGAATTCTTGCGCTCGAGCGATGAGCATTCATTGTGTCTTGGCGCTCGAGTATCTTTTATTATGCTCGAGCAGAACCAGGGCCGACCCTGACCTAAGGTAGGTAAGGCTTATGCCTTAGGCCCCAAATTTTAGCCCAAAAATAGGACTCCCAAATTTAAAAAATTGTTATAGGCCCAACCTTTTTCTTTTTCTTTTTTTTTTGTTTTTTTTTTTTTGTTTTAAGATCCATTTAAAGGGGCCCAAAATGTTTTAGTGGGCCCATATATAATTTAGCCCATATTTATTTATAAATGTGTTTGGCCTATATTTATTAAAATGAAAAAAAAACAAAAAAACAAAAAAAGTGTTTGGGCCCAACCCAAACCATACATACAATATACAACATCACTTTAGTGCACTACTAGTCTGCTTCTGCTTTTAATCTCTCTCTTTAACGAAGTGATGAAATGAAGACGGAAGTATGTACACCAAGTTGAAGGTAGAAACAGAGCACACCATTGTGAGCGACTCACTCTCTCTCTCTTTCACACACTCCTCCAGCGACTTACTCTCTTTCACACACACTCTCTCTCATTATCAAATTTTATTAAATAAAGTTGCCCTAATTTTTTTTCTATATTCTTTCTCTATCAGTTAGTGGAATAATAAATTTGCCCTAATTTTGTTTTTACCTTTTTTACCTTCTTTTTTTTTTACCTAGGTATAAATCAATTTTAATTGAATAATTTTTTTGCCCTAATTTTGTTTCATTAAATTATTTTTTTATAATTTATTTGCTATCAGATCAGTGGATTGTGATTTGTAGATTAAAGTGTTTGTAATTTGTGGATTGATTTGAAGTGTTTGTGATTATAGCCATGTTTCCTAGGAACTATAGTTCTGGAAATGAAAAGAGAAAGAAGATGATGAAAGTAGAACAATTAATTCAATCTCAATCGGGAGCACTTGATAAATATTTTGGTACCAAGAAACAAGTAGATATTTCGGGTTCAAATGACAATGATGATGAAGATTTGGTAATTAAAGAACCTACTCATTGTGTGAATAATAATGAGAATGATGATTTGGTGATTGAACAACCTAGTGAACATATGAATGAGAATGAGAATGAGAATGAGAATGAAGATTTGGGGAATGTAGAATCTAATGAAAGTGAAGATGTCAATGTTGAATGTGGACCTCTAAACATTTATGACCCTCGTAATTGGGACAAGAATGATCAAAATTTAAGGGATTTATTAGTTGAAAGAGGTCCTATAAGAGGTAATTATGTGAATTTTCCCCTAGATGACAAAGATAGGCATTTTTCTTCTACATTTTACATGCGACAGTTACAAAATGAAGAGAAGCAGGATAGGAAGTGGCTAGTATATTCAGATGCTTCAGACAAAGTGTTTTGCTTTTGTTGCAAATTGTTTAAGCAAGATGGGAACAATATTCATTTGGCTACTGATGGATTGAAAGATTGGAAGAATATGGGCAACAAGCTTAGAAGTCATGAAACTAGTAATGAGCACTTTATTTGCATGAGCAAATGGATTGAATTGGAAAGTAGATTGAAGAAGAATGAAACAATTGATAGAAGTGTTCAAGAACAAATCAACAAAGAGAGAGAATACTGGAGACAAGTGTTACTAAGGATAATTGCTATTGTGGTCACTCTTGCTAAAAATAATTTAGCTTTTCATGGAGACAATGAGAAGATTTATCAAGAAAGAAATGGAATCTTTTTAAGCTTAATTGAAATGCTTGCCAAATTTGATCCAGTAATGCAAGAGCACATTCAACGTATTCAAAGGAGTGAAATTCATTACCATTATTTTGGTCACAAAATCCAAAATGAATTGATACATATGTTAGCGAGTGAGATCAAGAGTATGATTGTGGAAAGAATCAAAGAAGCGAAATATTTTTCAATTATTCTTGATTGTACTCCAGATGTTAGTCATGAAGAACAAATGTCTCTTGTGATAAGATGTGTAGATGTTTCAACTAGTCTGATAAAGGTAAAAGAATTCTTTTTAGAATTTTTGAAGGTGGATGATACATCAGGGTTGGGACTTTTTAATGTACTTAGAGTTAAATTCTACCGATGATGAGTGCTTGAAGACTTATTGTGCTAATCTTGAAGACTTTTTGAAGCATGATGGACTTATGGATGTTGATTGGAGATATTTATTTTCTGAGTTGAAAGTCTCCAAAAAAGTTTTGCCAAAAGAAATCAATAGGCTAATTGAGGTGATGAATTATTTGAAATTGATGGATGGTTGTTTTCCAAATGCCTGGATTGCGTATAGAATGTTATTGACTATTCCAGTTACTATTGCCTCCGGAGAAAAAAGTTTTTCAAAGTTAAAATTGATCAAATCCTACCTTCGATCAACAATGTCACAAGAAAGATTGAATGGATTAGGTATATTGTCTATTGAAAAGGATTTGGTAGATAAATTAGATTATACAAACTTAGTTAGTGATTTTGCAGCTAAAAATGCAAGAAGAGTAGTATTTAAGTGATCGTTGGGTTAATTGTAAACTGGATATTGCTAAACTATAAAGCAACAAAACTAGTTTTTAATGTTTTTGAGTCATTGTACTGATTTCTTCCTATTTTAATATATGAAAGTAAATTTTAGTTTATAATTTTAATGATTATATGTTCAAGTATACTTAAATAAAAAATTTGTGGATACTTATCATTTTATGCATAATTTTTTTATTAAAAAAAATATATATTAGAGAGGCCCCATTTTCATAGTTCACCTTAAGCCCTACAAATCTCAAGGCCGGCCCTAAGCGGAACAACTTTTTTGTGTCTAACACTCAAGCGTCAACTCTTCCGCTCGAGCGGACTGTGCACATATCAGATCGCGAAAATGACATTTTATATCACTTTTTCATTCTTCTCTCTCTCTCTCAAACTTTCCAAAAACCTAGATCTTGACTCTCTCTCTCTAAAACACTCTATATCTCTATATTTTGGCCTAGATTCTTTGGGTTCTCTACCCTAGTGTCTTTGAGAAAAAGTTAGAGCATTCCAAGAGCTTCATTTTGATCTGATCGGAACTTCGTCTCGGCGTTGTTGAGGGTTCTACTTTACTTTGTTTGGTCTTCTCTTCTTGAGGTAGGGATTTTCTACACTCTAATATGGTTTTTAACTTAGTTGTTTTTCATTGTGTAACAATGGCGGGATTTGGGGGAAATGTGAACAAACCTAGGGTTTGGGTGTAAAATGGAAAGAGGGGTTTTGGTGAATGAGAGGTAAATGATTGTGGGATTTGAAAATGATGTTGTATGATGTCAAGATTGTTGATTTTGGTACTTGGTTAAAACTTAGGAAGAGAGGGAGTTTGCCTTAAAATGATTATGATATTTATTTTGTATAAATAAATGAAATTGGTGCTATAAACATGAAATTGGATGAGTATTGAAGCACTTGGTGGAGTTGAGTAGATGGTATGTCTCATCTTTGGAAATTTTTGAATAAATTATATATCTTGAGATTGCATATCTGTTTAGAAATAGTTGTATTGGGCTATCGGTGGATGATAGCTATGATTGTTGTAGAAATTACATGAGGATTAGGTGAATTAAAACTAATCCATGGTTGGTTATCATTGAATATGATCATGTTGTAAAAACATTGTATACGTATGATTGTTTAGGAGGAGAAAAGAGATGTACTCCATTGTTTGGGAGGAGAAAGGGGATGAACTCCATTATAATTAAGTTGGCTGGAGTATCCTAGATGAAAGTCCCGAAATTTATACATGGGTAATGTAACAAGTCCGCGGGGGACCTCACTACAGCTCGGACTTGATTTTTGTCACGGTTCTTAATCTGAACCAAAGAGTCCAAATCCGATAAATCATTTTGAGAAAACAGATTTTTTTGAAAGAAGTGCCAAATATGGATTGCTTTGCCAGATACAGAGTCGCCACCTAAATATTTTATTTTGGGAAATTTAGGAAACCCTGACTCGTTACCTAAGGCCACGTGTCCGTCATCACCAAAGTGCCTCAGCTCGGGAACTTAGGTACGATTGGGGAAGGTCACTTCGTGAGCACCCCTGCTCGCCCGATCAAAGATCGGCCTCTACTAACCATGATATCTAGTTTTGAAAACATTATGCATTTTTACTCCGGTTATTAGCCTAGATTTATTATGTGATGCGCACAGCATACAAATATAGACCGGGTCGCCTGTATTGGAACAAAAACACTTCATGTTTGTTTTTTGAAAAGATGGTTTGCTACTCGCAAGTAGGCTTAAAAATAAAGATTTTGCCACCCTCAGGTGGGCTTAGAAAAGATGATTTTGCCACTGTCCAGTGGGGTTAAAACTCATAGTCAATGATTTGTTCCAATCCAAATAACCCAACCTTCACCCACAGGCATTTAAGCAATTATATCACATAAGCAGTTAGCCTCATGGTAAGCATGCTATTCATGGCAGTCACTCACATGCATGCAAGGATGCTAAAGCATAAAACTCACCAAGTACTCCAAGCAAAAACAGAAACTGATTAGAAATCCATGCATGATCCTAAGTATACAGAAATGTCTAATGCAACACATGCAAAAATGCAACTATAGCAGGCTCGGCTATTCTAAACATGGCATATGAGATGCAACAGCTATCAAGTATTCAATTTGGAATTGAAATACAAATGCAGTTAGTATGATGCGCCGAGCCCGGTGCATGCAAGACAGATGAATGAATGCAAACATGCTATCATATTCTATGCTAATTGAAACATGCTCTAATCTAACCATCATAAGCAAGTAAATAAAATGGAAGAAAGACGTGGGGTTGGAAGACATACATCACACACACGCACACTTATTATAATATTGCCCTCGCTCGAAGGGTCCGAATAAAATAATATACAGTCCCAAATAAATAGTACAGTCCAAATATGTACAAAACCCAAATATGGAATATGGCATACAAGCATGCAAATTTCAGTACCAAAATATGATGCAAAACAGCTCCGAAACATGGAAACATGGCACCCGATGCATGAAATGAGACCCGAAACTCGAAACTAGGCATATGGAATGACTTATAGCTACACAAAGCATGCATTATTTGAACATGAAGTGTAAATACAGAATCAAGTAAGTCCCAAAATATGCATATTTCCAGTTTCAATCAAGTCCAAAAAGTGAACACAAATAGGGCTAAGTTAACATGCAAAAATGGCCCCAAAAGAGAGGTAAAGAGGCAAGTAGCAGCTGCGTGCTCCAAACCATGAAGAGCCCTTCAACAAAGTTTAAGAGGGGCTCAAAAAAAGGTATCTTACAGTTTATAACCAAGTCCAAAAAAGTGCACAAGTAAGCTTAAAATACTATGCAAAAATAGGCCTAAAAGAAGGTTTAAACACAAGGAGTAAAAAGGGAGCCTCAAACAGCAAAAGACCCTTGATCAAACATGAATAGGGGGTCAAAATATGACTATTTAAAGTTTGGGTCGGAGCCCAAAAATACAAGCACAAGGAGCTAAAAAAACATGCAAAAATAGGGCCAAAAGAGGGATAAAGAGGCAAGTGACAGAAGGAAGTCTCAAACAGTGAAGATCCCTTCAACAAAGTTTAAGAGGGGATTAAAACAAGGTATATCACAGTTTATAGAAAAGTCTGAAACAGCTCACAAATGAGCCTAAAATACTATGCAAAAAAAAGGCATAAAGGAGAGCTAAAGAGGCAAGTGATAGTAGGAAGCCTCAAACAGGGAAAGACCCTTAATAAAACATGAAAAATACCTCAAAACATGACTATTTATAGTTTGGGTCGGAGTCCAAAAATGCAATCAAGTATGGCTTAGATCGTATGCAAAAATAGGGCCAAAGAGAGGAGAAGAAGACTTACCCTTGAAGAACCAAACTTCAACAACTTTTGGTCCAAGAAATGTTGCTCTTAAGCTCTGGAAATGGCCTTGAAGCTGCTGGAATGGAGTGAGGAGGAATGGTGCTATGGGTTGGTGTAGGAATGAGGCAAAAACCTTAGGATTTTGGAGCTTGGAAAAGAGTGATGGAGAATATATGTCTGCAAGAGCCTTAAACAATTCTTTTCAACCCCAAAACAAGAGCTGGGGGGCTAGTTATATAGGCAAAGGAGTCGGGGGAAAAGGGGGGAAATGAAATTCAAATTTTTTCCCAAAAAGTTAGCCCTCCGGATACAAAATCTGGGGGGAAACAGAGGGTATATTTGTAAAGTACCTGAAAAGAGGATTCTGGCCGGCCGGTTTTCTAGGGTTTAGGTGGCCGGCCGGCCTCCCCCATGGCCGGTTGGCCAAGGGTCAAAAGGGTCAATCATGATTAGTGGCCGGCCATGCCAAAAAGATGGCCTCCCATGTGTGCACAACACAACCATGTGGTCAAAAACTGGAGAAAGTGAACTAGGAGAGAGAAAAGCCCATTTTTTAGAGAGGTTCAAAAGGGTCAGAGACAATTACTGGCCGGCCATATCATATTGGTGGCCTCCCAGGTGTCTACAACACAAATATGTAGTTTAGGGCTAGAAAAAGTGGCCTTAGAGTGGTCAACATTGGCTTTCTAGTGAGAAAAACGGGCGACGGAGGGCGATGAAGAAATAAAACTGGTCCTCAAAACAATTACTGGCCTCCCATCCTTCTACAACCTTTCTAACAATGAAACAGAGGTCCCTGCCAAAAATGAACTCAAACCGATGCAAAACGAAGGTTCGGGGGCCGAAACACGCAAATGGGCCCCAAAACCGATCAAGAGCACCGGAGGTGGCGTTCGACCACGAAGTTGGTCTCTCGAGCCACAGTGTCCCTCAAAAGGGAGCAAATAAGGCATGTGCCAAAAACCGGAACAAACAGAGGTGGTTAAGCCGTCCTGAACCGAGGCACGCGGTCGACGGCTTCGAAAAATCAAAAACCGGGCTCCAAACGGGAAAAATGGCCTACGACCACGAAACGTAGCCTACGGCCACTGAGAAATGATCTACGAGACCTCTCCCTCCCTTTGAGAATAGAAAACAAAGAACTTAGAGCCTGGTTCGCAAACCGAGGCAAGGCACAAAAGAGTCCGGAAGTCCAGAGGCAAGGCTCGCAACCGAGACTCTGAAACCTTTGAACGAGCACGATATGCAACATCACCAAGCACTCAATCGGTGACATCTAAGTCTTGAGGTCGGTCAAAAATGGGATGTCTACAGTTGCCCTCTTTGACAGAACTCAGAAGTCACAAGTGACGGGAGTGAGTGTCAAAGCCCAGAGACGACCCATTTTTGACAAGGCTGAAGACTTAGACAAACATGCAAGATAAACCAAGATGTGCCCGCAGGCAGGGAGGGCAAAATGCAAAGCGATATGCACAAAGCCGGTCGTAACTCAATGATCATGCAAATGCAGCAAGCTGTAATAAAGCAAGTATTCACAAATAGATGCAACAGTTTTAAGCAAGGATGCAAAGCAACAACTAAATTTCATGCAGTTAAGAATGTGGAGAATTGTTCAACTCCCGCGACGTCTCACACGGAGAAGATATGATACCTGCGCAATTCGTCTGGTCACACCAGCTTCAAATGAACCGTACATACAATATCGTGCCTGAAAAATGAAGAACTTTAACAAGTACAACATAGTTAGCAACATGTGTTCAGTGTGATATCGAGTATAGACAAATGCGATGTTGATGGGTGAGTGCATCGCAATGCGGGAAGCAACGTGCGCAACAACGCAAGTTTTAAACATGGAGGCATGATAATACCAAGGAAACGTGCATAACAATGCAAGTATATGCATGAGAATGCAAGTGATGTGCATAACAATGCAGGACTAAGATGCACGTTTGTTGCAAAACAACGAGCAAAGAAGTGCGCATTTCGGCAAGGGTGGCTCGATCGCGACCCCTGGTTCACCCCCCAGAAGGGTCACAACATATTCAAAAGGATACACCTTGCTTTTGATGAGTAATGATGAGACAGGCATCGAAAGTTGAAGTTGAAGTTCCGGCGGAGCGATTTCGCGTCGGAAAGTGCACTTCTCTTGTACTTTTTCAGGTCCCGGGGACTCCAATCATCATCAAAATTTGCAGAGACCTTGGGGCCCACCTAGCGAACACCACCGGTCAGCTTTATTGCAAGGGGGAGGCCACCGGCCAGTTTTTTGAAAAGGAATGGCCGGCCTGCCAGAAAAGGTGGCCGGCCGGCCACTTTGCCAAAACCGTGGGCATTTTGGTACTTTCATCATCTTTTCTTTAAATCCATTCGGCCAAAGCATTTCTCCTCACAACTCCAGCTCCGAAAACACCTTCTCTATCTTCCTAGATCACTTTCTCTCTCAGATTTGTGCCCGCGTTTTCCAACGCCCCACGCAAGTTGTTTTCACGAAAACTTTCAGTTCTCTTCATTTTGAACCGATTAAATTTTGATTTTGGGGCTTCTTTTCTCATTTTCGCCACTTGAGGTGAGTTTGTTTCAATATTTGGAAGATTTTCTCAGGAGTTGACTTTTGTTGACTTTTTCACTTCCCGAGAGTTGACTTTTGTTGACTTTTTCCGATTTTGGCTCATTTTGCTCGTTTATGCTCGTTTTTGCAGATTTCCTGAAATGGCTGGTCATTTCCTGAAATGGCTGGTCATTTCCCTCACGGTGGAGGTCCTCTGGGTGCCGGGGATGATCCTCATATTATGGCTCTGCCCCTAAGCGTTCGACCTTTCATACCCAAGAGGTACAACCCACCAGCACATATTCTTCCGCGGGCTGTTTTCTATCACTTCATTGATTTTGATGGGCGAGTGCCTGGGGATCTGCTTCTGCGGGAGCCGGAGTCTCACTTTCCCATGAGGCACGAGAGGTATTTACTTCCCTTTTACATTTTCTGCAATGTATTCTGTATTTTTCGTGCATTTCATGCCTTTGCCATGTTTGTTCCGCTTCATTTTTAGTACACTTTTATTTAGAATGTTTAGTCTATGACACAGCATTCTGTTTACATTTCGAACACATAGTTCAATCATTTTGAATTTTTGAACACGCAGCCCATAAATTAATTGTGGACACATAGCCTGCACTTGTTGAGAATAGAACACACAGCCCAAACCCTGAATCTCTGAACACACAACCCAAATTGAAGGTGAACACGCACCACACACTTGTTGAGAGTAGAACACGCAGCCCAAACTCTGATTTTCTGAACCCACAGCCCATTGTTGAGGTGAACACGCAGCACACACTGATTGAGAGTTGAACACGCAGCCCAAACACTGATTTTGTAAACACACAGCCCATTGTTGAGGTGAACACGCAGCACAAAGTGATTGAGAGTTGAACACGCAGCCCAAACACTGATTTTCTGAACACACAGCCCATTGTTGAGGTGAACACGCAGCACACACTGATTGAGAGTTGAAAATACAGCCCAAACACTGATTTTCTGAACACACAGCGCATTGTTGAGGTGAACACGCAGCACACACTGATTGAGAGTTGAACACGCAGCCTAAACACTGATTTTCTGAACACACAGCCCATTGTTGAGGTGAACACGTAGCACACACTGATTGAGAGTTGAACACGCAGCCCAAACACTGATTTTCTGAACACACAGCCCATAATTCGATGATGAACACACTGCCCATTCGCTTCCTTTGCACACACAGCTTATTCATTTCATTCGCACGCAGCTTATTCATTTTATGCTGAAACATGTATTCATTCTAAATGCAGGTGACTTCTCGCACTGTGCCGGGATATGGCTCTACTGCGGCGAGAGATTGGTATGCCGAGCTCCCGGAGGCTGTTCGGGATTTGGTTGACTTGGCGGGGTTTGGGCCCTTCTGTACTGGGCTATCTCGCTGTCTTGCCAGGAGGACGTTGATGGGCGCCTTGGTGGAGAGATGGTGAGACACCACCAACTCCTTCCATTTCTCTGCCACGGGGGACTTGACTATGACCCCGTTTGACTTTGCCGTATTAACTGGCCTTGACGTGGGAGGTTGGGCCATCCCTTACGACAAGGACATGGGCCAGTGGGAGGCCGCTTGGATATATTTATTGGGGGCTTGCCCACTTGTTGATAGATCTTCGGGGAGAGTCTGATACACCTGGTTCTCTTCCCATTTCCGGAGGGTGGAGATGGAGCCCGACTCTGAGGAGGCAAGACAAGATGTCTGGCTTTCTGATGTTCCTCTTCGGGACCACTTTGTTTGCCGATAGGGGGAACACTGTTGGGCTTTATCTGTTGAGTGCTTTAGTGGACCTATCACAGGTCAGACGGTATGACTGGGGTGGCGCCGGCTTGGCTACCCTTTATTGCTACATGAGCGCGACCTTCCGTGGACGGGGGGACTTACTTGGCGACTATTGGAGAGCCTGGGAGGTACTTTCTGCCCTCTTGATTTACATTTCTGCTCCTCATTATTTGTACATTGCACACACGACGCACTTTATACTCTGTATCATGCACTTTGCCCTTAGCACTTTGTATTCTGCATTGTTTTCCACAGTTATGGGTCTATGTGTACTTCCCGACATTAGCCCCAGAGTTGGTGGTGGAGGGGCCCCCCATGACCCCGTATTCACTCGTATTCGAGGGCCAGCACCGGCCGAGACCTCGGGAATCTCTCCTTTATCTACAGATTTCACACTGCATGCCGACGGAGGTATTTCAGAACTCTCAGTTCTTTCTGTTTTCCTCTTTGATTTGTCTTGTACATTCTCGATTTCTGCTTGGTTTATGCATCTGTTATCCGCAGATCACATGGCAGCCCTGGGCGCCCTTAGGTGAAGGTCTTCGATTCCAGTTTGTCGGAGGGTGGAGTGCCTCCCGGTACAGGATTCTATTCGAAGGGCCAGTTGGTAGGGCCTGGTTTTTGGGAGACCGCTTCTTGCGTCAAGTCTGGGGGTACACTTCTCAGGACCCTCCCTCAACACCCCCAGTCGATATGCAGATTGCTGATAGGCTCTCTTCCCGGGATGTTGTTAGTGCTATGCTGGGTACTGATGCCTTACTACATCTTGAGGAGGGGGATTATGCTACTTACCGTCACATATACCTGATGCCTCCATTGACGGGAGTCCGTACTCCGACGATGAGGCCTGCTGGTATGCCATCTTCGAGCTAGGCCCAGGCTCAGGCTGCAGATGCCCCTTCCACTAGCAGGGCTGGTACATCTAGAGGTATGGGTGGATTGGTTCCCCCGATTCCTCCGACTCATCATCATGCTGGTGGCCAGCCATGCCGATCGAATTGACGGGATGACGATTCGGGACTCCCTACCCGATCCCGATAGAGCCTCCCCTGCCTGACCATAGATACGTCAGAGATCCTGATTCACCACCGGTATGCTTTTACAGCTTTGATTTATCAGTTAGGTATTTGGACATTCATTCTCTTACTGATAGTTCTGCATTTGTATCTACAACCTCCTATCGAGTATATGGATGAGATGCTCGGGATGATGGCCGCGCTCGAGGGCATGGTCCTGCGGAGAGAGGCACAGTTGTCCATTATGGGTGTCCAGGTATTGTCCAGTTTTCTTGCATTTATCATATTTCCGATGACATGCTGATTTTGAACATTCTACTGCATTGATAGGCTACTTGTGTAAAGCACATCTGACACACACCCCACTTATGCACTGTATTTACCTGTACCCACTTCATGTAGTTTTCTTGTATCTGCATTTGATGTACATATTCGAACTGATGTATTCAAATTGAACTCTTTATTCTCAGATGCCCCCGGTATATGCTCAACCGTAGGCCGGGCCACTTGGGCCTTCTTGGGGAGGTGGGCTATCTGGGCCTTTTCGAGGAGCTGGGCCATCCAGGCCTTTTCGAGGAGCCCGAGGAGGGGGGTCGTCTCACAGACGCAAAGCACACATTATAGAGGAGGAGCCTGGTGAGGATGAGGAGGAAGAGGTTGCAGATCGTCAGTCGGAGACATCTGATGACAGAGAGGAGGGCTCCGGTCTTGGCTCTGGGAGTGGAGATGAGGTTGAGGAAGGCTCCGAGGATGGATGCTTCGATTCAGATGATGATGATGGCGATGGTGGCACAGAGTCTATTCCGCAGAAGAGGACGAAGAGGGCCTCTTATTCCTGCTCTTGAGAGCATAGATGCAGCTGTTCCCTGCTTTGTTTACCTTTTTACTAGTAGTTATAGCACATTGTATGTTGTTAGGCAGTTTTATTTTCTGTAAAACTTGTACCCTTGTTGTAAATTGTTGGAACAAAGGAATGATGATGGAATGAAACAGCTTTTGAATCAGTGTTGTATTTTATGCTTTCAGCATCGTATCGCATTATTTTGCACCAAAATGAGATTGAATGGAATTGTGCACTGAAAATTGCCAAGTCAGGTAGTGAACCAACACAACAGACTAAACAACCTAACTTACTAAGAAATAACAAAACCTTAGTAAGTTTACAACTCGATAAGCAAAACAAAACACAACAAGATTGGTGACTCGATAAGTAAAGCACAACAAAATTGTTTAAGCAACTCAATGCACGAAACTCGACAGCTTGACAAACTTAACAACTCGATAAGCAAAACAACAACTCTATAAGCAAGAAAACAACTCGATAAGCAAGACTTAACAACAACTCTATGAATGAAGAGCATTTAGGACGATCTGGGTGACGGAACGCATCCGAAACTGAGGGAAATGAAGGCCTTCGACACTTCCAACGCATGGAAATTCTTGGAACTTCCTTCCAAAGGGTAAAACAGTGCCAAAGACACATATTGGAGCATGGCCGGCCACCTTTGGGAACTGGCCGGCCAGTTTTTTGCATTTGAGGAGAGAGAGGTGGCCGGCCTGCTAGAAAAGGTGGCCGGCCGGCCACTTAGCCCAGAAACCACCAAATTTTTGACACGTGTCTCCCAAACAGTGTCTTATCCTCTTTAAAAGCTCTAACTTCGTGGTTGATTCATTTCATCTCAGTTTTGTACCAAAATGGAGGCGCTTCTCATCGAAAATCTCACAGCTTGGATCGCTTCTCTAGATGGCTTGGAAAAGTTGAACTTCCGGGGTTTCGGCTTGAATGCACTATTCACGCTAAGCCGCACTCCGCTGCACCTCCCTTTTCTCCATGCCGCGGCGAGGTTTTGGAACCCGGTAACGCATGTGTTTAGCTTTGGCGGGCAAGAGGCATGTCCAACTTTTGAAGATTTTCAAGTTTTGATGGAATCTGAATGTCATGAAGAGATCTTGCCCCAGTTCCGCTTTGGCCACGCCCAAGCTTTAGGGCGGATGTGTGGACTCACCATACATGACGCTTGGTCTCTGATCTGAAATGGAGAACTGGACATCCTCGGCTTAATTCATCGCTTTTCTGAGGCCGGTGATCGCAGCGACCATTATTGGTAAGGTTTCCAACAACATGCTCTCTGCTTGTGCCTGATGTCTCACTTTCTGCTTTCCCCGGGCTTCGGCGGATCTAGCATTCGTCTGATTGAAGTTGCTCAAGGCTTGAAAGAAGGAAAGAGCTGCATTGCCATGACCTTGGCCGAGACACTGATGGACTTGGATGCTATCTATCGCCGGGAGACGACTAGATTCGCGGGGAGTCCACTACTGCTGCAGGTAATGTTTCCTACCCAATCTTACATATATATTGCTCACATCACTCGGTCTTCAGGCTTAGTTTTTCTTACAAAACCCTTGTCTTACTTTTCTCTCATCGCACATCTCTCTATTCTTTATTCTCTCATTTTCCATCCCTTCCTAGGTATGGTTGATGGATAAATTGCAGGTTGTGGACTCTTGTCCTACCTACTCAGCCCGCGGCTACTTCTTTCGACAACGCCTAGTCGACGCCCCTGATGAAAGGTGGTGGTTTGACTGGATGTGCAATTTGTCTGCAGATCGCATTGCTTGGCGCTGTCCTTGGCTCAATCTCCCAGCAATGAGTTATAGCATGTCCCGGCTGATCGGGATCCAGTTGATTGGTCTGACCCACTGTGTGTTCTACTTTCCGTTCCGGTTCCTGCGCCAGTTTGGTCATGACCAGACTTGCCCGCCAGAGGGGATTGAGTACCCGGCTGCTTTTCCGGTTCGAGGTGCACAGCTTGCCCGATTTGCCACAGCATGGAGGACCATAGAGCTCCTGGCCCCGGCTTCTACTTTCAATTGCACTTTGTCTGACGAGTGCTGGGATTGGCTTAATGAAGAGGCACAGATTGGGCCTAGCTTGGCATCAGAGGCTTCGACTAGCTCTGGGAAGGGGCACGGGGACACCTGACTTGACTATGCCCCGGATTTATTGCTTTATTAGTACTTTCAAGTTTTCTTTATGAGTGTAATAAAAAGCAACTTCAATTGTATGCAAGAGTAAGAGAACTCTGTATTGAAATCAATGAAAATGAAGGTTGTGGTACTGAAAATTTTCCGCTTTGGTCCAAAAATGGTCTTAATTGTAAAAAGATTAATTTGAACAAAGTCAACTTTTATTAAAACTTTTCAAAACTATTTTCGATATGGATCAGAACTGGACACGCCTGAGATCTGTCACTGAGATGCACAACCCCGGATTCTAGCAACTGGAAAGTTGCCCCTAGTCTGAATAGTACCGTGGCATTGTGTGGCAACGGAAAGTTGCCCCTAGTCTGAAAAGTACTATATCGGAGATCGCGATAAATGCTGTTGGACAAAGATGACCGAGATGACTAAATGGACAAAGTTGATCGGGAAAAAGTTTACGGCTAAACTTCAGGATGAAGTTGCCTACGTATCCCAAAGATGGGAATCAAGCCTTACGTAGTTCAGGCTCAGGTTCGCTCAGGTATTTTCACTCTCCTTTTACGCTCTAACTTTTGCCAAGGCCGCCCTTTGCGAGTTTTCAACCTTGCGAGCTCAGTTTTTGTAGTTTCAAATTTTTTGTGCTCTGAGTTTTGCCTAGGTCGCCCTTTCGGATTTTCGGCCTAGCGAGCCTCTCAAGGGTAATATTTCTTCAACTTGTCCATGTTGATCGGTTGTGAAAACTCCAAGCCATCTAGATCCATCAGAACCACAACTCCACCTGACCAGATAGACTTAATGATGTAAGGACCAGTCCAATTGGGCCTGAACTTGCCCCTTGGGTCGTGGATGGGAGCTCGATTGTCCTTGAGTACCAAATCTCCTTCTTTTAGATTTCTGGACTTCACCCTCTTGTTGAAAGCCCGGGCAATCCTGCGCTAATAACCTTGAACATGGTACAGTGCTTTCAGTCTTCTTTCATCAAAGTGCATGAGTTCTTCAAACCCGCTTCACGCCACCGCTTGCTTATTCGACATTCATTAATACTGTAATGACGGAACCTCAATCTCGATAGGTAGAACGGCCTCCAACCCATAAACCAATGAATACGGAGTCGCCCCAGTAGAAGTTCTAATTGAAGTCCGGTAGCCCCACAGAGCAAACGGCAGCTTATCTGGCCAGTCCCGGTAGGTTTCCACCATCTTCTGTAGTATGTGCTTGATATTCTTGTTGGCGGCCTCAACCGCTCCATTAGTCTGCGGCCGATAGGTAGAGGACTTATGAAAAGCCACGTTGTATTTTTCCAACAAGTCAATCACTTCCTTCTTGAAGTGGGAACCGTTATCGGAAATTATTTCGTTTGGGACTCCGTAGCGACAGATGATGTTGTTTCTGATAAACTTCGCAACATGTGAAGCCTTCAACACCGCATAAGATTGGGCCTCGACCCACTTCGTGAAATAATCTATCGCAACCAAGATGAACTCATGCCCATTCGACCCCTTCGGAGTGACAGTCCCGATCACATCAATTCCCCAAACTGAAAATGGCCATGGCGAAGTCATGTTGTACAGCTTCGACGGCGAGATGTTCATGCGATTTGCATGGATCTGACATTTATGGCATCGCCGAACAAAGCCGATACAATCCTCCGCCATGGTGGACCAGTAGTAACCCTGTCTGAGGATCTTCCGTGCCAGCATTACTCCGTTCATATGCGCACCGCATTCCCCTCCATTGATGGCTTCCATTAGACGTTTTGACTCTTTGGCATCAACACACAGCTTATGCATTCCCAGATGGCCCCTCTTATACAGCTTACCCCCACAGATGATGAACTGAACGGCCATTCTCCTGATTGCCCTTTTATCCTTGGCAATTTACCCATGGTGGGTATGCTTCTTTCTCCAAGAAATTCCAAATGTCGTAATACCAGGGGTTTTCGTCCTGAACCTCATCTATAGCAGCAATTGACTCGTAGGCAGGTGCAAATTTCTGGTCAATGATGACTGGGCGCATCCAGACTCCACACGGGATGTCTATCATAGAAGATAGAGTTGCTAAAGAATCTACGAACCTGTTGTTCTCTCTTAGTAGATGAGTAAAACTTAGCTTCTCAAACCGAGAAATTAGCAAGTCCAAGGTCTGGTGATACATCATCATCTTTTCCTCTTTTACTTTCCAGTCTCCTTTTGCTTGACACAACAAGGTTCGAGTCCCCGATGACGTCCAACCGTCTTGCCCCTAGTTCCAGGGCTACTTCTAGACCGGCGATGCACGCCTCATATTCTGCTTCGTTATTCGAGACTTTGAATAGGAGTTTGAAGGCTAGAGGGATACAGGAATTGTCGGGTGCTATCAGCAACACTCCTATCCCATATCCGTATTGATTTGACGCTCCGTCAAAGTACATCATCCAAGTTTCGTCGTCGATATGCAAAATGGCCTCATCTGGGAATAAGTACTCAATTGTTTCACCCCCTTCCACTGGATAGTCGGCTAAGAACTCTGCCACTGCTCTTCCTTGACTGACTTGCGTGTTACATATTTCAAATCAAATTTGGAGAGCAACAACAACCAACGAGCTAGCCTACCCGTAAGTGCTGGTTTCTCGAAAAAAATATTTGATGGGATCAAGTTGTGAAACCAACATTACAGAGTGAGCTAACAGGTAGTGCCGCAGCTTCTTGGTAGCCCATACCAAAGCTAGGCAAGCCTTTTCCAAAGGTGTGTAGCGAGTCTCATATTCTAGCATCTTCTTGCTCAGATAATAGATGGCTTTCTCTACCTTGTCTTCTGATTCTTG
The DNA here is from genome assembly GCA_025200525.1 of Camellia lanceoleosa. NCBI lineage: Eukaryota > Viridiplantae > Streptophyta > Magnoliopsida > Ericales > Theaceae > Camellia > Camellia lanceoleosa. The sequence continues at coordinate 32,531,729 of CM045766.1, forward strand.
TGCGAGCATACAGCCCATCGTAGTCTCAGTCACTGAAAGGTACAATATCAACGGTCTGCCCGGCTCTGGCGGTGACAACACGGGCGGGTTCTGTAAGTATTCCTTGATCTGTTCAAAAATAGCTTGGCATCGGCCGTCCCATTGGAATTTCTTTCCTTTCTTTAGGAGACCAAAAAGTGGTTCACAAGTCAAGGTTAATTTTGAGATAAACCATCTTATGAATTGCACTTTACCCAAAAAGCCTCGCACCTCCTTTTCAGTCCTTGGTGGAGGCATTTCTAGGATGGCCTTGATTTTGGAAGGGTCAACTTCGATACCTCTCTGTGTAATCAGAAACCCCAAAGATTTTTCCGTCAGAATAATCAATGTACATTTCGAGGATTTAGCCAAGGAATTCTTCGATCCTTTGGAAGAACTTTTGCAAGGCGTAGTGGCCCTCTCTTTCTTTGGACTTGACAATCATGTCGCCCACGTACACCTCAACCTCTTTGTGGATCATGTCGTGCAATATTGTGGTCGCGCCCATTGATAAGTAGCTCCAAAGATTCTTCAACCCAAATGGCATTACTCAGAGCAAAGATGTCCCACGGTGGTGATGAACGCAATTTTTCCGGTCTTCTGGTGCCATCACTATCTGATTGTAGCCTGAGAAGCCATCCATGAATGAGAGCAAAGCATGCCCTGCTGTGAAATCCACCAACTCATCAATATGCGGCAAGAGAAAGTCGTCATTCGGACTAGCTTTGTTCAAATCCCTGAAATCCACACATACCCGGATCCTGCCATCTTTCTTCGGCACTGGAACAATGTTGGCCAACCAAGTCGGGTATTCGGATACCAGCAGGAAGACTGCATCGATTTGCTTGGTGACCTTTTCCTTAATCTTGAGAGCCCAGTCCGGGCAGATCCTTCTGAGTTTCTGTTTAACAGGTCGGGCCTCGGGGTCAAGGGGGATCTGGTGCTATACAATCTCAAGATCGATCCCAGGCATGTCTTTGTAGGACCACGCGAAAACATCTTTGAAATCTTTTAATAAAGCGACTAAGCGCTCGCGTTCCTCCGAAGACAACGTGGACTCGATCTGGACCAGCCGCGGGTCCTCCTTAGTACCAATATTCACGGTAGTGATTTTATCCATTAAGGGTTTGACAAATCTCTCCTGCTCCTGCTCAATTAAACGTTGCAAAATCGGAGGAATTTCGTCCTCGTCATTTTTATCAAAGTTTTGAAAGTCTGAATTAATGCAATAAATCAAGGGCACAGAAAAGTACTCAGAAGCCACAGTTACTTGATTCTCATTAAGCACATCCAAATCGTTCGAATTCTCGGTTACAATAGACTCAAATGAGAAAGAAAAAGACGACCTGGACAAAACTGTGGTATCCGGGTTATCATCCCCAGGATTACCAGACTCAGACTCAGTCGAGCTGGAACCTGATTCCGACTCACAAGATTCGGTGGAATCAAATTCCGACTCACTACCTGACCCGGTGCTGCTGGACAAAAACCCCTCATCGTATTACCAAGTGAGAGAGGGTGCGATAAATGCATCCAAAATAGTTGCTGGTAGGCTCGCAGCCGTTTCATCCCCAATCATAAAAACCGAGAAGTTATCCCCCAAGCACTTATGGTCGATCAGAGGATCTGAAAGTAGACATGCCAATGCTACCCCCATTTCAATTTCAGCGCCCTCGGAATCCACTACCTTACATTGCTCAAACTCAGTTGATGGGTCTGTCTGCTCTGTGGCAACTTCATTCCCGGGTAATTGTAGATCAAAGAAAATCTCGAAGCCTAGCACGCGCTTCTTCTCCGCGGGGGATCTCGCTACAGCTCGGACTCGATTTTTGTCACGGTTCTTAATCTGAACCAAAGAGTCCAAATCTGGTAAATCGTTTTGAGAAAACAGATTTTTTTGAAAGAAGTGTCAAACATGGACTGCTTTGCCAGATACAGAGTCGCCACCTAAATATTTTATTTTGGAAAATTTAGGAAACCCTGACTCGTTGCCTAAGGCCACGTGTCCATCATCACCAAAGTTGCCTCGGCTCGGGAACTTGGGTACGATTGGAGAAGGTCACTTTGTGAGCACCCTCGCTCGCCCGATCAAAGATCGGCCTCTACTAACTATGATATCTAGTTTTGAAAACATTATGCATTCTTACTCCGGTTATTAGCCTAGATTTATTATGTGATGCGCGCAGCATACAAATATAGACCGGGTCGCCTGTATTGGAACAAAAACACTTCATGTTTGTTTTTTGAAAAGATGGTTTGCTCCTCGCAAGTAGGCTTAAAAACAAAGATTTTGCCACCCTCAAGTGGGCTTAGAAAAGATGATTTTGCCACTGTCCAGTGGACTTAAAACTCACAGTCAATGATTTGTTCCAATCCAAATAACCCAACCTTCACCCACAAGCATTCAAGCAGTTATATCACATAAGCAGTTAGCCTCATGGTAAGCATGCTATTCATGGCAGTCACTCACATGTATGCAAGGATGCTAAAGCATAAAACTCACCGAGTACTCTAAGCCAAAACAGAAACTGATTAGAAATCCATGCATGATTCTAAGTATACAGAAATGCCTAATGCAACACATGCAAAAATGCAACTATAGCAGGCTCGACTATTCTAAACATGGCATATGAGATGCAACAGCTATCAAGTATTTAACTTGGAATTGAAATACAAATGTAGTTAGTATGATGTGTCGAGCTCGGTGCATGCAAGACAGATGAATGAATGCAAACATGCTATCATACTGTATGCTAATTGAAACATGCCATAATCTGACCATCATAAGCAGGTAAATAAAAGAGAAGAAAGACGTGGGGTTGGAAGACATACATCACACATACGCACACTTATTACAATATTGCCCTCGCTCAGAGGGTCCGAATAAAATAATATATAGTCCCAAATAAATAGTACAGTCCAAATATGTACAAAACCCAAATTAAATAACAAATTTAACTAGGAAAGCATTAAATTGGCATGCAAGCCAGGGACTGCCTCGACTCTGCTTCGGATGATGAATGATGCATGTCCGGGTTGCCTTGTGCGGAAATCCACTACGATGCCCCGATCAGTCTCTGTTTACAATTATGCTCGAAATATCGCACGAAGCTCCAAAAGAATGCCAGCTTCTGATTTGCTGCAACAGAAAACAGCAAAGGGGCATGGCAATGTATTTTCACATATGTATGCATGCCTCGATCCTTGTGCCACCAATCACGCACCTCGATGCATGATGGCCGAGAAGTCGAATTGCACAACTCAATATGGAATGAATGCACATGAAAACACAACAAAACCTAAACTCCATCATGGGTGATCCGGAGTGTCGGCGACTGGGAAATTGAGACACGTTCCTTCACTCAGAGTACGAAACGTACCTTGTTTCCCATGCTCGGGTTAACTCCTATCCCAAATACAATGCAATATGCATGACATGCATGAATGCAACTAAGATACAACCTATCGTGCACAATGCTATAAAATGGCATACACGATGCACGAGGTAACATGGCATACACAATGCACTAACATACAATCTAGCATACACAATGCTACAGAATGAAATGGCATACATAATGCATAATGGACTTACACCAACATGAGTGGACCTCAGCCACACTCACATAAGAGGCCATCAGATAAAAAATGAGACACTCGAAATGCGTGCACACGTGCACGCAAATCGAGGACCGAACCTAAGGCACGAATGCCACTCTAACAAAACATGGCAAGGCATGGAATATGACATACAAGCATGCAAATTTCAGTACCAAAATATGATGCAAAACAGCCCTGAAACATGGAAACATGGCACCCGATGCATGAAATGAGACTCGAAACTCGAAACTAGGTATATGGAATGACTTATAGCTATACAAAGCATGTATTATTTGAACATGAAGCATAAAGGCAGAATCAAGGCAGTCCCAAAAAATGCATATTTCCAGTTTCAAGAAAGTCCAAAAAGTGAACACAAATAGGGCTAAGTTAACATGCAAAAATGGCCCCAAAAGAGAGGTAAAGAGGCAAGTAGCAGCTGCGGGCCCCAAACCATGAAAAGCCCTTCAACAAAGTTGAATAGGGGCTCAAAAAAAGGTATCTTACAGTTTATGACCAAGTCCAAAACAGTGCACAAGTAAGCTTAAAATACTATGCAAAAATAGGCCTAAAAGAAGGTTTAAACAAAAGGAGTAAAAAAGGAGCCTCAAACAGCAAAAGAATCTCGATCAAACATGAATAGGGGGTCAAAATATGACTATTTACAGTTTGGGTCGGAGCCCAAAAATACAAGCACAAGGAGCTAAAAAAACATGCAAAAATAGGGCCAAAAGAGGGATAAAGAGGGAAGTGACAGAAGGAAGTCTCAAACAGTGAAGAGTCCTTCAACAAAGTTTAAGAGGGGCTTAAAACAAGGTATATCACAGTTTATAGAAAAGTCTGAAACAGCTCACAAATGGGCCTAAAATACTATGCAAAAAAAAGGCATAAAGGAGAGCTAAAGAGGCAAGTGATAGTAGGAAGCCTCAAACAGGGAAAGACCCTTAATAAAACATGAAAAATACCTCAAAAAATGACTATTTACAGTTTGGGTCGGAGTCCAAAAATGCAATCAAGTATGGCTTAGATCGTATGCAAAAATAGGGCCAAAGAGAGGAGAAGAAGACTTACCCTTGAAGAGGCAAACTTCAACAACTTTTGGTCCAAGAAATGTTGCTCCTAAGCTCTAGAAATGGCCTTGAAGCTGCTGGAATGGAGTGATGAGGGGTGGTGCTATGGGTTGGTGTCGGAATGAGGCAAAAACCTTAGGATTTTGGAGCTTGGAAAAGAGGGATGGAGAATGTATGTATGCAAGAGCCTTAAACAATTCTTTTCAACCCCAAAACAAGAGCTGGGGGGCTGGTTATATAGGCAAAGGAGTGGGGGAAAAATGGGGGAAATGAAATTCAAATTTTCCTCCAAAAAGTTAGCCCCCGGATACAAAATCTGGGGGAAAACAGAGGGTATATTTGTAAAGTACCTGAAGAGAGGATTCTGGCCGGCCGGTTTTCTAGGATTTAGGTGGCCGGCCGACCTCCCCCATGACTGGTCGGCCAAGGGTCAAAAGGGTCAATCATGATTAGTGGCCGACCATGCCAAAAAGATGGCCTCCCATGTGTGCACAACACAACCATGTGGTCAAAAACTGGAGAAAGTGAACCAGGAGAGAGAAAAGCCCATTTTTTAGAGAGGTTCAAAAGGTTCAGAGACAATTACTGGCCGGCCATATCATATTGGTGGCCTCCCAGGTGTCTACAACACAAATATGTGGTTTAGGGCTAGAAAAAATGGCCTTAGGGTGGTCAACATTGGCTTTCTAGTGAGAAAAACGGGCGACGGAGGGCGATGAAGAAATAAAACTGGTCCTCAGAACAATTGCTGGCCTTCCACCCTTCTACGACCTTCCTAACAATGAAATAGAGGTCCCTACCAAAAATGAACTCAAACCGATGCAAAACGAAGGTTCGGAGGCCGAAACACGCAGCCTGGGGCCCTGAAAATTGACTGTTAAGCACCGGAGGTGGCGTTTGATCACAAAGTTAGTCTCTCAAGCCACAGTATCCCTCAAAAGGGAGCAAATAAGGCATGTGCCAAAAATCGGAACAAACGGAGGTGGTTAAGCGGTCCCGAACCAAGGCATGTGGCCAACGGCTCCGAAAAATAGGAAACCGGGCTCCAAACGGGAAAAATAGCCTACGACCACGAAACGTAGCCTACGGCCACTGAGAGATGATCTATGAGACCTCTCCCTCCCTTCGAGAAGAGAAAACAAAGAAAACAGAGCCTGATTCACAAACCGAGGCAATGCACGAAAGAGTCCGGAAGTCCGCAGGCAAGGCTCGCAGCCGAGACTCTGAAACCTCTGATTGGGCACGATATGCAACATCACCAAGCACTCAATCGGTGACGTCTGAGTCTTAAGATCGGTCAAAAATGGGGTGTCTACAAGTATCGATCCCGCGGACGAAATTTCCATAAAATGGCAGATTGTAGTTTTTGTGTGTTAATAGTGTGATTATAGAACCATTGAGTTGTAGCCTTATTTAGGTTGTTGAAAAATAATGAAATTGGCTCTTGTATTGAAATGAATTGAAGGGGAATGAAATGAAATATGGACTTGGTATTCTTTGACTATATAAAAATGTGAATGTTTTATCCCTGGCATTGTATGTGCACATTGCACTTATATCTTCGTTAAATCTCGTATATTGTATTAGATTATTCCTACTAGGCTGTGGTTCACCCTATTTGGGAAAAACCATTTTCAGGTGCTGGTGACATGCCTCCACCAAGGCAATAGAATTGGAGGACTCTCGGGAAGCAAGGGCTTCTTTGTTTTGTTTCACTTTTTGTATAGCCTAGGGCTTTAATTGTATGAGCTAGTCTCGCTTTTGTTATAACCAAGCCAAGGCTTGGAAAGGTGTAAGCTTAAAGGGAATTTATTTATGTTAAAATCTTTTGTACTATTAATATTATGAAATGAAAGAACTTTACACTCTGATCCATGTCGTTATACATATATATTTGGGTTAAACTTATGGTCATATTTTGGGGACGTGACAAGGGTTGTTATGGTTGTGTTTGGGTAGGTTGGTCACTTGTTTTTCAAACCTTGTGTTGCCCAAAATTTTGGTCATCTGCTTGAGTGGCACTTCCTGCGCTCAAGTGGGCTTTGCAAACACTCAGTACTTTTGCAAGTTTGCAAAACTACTGGGAGAGTGATTTCTACGCTCAAGTGGCGTTTCCTATGCTTAAGCGGGTGGGTGCTCGAGCGGCATTTCTTATGCTCGAGCGTTGGTCTGTTGTCTGCAAAACTACTGGATGCATGTTTTCTACGCTTGTGCGTCAATTCTTGCGCTCGAATGGTGAGCGTCTTGTTCATTGTGTCTTGGCGCTCGAGTTGCCTTTCTTGCGCTCAAGCGGAACAACTTTTTGTGTCTAGCGCTCGAGCGGTACTTCTTGCACTTGAGCGGACTGTGCGTATATCAAATCGCGAAAATGACTTTTTACATCAATTTTTCAGATCTTTTCTCCCAAAAACCTAAAGTTGAGACCCTCTCTCTAAAACACTCTCTTTCTTTACATTTTCACATACTTCTAGTGATTTCCTCACCCTAATCCCTTTGATAAAAAGGTAGACCATCACAAGATCTCCATTTTGATCCGAATAGAGTTGGATTTGGACATCTTTGAAGTTTCACTTTTGCTTGGCTCGTCTTCTCTTTTTAGCTTAGTTATTTGTCATTGTCTAACAATGGTGGGATTTAAGGAGTAGTTTGAGCAAACCTAGGGTTTGGGTGTGAAATAAAAGAGGGATTTCTAAGTAAATTTGAAATAAATGGTTATGGGGTTGAATGTGAGGTTGTATTGTGGCCAAATACTTGATTTGGGCCATTTGGGTTGATATTTGGAAAAATGAGAGTTTTATCCTAAATGGGTCAAATTGTTATTTTGCATAAATAATTGAAATTGATGATGGTAATGTGAAATTGGATGATTGTTGATATAAATAGTGGAGCTGGACACGTGTTGTCTCTCACCCATAGAAATTTGAATAATATATCTGTTGAAATTTTTTTATATCTGTTTAGAAATATCTGTGTTGGGCTATCGGTAGAAGATAGCTATGATTGTTGTAGAAATTACATGAGGATTAGGTAAATTGAAACTAATCTATTGTTGGTTGTCATTGAATATGACTATGATTTATATACATTGTCTATGTATGATTGTTTGAGAGGAGATAGATGATGGACTCCAGTGAAATTAAGTTAGCTGGAGTGTCCAAGGTGAAAGTCCCGAAATCTTGTGTATACATGGGTGCCGATCCTGCGGACGAAATTTCTGTAAAATGATAGATTTGAAGTGTTTGTGTTGTAGTGTATTGAATTGGAAAACCATTGAATTGTAGTCTCAGATGGGTTATTGAAAGATAATAGAATCGAACCATGAATTGAGAATACCGAATAAACTTGAAATGAATTGAAATATGAACCTTGGTGTTTTACGGTTATATAAAATGTAGAGATTTTGTCACCGGCATTGTTTATGCACATTGTACTTATATCTTTGTTAGATCTCATATACTGTGTTAGATTATTTCTATTGGGCTTTGGTTCACCCTATTTGGAGAAAACCATTTTCAAGTAATAGTGACATGCCTCCGCCAAGGCAATAGCTTGGAGGGACTTTGGGAGCAAGAGCTTCTTTATTTTATTGTATTCTTTTGTATAGCCAATAGCTTAAATTGTATTGAGCTAGACTCATTTTTGTGTAACCAAGCCACGACTTGGAAAGATGTAAACCTATATGTAATGCCCTCAAAATAACAAGCATAAATACATCCACAAATATATATTAAACGATAGCGTAAATTAGAGTGAATGATCCTCATTTCATGAAGTTAATAATTACAAAAGAGTTTAATAGAATTAAATGTCCTATTGGCTTACATCTTTCCAAGCCTTGACTTGGTTACACAAAAGGAGACTATTTCAAACATCTTTAGCCCTAGGCTTTACAAAAATATACAAATCAAATAAAGAAGCTTGTGCTCCCAAAATGTTCCTCCAAACTATTGCCTTGTTGGAGGTAAGTCACCAATACTTGAAAATGTTATTCCCAAATAAGGTGAGCCACAGCCCAGTAGAAATCATCTAACACAGTATATGAAATTTAGCAAAGGTATAAGTACAAATGAGATAACAATGTCTGTGATAAAACATTTTACAACTTTATGTGCTCACAAGATAACGATATCGAGTCTTAGTCCATTTACTTTCAATTCACATTTCGGTCATTTATCTTTCTCAATTCATGAGTCAATTTCATTATTTCACAATAGCCGTACTGAGATTACAACTCAATTACTTTCATTTCACACAACACATGCATAAACACTTCAAACTTCCATTTCACGGATATTTCGTCTGCGGGCAACCATCAAACGGGACCCATGTAAACGTAGGCTATACAAGCACTACAATTGTCATTTTATGGATATTTCGTCCACGGGCTAGGCACCCATGTATAATTTCGGGACTTTTACCCAGGACACTTCGGCCAACTTAGTTATAGTGGAGTCCAACCCCTTTTTCCTCCCAAACAAATATCCATACATATGCATTGTATTTAAAAAGATAATCAAACATGAAACACATTTCATTTCTACTTCCAAATAAACTTACATATACAATGTATATAACCACGGTCATATTCAATGACAAAAATCAAAAGATTAGTTTCAACTTATCTAATCCATATACAATTTCTACAACAATCAAAGCTATCTTCCACCGATAGCCCAATATGGATATCTCTAAACAGATATTCAATCTCAACAGATAGTTTATTCAAAACTTCCAAAGAAATAAGTCAATACATAACCAATTCTACCCATTATATCAATACCCTCTCAATTTCACATTTCCAATGTCAATTTCCATTATTTTATAAAAAATAATGATTAGATTCAATTAGGGCAAAATCTCTCATTTTTCTCAAAATTTGCCAAGTGCCAAAATCATCAAATTTTATACAATACAACATCATTTTCAAACCCCTCAAGCATTTATTTCACCTTCACCCAAAACCCCCTCTTTCCATTTTATGTCCAAACCCTAGGTTTGTTTAAAACCTCCCAAATTTATTCCATTATTACACAAGAGACTATAACTATGCTAAATACCATATAAAGTGTATAGAGACCCTTACTTCAACGGAAGAAGATGAGTCCAACAAGAGGGAGAGTCCAACAACGACGAAACCCACTTTCAATCGGATCAAAATGAAGATCTTGACGAGCTCTACCTTTTTCTCAAAGGCACTAGAGTGCAAAGATGGATGGATCTAGATGAAATCTAAAAGAGAAGGTGAAATGTAGAGAGAGAAGCTCAAGAACAAGCTTTTTGGAAAGTTTTAGAGAGAGAAAGGAAAGAAAAAGTGATTCAAAATGTCATCTTCTCGAACTGAAATATACGTAGTCTGCTCGAGCGTCAGACACAGAGTTCTGCTCGAGCGTGAAAAGAGGCGCTCGAGCGTAGAATGCATACTTCCAGAAGTTCTGTAGACGAAGGTCCCCACTTGAGGGTGGAAGTGGACGCTCGAGCGTCCGATGCACACTTCCAGTATTTCAGACCTGCAAAAAGAAATACTGAGAGCTGACGAATCTCGCTCAAGTGCAAGAATGGCCGCTCGAGCGGAGGAACAAAATTATAAAGCCCACTCGAGCGTAAGAATGCCGCTCTAGCGAAAAGGCCAAAATCTAGGCAATACAAGTTTTGAAAAAGAAGCAACCAACCTGTTCCAAACACACAATGACAACCCGCTAACCAAAAAATAGAGGGGAGACAAGAGAAACAAGATATGAATAATCTTTCAAACCCATACAACCCGAGTCCAGAATACACAAAAAATGGGTTAAGAACCGAAATTGCTATGCTATAGGGCATATGACTATATGTTCAATTTTAATTCTTTTAACATTGGAATACATGCTGTAGATTTAGGATGAACATTTGTGAATGTATATCGCATGTGTTAATTTTGTAAACGAACTCTGATAAATGAAAGTATCTTATTTTTATTATTCTTCCGCTTATGAGTTAGTTGTATCATATTATTTTGGAGGCGTTACACAAATATGGTCCTTTGTTTATTTTATAGCATGCAATAGTGGAGGTTTATTTTTTTCCCCTTTCAATGAATAAAGCAGTGTACCAAAATATTATTTCCATACATTAATCTAAGCCAGAGCTCTATGCTACAGGTGGTTTGGTTGTTGGGAATAAACAATATATATATATATATATTACGTAACAGTAGGCTACAAATCCTAATCATAGATTTTCATATAACATGAAATAGTGGGATAGTCTAATCAAAGAACAAAACAAATATACGTATTATCGAATTCAACAAACATACCGAAATAGTAGGTTGCCTACAAATCATTTTGGTAATTTACTTACAAAAGCAAAACAGTGCTCTTAACATTGCAAATGAAGCCATTTGTTTGAATTGATGAGAAAATACATTAATCTGTTTTAAGTTTGTTTTACCAATTGTGTGATTAAATACAAATAGATTCATAAACAATTCAGATTGCAAAACATAAAACATGTTGAATATACCAGTTGAACATAATTACATAACAAACTAAAATGACAAAAAAAAAAAAACTAAACCGAAGCCTGCACTAGACAATGTCCTTAAAACAGATTCGCCGCCTCACCGATTGGGTGCTGGAGGTTCTTCAATGTCCGTCTCCCAAGATACAACGGTTGGACCAGCTACAACAATGCACCGACTGAGTAGCTTCGGTGAATAGAACATTGACAGCACTCTCTCACTAGGAAGAATAAAAAATCTGGAGAAAACTTTGAAAGACAAAGATGAGCAAATTTTCTAGGTAGAAAACTAAAAAAAAGGGTCTCCTTTTATACACATGGAGGGAGAGAGGAAGAGGCTCCAACCATTAAGGCCCCTCACAAATGCAGAAATGAATTATGTATTAAACCTGCAAAACTACCAGAATAATTCACTATCATTATAGAGGAGTTACATACATATTATACATCTGTTTAATGTATATAATTTTGCAGCCCACAACACTGGCTTGGCCTAAGAAGATTAAGATGGGTGGGCCAAGCCCAACCCCCACACTTAATCCATTCCAACAAGTCGCAAGCCCAAGCTCGGACCAGGTCCGGACGGGCGAGCGGCGCGTGCATGTGGCAATTTTTGCATAACCAACTTGGACCATAGTCTTGGCTTTAGTCCATCCTTAAAGCCTCCATAACTTCCTTCCTTTAGAAAATTTGGATGCCCCAAAGGGCTCACACCCTTAGGCAAAAAATGGGATTTAAATGCCCATTAATGCTCTCCTCTATAATCAATTTAGGATACAAGGTTTTACACCTTTCCCAACACCTCTTTCATGAGGTCAACTTAATGAGTCAATTTCTCATTCAAACCTTAATAGTTTTTGGTCATTCTTTTTGTGGTGTAAAGATTTCATTACAAAGAATCTAAACACACTTTAATCTACCTCAATTGAGGATTGACACCCACTTTAATATTGCATTAAAGTCACCAAAAAACCATTATTTTTCCAACATCTATTTGGTAAGTTCTCTTTTGTATGAATGTGTGTGCTTTTCATAATTTCTGAACATCTTCACTGTATTTTGCATGTATTTTGAACTTTTGTAGGTATATTTCCAGGACAATGCTTTCCAATTTCTGCAAGAGAAATCACACAAAAAGAACTACATACGATAAACAATGAGCATCATCTTGAGGCTTGTAAGGGCTAATTAAAATCCATGCATATAATACTACTTCTATTCTATTGTTGATCAAAAAACAGTACTTCTATTCAATTTTGCTTATGATATCTGAGACTGCTTTGAGGAAATAAATCAGATGAGCTCGAATTTTATAATTGTAGAATGTTTCTAACAGTATACTTGAATCACATCTCTTTGGTATACTATTTTTTGTGTTTGTATGATGACAACAATAAGTTGCAATGAGGGGAGGATTGTTTCGTTCATATTTACACCAGTAGAATGGAGTTCCTAAGGAAGAAAAGAAAAGAGATTTGATCTAGTGTGGTTCACTCTATGGTAGGATTGCAAATAGATGGTTCTGATATTTTGATGTGATTTGGTCAATAAAATCTCTTTGACTATGAAGGTGCAAAGTGTCATGGGTTTATACTTTTCTATTTTGTGTGTTTCTATATTTTTATATATTCAACTTCTTCTTCTTTTTTTCTTTTTTCTTTTTCTAATTAATTGGAAAGCACAAAATGTGTGCAAATTATTTAGACTTAGACTTGACTTAAATAGATTGAAGATTTTTCTGTTTCACTTTTTTAAGCTTTTGTTTGTTTTTTTAAAAATGTTGGTTTGTCTGTTTACTTCGGTGTGTGTTTCAAATTCAATGTTTTATGTATTTTGGATTTTTTTTTAAAATTTTGTGTGCTTCTGTATTTTTATATTCAATTTTAAAAAAAATTACAAAGTAGAAAAATGTATGCAATTTTTTAGACTTAGACTTGGACTTGAAAAGTTTGGGATTTTTCCCTGTTTAACTTTTTTTTTTGTTTTTTGTTTTTGTTGTTTTTTTTTTTTTTTTTTTTTTTTGTGTGTGTATAAATTCAATTTTTAAAAATTTTTGTTTGTTTGTTTACTTAATCTGTGTGTCTTTGTGTGTGTGTTTTTTTTTTAAAAAAAATCAATGTTCTTATTTTTGTGTTTATGTGTTTATCATTTATGTTTTCAAAAAAAAAATGGTTGGTTTGGCTAATTAAACAAATATATAATTTTTTTCTTTGCTTTAAAAAAATCAAATATGTAATTATTATTATTATTATTTTTATCTATGTGTTTACTTAATGAGTTTGTGATGGTCAGAACAAATAACTTGTACAGTAATGTTTTATTAGTACTTATCTTCTGTTTCTCTTTTGGCTGTAAGTATTTTTAGTTAATTTTTTTTATATTTAATCGAATGTCTGAAAAATTTATATTCAGTTTGTTTTTAAATTTTATCTCAAGTTGCACACACTTTGACTCATCATTACTAAGTAATCTCTTTCACGCTTTGGCTCATCATCATTACTAGGCAATCTCTTAAAATAATATGCATTATAAGAACGTAAAATTTTAATTTAATTAATGTACATTATTAGTAAACTAATTTTTACATATATCTTATATATTTTTTGCAAGATTTGCAGGCCTCATGTTACCAAATTGAGATTTTATATGAATTTTTGTTGTACAATTTTTTAGTTAAAATTAGTAAATATTGTATTTATTTTTTTTTAAGATTTGTACATATTTTATTGTACATCTATTTAATTTATCAAATAAATTAATATTAAATGTTATATTGCACATAGTTATACATTGATTTATATGTACATTATTAGAAAAAAAAATGTGAATTTCATATTATAACTCCAAATAAGTTTGCACACACATCGTGTATTATTTAAAAAGATTTTGTATATACAATTGAATTTTCCGTTAGTTCACCAGACGGAGATGGACGGGAGCTTAGATTGTCACACGGAATGAATTTCAAGGTTTAAATTGATGCAATTGAAACCTTGAAATTTAATTTGAAAAACATGTGAAATCTTAGAATTTTTTTTTTGTAATTTGTCATTTTTTATTTTCTCAATGTTCGGTTAACACTTAAAATTATTTTAACCGACAAAAATCTTAATAAAGAACTAATTATGAAGTAAATTTTTATAAAAAAAAAAAGAATAAAAAAAATAATATTCGTACAGAATTTTTGCTCTTACAATTATGAACTATAACATCATACATTATTAAATGTCTGTCTCTGAAGCGGCATACCATTCATCGAATTGGTTAATAAGCTCAGCTGAACAAAAATTTATGTCGGGTGAGATCTCTAAGACAGCAGTTAGATGATGCAGTGCATGAAGAACACATTGATTAATCATGATTCCCAAATGAGCACTTAGCTAGATATAGTTGTGAGATGGATTTCTCTGTTTAGCCAAAATTCATGAAAGTTTGGTCAAATCTCATGAAATTTTTACACATCCATGCCTGGCCAAATTTCAAAGAAAGTTGTAGGTGTCTAAATTAATAGTTGATTGATTTATACTTCAAGCAAGATTGTCCATATTCATAGTCCCCCACCCCGACTAATTTTAAACCATGTCAAGAAAATTTTGTAAAATTATTTTATTTTATTTTATTTTTGTTTCTCCTATCAAGTGCATTCAATGTATATCAAATCTATTTTTAAATTGCTTTGAGTGTTCTAACGTCATGGGTTTGTACTTTTTTATTTTTTGTGCTTCTGTATATTTATATTCAATTTTTTTTTTCAAAATTGCGAATCATAAAATGTGTGTAATTGTTTAGACTTAGACTTAAACAGTTTGAGATTTTTCCTGTTTGGTTCAAATTTTTTTTTCTTCAAAATTGCGAATCATAAAATGTGTTCAATTTTATTTTATTTTTTTGTTTGGCCCAGGTGTAGAGTTAATAATTATCTGTCATAATCTAGAGGATAGGTTAATTAAGTAAACCAACCCCTTTGCCCACATTTGGGAAAATTGTGATTTTTTGGGTTTTTATTTTTTTTATTTTTTTGAGTAGTAAAAATTGTGATTGTTTTTGTGTAATACTATTATTTTTTTTGTAGGTTGCTCTATGACTTTGTATTATTCAGAATAAACAACTTATCGGGTGATTCTTTATTGACACTTATCTACTTTGACTGTAAGTATTCTGTATGAGTGTTAGATTTATAATCACAACAATTATTTTGTGTTGTATTTTTTTTTCTTGTAATACTGTTAATTATACTTTCTATAAAAAAATTTATAGAAAATGAAATGTTTCATATTGTTATCTGGTTAAAAAAAAAAAATCATTATTATTATTTTTTGTTTACATCAACATTTGTGTTTGTGTGGTTATAATTGCTGTGATTTTATTTTAAATTGTTAGTTTTCTTTATGTGCATTAAATTTGTTTCAATGCTACTGTTTATTTTTCATTATGAGTGTTTTAAGTGTCTTGGGTTTGTACTTTTCTATTTTGTGTGCTTCTGTATATACTTACACTTAAATAGTTTTGGGTTTTTTCCTGTTTGGCATGCTTCTCTTTGGTATGTTTCACTTCTTTTTTTTTCCTATTCAATTTTTTTGTTTGAACCAGGTGTGGACTTAATATTTATCTATCATGATCCGAGAGGATATGTTAATTAAGTAAACCAACCTCCTTGCCCATGTTTGGAAAGATTGTGGTTTGTTTGTTTGTTTGTTTTTTTTTTTTTTTTATGCAAAATAATTTTTTTATTACATTAATAAATTTGTTTAACAACATATAAAATATTCTACATAAATCATATTATTAGTGTAACATTGAAACATAAATAATAAATCATTTAAATTTTTATTAAAAAAATATAATTAAATTTACTATTTTTATTTGCTAATAAATAAATAAATCATGCTAGTTGGGAATGGGTCCTCGACCACAACTTTGTTTGGGGGAGTCAACTGAGCAGAAAAAGCCAAACCTCATTTTTAGGTTGGTAGTATGTTTAATTCACACTTTCAACATTGTGTTCCCACAAAGCCACCGCCACACGTTAGCGTGGTCCACCGCAGCATATGCCAGCAGAATTACAATATGCTATATATAAAATCTATATAATAAGGCAGAAAGAAAGAGAAAGACTTATTTTTCGGAAAAAGAAAAATTAAAAAATTATCTTGACCCTTTTGACCATGTATTCATTAATTTTTTTTATTTTTTTATTTTGACCCTTTATGTGTCAATATTTTTTTTCATTTTATTTTTTGAAAATTAACTTTTTATTTAAATTAGACAGAAAATATCACGTTAATTGTCACATAATATAAAAATATATTATTATATTAAGCTTTGAATTTATGTAATATGTGTGAGTTATATATAATAAAATGTTTTTTACGCCATGTGATTGTCAATATATCATTTTCTGTCTAATTTGGACAATTAGTTTTTGAAATAAATTGAGAAAAAAATTCAAGCATGAAGGGCCAAAAAAACAAAAATTATTTAAGAATCAAAATTTAAAAAAAAAAAAAAGAAGCTAAATTTAAAAAAGGCAAAGTGTAATTTGCCGTATAAACTATGGTTGGAAAAATTCATTATAAGCTGGTACTATAAACATTGACAATGCTGTGATGGATAAATTTTGTATTAGAAGTTACATATTAAATGATGTGTTATCATTGAAATAAATTGGTTCACTTCATAAATGGGTGAACATTATCATATTTTATTGATTGATTTTTACATTGGAGTTGCTTCTAAAGTTATAAACGTGTCTTCCCAAGTTGAGTAGAGTTTTACAAAGTTTGAGCTCGATTTATTTATTTATTGAGTTTGAAAATTGAACTCGAGCTAGACTTGGCTTATTGATACTAATCAAGCTTAAACTTGGCCTAAAAATCAATAATAATTTTTTAGTTATTATTTACATTATTTAAATATAAATTTAATGAATTCATAATTATTTAATAAATTTATTATATTTATACATATTCTATATTTTTTAATATATAAATAATATATTTTTTCTATTATTTAAATAAATAATAAACCAGCTTAACTTATTCAAGTTCAAACTTTTTTCATTTATTAAATAATCCAAAAAAATTGACTTGAGCTCATTCATTCATTTAATGAATCGAGTTGAATTGAACCCTTACTAAGGGTTGTTTGAGATGATTTAAATAAGTATATTTTTTGTCTTTTTACGAAAAAATGTGCAGAAAAATAAAGAGATGATGTGATGAAAAAAAAAAAAAAAAAAAAATGTATACTTATTTAAGATAGCCAAACTTGGCCTAAGCTGAGTTTCCGAATAGTTTAGTTCATTTGTAGTATTGATTGTTTACTCCAAAGACATGTGGATAATATTTAGTACTTTGTATCGTACATATATATATATATATAAGTAAATTACATTAATCTCATAAGTGTATCAAGTCTCATAAATATAAAAAAAATAAAAAAAAATTAATTTTACAATTTTAATTTAAATAATATTTATTTTTTTTTAGAAATTAGCTTAACCTCAATTGAGAAACCCAACTAGAGTGTCCCATTGGGCCTCCTTAGGCCCACTATGGAATCTACATCGATAATTCAAACCATTCAATATGTAGGGTTTGTCGAATACTTCATCATTATAAAAAATTATGTTGATCGGATATCAATAACGACTTAATTAAATTATATTTGTGTCAAATCATATATATATATATATTTTATTAAAAATAGTGTTTTTCTCTTACTTAGGTGGCAAAATATAAAGACTTACTTTTTTCTAAAAAATCCATATCAACATGCCTTTTCTACTTACATATAAAATTCTACACAAACTCAATTTAAGTTCTAATAACCAATTTTATATGAATTCTATTTGAAAAATACTTATTGTTTATATATACAATTATAATTTAATTATTATAACAACTAATTTTATATACACTCTATTTGAGAAATACTTATTTTTCACATATATATATATATATATAATTATAATTTAATTATTATGATGTTTGAGAAAAATTATCTCGATATCCCACATCGGGAAAAGAAAAAAAAATGAATTGTTTCACTTATTTAAAATAAACCTTATTTAATATTATAGTGTTGTGTATATTCCAATTCAATGTAACTTCAATTTTAAAATTAAAATAACATTTAAAAGTTTTAATTAATTAATTTTTGTATAAGTTGATTGGTCTTTTGACCTAGCCGATTAGTTTGAATCATTTTCGGTTTAACAGATTCGCTGATTTAATTGCGATCTTAGCAATTTTTTCAAAATATATTAATTAGATTTGTTTGATTCAAAATAAACTAAAGATTAACCTAATTAAATATTAAATGACTGATATTATTTGATTCAAAATAAACTTTCAGCCTGAACAATTATTAATTTTTATTTTATACAATCCCACATTGGAAAAAGAAAGAAAAAGTGAGTTGTTTCACTTATATAAAGTAAACCTATGCCCCCATTTAATATTGTAATGTTGTGCATGTCTCAGTTGAAGACAATTTAAATTTTAAAATAAAATAAAATATAATAGTTTTAATTAATTAATTTTTGTGTAAGTTAGTTGGTCTTTTGATCGATTTTATAAATATTTATTGTTTTATTTCTAAAAGGTATGTTTAAATTTCATGACAAATTTTAACATAGAAAAAACTAAAATTATACAAAATCATAAAACAAAATTTATTTTTATTTTATCATAAATATAATTTTTTTTAATTTATTCTATTTTTTTTATCTTTATCAATTAAATTATGACACCTATTTCTTATTGTGAACTTAGAATATATAATTAATGACATAACAACTGTAATATATATCTATATAATAAGACAAGAAGATTTTGAAAATATATCAAAAAAATGCCTAAAAGATACATTTTGTATCAATGGCTGAGATGATTCCTAATCAAAATTGATAGTTAGATTTGTTTGGTTCAAAATATATTTCCTGTACATCTTTCCTCTCTTCTCTCACCACTTCTGCCCTCTTTCATTATTTCACTACTCCCTCATCTCTCTCTCTTTCTCTCTCTCTCTCTCTCTCACTCTCTCTTTCTCTCTCTCCAGAAAGTATACCAACTCTCTCTATCTCTCATTCTTTCTCTCTCTTCTCCTCTCTGGTGAAGACGTGTCTCCACAACACAGAAGCCCACTTTCGTGACTATAACAAATGCAGCCCCTCTCTCTTTTTACACATCTCATTCTCGGTCCTCGCCCCCTCTAGGTCACTTGTCATGACCCGAACCTGTCCCTGTGAATTAAGGTCATAACTGGCCAGTAATTATGAGATTACCTATGGCCTCAACGAAGTTAAACATATCTCAATAGAAATAAAAAGGGCCAAAACAGAAGTAGACTTAAAAATTTCGTCTGATGAGTTGTGCTTACATGGCAAAGAAAAAACACTTCATAAGCAATCCAAAACAACTCACACATATAAACAGAATTAATATCTTGTAACATCCAGGAACTTTCAGACATGTAGTCAGCCAAACAAAAGTTTATATACATAAGTGATCCAACATAATCACCAAGGTAGCTAAAGGGCAAAACAAAAGAACAAAAACAAAGTCTTGTGCATGAAACATTCGGGTTGACTTCACAAAAACTTGAATTTCTCTCACATCCTTCACTGAGGTTGGGTTTGGACATCTCTTTGCTCACCTACATACATATAAAAAGAATAAGCGAAAGCCTAGTGAATAATACTAAAGTAAAGAGGTTATATGAATGAAATTCTCTAATAGGTAATACTCTTGTCAAACACATCAAACGGCCTTAGGCCCATTTATATTCTTATTAAATATATCAAATGACCTTAGGCCCAAACACATCAAACGGCCACTAGCTCATTATATCAAACGGCTTTGGGCCCAATTCATTCATACCAAACGGCATCGGGCCCAATTCATTCATGTCAAACGGTCTCGAGCCCAATCATCGTATCAAACGGCCTTTGGCCCAATCATATCAAACGGCCTCTGGCCCATTATTTTCATATTCATGTTCATGCGCATTTCATATTCGTAATCATAATCACATTCATATTCAAACGGTCTTAGGCCCAATGCATTTGCAATCAAACAACCTTAGGCCCACTCATAGCCTTATCAAATATATCAAATGGCCTCGGGCCCAATTCGTGTCCTTCACAGACCTTATACAAAATTTGGCATATAAAATACTCATTCATAATTCGAACCAACAAATCCATGAAGCTTATACAGAAGTAGCAGTTGGAAAGTAACATACTTGAAAATATCTTTGATATGATATTACTCGCGGTGTTCCGTCGATGGATTTGCTTTTGCGCTTGACCCTACATATTTCATAACACATTGGGTCATAAGCAATTCAATCTGTTCTTAACTTGTTTCTTTATCTTAGGCCTCTTTCTTCATCCTTTAGTTCATTTACACTGCTCAATGCATATCTAAGAGTGTTTAGAAATGAAAGAGAACGGAAAACGAAACATAAAATAGCTTTTCAAAAGTTCCTAAAACAGGGCCCTTCGCTTGAGCGCAATTTTCGTCGCTTGAGCGGTCTATAAAACTTTGTAAAAGTACTGGTTGCATGAATTTTATGCTCGAGTGAGACTTTTGTCGTTCGAGCGAGGAGCCTTGCGAAATAGGGTTCGTTCGAGCGCACAATTTGTCACTCGAGCTACTGTGCAAATCTTTACAAAAACTTCTGGGAGCTTGATTTTTACGCTCAAGTGAACAGGTCAAATTCTGGAATTTCCTAAATTTTGTTTGAAGCTCAAAACACACTTCTAAAGGTTCAAAGCTTGCAAATTTGGTACAAAACCTTGGAAAAACATTGTATAACATAAAGACTTAGGTAAGTTGAAACCAATTGCCCAAAATCATGGTCCATTTCCCAAATCATTTCAAATTCTCTTGCCAATTTCAAAACTCATGTAATCAAGCTCCATACCTTCATGAACCATGCATGCATGTAAAATTATTGACTCTAATTCCATTTCAAATGGTACAAATGATGCTCAAAATCACGAAGCTCAACAAAATTATGCATGCATGCGTGATTTGGTACTCAATTCTTCATGATTATGCATATTCATGGCAATTCTTTACATGCATGGATATATTGATTTCAATTTCATCATACACCACTCAAATATTGTTCTTGATCACTAACTCTCTTGGAATTCATATAATTACAAGCTTAAACTCATGAATTAAGGGTTGGCTACTCATCTAGAGGCTCCAATTCTTCCAAATATAACTAAGTCTTGAGCTAATCCACCTAATTCTTAAATTCATTTAGCAAAATCTTCAAGGATGAGCCCTTCCTCTCTCTAAATTTGGCTTACTCTCTCTCTAGAGTGTATTTCCAGATTTTTGAGCTCAAAATATGAGCTTAAGCGTGTTTAGCCCATATTTATATTAGGTGATTAGATTAAATCTCAATTAAAGTTAATGAGCCTCACTTAATTAATCTAATTATTTTGATACGAATCAATTTTTCATCAAATTTCACCATAAGCTCTAAAAATCACGTTAATCATAATGGTGCAGACAATTTCAATTTCTGTAGCCTCTATGATTTTCAATTTTTAAATTATAACAGTAAGTTGGACAGATTTTCCTGCGGTGAATAGATATAGATTCAAAAACATAATTAATCACATAATTATCACCCAAAATTATATTAAGCACATAATCACAATTATAATTAAGGTTCATTAACATAACATAGAACAGGGTTATCACATTGCTGCTCTAACGCCCTTTCCCGCCGAAGCTGTTCTTCAAGAAGATTTAACAGATTTGAAATACATCTTGAATCTGGCTCTGTTGTTCATCGTTGTTGTTTTTGTTGCTGCCTTAGGGTAGTTGATTTACATTCGGAAGAAATAGGTTCTATGGTTGGATGATGATTTGTGAAGTTGATTAGGTTGTAGTTCGTCAAAACAAGAGAGACGTTGGGAGATGCATATTAGGGCTCGAAAGAGTGAAGTAAAGTAGATCAACGTTGGGGAGATTGAAGGTGGAGGGATAGATCGGAGATAAGAAGGCGGAGGGACAAATCGGTTTGTTTTTTTGTTGCTGCCTTAGGGTAGTCGATTCACATTCGGTTTTTTGTTTTGTTTTTGGGGTTAGATAAATTTGAACTCAAAATTTAAATTGAGTTTTGTTAAAATGTAATATTTTCACAAGACAAGTAAGAGAGAGCAGGAGATAATGAGGGTGTGTGATTTGCTTAAAGGCACAAAAAAAAAAAAATAATAACAGAATTTTTTTACCCACTTCGGTGTCAAAACCTACCAGACATATTCTTTTAATAAATTACCTTTTTCAGTTTTTACTATAATTTTATTGGGTGTATTTTTATATGGGTAATTTTATAAATTTATTGACTGCAAATTTTTAGCAACAAATTTGATAACTTATATTTTAATTTAATAATTTTATTTTCATTTATATTTTAATCTTATCATTAATTGCACTGTGCCTTCAGGTACGGACATACACTAATATTTTAATAAAATAATTAAAATTTAATTCATTCAAAATTATTTTTATATACTTTTTAAATAAATTTTATATTATTATTTAGTTTTAAAATTAGTTTTAATTATTTATTTAATCCTTGCATTGCACGGTTTATATCCTAGTTATTTTAAAAACCATAGTTAACGTTGACTCAAATTTGATGTGATCAAGTGATTATTAATATCTAATCAATACGATTTTTTGCAATAATGAAATACTCGACAAGTCATACACATTAAATGGTTTGGATTATCGATGCGAGTTCGATAGTGAGCCCACGAAGCCCAACATCACGTTCTAGTCTGATTCGAACTAGAGAGAAATATGAGCTATATTTTTATATTCAAGAAAACTTTATTATATACACCCAATACCATTTGCACCTTTAGTTACACAATTTTCTTATTTAATTATGATATTATTTTAAAATATTTGATTATGATTTTTTTTTCCCTTCCAGTTATGACTTAAAAAGTGTAGAATTATATTAGTTTCCTCTATAATTATAAGGTGCATAAGTACACACCCTTTAGTATGGTGCATTCAAGAAAAAGATAACACATTTTAAAATAAAAAATATATTTTATCACTAATTATTATTGTTTTACATTAATTCACTTACATTAAATGAGTTCCTTTGCATTAATTCTAATTAGTTAGTTTTTCATTTTATTTTTTTATTAGAAAGATGTAAGTTAAGAAACTTATTATTGTGTTTTTTTCACAATTGAAGGTGGCCAATGTCCG
Organism: Camellia lanceoleosa; assembly: GCA_025200525.1. Lineage (NCBI taxonomy): Eukaryota > Viridiplantae > Streptophyta > Magnoliopsida > Ericales > Theaceae > Camellia > Camellia lanceoleosa. The sequence continues at coordinate 32,555,172 of CM045766.1, forward strand.
CAATTATTCATTTACCTCCCTTGAAATTTACCGCCCAAAAAATATTTTTAACTACATTTGTTACTCAACTTTTGACCAAGGCTACGTTTGCGATGTAACTTTTGAATTAAAATAGTCCATAAAATTTTTAAAAAAAAAACTAAAATAATTAATAAAAAAATACTACATTTAAATTATAACCATTTTATTTTTTATTTCATAACCATCAAATCAATTAAAAAAATTAAAAATTATTTTAAACATTATTTTTTTAACCAGACTAAAATAATTAAGGAAAATTTACCCATATATCCTATTTTCTGAAAAGTTGAGCCATTTAGTCCTAAAAATTTTCTTATGCACCATTTAGTCCCATTTTATCTTGGTAATGTTATTTATTTAATTTTCATTATTTTGGAGGTTACAATAGTACCCCTTTTGTGGAAGGTTTGTTTCCTAAAAATCTGCAACATCATAAAAACATCACCAGCAACATCAATTACATCACCAACGGCGGTGGTACTGGATTGGTGTATCATCAACGACCGTGAGACTGGCAGATCCAGGGAGTTCGGGTTCGTGACGTTCAATAATGAGCAGTCGATGAGGGACGCTATCGAGGGAATGAACGGTCAGGATCTTGACAGGCACAACATCACCGTCAACGACGCCTAGTCCCGCGGAAGCGGTAGTGGCGGAGGCGACGGGTTTCGCGGTGGTGGTGGTCGTCGTGAGGGTGGATACGGTGGTGGTGGATGTCGCTGATGTTGATGATGGAACTAATGTTGATGATGTTGATCATGGCCCTGATGTTTGATGATGTTGTCACGACCCAAACCCGCCCCTATGGGTTTAGCACGTGAATCGCCAAGAATCCTATATTAGAAGGCCTACTTAACAAGATATCTTGTAAAAGCAGTCTGAGGGGCTTGGCGGAGGCCAATACAGTAAATAAACAATGTCCAATGAGCTGTGACAATCTATATGCAAAAGGACTTTTCATATATTTGTACAGGCAGTGACAAAACAATATGTACACTATATACAACCATTTAGAGCAGGGACTAAAACCCTATTAACATAGTACAGTACAGTCTATACAGTATTACAAAACGGTACAGGGACAGACGGGGAAATGAAACACCCCTAAGCCGTAGCTTGGCAGGCTCGGAACCTCACAGTGAGGCACAGTGGTTGGCTTGACAAAACTGGAGTTAACCCCGACGCTTCTAGCTTGAATCCGGTGCCTGTACACCTACATATATATATGAGCAGTGAGCTAAAGCCCAGTGAATAACATAATACGTAAAGAGGTTTAGAATGAATGTCCTTACAGTAATGAAAACAGTTCATTAAATCAGTATTTCAGTATTTCAGTCAATCAGTCATATGTGGTACATCCATTAGCATAATAGTAAACAGTAGGTCTTAAAAGACCGAACAGTAAGTGATGGCCATCAATCAGTAAACAGTAGTGGTTCCAATGAGGGAACCAACAGAGATATCTGTAATAGTAACAGTAAACAGTAGGTGCTAAGGATGCCACAGTACAATTCAGAATATAGGATATACATTCATTCAGTAAACAACATCAGTTCAGTAAACAGTTTAGTTCAGTATTCAGAAGATAATCATTTTGAACATATCTTTACACAATTGTTACTCGCAGAGTTCTGAGCTACAGTGAACTAGAGCGTCTCCTTGGAAAGCCAACCCTACATAGTTTACAGATTGAACGCACACTGAGCTACACAGTTGGGAAAGATAATAACTTAATCCCTAATTTGCCTCGGTGTGTTCTACATCTATACCCTCATTAAGATGCCTTAAACTAGGCCTAAGAATGCCTAGGATGGAATGAGGATGCAAAGATGCACTTAAAAACACTTTACAAAATTTTCAGAAAATAGGGATCTTGCTCAAGCGTGGCTTTCTACGCTCGAGCGGACATGCAGACAAAGGGTCTCCGCCCGAGCGTAAATTCCGTCGCTCGAGCGGACTGTGTGCTACAGTAAAAATACTGGATGCTCAAAATTTACGCCTGATGGACGCTCGACCCTCGCTCGAGCGTGAGACCTGAAGTCTCGCCGGCGTCGTTTCTCGCTTCGAGCGGACTGTGAACTCATGCAAAGTACTGGATGCACACATTTCACGCTCGAGCGTAACTTTTCTCGCTCAGTGGGAAGGCACGATCACAGAGTGTACGCTCGAGCGTGGACTTCCTCGCTCGAGCGTGGGTCCAAAATCTGGAAATTCCAGATTTGAACCTCAAGCTCAAAATCAAGTTCAAATGCCTTAACATCGATCCTCTTGGGCCAAAAACCTAAAAAACACTTGTAAACACATGACATTATATATTTCAAAGATCAATTTGGTAAATCAAAGCCTATGGGTGTTTCAATTAAACTCAATTTTAAATAATTTTCATGAACAATCTTCAAACATGACATGCATGAGTTGGGTTCAATTCAAAGCTTCAATGTTAGCTCAAGTGAGCCAATTCCATCCAAAACATGATGAAATCATGGCCTATTCTCAAAACATGGACATGCATGTGGCAAGTTTATGAAGAACAAGCTAAAAAATGCAAGAGTATGCCATGCATGCAAAGATTAAGCCTCTAACGCAACAATTGAACCAAATCTAGGCTCACTTCTTCAAATTAGCATGAAACATGCAAGAATCAACTTAAAGACATCAATGAGAGATTGAATTTTCTTACCTAAGTCTTCAATCACAAGACTAGAAGCTTAATTAGACAATGCTCTTACAATTCTTCAAATCTACAAGCCAATTCACAAGAAAGAATTCAAATCTCCCTTAGTTCTCTCCCTCCCTCTCTTTCTTTCAGCGGAAACAAGGAATGAGCTGAGGAAACATTTGTTTGAGTGTAATGTCATGGTCTCAAAAGTGTGTAGATAGTGGCCACTAAGTGGCATAATTGTAATTAAGCCCAATTCATGTAATTTATCAACATTTACTCTAATTTAATCATACCTAATCAGTTTTCAGATAATTACACCATAAAATCACATAAATTCTACTGATCACGATACACTAATCAATTTCCGGTTCGACCGCCGATAAGGCTTTCAATTTGCAGTTTAAACACAGAAAACTGAACAGATAATTAAACAGTCAAACAGATAAACATGCAATTAAATGTATACGATCAATCGATTGATTTCAAATCTCGATCCGACCTAGTATTTTAATCAGTTCAATTACTTCTCATAATCAGTCTCAGTTTAACGATGTCGAGTTTGCCGTGTCGGCGGCGAGGGTTATTCTGAGATGTCTACCACTGATGTTGAAGCCATTAGTGTGTGCGTGTGTGTTGAAGCCATCAGTGTGTGCGTGTGCGTGTGCGTGTATCAGTGTGTGTGTGTTATGTGCTGGGTGTGTCTTAGAAAGAGAAGACAGAGCTGGGTTTGGTGTGTGCTCTATGTGTGTGTGTGTTGTGTGTATGAGTGTGGCTGTTGAGTGTGTGTGTTAATGGTGTTTTGTGTGTATGGTGTCTTGTGTTTGCTAGAGAGAGGAGATATGTGTGTGGCTGGGTCTCCATGTAAGAGAGAGAGAATGCTGAGAGAAGTGTGTGTGTGTGTGTGTGGGTGTGTGTTGAAGCCATTAGTGTGTGTGTGTGCGCGTGTATCAGTGTGTGTATTATGCACTAGGTGTGTCTTAGAGAGAGAAGACAGAGCTGGGTTTGGTGTGTGCTCTGTGTGTGTGTGTGTTGTGTGTATGGTGTGTATGAGTGTGGCTGCTGGGTGTGTGTGTTAATGGTGTTTTGTGTGCATCGTGTCTTGTGTCTGCTAGAGAGAGAAGATATGTGTGTGGCTGGGTCTCCATGTGAGAGAGAGAGAATGTTAAGAGAGATGAGTGGTGTCTAAATGAGGGTAATTACGTCCCTCAGAATTTTTCAGGACTAAACGGTTTACTAAAATAAAAATGGGACCAATGGTTCATAAGTTTACATTTTGGGATTTATTGGTAAATCTCCCAATAATCAAATAACTAAAAAGCCAAGCTGAAAAAATCCATTCCAAACAAGAACCAAGTGTATGACTTACATCATCAAATCAATGCAGTAGTCTATTAAAAATTGGAATTACAGAGCCATGCACAACTGTTACTTTTGTGTGGTTTATAGGGTTCATTTCAAAATTTATTTTGATAATTTAAGTTGTTTATTTTTTTTATGATATATGGAGTAGAAATATTTATAAAAAATAAAATTGTTCATTCAATAATCTTTTTATTAAATCACATTTGTATTCAATAATAAATGTAATTTAAAATATAAAATTGAATATAAATGAAAGAACTCACTACATTGGATCAAATTGATTTTTTTAAAGGTATGACATTTATAAACAACACAACAATAATTCCTGTGTATAGCGTACAACACCTACCCTTAACTCCATTAAAATTGGACAGTTGTGATTAGGAGTGTAAATTGGGCCTGGTTTGGTCCGACTCATGTCGGGTCGCTCAGGTTCTGGCCAAAGTTCGGGCCAGACTGAATTGGCTTAGGGGCTAGAAAATTAGGCCTAGGCACAGGCCTTGGGGTATTCTAGCCTTCAGTGGGCGTTGTACAATTTTTTTTTTCTTTTTATTTTTCTATTAAAATTTTATTCTTTTCTACTAAAAATGACACCGAGTTTTAGGTGGGCCGGGTTTTGAGCATGTTGATGGGCCGGGCTAGACGGGCCAGGCCTACAGGCCGAGTTGGACTTCAAAATGATGACCTAAGGTCCCAGACTGGGCTCACCCTAGACTATAAGTGAATTTCAAGTTACTTATGAGTCTCAAGTCATTTTTATACCTCTAATCATGATGTATATTTTCACAAAAAATTCTAACAAAAAATCCCTTTATAGTCGGATGAAAGGATGCATTGTGGGAGATTTTTTATGTTATGTTGAAAAGGTGATTAAAAATTAATTTTTTATTTTTTTTTAAAAAAATATAAAAAAATATAAAAGATAATAAAACCTAAAATAAATGAAAATTTATACATAACGTTTAACTATTCTTTTAAAGTAACACTTTATAGGGATGGATCACGTTCCAAAATAACACTTTATAGGGATGGATCACGTTCCAAAATTGAACGGAGGAGAATCTAGAGAAGTGAAAACTAATTATTGCATCATCTGGTTAACGAAAGTCTGGTTGTTTTGAGGGTTAGATTGGAGGTGATTTATAGTGAGAGGATGTATAGTAATGGAATGTTAGTGAAGATATTGATAGTGAGGAGATTAAGTAAAATTGTATTTATTTTGATGATGGTTGTTAGTGTAAGAATTATTAAATTATTTTTATATAAAATAAATATAAAACAATAAAATAAATAAAAAAATACAAAAACATTAATATTAATATTTTCAAAAAAATGCTCAATATGTAAAAAAATTTTAAAAAATAAAAAATAAAAAAATAATTTCTAGAAAAAAATAAAAAAAAAAATAATTTTTGCTTAACAAAAAATACAAAAAATTAAACATTAATGTTCAAAAAAAATGCCCAAGATGAAAAAAATACAATAAAAAACAAATAAAAAAAAATTTAGTCCGGCGGACTATTTTTCTAATACCAAGTCTTGGAGGCCCATCCAAATCCCCTTGGGGAGGCCCTTCCGAATCCGGAACTCACAATGTTAGTGGGTCCCACCTCACTACCAATCCCAATCCTCTCTCTAACTGTTCAAACAAACGGGGCCAAAGTCCTATTCAAAATGGATGGTCGAGAATCTATAGCAGTGGAAAACTTGTAGGTGGTTGGCCACGTTTGTTTTTAGAGGTAGAATAGAAGGAATTTATAATAAAAGGATTAATAGTGAGAGAATTAAATAAAATAGTGTTTGTTTTAATGATAGTTGTTAGTGTAGAAATTGTTAAATTATTTTTATATAAAATAATAAAACAAATAAAAAAATACAAAAAATAAATATTAATGTTAAAAAAATGCCCAATATGTAAAAAATAAAAAAATTTATAGTCCCCTCACTATTTTTCTAATATCACCTCCACCTCCTCTCTCCTAATCCCTCTTTTAACCTCCATCTTAATCCACTCCTCCATCATAATTCATTTTTTAACTCTACAAATAAACACAGTACTGAATGGGCCCTACCTCTATCTTAATCCCATTCCACCATTTGCACCTCAAAACAAACAGGGCCCTTGGGACACACATATAATAGGTGGTTGGAAAAAGTTATTTTTTAACTTTTGAGATAAAATTTACAAAAGAATAAAATAGATTAAAATAATTAATAAAACAAAATATTATATCAAACTTATAATCATTTCATTTTTTCTCTTATAAACATCACATCAAAATATAAAAAAATTTAACTATCTTTTAAAATATAATAATTTTAGGAATACTTACGTGTAGGTCTTAATAAGTAGAATTTTTGTTTAATAGGTCTTATGAAAAAAAATGATCATAAAAAAGTCACTAATTGTAAGTTTTAACGACAATTTATAAAAATTATAACAAAAAAAAAAAAATACTAATTATCAATTTTAACGACATATATAAAAAATTATTACAAAAAAATATTTTTAGTAATAATTTTACCAAGAATTATTTTCAATAAGACTTGATAAGAATTAAGTCTAACTATTAGAACTATTAATAATTTACCCAAAATTTTAACTTAGAGGTTGTTTGGGGTGTCCTATACTTTTTGCCTTTTTAGACTAAAAAATTGAGGTTGAAAATATGAATGTTGAGGTTAACTTTTTAATTTTTTATGAAAAAATATGTAATTAAAAATTGTAAAATTTGATTTGTAGAGAAAAATTCAAATTGAGAATTGTGCAGCCATAATTATTGAATTTTAGTGAATAGTGTTAACTTTTTAATTTTTTGACTTTTAACCTTTTTACAAGTTTTCAAACTTAACTTTACTAAAATAGTCAAAATAAAAAAAAAATTAAAATAACAATCTACTAAAATACCCACGAGATAAGACTGTTTAACATGTTGGCACACTAGCGGTCGATTCGAGTTCTGAATTCTGACCGACTCGGGACCCATCCCCCAAAAAAACCATAAAAATAGTCTTAAAATTGAACTGCAAAGACAGAGTTCAAACACAGACACGCCATCGAAAGTGCAGGCAAACCTTCCCTTCCCTGCTCCGCACGACCAAAATCTTCACAATTTCATAAATTTTAGAGAGAGAGAGAGATGAAAGCGCCGGAAGTGGCGTGCTGTGGGTCAACGTTCGCGCTGTATGTGTTGATAGTGATTGGACTTGTTGCCTTCGCTGGTCTCATGGCTGGTCTCACTCTCGGACTTATGTCTCTCGGCCTCGTCGACCTCGAAGTCCTCATGAAGTCCGGCCGTCCCAAAGATCGCGTCCACGCCGGTACTCTCTCTCTCTCTCTCTCACTACTTATAGCAATTCAAATTTGGGTCTTGTGCCTTTAGATTGTTAATTCTGATTGGGTTTTGATCAATCTAAGAGCTTGCCCATTTTTTTGTTTGAGCTCAAAAATGTCTATTGCGGGAAAGCTGTCATGTTCTGATTTCAGGACTGAGTCAACTCACTGAGTTCTGAATCAAAAGTGGAGCTATACCTTATTTGGCTTAGGTTTTGGTGGAAGGAATTGAATTTATCACTGATGATGGTGTGTGGGGCCCAGCTTGTGCTGATTTTGGGAACTGAGTGACCTAACTGAGTTTTCATAATTGGAAAATACTATACAAACAAAAAAAAATTTACAAACTTTTCTTACAAACTGTGGCATGGAGTGATACAACTACAACTTACTAATATTCTAGGTGACACATCAGTTTGTAAGGAAAATTTGTTTGAAAAGTTTGTTTTCATAGCACTACTCTTCATAATTAGGCAGTGGAGAATGTGGGATTTCACGTAGAAATAAATTCCAAAATCTCAAATCAAATTAATAGAAGAAAATAACAACAATTGCGTACTTAATATCATTGATGGAGATCATTTAAGTGGTAGATTTTATTGGTGATTATTGTCTTTCACTTCAGAATCCTACTCCCTCTCCCGCTATCTCTCACCTATGAAGCACGGGTACAAGTATAAGTACTGAAATGATACGAGTACGTCAATACGGTAAAATTTTATAAAAATAGAATACGGGTACGGTTTGGTACGCTTGTAAAAAAATATTTATTTTTAATTTAGAGTAATGTAAAAATTAATTAAATGGTTTAATTTGTTAAGATTCAACCTATAATTAACATTTAATGCCAAAAGTAAAGGTATAAATCAAAATTAAATGTCAATATATTAAATAACTTACAAATCATAGTTTAATTTTAAATCATGCTAAGTATAAAATTAAAAATAAAAAAAAAGTCTAGTGAAAGGAGTTTTATCTCTATAGTAGAAAAAAATATTGTTTCAATTGAGGTACGGTACGGCTTGAGTATATACTAGGTACGTCTGGGTATGCCAAAAATTTAAAACAAAAATTTGGGTATGTTTTTTGTATACTTGGAGTACTTGGTAAGTAACCGGTACGGTTACGGCATATTTTTCGAAGTACCCACGCTTCATAGTCTCTCACACACCAAACACTGATGGGAAAATATGATATGGATCTAGGGTTGGTGTGAGAACCTTAATCACATATTTATAAAGTCTCAATTACATGTTAGTCCATCATAAATAAATGGAATTATAAGTGGGCCTAAAATGTTCTCTACACATGATTTAGCCCATACTCCTTCATTGCATATAACATGACAATTATTATGTGTTATGACCTAGTCATGTTTCTGTATGTATCATAATTTAATGGGTTTAACCAACACCACTTATACTTCATTTGACAGTATACAATGTATAATTATTTGATCTATATAGGCCCACCTACAGAAAATTCCTTACAGAAAAACCTAAATACCCAATTTGCAAAGTTGAATATGTGTGGTTTTATTATTATTATTATTATTATTATTATTATTATTATTATTATCAGTTTTTTGAGGCGTTTTCTTTGTTTTTGGCAGCTAAGATATTTCCAGTTGTGAAGAATCAACACCTTTTGCTCTGTACCTTGTTGATTGGCAACTCTTTAGCAATGGAGGTGTGTTAAAATTCATTCAACGGACTAATACTAATACTAAATTGTTTATTTCACTCCAAATTTAACCCTTTTTTTCTGTTTTTTTTTTTTTTTGGGTCCGTGTAGTCCCTTCCCATATTTTTGAACAAGCTTGTGCCTCCGTGGGCTGCAATCCTGATCTCCGTAACTCTCATCCTTGCGTTTGGAGAGGTGAGGTATCAATAACATGAAAATAAATTGGTCATGGTTTTGTTTCTCATGGTACCATATGATCCTCAAATTTATTTTGATCACAGATACTGCCTCAAGCGATTTGTACCCAATATGGGTTGACTGTAGGAGCAACTGTGGCACCTTTAGTCCGTGTTCTACTCTGGGCGTTCTTCCCTGTTGCTTATCCGATTAGTAAGGTATACATGCTTGAATTATTAAGGTATAATTGTTGCGCTTAGTTATGTTATGTGTATTTTTTTCTATGTCTATAATTTGAGTTTTATGCAGCATGGGGTATTTTTTATTTTTATTTTTATAAGAAGTTGGATTAAATTTCTATTTTTGGTTGCTGATAAATGTAGAAAAATTAAAGTAACTAAAATTTTTATGCATTGAAGCCTACATTTGATACTAGGACCTTTTATTTTCTTTTGCTTCTTGTCATTTTTTTTTTATTAATCTAGAATGACATAATACATAAAACTTAATATTTTATTTTTTCGTTCTCATTCTTTGGCAGTTAATTTGAGAAATAGCAAGCTATTGTTGTTACTTGAGAAGTACCAACAGTTCTAAGAAGTTGGAATGTCTGTGTTGGACACTAATACTCATTGCACATGTCTCGACACGTGTTGGATACCCGTCCGAACATGTCATTATTGTATAGTTTTCTAGACTTGTATATGTTTTGTATACTTGGGGGACACGTGTTCATCACTTAGACACATATGAACATATATAAGTTTGAACAAAATAACTTAGAATATAATGATAAAAAGAAAGACAATATAGATTTATAATTGTTAGTCCTCTTCCATTGAACTTTAAGAATTAGTGTTATGTTGAATTTTTTTTTATTTGAATAAACTATTCATATATATGACATATAATAAATATATAAAGCTATATATCTTGCGTGTCTCCCAAACGTAACGTGATGCATTTTACTGAAAATTATCGTGTTGGCATCTCTATGCCGTGTTTGTGCTGCGTGTCTTGCTTCTTAGGTTGTTACTCTTATCTTTTGATTGAGCTAATATGTCGCCCTCAAATCACCCCCTTCTTGTTGACATCCTATGTAGGTTTTGGATTGGATGTTGGGGAAGGGACATGCTATTCTTTTACGCAGAGCAGAGCTCAAGACATTTGTGAATTTTCATGGCAATGAGGTATTCAATTTGACTTAAAAGTTCCAGACATTGAGTTGTTTAATATTATTATTTTTTTTTAATGAATTTTTATTTTTCCTCTTTCATCTGTTTTATTAATCTCTTGCTTGAAATTTTTCCTTGAGCCATTTGTTTTTTGAGGAGACCATTAGCCTTATGGCTTATAGTTTTATCCTCTTTTTAACCCTCTCCATATCTTTATCATAGCTGAATTATGGTGTGTATGCTTTTTCATTGATTAGGCTGGGAAAGGTGGGGATTTAACGCATGACGAGACAACTATCATTGCTGGGGCACTTGAATTGACTGAAAAGACAGTGAAAGATGCCATGACCCCCATAACGAAGGCATTTTCCCTTGATCTGGATGCAACTCTTACTTTGTGGGTTTATTGCTTGTTTTTTGATCTACTGTTACACCTGGTGAAATCCTTTTATATTCTAACAAATCTTCTATCTCTGTGCTTAGGGACACATTGAATGCAATAATGACAATGGGTCATAGCAGAGTTCCTGTTTATTCTGGAAATGCAAAAAATATCATTGGTCTTGTCCTGGTAATATTTTTTTCTTTTGGCATGTAGATCATATTTCTGCATAATTAAAGCAACATATATTTTGCCTCTACTCCAATTAATCCACTTTGGTTAATAGCGTTAAGGTTTCCAAATCATATATATGCATGGTTAAGAGTGTAGAGGGTAAATCAAATGAAAGTATTGTGATATTGTGCTTAAATAATGTTTCAGCTTCTTTCTCTTTAAATCATGTTTCAGCTGAAGTATTAATTGTTTCTACATATCATGGGTGCTCCTTTAACCATGTTTTGGAGCTGATTCAGCTGACTACTTCAAACAAGTGTAGGCTCAGCTGAGGTCAATAGGGGTCAAAACCTTATGAAGTATATGTTGTAATCATGGTTGTTAGAATCATACGATTCACAATTCGATTCATACTATTCAATTTGAGTTTCAACCAAAACATTTCGAATCGTGCTATTGAATAAGAATTTGAGTGAATCATGTGATTTAATTTGTTGTTTACTATGATTCATTGTGATTCACTGCGATTTAGTTATGTTTTTGTTTACATAAAGCATGAAACGTCGTTTTCGTCTCTCTAGCAGGAAATAAAAAAATCAATTATTTATATCATGATATGTAATTTTATATGTATAGACTATAGACATACATACAATTCAATTATATTAATATTTACTTTATTTTAAACAATGTGTATTTTTGTATGTATGTGTATATATATATTAAATTATATATTCTATTAAATAAAGTGAATCTTACGATTCATGATTCGATACAATTCACAATTCACTATTTTAGCAAAATGATTCACGTTTCAAATCATGATTGATAACAATGGTTGTAATAAGGGCATCAATTAACTGCAAGGATGTTTATGGCGCCTCATTGTTTTTGCATGGTCACCCCACAAAGCCTTGATTTAAGCAAAACGGTCGCATGAAGTCGACATTAAACCATTGGTGATCTTGAACCCTAAATCTTTGATCTCATGTAGGCAGCCACTCTGATCGGTAAAAAACAAAAAAAAAATAAAAAATAAAAAATAAGATGGCATGATAGGATTTGTTTACCTTACCCTGCTTTAGTTTATTGTGGTTAATTGAATTGATTGAATTTTCATATGATAAACTATACTGATTGATATTTGAAGTGGTAGATTGAAATTTTGATCATGCTTCTAGTTTTTAATTGACTGCCTGATCCTTCTTTCTTATGCAATAACATAGTCAATCCAGGCTTCTCCTCAAATTAGATTTTACTTTCGTAGTGCACCCTGTTTTATGTATGTATTTTATGGATGATATGTATTCTGTTCTTTATGGTTTACATGTGGACTAAATTTGTCATCTCTAACACCTGTAGGTTAAAAATCTCTTAGCAGTTGACCCAGAAGATGGAGTTCCTCTCAGAAAAATGTTATTAAGACAAATTCCTCGGTAAGAATGAATCTCATTTCTCATGCATCTTTTATCTGTGTGAGAAAAGTTTCTGTTTCTTTTGACTCTTTTGAGTTAATAGGATATCTCTCATCACTGTTAATTTTGATTTTATAGGATATATATGGCCCTTTAGGGTGCATGGTGCAAAGAAAGAGTATTAACCTGTCCGACTAGTTCAGATAGCATTATTTTGTCAGTTGAGATAAAGCTTAGTTGTATCAGCCTTCAAGGAGTCAATTGTGCCTTGACATGTCTAAAGTTGTGGGCTTTTAGGATGAGGTGTGTCGTGAGTTCCTGTAATATGGAAGAGTGATGTCTTTAGGAAGTTAGGATGGTTTGCATCTTGAATCAATTATTTGAGAAAGTGTAAAAGGTTGTGGGCTTTTAGCATGAGGTGTGTCGTGAGTTCCTGTAATTTGGAAGAGTGATGTCCTTAGGAAGTTAGGATGGTTTGCATCTTGAATCAATTATTTGAGAAAGTGTAAAAGTAATACTAGTCATCCCTAGTAAAATTAGTTGAATAATTAGGCAGATCAAAACTTCTTACTTATATTAGTTGAGGACTAAGAAGCACGGACACAGACTTGGACATTTGACACAATATGGATATGCGGACTCGTAAATTTTTAAAAATTGTAGGACATAACACGCTGGAGACACATGCAAAGCATATAATTTTTCATATTTATTGTATGTCATATTTTTTAATGGGACTTAAGGTTTGGTTTCGTTTATTGTATGTCATATTTTTAATATTATATATTTATTTTTATCAAATATTTTATGTCATCAAATTCATCAACCTTGTGTATGCTATTCTGGTAGAAAAATTTATTTTATATTTTTTTAAATAGGACACAATGTGTTCCCAACTTGTCCCAAGTGTCCCAGTGTGTCCGACACGTGTAGGGTGAGGAGGGTTGAAACTGGGTATCTAGTTTGGGATTATGTTTGCTGAAGGGACTACAATATGTACACCCTGCCTCCTTGTGTGGTTTCGTGATGATATTTCTTACATAAATTAGGATCAGTTCAACTCAACGTGCCTTTATCCCAATTAATTGGATTAATCCCAATTAATTGGATTAATGAGGATCAACTGGATTCTTAACTGGTGTTCGTCAGGATTATGTGGTGGTAGTTGAAATTAAAAAGTTCTTTTGCTCCCTGCTCATGACTAAAGGTAATAATGGATGTGAACCATTTTTGGTGGAGCTGATTACATTATGCTTTCCCCATATCTGCCATACGGCCTAGTACCTGTTTAATCATTGTATTATCATTTCTTTCTAGAATAAATATTTTACAGCAACCCTGATTGTTGTAATTGCATGCACATCTTATTTAAGTATGTAACCAATATATATGACATTAAATTATGAAATAGAATTGTTGCACAATATTGTGTATTAAGTACACGTGTATATATTAAGTAATACTCTATTTTTTAAGGAAAGGCAGTTTATTTAATATCCTTGTGTCTATTTTCTTCTGTATTCTTCAGGGTTTCTGAGAACATGCCTCTTTATGATATTCTGAATGAATTTCAGAAGGGTCACAGCCACATCGCTGTTATATATAGGGACCTGAATGAGACAAAAGACAGTTTAAAGAAAACTGAAGAAGGTGAATACTTCCTGATATACTTCAATCCCCATGTTTGATACTTGCTAAAGAGTTCTACTGAAGACTGAATTTAAGATTTTGTTACAAATTGAAAGACTTTTTTCCCCTTCTCCTTGACGTTTTATTGAAAATCTTGCAATTCCCCCAATCATTGATATCTTGACATATTTTATTGATGGGAAATTCTATTTGCAAACCTTCAATACTCTCAGTACACACCATCACTTAATTTTTTTTAATTACAATTTTGTCCTACAATCAAATGACCTTTTTTGACAAATTTATAAACCCTAATTTCTCCATACCCACCACCATTACCACAAGCCTCTGGCTGTCGTCCCCAACTGTTGCCTCTGGCTGCTGTTCCCCTCTTCCATCGCAGCCCAATCTCTATTAACGATGACCCCAGATCTCGGGTTTGAAGAAGATAAGAAAAGGAAGAAAAAGAACAAAAGAGGAGAGAGGTTGGCTATGGAGGTTGAGATGAGGTAGGGAAGATGAGGCGGGGGTACCAGAGTGTGAGGCGGCAGTGTGATTGCAATCGCAACATAGGGCGGCACGATTGTGATTGCAATGGAGATCGGCACGGTGACAAGTAGCGGGAGTTGGAGAAGAGGGCTAGAGAAGGTCACCAGAGCGGGAAGAAGGCTGGGGAGGAGAAGCGGCGGTTGATAGTAGTGGCGAGAGGTGTGTGCGGTGATGTTGGAGTTAGGGTGACGCTGGCGTCTGGGGAGATACTAGTGATGGATGCAGTGGTTGATCGAGGCGGTAAGAGAGGAGGGAGGCTGTGGAGGGGTGACGACCGGAGGCAAGGGGCACTGGTGTCGGTAGTTGTTGCTGCCAACGACGGTAGTGGTTAGGATTAGGGTTAGGGTTTGGGTTTATTGAAGAAGAGGGTAATTTGATATTATTTACAATATAAGGGAGTAATGAGATAAAATCAAACTTTTTAATTTAGGTGTGTTGTGAACAGAGCAAATAAGAGAATGTGGTGTGAACTGAGAGATTTAGTGGTGTGTAAATTGAATTACCCCTTATTGATCTCTCTCTTTCTCTCTTTCTCTCTCTCTCTCTCTCTCTCTCTCCAACTTTAAAACTTTTTTGAGCTTGTTAATCTGGTCTTAAAGAATGTCTCGTGTTATCCATTTTATCCTCTTGTGGTATACCTTAGAGCAGTTTACTCCCTCGTCTTTTAAAAATAGCCAAAATCCCTCACATTTTGGGACTAAAATGCAATGTTAACACCGTTAACCTAAGAAGCACGGACACAGACACGTGACACGACATGAATATGACATGGACACGCCAACACGACATTTTTCAAAAAATGCAAGACAGGACACGTGAGGGACATGTACAAAATATATAATTTTATATATTTATTGTATGTCAACTGACCCCATTTGATATAACTTAAGGCTTGGTTTGGTTTGGTACTGTATGTCATATATATGAATATATCATTCTAAGACAATAAATAAAAGTAATATGACACTAATTTCTATAAATTGATATTATTTTTCTTTTATCATCGTATTGTAAGTTCTTTTGTTCAAACTGATAATTAGTTGTGTGTTTAAGCAAAGGACACATGTGACCTCCAAGTGTCCAAAGAGTGTCCGAGTTTAAATTCTTTTTTAAAAAATAGGACACGTTTGGAGGAGTGTCTGACACGTGTTGGGAAAGTGTCCGACACGTGTTGGTGTTCGACATGGACACAACACTGACATGTTTTAAAAGTGTCTGTGCTTCTTAGCCGTCAATGAAAAATTATAATGACTTCAATACCCTCTATTTTTTCTTTTTCATTCTCTTATCTTATCTTATCTTCTCTTCTCTTTTTTTCTTCTCTATTAGAGATATGCATATATATATATATATATATCCGTAATATCTTTGCACTAGAGGCCTTAAAATATCTACCCATTTTCCCCCTAACAGTTTACCCAAGAATCTTATTGTGCCAATTCATGGCAGCTGAATCACAAACCTTAAAGAAAAAAAAAAAATCGCAAATTTTGGGTGCGAAGGCAGTAGACCAAGGAGCAATGCTGGCATATTAGTTATTGGCCACAAATTAATGAGCGCTGGGTCTTGGATGCTCTGAACCACTTGATGAATAGAAGAAAACCATTAGTTGTTGCGTACAAATTTGTCACAATTTAGAATGCACATCAAATTGCTCTTTGTTGTGATGGAAGGATCGTAGAGCTATGGACCCACTGAGTTATTGGACTTACATATTTTCTGTTGAATGAAAATCAAGGCATATTGGATTAGTTGGGGTTGTAGTTGAAGGGAGAGGGAGTGGTTGGTGAGGTGAGAGGGGTGGTGTCAGTGGCAGGGTGGGGCTGGGTAGTGGATAAGGGCTGACAGAAGGGAGGTGGTTATGTGAGGTGAGATGGTGTGGCAGGGGTGGATGAGGGAAGAGGGAGTGGTGTAAGTGGTGGTTCAGGTGAGATGGGGTGGTGGATGGAGAGGGAGGAGGGAGGGGGTGGCAGGGGAGGTTGGTGGCAGCACGTGGTGGCTAGAGGTTGCTTGGTGGTGGGGGTGGTTGTGCTTTTTTTAGGGTTTTTTGGTGAAGAAAATGGTTAGGGTTGGGGTTATGGTTATGTGTTTGTGGAAGAAGATGAAGATAAGGGCATATTTGTTCTTTCACATTGTATTTTGACTTTAACTAAAAAATTGTTTCCCATGTCAACTCTCGACTTAGGTACCCCTGAGGGTTAGCTTGAATGGTTAGTCTCCAGGATTCTATTCAAGAAGTCTGAGGTTTGACTCTCTGCCAGTTTGCCCGGTTTATAGGCTTATGGGGTGGCCTCCGAACCCCAAGTTTACACACCTGGAGGGGCTCCAAAGGACACTACCTAGACCGAGTTCTCAGTCATTAAAGAAAAGAATAATAAAATAAAATCTCAACTTATGCACTTAGGCACTTGTAGCACAAATTTCATTAATTTGGTCTGAATTATTTGCCTATTTTTAAAATACAAGGAGGTAAATTGCTCCGACACTATACTAAAGAGGGATACATGGATTTTACCTTTTATTCTTATATTGAACTCTCAACTTGCACCATTTTTATTTTCCCCTCTAAATTTTATAGCTTAATCTACTGCTGCATTTATCATTTTTCATCAATTGTGAGCTATGATGATTGAAACTGCCAGCTGGGTTCTGTTACCTTTTATTCTTATATTGAACTCTCAACTTGCAATGTTTTTCTTTTCCCCTCTAAATTTTATAGCTTAATCTACTGCTGCATTTATCATTTTTCATCAATTGTGAGCTATGATGATTGAAACTGCCAGCTGGGTTGTGTGTGCCTGGCATCCTTTCCGTCATCTGATATCTTATATATGACTGCTTTACCTTGTGGGTTATCAGAAAATCATGAGATGGACCCTGCTGCTCGTATGCAAAAGCCGGGGATGAAATTCGAGTCGCATGATGCTGACATGGCGATCCTGGCTAAAAGTGAAGGTGATCAACAGAAAAAGAAAAGTCCTCTGCCTACTCCTGCTTTTAAGAAGCGACACAGAGGTTGTTCATTCTGTATTTTAGATGTGGAGAATGTTCCCATTCCTGTATTCCCACCCAATGAAGAGGTTGTGGGTGTAATCACTATGGAGGATGTCATTGAGGAGCTTCTTCAGGTATACTGAAGTTTTGGATCTTACAGTATGTGGACATCTTGAGCCCAGTAAACTATCAGTTGGTCATATGATTTTTCTAATGCACCTGCCCTACATAGATATCACCATGATGATTATTATGGAAATAGTAATGATAATCATTGTGATCTGTTTATATAGGGCAGGCTGTGTGGTCATGATCTTTCAAATGTACTAATAAACTATGGACCATGCGTATTAGTATTGGTACAGTACGAGTATGACAATATAGTAAAATCTAAAAAAATAGGGCACGAGTATGGCTTAGATGTTCCAAAAAAAAAAAAATTTTAAATTCAGAGTAATGCAAAAATTAGTTAAACTAGTTGGTTGAGATCCAACGTACAATTTACTTTTATGTCAAAAGTAAGATATAAACCAAAATTAAATGCTATTATATTAAATAATTTACAAACCAAAGCTTAATTTTAAAGTCCTGATAAGCATAAAAAAATATAAAAAATAATTTAAAAATATAAATCAATGGAACTAACTTCACCTCTGTATGGGCTTGGGTATATTAGGTAACTTTGGGGTATGGCAAAAATTCTAAAGAAAAAATTTGGATACATGTTTCGTGTACCTGATACGGTAATGATAATCATTGTGATTATCATTACCTATGATAATGATGATCATCATGATTCAAGCCTGTCCTATTTGTCGATAGGGCATGCTGCGTAAACGTCCTCTTTTGAATTCACTCTATTAGAAAGGTACATGTGCAACTTGTGTAAGCTCCATTTTGAGGATGCTGTTGCAGATAATCATCTGAGGATATAAGATCTCTAGCGAGAAGTAACAATTTAGAGTTGCTTATAAAAGAATCACCCTGCTTCAATTAGAGGAACTAGAGTATCTTTAATTTGATTTGGCTTGTGGGACATTGAAACATGGAATTGCCCTGTGTTTTGGCTGTTTCAACTTTTAACGATTTCTTTTGTCTTCTCCAACACCTGATTACTTATTTTTTTGTCTTTTTCTAAACCTCTTTGTTAATGTCTTTATTATTACTTATTATACTACACTTCCTAAACCTCTTTTGGGGTATCGCTTTTGGAGAAAATATAGTAAGCCCCACAAATTTGGCAGCATTACATTGGCTTCCCTTAGCATTTTAAATTGCATAAAACTTAGCCCACTTTTCCTCAGTAATTTGTTAGTCATGAACATGAAAAATGATGTTATCTCTTTTATACTGAAATGTATGTTTTACCTCGTTTAACTTTTTGTGCTCATGCCTAAGAAGCACAGACACTTCTAAGAAGGTGACATATCCGTGTCGTGTCTGTATCGGACACCGACACTCTTTGGACACTTCCCTGACATGTGTTTGACACTCTTGAAAACATGTCCTATTTTTTAAAGATCTGGACATTTTTTAGACACTTGGAGGACACACATATGCATCTCTTAAACACACGTCTATCGATTAGACACATGTAAAACTAATTATAAGTTTGAATAAAATAACTTAAGATACAATAATAAAGCAAAGCCATATAAATTTATAGGAATTAGTTTCATTGCATTTTTTATTATCTTTGAATGATATATTCATATATATAACATATAATAAATATATAAAATTATATATTTCATACGTGTCCCCCACGTGTTGTGTCTTGCATTTTTTAAAAATTAGCGTGTTGGTGTGTCCGTGTCGTGTCGTGTGTCCGTGTCTATGCTTCTTAGGTTCATGCCATCTGCATTAGATCTTGTTCCTTTTAATGGTTAAAAGGAAGGTCGGTGTAATTATGCGAAAACTATGAGGCTTGCTGTATTTTCTTCAATCCTTATGAGAGGCGAGCGTAATTTACCTTTTATAGTGATACTAACCAATCTCATTTCTCATATATTTTGTTGTTTCAGGAGGAGATATTGGATGAGACTGATGAATATGTAAATATTCACAACAGGTAAAAAATTGGCAGCTGTTTCTCACATCCTTCATTTGAATTCATTTTTTGCATGCAAATGCAAAGCCTCTTTTGAGTTGGGCCATCAGTCTCTGCCGCTACTGTGAGGTGAAACTATGGGAGATTATGGAGGGGCCATGGTCTCCCCATAATTTTTTTTTTTTTTGAAACCTATTGAGTACTTGACCCAAATCCTGGAAATACAACTACAGTCATTGTACGCACGTCACAGTTCCGGAGGGTTCTGCCCCCGTCATCATCTTTTTCTAAAGAATCAGGACAATGGAGCTAATGAAATGCTCCTGTTTTCATTAAAACATTGATTTTTCTAGTGTTAGTGAATAGCAATCAAACCATGGATTCAGACACACGAACATGGAGAAAATGACTCCACATAGATAAATATTATGGTTAAAATGAATGACATTTGGTTGTAATGCAGGATAAGGGTGAACATGCATGCATCCTACGAAAAGCTTCCTTGCCCAAGCTCACCACAACAATCTCCCATCTCTTCTCTCCCAGCAGCTCCTGCTCCTGTGCCTAGTAACTCGATTTCCACCACTTCTTTACAATAACAGTGACACCCTTTGCAACCCTGGAGTTTCTGAAGGAGGCTTGTTAATGGAGCGGTTATACTCTTTGTTCTTTGTATGATATGGCTAAATTTAGGTTCGTTAAAATATCAGAATCTAGGGTGGAAGTCTAGTAAAAGAGTTACTCTAGTTGATTGATTACAAAGATGTCTCACCCTTGCTTGGATATGCATGGTAGGTTGCTCTGAAGGATGTATTGTAATTGTAGAATGCTACACTTGTTGGTTGAGATTCCGATGCAGAATATATATATTGACTTTTTGGTCAAATAAGCAGAATATTAAAATATCTTGTTTGAAATTCATTTGGATTGGCAGACACAATGGCTAGGCACAGGGTCAAGTAGAGGTAGATAAATTAGCTATTTTCAGTTAATTTTTTGAAGTTTAGTAGCTCTTTAGGTATCTTCATTACTCTAGCTAAGGTACTAGACAATCTCAGCGTTGTTTTGATTATTTTGAATAATTCAAACTTGACAGCATGAAGTTTGTATTTAAATCGTTTGATATGATCTTCATGCATATATATATATATAGGGAAGTGATTGAGACCCCTCCAATCACCACCCCCATCACCCCCACACATGGGGGCCGGTGATTGGAGAAGGAGAAAAAAAAAAAAAAAAACCAATCAGAGAGGGTGTCGTGGGGGTGCGCCCTGGTGGGTATCCAAGTCATTTTCCATATACATATATTTACTCATAGTGGATCAGCAATTTGTTGCTTTGCTTTTTTGGTTGTGTGTGTGTGTGTGTGTGTGTGTGTGTGTGTGTGTTTGGTACATATTTGTTGCTTTGCATTGGCATTAGTGAAGTTCAAATTGCTTTGCATCAGTCTTAGTAAAGTTTTTGTAGTCTAATCCGACGCATATTCATTTATGCTGTGTTTGGTTAGGGGATTTGGGAAGTGATTTGAAAAGGGAAATAGAAAAGGTAGGTGAAATGTGAATAAAACATGTTTATATTTCACCTAGTTTCACACACCTTTTTCCTTTCCTTTTCCAAATTCTTTCCCAAATTCCCTAACCAAACACAACATTAGTGGAAGTTAATGTGTTTAAACTTTTAGTATTCATTTAGTTTGGCATTGAATACAAATTCTCCATATTTTCATCTTATTGGGGTTTGACCATCGGCATAGTAAATAATAAGATGAAGTTCTTTTCGTTTATGATACAGTTTATTCTTTTCCTTGCTAGATATTTTGCCCACCAAAGGTGATTTTGTAATGATCTTTGCACTTCTAAAAGATAATTTTATTTGATTAATTACCCTATTTAAATATTTTTTTTGGGTCTCAATTATTACATAAATTATAGTGTTTTTATGGCTTTTTAGTTTTTATTAGCTTATGTTAGCATGACTTAGTGTTGATATGTAGCTTTCAATATATTTTTATCTTGAAGTTGGGAGTGTTTGACAAACATTGTGTTCATGTATACTTTTTCTGTTTATGTAAAACTTTAATGAATGTTCTATGGTGAAGCATAAAGGGAGCCAGTTGGACCTTAGATTGCCTTGGCCATTGCCTTGTTTTCTTGCCTTGCTTGAATAGTAGTGTTGGATTGGCTTTGGTGTACCCATTGACAAAATTGTTATTTAAATTTATCGTTATTTGTCAAACAGTTCTTGGTCATTTTTAGTTCTTCAATAAACTAATGTTTATTGAAAACTGGTAATCTTATGCCTATATGACGTATCTAGAAGAGTGAGAAGTTCATCTTGCATTGCGACATGCCTTTCATAGTCATAAGATAGTCATCTTTGCATTGGTGGTCTTTGCCTTGGGCCTTGGTACGGCCTTGGCCTTGGCCTTGGTTTAGTTGGTTTCATAAAAATCAGGAAACCATGTGATGCTAAATTTTAATTTGATGATGATTGCAAAACTTTGTGAATGGTTTTGTTGGATGGACATCAAAAAATTTTTTTTTTTGGTTTAATCGGTAAAGAAAACTTTTTTAGAATCATGAAATTAAATGTACAAAATGGTGAAATGCATTGAAAGAGATTCGAATAGTGAACAAACTCTACTACTACTGCAACTCATACCTACACCAACAAAACCTCAAACCTCGCGATTTAACAAAATAAGAGGAAGGCAATAGACAAAAACAAGCAAAAAGAAAAAAAATTAAGAAGATTTTAACTAATCAAAAGAACAAGCAACAGTCAAGTAAATGCTGAAAGACTCACGGGTGTCTCTATTTACACACCACATTTGGTCTCAAGGCACATTACTTACTTAATGCACACTAAACACAATTTTAACTTCATTATTTTTGCTTAATACACACCATCCATTTTCAAATATACCTAAAATATCCTCATCTTCTTCAATCACGCCACTAATCCTAACCCTAACCCTAGCCGCCGCAGGCTGTCACCTCTTCCTCCTCCTTCTCCAGTGAATCTCTTTCTCACTCCTCCATCCATCACTCTTCTTGTCTTACCACTTCCAACTACACTCCCAAACCCTTCCACCCGATTCTTCCCTCTACCACCGGCTCAACCACCTCCCCACCATAACAAGGGTGCATAGCAAGATATTTAATATCAGCCCACATATAAACAACAGCACATGTAAAACAGACGCGAGAACTATCTTTTTATATCCCAAAATAAATAATTTGAAACTCTTCATTAACTTGCTAGTAACTGGAGCTTAAACATAGAATATATAGCTGGAAATTTGTTTAGAACTGTAAAGTTTTGCAATGCCATAAAATGATATCCACCCTTTATGAACCAAACGAAAAAACAGGTAACTAACAAGGGATGCAAAGCACAAAAACAAAACCAGTCACCCTCAGCACAATATAACAAAAAAAAAAAAAAAAACACTGTACATCATCAAAATATTAAAAGTTGCAACCAAATGGGTCAAACACAGACCTCCACATGAAATCCAAATATAAAATGACCCATACCACACAGAATAGATCATATCGAATACAACTGGAAATTTATTTATTTATTTTTATTTGAGTGATACGATCTGACAATCATCTCAATACTAGCTACAAAAATGAAGATTTGAAATAAAATTCTATGCGACCTAAGGTTATGTGAGTTTAAATTGAAATTCTGACCGAGGTTTTTGTCAAGGGTCTTGGGTGAACTGATTCAATAAAAAATAACTAATTAAATCTTTTCATTGTCACGAATCAAGAGTGATGGTGTGTGTGGAGTGTATTGATATTCTTTTGTGGTTATTTTGGTCAATTTATGTAAGGTCATTATTGTAATAAAAAATAAACAATTAATGGTGTGACTTGAGACTATATGTGGTGTGTAAATAGAGACATCCAAGGCCCACTGCATCAATAACATCCTAGTTGCACCCATAAATTCTTCCTTGAGTAAAGCCACCTTATACTGTGTTTGGTTAAGTTGAAAAATTTAGAGAGCTATTTAAAAATAGAAAAGAACAAAAAAATATAAAATAAAATAAAATATAAATATATTTCATTCTCATTTTATTTTGTTTTTCAAATCTCATATCAAATTTTCAACCAAATAAAACGTTAATAATATCTTATCTTCATATCTGGACATCACTACCTTTGCAAAATAATTTATTAGTATACCAAAGGCAAACTAACCAACCTTATAATCGACAAAAACCATCTTTATCTCTTCCAAATCAGCGGATCACAATTTTCTTCTCACCACTATTTACTCATATGTTTCTTACTAGTTCTCTCCTTTACATCTCTAAACTTCTTATTCCTGGATTTGCTTCAGAAATCTGCACATCCACGAGGAATTTCTCGATCTCCAGCCTTTCCAAATCCAAGTCTTTCGTTTGTCTTTGTTGTTTAGCTCAATCTCAATACACTCTTGAAGGAACATGTCTTCTCTGTTACAAAAAGTCAATTTGTAAATCCTTGGGCATTTGCAGGGTTTGTTCTGCTTCGGCTCGAAGGAGATTGTATTCCTCTTCTTCATCCTCATCAAAATCGATGGGATTGTGTATGATACGCTTATTGCATAATCTGATGGTGTTGAAAGAGATTAATGATTGTGAGGATTGCTGAGTGCGAACAGTGGCCGCTTCCCTTAATTTTCGATTTGTGCCTTTGTTGTATCTCCCTCTCCCTTTGCTCAAGAATTTAAGAGGTAGCCCTAACTCAAGGAGTGAAAGTTTCTTCCTTCGTTTCTTTGCTTTTTGGGCTCCCTTTTAGGGTTCGGATTACCCTTCTCTTCATCACCGAAAGAGGACGAATCATCGTCTGACTCTTTTCGAATAGGTGGTACGTACGCAAGTGCACAAAATGTGAATCCTTTGAAATTCGCATTAGGGTTTAGGGATGGACATTAATTCGATGTCTAGTTGCACCAATTCTCAAGGTTAATTTGTATACTTTGATCGGTCTTGCCTCCCTTGTCTTGGAGTTGTGTTATCTTACTGACCTAGGTCATGTTTGGAAATGGAATTTTTGGGCTAAAACAACATTAAAATATAAGATAAGTTAAAATAGTCAATAACGTATCATATTAAATTTATAATTATTTTATTTTTTATTTCATAAATATCTCATCTAATTATAAAAAAAATTTAACATTCTTTCCAATCACAACTATTATAGTAAGGATAAAATAATTAAAAAGTCAAATAATCTATTAAAATAGTTGACTTCTCAAATGTGACCTTTGTAGCCAGGCATAGCCTAACTTTTTTTATTGGAAAAATTGCATTTCAATAGGGCAGTGATAATTTTTTTTTTCTTTTTAATGATAGTGGCCCTGTTTGTTAGGGCTTAATTTCAGTTTTCAGCTTAATTTAAGCTGTTTTGATATGTTTGGGTTAGCTTATGCTTATAGCTTATAGCTTTGTGGAAGCTGAAAACCATACGTTATTCAGTGAAATTTGGATATGCTTTGAGAATAAAATTTGGAAATCGAACAAATTTGAAAGTTATAGTATAAAATTTGTTTGGGCATAATTTATAAGCGAACTCTACCAAACAGGGCCAGTGTAACTCTTCTATGTGTGTTGTACAAATTCATTTATGTGATTGATGCAACTCTATGTATTAAAATTACACCAAATTTTATTTTTTATTTATATTTATAGTGCACTTATTTTATGGCTGTCTTATCTATTTGCAATTTGTCCTTTTTAATTCCCTTGCATCAGCCTTGTGTCACGCCCCGAGAATTCTGTGACACGAACAGCAGCATTTGAGGTGAGCCAAATGCGCTGGAAGGTTCCGGAAGGCTGGTGAACGGGCTAGAGTATGCTGGAAGACTCTAGAATGTGGTGGAAGGGTCCCGAGTGGCCAAGGAGATTCCAGAATGTGGAAGAGCCTTGGAGTGTCCAGAGGAGTCTGGATGGGTCTGGAACGTCCTAGATTATGCTAGGAGAAGCCTACCATGTACTACACTAGTGTGGAGAGTTTTAGAATGTAGTAGATAGGGTAGTTGTCCTAGATAGTTCTGTGGAGTGTTCTAGATGTGTGTTTGTAGCCGTTGGATCAAAGTGATCCTAGCCGTCCATTGTGGAAGAGGATGGCTATATAAGGGTGAGGGGTCTCATTTGGAGGATAACCTAGAGACCTAGAGTCTGAGAGACCTAGAGACCTGGAGATCCAAGAGAGCTCTAAAAGGGAAGCACTTGTGAGTGTGAGTGTGAGTGTGAGAGCCTTGTAAAGCTTTGTACACGACTATACTTGTAAAGTTAACTTGTATAGTGAAGGCATTCTTCCACCTAAACTGCGTGTGTTAGTGTGGTTGAGTGGGTAAGGCTGACTTAGGTGCAACCAAAAGGGTTGAAAGGCATCTAAGGTCGCATCAGAGGCTTCATGAAGTCTAAGGTAGTGACAGGTTGGTATCGAGGCGAGGTTACGAGAAAAGTAATCGAGTCGAGGTGTACATAGCTCTGTTGGCTGAAGAGCGTGCTTGAGGTGAAGAAGCTCTCAACGCGTGACTGGCAATGGAGGGAATGTGGCTCCAGCCAGGAGGGGGGGTTAGTGTGCCTGAACCTAAGAGCGATGAAGGTGCGAGGGGTGCCCAAGAGAGCCATGCTAAAGGTGGGAGGCCGTCTCCTCAGACCACCGAGGATGAGCACAGAGAAGGCGAGGCCCAGAAGAGATGGGAACGCCGAGGGAAGGGGCAACGCACCAGATCTCAGGAGAAGAGGGGTGCCACTCTAAGGTTTGAGTGCAAGCGAGGCTAAGAAATTTGGGCTTGAAGAGGAAAGGCGAGTCAGTGTTTCTGTGCAACGGACCGCACATGGTGAGGGACTGCCCGAAGAGGAAGGCACTTGCAGGGATGTGGCAGAGTGGACTGCATGGCAAGGACAAGGAGAAGGCACTGCGAGGATCTGTGAGTAGAAAGCTGCATGGCAGAGGCAGGCACTTGCGAGGATCTGTGAGTGGGGAGTGCATGCATGGCAAGAGGAGAAAGTACTTGGCGGAGGATGCAGATCATATCGGGACGTGGTGGCTCGGTATGTACCGCGTGAGGCGTCCGCAGGATTGGGTGGGGAGAGTGTCACGTCCGAGAATTTCAGTGACCGGCGGCGGCATTTGAGGTGAGCCAAATGCTCTGGGAAGGTTCCGGAGGTGGTGAGCAGGCTAAGTATCTTTGGAAGACTCTAGAACGTGGTGGAAGGGTCCCGAGTGGCCTAGGAGATTCTGGAATGTGGAAGAGCCTTGGAGTGTCCAGAGGAGTCTAGATGGGTCTGGAACGTCCTAGATTATGCTAGGAGAAGCCTATCATGTACTACACTAGTGTGGAGAGTTCTAGAATGTAGTAGATAGGGTAGTTGTCCTAGATAGTTCTGTGGAGTGTTCTAGATGTGTGTTTGTAGCCCTTGGATCAAAGTGATCCTAGCCGTCCATTGTGGAAGAGGATGGCTATATAAGGGTGAGGGGTCTCATTTGGAGGATAACCTAGAGACCTAGAGTCTGAGAGACCTAGAGACCTGGAGATCCAAGAGAGCTCTAAGAGGGAAGCACTTGTGAGTGTGAGAGCCTTGTAAAGCTTTGTACACGACTATACTTGTAAAGTTAACTTGTATAGTGAAGGCATTCTTCCACCTAAACTGCGTGTGTTAGTGTGGTTGAGTGGGTAAGGCTGACTTAGGTGCAACCAAGAGGGTTGAAAGGCATCTAAGGCCGCACGGTAGGCTTGCGAAGTCTAAGGCCGTGACACTTGGCATAGTTTGCTTAGCCGTGCTGTCCTTCGCTTGCTTTTCTCCTTGTCCTTGGTTATGGTGGCCTTTGCCTTGGTTTCCTTGGCCCTTAGCCATGATGGCCTTGGTCTTGATTTTCTTGCCCTTGGTGACCTTGGCCTTGCTATTGTCGTTGGGCCTTGGCCTTAACAAAGATCAGAAGTTTTCTTGCCCTTTGTTTGATGGAGGTGGGTATACTTGAGGTTGAGAAATATGATGGCTTGAGTTATGTGGAGTTTTCTGGAGATGAGAAGTTTGGAAAAGGACACACAATTATAGAATTAAGGGAAGATCAAGAAACTATAAGAAACAAATAGGATAGTTGTGACAACCCGAGTCGAAACTCGACCCTCTAATGACCTTTAGACATAACTGAATTTTTGTAGTTGAATATTTCACTTTACACTAGGTTAGTTGACTTGATTAGGTGTTAAGGGTTGATTTTTTGATGTTCTCCTTTATACAATTTTAGCACCTCACGCCATATATTTTGGGTGTTTATACTTGTTGATTTAGTTCTGGGGTGCCTCGAGGGCATAGTTTGGGAATCGATTGATTAAACTAGATTTGTCAATGATGAGGTGAGCCACAGGTGGGTAAGTGCGGTCACACTCTGCGAGGTGCGACCACAGGTATGTGAGCAGGAGTGTATCATTTCTTTTACTTTCTCTCAATATACATGAATTAAAACAAAATAGAATTAGTATAGGGCTTCCCTTTCTACATAATTTCATTCCTCTCTTTCTCGAAAACTTCTTTGCACAAATTGGGTAAAAAAATAAGCTTCTAGAGCAAGGTTGTATTCAAATCAAGAATACATTTGTAGAATTTGGCTTGCTTCTTCTCAAGGTAGGAATTATCTTGCTTTTAATGTATAATTTGAGTGGTTAACATATGGTTACTTTGTTGTATAAATATATAGTATTTTGTTATATAATCCACGAATTCAAATAGTTTCTTTGTGTTGGAATCATGCATGTCGAGAATTTCATTTGGCTAAACTAAAAAAGTACACTTATTTCATCTTTTTATCTTTTTTGGATCACATCAATCAACATCTCCTCTCTACTTTTTCTACACATAATACAAGAAAAGTCAAAAAGTACACTTATTTAGTCTTCCCAAACTTGGCCTAAGTGTATCTTTGTACCCTAAATTTATAAGCTCATATTGTATAATGCTTGTAATGTGTAGAACAATAATTGATTTCCTAACTTTAGCTACCCTTCAATTTAATGGAACCAATTGCAAGAAAGTGTGTTAATATTATTGAAAACAAATTATAATAATTTTGCATAAAGAAGAACTGTAACCCTTGCGACCCTTGAATTGTTAAAAATGCAGGTTGAGAAGAATTTTAATTGATGAAAGAATTCGTTAATTAATTTAAATCGTTTTCTTTATAAAAAGTCTAATTATAATAAATTTGGGTAGTGTATATTGTTAGGAAAATTAGTGAAATATCCCTCTCCAATTTTGTGTAATAGGAGAGGTCTACTATATATATATTTTTATTTTATTAGCTAAGGTCTTTTAACATTTTTACAGAAAAAATTCGACTCAAATTTTTTTTGCACGACTAAGAGAAATTTCACCTGATTCAGAGTAATTTCGGCCTCGACTTAGAGAAATTTTGAAATTTTTCTGGTATGATCACAAAGAAATTTCAAAATTTCCCTATGAAAATTGAAATTTCTCTTAGTTGGGCAAAATTTCTCTAAGTCGAATTTTCTCTGTAGAAATATTGAGGGACTTTAATTACTATGAAAATATTGTATGTTCTTTATTTTATAAAATCGTAAAATCAAAGATTTTAAAAAAAATTCTCATATTGTTATTAATTATAATTACAAAAAAAAAAAAAAAATTACAGGATTGGACCTTTATAATAAAATAAATCTTGAGTTTTTAATTTTATGAATTTAAAATCTAATCTTTTGATTTAATTTTCAATCTAAACCATATTTCTATTTTCGCTATGTAAAACTAATTAAAAAGAAAAAATATTTTACTTATTAAACTCAATAAAAAAAATATATATTTTAGATATTTTATGTATAGTTATAATAAGTTTAATAACTAAAATACTAAATTTTTGTTGATTTTACATGTCAGAAATAGATAAATAGTTTAGATTAAATTTTAAATTGATAAAAAACATTCCAGACTTATTTTATTATAAGAGACAAATCCCAGAGTGTTTTTATTTTTATTTTTAATTATTCCAAAATAATCATGATTGATAATCAAAAAAATAAAAGAAGAGAAGAAGACGATGATTAATAAGAAAAGAAAATCATTCATCTTTTGATATTCTGTCCTCACATTTATCCATTAAGAAAAACAAAACAAAAAAAAAAAGTTCTGATCAGTTTAGATGCTCTTACGGGGTTTACTCTTTCGCCGAGCTCTGCTTCTCCCTTCTTTCTTTGTAATTGTATCCCCCGCAAACGACGACCTTGGCAATTCTTTCTTCTCATCATCATCTTCTTCTTCCTCTTCTCTCATCTTAACTTTCTTCGGTTCATTTTCTTCTTTAATCTCGTCTTCACTTTCAGTCTTCTCCACTATTTTGCGAGGTCTACCCCTTTTTCTAGGAGTATGAGTCTGCTGTTGCTGTTGCTGTTGCTGTTGCTTGGGTTGTTCTTGTTCTGCAACTATTATTGATGATGATGATGATTCTGCTATTACTAGTACTGACAGCTCCTTTGTTTTCTTTGCTATCTTCTTCTTACCCATCATCGATTCAATTCAACAAAAATACCCAGAAAATGTAAGAAACTCTTTTACCAAAAATCAGAAGCTTTTTTTTTTGTTTTGTTTTATGGGTTTTCACTTTTCCTTGTGTTCTTATTGATCCAATCCCTATATATCAATCCAAAAGACACCCTTTAATATATAATCCACAAAACTTTCTTACTCAGTAGAAAAAGCGAAAACAAATAGTAGATTACAACTCTGTCTCTATCTCTCTCTCTCTCTCTCTTACACACACAGACACACACACATCTTTTACCAATATCCATGGTCCCAAACGACCCATCAAAATCAAAGCCTAATTATAAAATCAATAATAATACTTTAAAAATATTAAGGCCACAAAAGCCATCAAGAATATCTCACCTTTTCTCTTTGACTACTTATCCATCCATCCATCTGTACATATGCGTGTATATATATATATATATTATATGCATGTATGTACGTACACACATTAACCTATTTGTTGTAGTGCGGCTGCTCTGCAAGAGAATACACAGAATAAAATTAGGGTGGAATGGAAAGTGAAAAAGCCAGTAAAAGAAGAAGAAACAAGAGCAACTCTTTTGTCAAACTAGTCTACCTCTCTCTAGCACAGCATAGCATAGGATAGTCCAAAATCTCACTCAATCTGCTAAAATGATCTCAAATTTGAAATTTATAATTTATTTTTAAAATTATCCAACTCCGTTATAGTTAAGATATATATATATATATATATTTATATTTATCTCTAATAAAATATCAAAATATAAAAAATTAATTATATTCTACCTCTATATAATTTAGTTTAAAAATACATTAATTCTTTATAATTTAAAAATATACACTTAACCCTTTTATAATTTGGAGTGATGCCTAAAGTAATGAATTCTATCCACATTAACTGTCTGGTACACGGGCTGAATTAAGTGCGTGAGACAGGCATTTGCTCAAATAGATTCATAAAATGACAATTTTACCTTCTTTTCTCTCTCTCTCTCTCCCTCTCTCTCTCCTTTTCTTCTGCGTCCCTTTTGATCACTGTATTGCAGCATTACTGACCCACCCACTCTACCCTTCTCTTGTTTTTCTTCTTGTCACTACCCACTCTCTTTTCTCTTATTTTTTTTTTCTCTCTCTTTTACCATGGCTGCTGTGTATGTATTTATATATTAGTGGGTCGTGTGGGGTCTTTTTTTTCCCCATAGTTTGGCTGGGACAGCCATGGTTGCTTCTAAAAAAAATAAAGGAAAAGGACACAAATCGTTGGTAATGTAGTGGAAAAAAAAATTGATGGATAATTTTAATTAGGACACTCAATTCATAAATTTAAATTTAAATTTTCTTTATCTAAATGTTCACAAGCTGAATATTATGTCCATAAGTACATGCTCTCACAAAATAACTAAAAATACCCACAAATATATATACCTTTGTACACCTCAAACTCATACTCATTTGAAGCCCTAATATCTCCTCCATCTCTCTTTCTTTTTATTTTTCAGCTCCTCGACCTCGACCTCCATCTTCATCACCATAACCATCACGATCCCTCACCTTTTTGCCTTCACCCCTTACCCTAACCCTAACTTCTTCCACTCTCATCTCAACTACCATTCCTTTTCCACCATCATCACCACCACCAACTCAATCACTTCACCACCGCTACCTCGGCCACCGCCGCCGCCTCTTTTGTTGTAGTAGTGATGGTGTTCAACTCTCCACATGGTGCTAACTCACCGCCGCACTCCTCCGGCACAACTCCTCTAACACTCACTAAAACAAACTACACTTTTGGCGATCAAAACAAATTTAGGGTTGGTTTGGCATGTACTAAAAAAGTGCACTTTTTGATTTATTGGTGGATTTGGGTTGGGTTTGGATTGGGTTTGATGTGATGTGTTAGAGAGGTGATGTGATTTAAATAGAATGATGTGACTTAAATAAGATAGTGACTTTTTGACTTTTTGACTTATTTAGATGATGCCAAACCAAGCCTTAGTAGCCAAAAATGTACATTTTGGCGACTAATTAGGCTCTGATTGGAATGATTTTGGAAATAGTTTTCTACCCACACATTCTAACTTCACGTTTGGTAGCGCCTTTCAAATTGTATTTCTACAACCAAGACAAAACTCTACAAAAAACTCTGTCTCAGGCGCGCTTTCAATTTTTTTTTTTGGAAATTTGGCTTAATCGGTCGTCCTACCGGATGTCCGGCCTGTTGATCGGAACAGTGCAATTTTTTTTTTTTTTTTTGCAATTGATATGTTAATTTTTATATATTTGAAAAAAATATTTTTCGAATTTTTTAAAATTTTTTATGTGCTTTAATAGAATTTTGAATTGTATGTTTGGTTATGAGTTGTAAGTTTTTGTATCAAATATCAAATGTTACATCAAAAATTTCCCACTCAATTCAGGATTCTTTTCAAAATTATTTTCAAAACTCTTTCACTAAATAAATTTTCTACACTTAAATCATAATTTCAAAACTCAAAAACTCAAAATATAACTCATACTCTCAAATCATAGTTACAAAGCTCTACCAAACGCAACCTTAATTTTTTTAGTCTCCAAAGGTTGACGGTTTAGCTACCATGTTATTTTAGTCGAGATATATTGTTTTTTGGCAACCAAAAAAAAAAAATTAGTCACTAAATATATAGTAATAGGCTACTAAAATAATATTAGTCGCCAAAAGTCTATATTTTAGGATACTAATTCTAGGTTTAGTTGCCGTATATAGTTAGTTGCTGACAAAAGGGTAGTTTAGCCGCCAAATAATGACATTTTTAGACTTTTTAGTGACTAAAAAATTTAGTCGTTGTATATTCAATTTTTATTGACGAAAAAAAAAATAGTGGCCAAAGATATTTTTGACTACCAATATATTAGTCGCTATAACTCAATCTTTGTCTACAAACATTTAGGCCAAGTTTGGCATCCCAATATAAGTGTACTTATTTCATCTTTTTATCTTTTTTGAGTCACATCAATCAACATCTCCTCTCTACTTTTTCTACACATAATATAAGAAAAATCAAAAAGTGCACTTATTCTAAACTTCTTAAACTTGGCCTTAGTCTTTATTCATTATAATTTGGCGATAAAAAAAAAAATGTTTAGTCGCTAATGGTAGAATATTTTTTTATGGAGGGAAATGAATTAATTTTGGCTCCTGATATACACTCTGTTAACACATACTTTTGGCTCTCTCTCTCTTACACAGACACACACGATATACACTTTGTTCTGTATCAAACACTTTTGGCTCTCTGTTGACACTACCAAACCTCACCCCTGCTCACTACTGTCGCTGGCCACCGGCGCTTGCCACCGTCGCACACCGCCACCGCCACCGCCACCGCCACGGCCATCGCTTTAAATCACCACCGCCACTGAATCAGAGGGCTCTCGGTCTCTTTCCCTCTCTGTCGCTCTCGGTCTCTCTCTCTCTCTCTCTCTCTCTCTCTCTCTCTCTCTTTTCCCAGTTCTCACTGTAAATCACCACCGCCACTGAATCACAGGTATTTCTCTCTCTCTCTCTCTCTCTCTCTCTGTCGCTCTCGGTCTCTCTCTCTCTCTCTCTCTCTCTCTCTTCCTTTATTTTTCTATTTCTCACACTTCCTCTAGGGTTTTATATGATTTTTTTTGTTTAATTGTGTGTTGATTTCTTAACTCAAAATCCCAAATTTTGTGTTCATTTTGTGTTGATTTCTCACACTTGCTATAGGGTTTGATTTCTAGACATAAATCCCAAATTCAAGCTCAAAACTGACAATCCAAAACCTTATCATGTTATAGTGGGTGGGGCTGAAATTGGATCCATGGACTGCGTGGGCATACAAACCTCTTATTATTTCTTTGTTACTTATCGGTGCATGCTTTCTTATGTGAGTTTCTTGCCTTACAAGCAGTGTTTATTTAAATGTTTTGCCAATTCTGCAGTTTCATTACTTGATTGTTGAACTCATTAAAATTGGTGGACCTGTAGATTTTCTCTCTTTAGTTGGTCCTAAATTCCTGCTAGTTGTGGAAAGTTCAATTGATATTTTTGAGTGTGTAAATTTGTGAGTACTGAAGTGTGGTAAATATCTGAATGATTAGAGCATAAATTCTAAGTCTACTTATATTAATTACAAGTCCAAGTTAGTGTAAATATACCATTGGAACCTTTAAGGTTTGCAATCAAGCCATCGCTCTGCTTGCGTAAATATTTAATTTGATACCTTATTTGACCTTTTGAAAATCATGCTCTTCAGTTAAGTGTTGGTTTTAAAATTCGTATTTATGGATTATGGTTCTATCTTCTTGGGATGATATATCCGAATTTCAAGTTAAATGCTACATTATGACATTTGACTACATACCCATTGGTTCCTGTCACTGTAAATGATATGGTTACTTAACGGTATATCCAAGCAAGCAACTTTGTTGTAAGCAATTGCAAACTTTAAAGTTTGGTTCTCAATTTCAGCCTTGTAAAAGCCATATCTTCCAAAAGCAATTGTTTTGAAGTTTCAAGTTATTGTTGTATATGCATGTTAGCTGCAAGCTCCTCATTCTTCAGTAGTGATTTCAAATTAGTGAAGCATGTGTGCCAGATGTTAATAGCAAGGTGAATTGAATAATCGATTCTCTAGCATTCTTGCAAAACATTCTAAAGGTTATTATTTTGGTTTAAGTGTCAGTAGTTATTTTCTATCCTAGAGTTGTACAGTGCTCTTATGACCTTCTATATATTTGGTTACTTGAGTGTATAATGGGTTTTTGGCAAGCGAGTCCCTATTTGTGTTGTTCTGCTTTTTATCTCACTTAATGATGTCAATCACCTTTTCTTTTTCTTTTTTTCAAAAGGCTTGGTCATAACGGGGTTCCTTGTAAGGAAGAACTACGGTATCCCACAATCTTGCTTTTGCTGTTGCACCGTTGGCATAAATTTGTGCTTTGCTTATATTGTAGTTTCTTTTTAGATTGTTGAAAAAGTCCATAGTTGATTAATTTTTAATTTATTTATTTCTGTGTGCTTACCAGTTAGGAAAGTGGTGCTCTTGATCCTGAAAACAGTAAGTGCTAATACTAATTTACATTGGCACCTCTATGATAGAAGATTTATTTAGTGCTCATATATTCATTTTAGTATGATGTTGATTCTAAGTTCACTAAAAGGACATGGTTTTACGGCTCACAACCCTCTTGCAAGGTTTAGATGGTCATCTTACTGTTCGGTAAGAAGAATTTTAGTGATATGATACTAAAAGTTCTACAAAAATAGGATCATATTGACATTATTATGTAGGATGAACCTAGAATTGTTTTCTCAAATTCCTATTCAAACATGTTAGAATGTTGATTATGGGTTTTGTTCCTTTTTTTTTGTTTCCTGACTTTGAATAGGTTTTGATGCTAAATATTAGTACACTTAGCAGCAAAGGACCTAGTGTTTGGATACGCTGAAGGACTTTATTCTAATTTCCATAAGGTAAGCACGTGTTTTCTATGAAATATTCACTTTCTTGAATTGATTAGGATTAGTCTCTGAAGATGAGGTAAGTCATTGAATTATGAGCCCCATCCAATTTGTATGATCTATATGCTTGTTGCTATATTCAATAATTCAACTTACTTACATTACTCACTTATAAGCATACTAGTTCATGTTATGTGACAGGGAACATAGAAACATATGTGGGTGTATAACAGAAGAATGAATTATGAAGAAAAAAATAAAAAACTATTGCTACTTCTGTGATCCAAGTAACACAAAAAATTTCTAAAATTTTGATTATTAATTTAATAATCAACTTCTGTCCTACTATTCTTTCAAGCACTATTTGGGATTCATCTTATATATAATCAGCTTACTTAACATATTTTTCCCCCCCTCCTTTAGGGGAATATTTTGTTTGTAAAAAATGCTCCAAGTTCTCATTTTACATATGTTTTTGTTAAGTTCCTGGTGTTTGGAGCAGTATGTTGGGAGAAAGTGGCAATTTTGCATTATTCAATATTTGATAGAACATGACAGTTCTTGGTTTCTCTAGGACATCTTAGATACCATGCATCATTCTTTTTGGTTTTCCATAATAATCAAGTCAGTACCATATTTGTCGTTATGTTAATTGACTGAGAACACCCAGTTGTTAAGCCAAATATGCATGTGAGAAGTGCCTCAGAATGGAAAAATTGGATTATTGATATTTCAAATATATAATACATCCTTTCAAGATTTGATTATATGACAGTCAACTGTTTTTCTGATATGCCTGCAATCAAACTAACAAATATTTCTTTTAAATCCTCACTATACATTTAATTTTATCCTGAATGATCAAATACATTTTTCTCATACTATCTGATATTGTATTAGGCTCAATCCTATTTTCTTAAGATGCTTGGAACAGAGTAATTTCTAATTTTTATTTGTTTCAAGCACTATTTAAATTATTGATGTTCAGGTTTTAATGCATCATCCAAGTAAGTTTCTAGCATAACCTCACTTAGCTTTGAATCAAGTTCATTAAGTTTTGACTTCATGTCCTCAATATCTGTCACTAACTGCAGCTCCTCCATAATAATATAAACTACAAATAGATAAGGGCAACAGATAGTCAGAAACTATGGTGTACAACTTAGTAAAAAAAGGTCTTAATTAGCACTTGTAGGTTAGGAGTTGGAGTGAAAAAAGCCTTAAACTTAGTCGAAAAAGGTCGTTAATGCAAAACAGCCCCTATTCCATGGGTAGCTTTTTCGTGACAAATAAGACTTGTGGGGATAGACGTGATGTGATTAGCACACATAGGTTTGGAGCTGGAGTAAAAAACGCCTTAAACTTAGTGGAAAAAGGCCTTTCAGGGGGGCGAAAATACAAAACAGCCCCCGAACCACTCTATGGATGTCACGGGTAGCTTTCTCATGAAAAATAGGACCTGTGCGGACAGTTGTGATGTAATTAGCACACATAGGTTGGGATTTGGAGTGAAAAACGCCTTAAACTTAGTCGAAAAAGGCCGTTCAGGGGGACGAAAATGCAAAACAGCCCCCGAACCACTCTATGGATGTCACGGGTAGCTTTCTCGTGACAAATAGGACCTGTGGGGACATATGAGATGTAATTACCACATGTAGGTTGGGAGTTTGGGTCAAAAACGTCTTAAACTTAATCAGAAAAGGCCGTTCGGGAGGCAAAAATCTAAAACAGCCCCCGAACCACTTTATGGATGTCATGGGTGCTTCTTAGCTTACTTTTTAAGTGAGGCACATCCATACACACAATGAACTACAACAATTTTCAAACTTCCTCTCAAATAAAAGTAACAATGCCATACATGTCCCTAATTCAACATAAGGTAGCAACCTTTGCCAAACATATTCTGTCTTTTTTAATTTTTTTTAGGACACCATTTTATCAGCAACTCTAAATAAGCACCTTCAAATAACGTTAACAACTCTATTCTTTGAATAAGAGCATATTTGGATGTGTTGTGAACAAGTATTTGCCTTACCAGTTATGGATTTGTGCCATAGAGCAAAATAGTAAGTTTCGGCAATTGACAAGTATGGATATTTGACATGCTTTTGATAGGAATGTTATGATGTTAGTCCAACCACAGGAAAGTTATGAAGTGCTTATTAAAATGCTATTATTTATTTATATTTTTTGAGACATTATTAAAAGTCTATTATGTGAGGATTATTTCGTAGGAAATGCTTCTTTTACGGTAAAGCTTCTACAATTCTGCAAAAGTCTATTGTTTAAATAAACCATAAGCGAAAGATGATGTCGTGAGGTAGACAATTCATTCACCATTCAACTTATGGGTTTTGAAAAATCATGAGCCATAATAAAGTAAAATAAAAATTAACTTCTAGTTCATAATACACGGGTGTGTTCAGAAACAGATTATACTGATAATTACATGATCTTTTTTATGTACTTTTGTTAGGAAAAATGCCTATTAGTGTTGGAGTTTCTCTAACCCATGG
Source organism: Camellia lanceoleosa (assembly GCA_025200525.1). Lineage (NCBI taxonomy): Eukaryota > Viridiplantae > Streptophyta > Magnoliopsida > Ericales > Theaceae > Camellia > Camellia lanceoleosa. Next base: position 32,593,302 of record CM045766.1, read on the forward strand.
ATTGGGTGTCTTCGAAAACAAAAATACTGATAATTACATGACACATATATATTCATGTACAATAAAATTGGAGAGAAAAAAATCAGATAGAGAAAGAAGTAGAGAGATAATTGTAAACTTTTATTGAATTCACTAGGTTAAACAAATGAGAATTGCCCAACAACTCTCTCCCTAGCAACAAAAATCCAATAAGTAACAAGAAAATAAACTTGTCTCTCTAAAAAAAGTAATAACAATAGAGGCTAATCAATGGGGAAAATTGCATGTCATGAAAAAGTTGAAGAAAAGACAAATACACCAGAACTATGAAATTATCTTCAAATGCTATATGGAACTAATGGGTGTAATTTTTGTTTTGTAGATGGCTTTTGGCATGGACACGTGGATCTTCCATTTTTGTGTACGGAGGATAATTTACTCTTTTGAATAATTCTGTTTTTTTGTCATCCTCTGCTTTTTGTGGGAATTTGGATGAATCGTACATATAACTTTTGGCGGGGTACATAAAACTTTTGACATCGAACAAATATTTATTGCTGTGGTATATAGATTGCCGTTTATCGTGGTACGGATTACCATGGTGATTTTTACCGTGTCAAATGGCTATTTCGCATAGTAGTAAATATATTTTTGTGTACGGAGGGCATGATTTTTGTATGCTTATTTTTTCTGTATGAAATTATTATTTTCTGTTGGAATATACTTGGTTTGTATAGAATTTGATAGTAAAAGTTATTCTTTTTTTTGGATGGTTGTAAGTGAAAATGGATGATAATATAAGTATTGTTTTATTTTTATATATGTTACAAGTTGCATGTGATACATATAGGTTGTGGATAAATTAATTAAAAAAAAAAAACATAAAATGATGTTTTTGGTGACGAAACAATTGGTAGCCAAAAATGGAGTTAAATATTTTTAGCGACTAAATAGTTAGTAGCTGAAAAAAGAATTAAATGGAAACAAATCTTTTGGCGATTAAATATTTAATAGTCATTTAGAAAAGACTTTAGGCGACTAATGATTTACTAGCCAAAAAAATAAAAAATAAAATAAAAGAAAAGAAAAGCACTTTTGGTGACTAAATATTTAGTAGCAAAAAAAAAAAAAAAAAAAATTATATGATAGGCGACTAAAACTTTAGTAGCTAAACAAAAAAATTAAACTTTAGGTGACTAAACGTTTAGTAGCTTAAAAAAGTAAGATGAACGAAAAATAGAAAATTCGCGACTAAAACTTTGGTAGCTAAAAATGTGGTGTTAAATTTAATTGTAAGCTTTTTTAGTCGTCAATTTAGCCTTTCAATGACTAAAGATTTTGTTTGTCGCCAATACTTTTACTTTTGGCAATTAAAACATTAGTTGCCAATTTAGGATTTTCGGCAACTAAATATTTTTTAGTCGCCAATACCTTCCTCGACAATCCTTCCTCGACAAAGTCGGCCACCAAAAAGTTTAGTCGGGAAAATGTTTCGGTGACTAAAATCTGACTTTTGGTGATTAAAAATTTAGTCTCCAAAAGTGCAATTTGTTGTAGTGACTTTGTACTCCTTGGACTAGTAGAATTTCTTTGACTCTCTTATTATTGTACTTGAAGCCTCTTTGATTGATTTTAGAGTATTGATTGGGGTGATATCATAATGGTAAAGTAAGATTGAACCAAAAATATTGATTCGAATAATTGTATCTTGAGCAGTCTTTTACCTTTTTCTCTTTCCACACTTCGAATCTGGATGTGAAGCTTGAACCATTGGAAAGTTTGTTTTTGTGGCTTCAAGTTGGACACAAGAATGACCTAAAACGAAGTCCGGACGAGGGAGTTATGCTGGTTTGAAATTTGAGTACCTGTGTTGGTTGCAAATCTGCTCAAGCGAACCTTTGACTGCTTGAGCGGATTGTGCGGGATTTTGAGATTCTGGCAGCTTAATTTTACCACTCGAGCAAAGCTTTGAACGCGCGAGCAGTTTGTTCAAAGTCAAGCACTTTAAAGTCACTTTTTGGCCAAAACTGTTCATTCTTCATTCCTCTCTTCTCTCCATCTCCTCTATGCCCAAAACCCTAGACCTCCAAACCTTGATTTCATCTATTTTTCACCAAGAATCCATCATAGATCTTGCATTAAAGATAAAGAACAACTGAAGATCTACATTTTGACTGACTGGATTTTGGATTATTTCGAAGGAATTTTCTTGATCTAATTTCTCTACTTTTATCTTTGAGGTAGGATTACTTTTAATCTTGTATCTCTTTATTTTGAGGATGTTTATGTAGTGCTATTATGACATTGATACTATAATTTAATGTTTGAGTCTACAAAATTGAGTTTTGTTTTAAAAATGAAATTTTCTCTACATTTTCTTAAGATTTCTATTAATGGCTATGGATTATGAAGATTTTAGTTGGGAAATAACATTTAACATGATTTAGGGGTAAAAGCCCCAAATTTATGAAAATCCTAGTTGTAAAATTTGAGAAAAATATGAAATTAATTTTTAATTCTTTAAAATTGATAAATGGATTATGATATTTTGAATATGTATTGATTGAGACTTGTGAAATTGCCACCTCTTGAGATTTTTCTTGAATTATGAATATTGTTCCTCATAATCCATTAAATTATTTGAGTGGTGTATATTACCCTTTACCTATAGAATGTATGAATATTTGAAAATCTTGGAAATGTTGTTTAAGGGAGTAGTAAATAGCACGTAAGTCCAGGTAGGGAGTCGATTTTTGAAAAGAGTTGTGTGTTATTGGTATCCGTGCAGGGAAAAGTTTAGGTGCCCAATTGCCCTGTCTTGAGCTTATTGCCAGACGAATGCAGGAAAGTGTTTTTGGGTGTCCACTGGTCCTGCCTTATTATAAAGTGAAAAAATGGATGATTTTGGCTGCTCATTCCCTGCCGTATTAATAGCTGAAAAATGTGGGGATATTTTGGATATAAACCTATATATATGTATGTATTGGGACTCTTTTTAGGGAATTTATGGCGTATTTACCCCCTGGTGATGAATTGTGAAATTGTGGAAGCTATGAATTAATGTATTCTTTCTTAAATTAATATTATGAGTTGAATTAATTATGTTTGGTTGTGATAATGCCATATGGATTTTCGAATAACTAGATACTTTGTTAAAAGTATTTACTGGGCATCTAGCTTATTTCTATCCAACAATTTCAGGAATTGGTGATGTGCAACCATCCTTATGAGAAGGAGGGGGACTATTTTGTTTTGTCGGGGCATGAAGGCTCATGGATGTGTTATGTGAAAGCTCCGAACATATGTATTTTGGGACCGCATGTCCATTCTGTTGTAACAAGGCCTTGCCTTGATGTTTGTAGGCCATTAAGGCATTATTATTTTTATCATTTAGCTTCTTAAATTATGCTAATGTTGGTGTAACTAAGACAAGAATATGAAAATTTATAACATTTGATATTTAGTTCAATGGGAAAGAGGGCTTTTAGGATTAATGTTATTGTTTGGTATGGTAAGATTTCAGATAAATCATGTTATGAGTAATGTTTTAATGTAATTAATTTGGGCGCATTACAACTCCCTCTCCAATCGGCTTACTTCGCCTCCTTCTCCACTGTCGTTGGTGGCAACCTATTCACATCAAACTCTGTGGCCACTGAGATGTCTCTCAACTCTCTCTCAACTCTCTTCTCTGTGTTCATAGATCTTAGATCTAGACTTCAAACACTTGTTTCTCTTTCTCTTCTCTTAATCTCATCATTATTATCTTCAACTACTTCCTTATCTTCTCACAACAACTTCAATGGCGACCGCTTTTCTCTCTCTTCTCCTTTCTTCACTTAGCTTCACAGTCACTCCTAAATAGGGGTGAAATTGGTTTGGTTCGATTTGGTTCGGTTGATTTTTTTCCTAGATTTTGAGCCGAACCGAAGTAATCAATTTTCTTTTTTTGAAACCGAATAACTCGCAATACACCTGTAAACCGAGCCAAACCTTTTTATGCGATTTCGGTGCTGTCCGGTGCTACAATTTTGGGCCTACTTTTATCCATTAGAAAAATGAATTTGGGCCTTGGAAACTAAAGTCCAACAACAACTAAGCATAATTTTTACATTTGCCTTCTTTATCAAATTAAATAGGGCTTTATTTAGAATTTTTTATTTTTTGCATTGGGTTTCGAAATCCTTGTTCAGTAAGAGGTAAAAAATTAAAATGGATCTAACATAGTAACAAGCATCAAACATATCCAACAAAGCATCAAACATATCCAACAAAGTAAACATGCCAAAATATATCCTGCAACTATTTTTTTGTTCAAAACAAATAGGAACGATATATCAGGCAAGCCTTTTTCGTCTGTTCAAAACTAAATAGGAACCATATATTCATAACCAAATATTACAAACTATTGATATTAAAAAACTAAAAATAAAATGTAGATAGAGTATGCATTTTCTAACCAACCAAGCAAAAGAGGTCCTGCCAAAATAAATAAATAAAATTATTATCATCATAATTGAATTTAACATAAAAAAATCTAAATGAATTATGCAATTTCTTACCTTTTGGATTATTAATATTCAATCTCAAAAATCAAAAATTGAAATTATAGAAATTTGACATATTTTCCAATCAACAAAATAATAGAAGTCTCGCAAACACAATAAAAATATTCTCATAAGAATTGAATTTAACATAAATAAATACAATTAGATCAAATATTCAACTTGTTACCATTGCTTTCTAACATCAATTAATGATGTTGACATCCTTACTGCGTGAACCTTCCATAAGAACTAAAAAAAAAAAAGAAAAAGAAAATTAAAAATGGCAAAACATAAGAAGTTCAAGTATTAAACATAGGGGTGGTTGCGGATTGGTTTTGGATGGTTCGGTTTGTGGTTTGGACTTGCCTGCATGTCTGCGGTTTGGAAAAAATTGAACCCGCAACCACCCACAGTGCGGGTTGTGGGTTTTGCGGATAGGGTCTGCGGATATATAGGCGGTTTACATATTGGATTTTTCTTTTATAAAACAAAACTTGGGTCTATTTTTCTCTATTACTTTAGAACATCAATAATTAATGAATTAAAACTTATAAAATTAAAAACACAACAAAATCAATTCCTAACACAAGCAAAACATTCAAAATCTTAAATTTTTAAATCAAATCATAAACTGACACAAGCACATCATTCAAACTCAATGTTGATTAGGCTAATTGGCTTGAATACTACAATCAACAACAGTAATGGAAGAACACTACGTTCAGCTTTATATGATTCTATTGTAGAGTATAATGACTCGATATGAAGTAAAACCTGCAATAACTTAAAATCAAGTCTTCTTTGTACTGTATGCTCTAGGCTATTCGCTCTCATCATCATTAATAAGAATAACATTACTTTGATAGATTAAAGATTTTTCTAGTATTTGCTTCTCAGAAGCCAAAATGCCTATAGGACCTTCCTTCAAAATTGTTTGCTCATAAGACAAATTGTGTGGAAGCTCATTAGTTTTTATTTTTTATATTTTTTTTATTTTAAATGTTTAGTGCGGGTGTGTGCTTGTAGGTGCGGGTGAAACCCACAACCCATCAGCCACCCACAATGAAGGAATAATCTAAATCGCACCCACCCCTACTCTACACTCGAAACCGCTCATTTGTATTTGGTTCAGATTGGGTTGGGCGGTTTCTACGAGTCGGATAACCCTATACCCAGCCACAATTAAACATATAACTCTCACAAAATAAAAAGAAAGAAAATAAGAAATATTTATTAATCAACAAATGAACCTGATTCAATCTCTTCCAATTCATCTAATTAATCTCTAAGACTGATTTGCGATGGGAAATGTAACAAATTTTGTGTACAAATGAGGCCTCTACCGTGATGGGTGATAGAGAGCTAAGGAATGGATCAAGTGCACGGCCTCTCGTGCTAAAAGTGAATTCTGAGGCAACCGTAGACATGGGGATAGCTAGAACATCTCGAGCTATGAGAGAGAGGATGCGATACTCAGTGGAATTAGCCTTCCACTAACCCAAGATATCAAAATCATCATTATCTCTTCACAATCATCCACCAAAAACATCTCCAACTCAAATTTGTTAACCATGTTACTTTGTTTTTCCAAATGCATCTTATACTTGGATTTCATTTTTGCTCAAACATCCATTTCATATTCTTCATCCAAATCCATTGCTCTTGATGACTCCCCCACAGTTTGTCTTTGCATACTACCACTTTGAACATTCAAAGCATACCAATCATATAATTGTGTCAATCATCAACATGCTTAGCTTCATAAATTTTTTCCAACTACCATTGAATATAATTGAGTTTGTAATGGGGATCAATAACAATAGCAACAAAGAATAGCAAATTAACCTTATCAAATTTACCCCAATACTTATCAAACTTGGAATTCATGCAGTGTGCTATTAAATGCAAGCTTACATCTTCATTCTCACACAATTCAATGATTGCACTTTTTATCTACATAATCTTAATAAAAAATGCATTGCAGGTTACATATAAAGAACCCAAAAAACGTAATGTGGCATTGTAAAACAATTTTAGGAACTTGACATACAATCTCGCCTTCTTCCAACCATGTTTTGTAGGCAGCCCGGTTGTCTTTCTTCTATCTTTTCCTTTCCCATTATTACTTAAAACAATTTCATCCTCATCACCAATGTCACCAACCTCTCCCTCCTCACCAATCTCATCAACCTCACCAACCTCATCCTCTGTAAGATTCGAGCGGAAGTGGGTGTCATCATCATCTAACCGCTTGAAAGCCTTTTGAAATTGTATAGCCCGTTCTAACATGAAACATGTAGAAATAATTGATTTATAAAAAAGAAAAAAAGAAAAAAAGAAAAAAAGAAGAGGAAATAGTAACTAATAAATAATAATAATAACAAGAACAAATTTTAACTAATAGAAAAATACATTGTCAAAGGTTTTTTTTTTTTAATTTTTAATAATAATAATAATAATAATAATAATAATAATAATAATAATAATAATAACAAGATCAAATTTTAACTAACAGAAATTAAATCATTAATCTAAACATAATAACTAACAAAAACAAAAAAAATCCTAATCCTTGTACCAACAGAAAAAATATATTACCACCACTAAAAGAAAAAAATCCTAATAAAATAATAATAATAACAAGAACAAATTTTAACTAAAAGAAAAAATATAGTTTAATGAACAAAAATTAAATCATCATTTTTTTTTTCATTTGCATGTTAAGAGTAGTGAACCAAATATAACGTCAAACAGTATTATCTTTTTACAGGTCCGGAACACCATCAAAATCATGTGATTCACAAACATTAAAACCCTTTTGAAAACATCATAAATGTTATATATATTATAAACAGGGTCAAAAACAGGGTTTGTTGTGACACAAAAGTCAGTCTACACTACGGCCTTTTGAAAAGTGTTGAAAAAATTAGGGATTTGTGTCAAAAACATGGTGTTTTTAATTAAAAAAAATAGGGTTTTTTCAAAAGTAAAATAATAAAAAATAGGTTTTCAAAATAAAAAAATTAGGGATCAAATTTACTTGGTACCAAGGCTTTGCTTCAAGATTTCAACTGAGTAATGAACGATAGTAGTGGTGAATTGAGAGTGATTTCTCACCCTTAGTAAAAAAACCTTAATTGATTTCTCACCCTTAGTAAAAAAGCCCTAACTTGTTTAAACTTTGAAGTGGAAGAGAGAAAGAGTAAGAGTAAGAGAGAGAGAGAATCAACGAAAAAGAAAGCAAAAAAGTGTTTTAACTTTTCACCGTGGGAACTTGGAAGGCCAAAAGTTGTGTCATTATGTTATATTGAGTAGGCTGCTAGGATTAAAACATGTGGACAGCTAAGATGGAAGTTTACTTCGGTATGGTTTGGTGTGGTTCGGTGTAAAATTCACCAAAACCTGGACTGAATTTGAAAATCAAAAATTTTAAAAAATTGTCTTAACTGATTAAATTACAGAGAAACAAACAAACCGTAAACCGGTGGTGCGGTTCGGTTCAGTTCGGTGTGGTTTTAGTGATTATTCTTTCACCCCTAATATATATATATATATTTCAGATAGAAAAGTAATTATAAATATGAAAAATATTTATAATATCAAATCACTACAACAAAAAGCACAAATGGCGACTAAAAATTTTTTTTTCGTCGCTAAAAGTAACACTTTCAGTGACTAAAATGGAATTAGTAGCCAAAAGTGAATACTTTTGGCGACTAAAACAATTTAGTAGCCAAATGTATAATTATGGCGACTAAAAATCAATTTAGTCGCCGATTATATGGGTTTTAGCGACTAAAGGTTTTTTAGTAGCCAAAAGTGACGGTTTTTGACGACTAAAATAATTTAGTAGCCGAAAGTGACGGTTTTGGAGACTAAAAAACAGTTTGGTCGCCGATTATACGTGTTTTGGCGACTACAAACAGTTTGGTCGCTGAAAATGAAGCTTTTTGGCTACTAAAAAAAATTTAGTAGCTAAAAACAGGCAATTGGCGACTAAAATTCAGTTTAGTAGCCAACATGGGACGTTTTTGGCGACCAAAAACAGGTTTAGTCGCCAAAACTGGTTATTTTTAGGCGGAACTTATTTTTTTAGCGACTAAAAAATAATTAGTAGCCCAAAATTATAGAATTGGCGACTAAATAATGGATTTAGTCGCCAAAAGTGGCCTTAATTTTTTTTAGTAAATAATTTATTTTTTACATAAATTATATTAAATAAAAATAATTATTTATATATATATATATAGTTTTGTATTAATACCGGTCAATATACTATATAAATAATATATGTTGCATTTATATTCATGTGATGTTGTATTGGCATAGTAGGGAGAGTGTGTTGCTAAAGGTTTAGAATGTGGGAGGTTGGTGGTTCAAAACTTGGCAACAACAGAGGGTATTTTTTATTTTATTTTTTCTGAAATATGCTTTTGGCAACTAAAATGTGTTGTCGCTAAAAGATTGACTATTGGCGACGAAAAGCTTAGTCGGCAAATGCATAAATAAAAAAAAAAAATTCACTATTGGCGACTAAAAGATTAGTCGCTAAATGTATAATTTTAAAAAATGTAATTGACTATTGGCGACAAAAGCTTTAGTCGCTGAAGACCTGTTTTTTGCCGACTAAAACATTTTTAGTTGCCAATACCTCCAGCGACCATGTATTCGCGACAAAACCGGCGACTAAAATATTTAGTCGGAGAAAGTGAAAAGTCGACTTTTGGCGACTAAAAAAGGACTTTTGACGACTAAAAATTTAGTCGCTAATACACATTCTTTTCTCATGCTTGAAAAATTATATTTCCATTCATGAAATTTGTAATCTCATTATAAATTGTTCCTGGATTGCTGATGTCATATCCTAAAATTTTTTAAATGACAATTTTGTCATTTTTCTACTATTTCTTCTTTCTATTATCATGATTACATTTTACAACTTTTCATTATTAAATTCTATCTGAACATATTCTTATACAAACATAAATTTTATATAAAATTTTCAAACACAATGATATAACTTGATGGTAACCTTACAAAATACTCATAAACATGATTTATATTTACAACAACATCACTACCACAATATTTTTATGATACTTTTTGTATAAATTTTTCCATATGAATAGAGTTTTCTTTTTTATTTCCACCATCATTTTTCTTTCTTGTCTATTTATCCACATATATTACAGTATTACCAAACACTGTCATTCACATTTATTATAGTATTACTGAATTTTTATATTTTTGTATTTGGTGAATTTAAAAAAAAAAATCACAAAATATTATACTACTTAACTATATGTAGATTAGATGTATCTTAAAAAAAATGCTTAAAATATGAAAAAAAAAAAAAATCAGTAAAAATAAAAAATATGAAAAATAAAAAAAGTTCATTTTTTTTTTTTTTGTGAGTTAAACTAAAGAAAATCGTTATTTCTTTTGAAATGATTTGAACAAAATATCAATATTATTTTATTATTTTATATATATAAAAATTAAGAGACAAATATATTATTTTAATTTAATAAAAAAATAAATATAATTTTTTAAATACAAGTAAAGAATTAATATAGAAACCTATGAAATGTCAATGTAATTTACCTTAATAAACTATTACTCCACTCCAAGTCTAGCAACCTCTCCTTATTACGTAGAATCTTACAATGTGAGAAATAAATCATTATCACAATGATTATCAAACTCTTTTTCAAGAATTAAATTCACACCTCCCACCAAATCAATCCAAATTCAAGTTTAATAATCCCTACTATATATATATATATATATAATGAAGAATTTTGACAATGTGTATTTCATTTGTGTAGACGAAAAATATTTTTATAACTTTTTTTAAAAAATATTTTTTGAAAAAAATATGTTTTAATGTTTGGTAGTGATGGTAGTGAAACAAATGTGGAGGTGGTGGCATGGTGGTAAGGCGCTGGCAATGGTAATAGCGATGGTGATGCCAATAGTGGCTGTAGTGATGGTGGTGTGGTAGTGGAGGTAAAAGTGATAGTGGTAGTGTGGTGGCATTAGTAAGACTGTAGTCGGAAAAACGTTTTTCGCCTTTTAAAAGTGTAAAACATTTTCTGCCTATATAAACTAGTTTTCTGTTAACCACGAAAATGTTTTTCGTTAATTTTCATTTTTCATTGTACCAAACACTAAAAAATACATAAAATATTTTTCAGAAAATGTTTTTCGCATAAACAAATTGAGCTTAACACAAAAATATATGGTTTTATCATAAAATTTTGTAACATCAACCACAATATGTGTAATCTTACCACAAATTGACGTAATAAAATATCTAAATTTTTTTGACTGATATAAAAATTTTATGACTTGATTATGATATATTTTGTTATAATTATTTGTAGCGAGCGCAACTGTTGGCTTTTTTGACTTTCGAAGGTTAATTATGTAATTTTAAGTGTGCCAGTAAAGATCAATAAGTCTTTATAGAATTTAAATTGCCAACTAATTATTAGACGATTATGTTGAAGTTCTTTCAGTCTCAATGAAGAGGACTTTTATTGGTGGCTTGCTTAGGAGAAACTTATAAACAATAACAAGTGTAAAATAATTCAGAAACTGAATTTCTTTAAGTAAATGAGATCTTACAATGAAATGACCCAGTCTCAAAGAGGTTCATAGCAACAAACTACTTGAAACTACTCCTAGGAAAGACATGCAGTACAGGAACTAAAGAGCTGGAAATATAAAGAATTGGAAATGTAAAAACTAGAAAGAAAATATGAAGTACATAACTGGTTTCTGGATCTGAGTCTGGATCCTGTTTCTATTGGCCTTCTCTTCTATTTATACTCTCTCATAGTAACCGTCGAAGTGGGCTTCTAACCGTTGAAATTTCCTTCCACGATCACTGATCATGGTCTTGCACAGTTAGCTTCTACTACGCCATTCTTGCAATTAGGCTTTCCTCCTGAATTTGAATTTGAACCGTAAGTAATCATTGGGCCATGCCATCTTGCGCTTTCTAACTGTCCTAATGTTGCGCAGACCCATTATTACCAATATGAACTACCATGTGTCTATTGCTGATTCGAGACTTGTATTAACTTCCAAAATTACCCTTTACGAGCCTTGTGTTAAACTGCAATTGGCCTATACAAAATATATAGCCAACATTACCTCCCGCACTAATATACCCAATACTTGGTGATATTAGTGGATCAATGCACTTTGTCCACATCCTAGGATGTGCATGGACTTTGTTTATCTTGGAAATGTAACCGTCTTCTTAGAAATGAAGCACTGAACTTCATTAAATTCTTTCTTAAGCTTGAACACTTCCTCCACTATTTGTGTATCCGAAGGGACTGATACATCTCCAATGGCCAATCAAGCCCTCTCTTACATCAATCGAGCATACGAGGAGGTATTGGACAGTGATGACCAACCTCGAAAGAACCTTCATGCATTTATTGGCCACATTTATCCGCCCCTATTTATACAAGTTATGGAAGCTTCTGCACCAAACGAACCTCTAGACCAAGCACTTGCAAAATGGATCTTGGAAGCTCTTCATCTGCTCAAAAACTCTCTACATGGAATGAAGTTGCTTCATCTTCTTCTGGAAATAATGGCTGGGATACTTGGCCCGCACCCACTCAACCTCAAATAAGGGAATGAATCCACTATCGATTTCCTAAATTTGATAACCCCATTGCAATCTATCCTTCTATGCGCAGCTTCGTAGTGTACCCATATGTCCCTTTCGATTGTCTTCGTTGCCTTGAAGACAACTTACTTTTGGCATGGTATACCTCTGCCTTGCCAACCAGAATAGTGCAAAAGACTCCACACCCCATTGAAGCTTTGGGAATCAGCCCCTTACTCTTAGCTAAGAAAGCAAAACTTTGTTTCTTTGATTGGCTTAAGTGTGTGAACGAGCCCCAATTTTCACCTTCATTTAGAGGGGACCCAATTGCTTCTTCATGCCTTCCAATCCTAATTGGATTGAGGAATTGAAGCTCACCCTCTTCAAAAGCCAGCATTTTTCTCTTTACCAGGCTCTAGTTCCTCCAACTGTTTATCAGCAATACAAAGCCCAGACTTTGCTTGCTGTTTTCTCTCACTTATCCTTTGAGGTCCTTTGAGATGACATTCCTCACAAGAATCTTTTATGGGCTTCTGACATTGTCTCTTGAAGCCACATCCTCAACCCTGTGGCCCAGACAGAGCTTCACACTTTTCTAGATCAACTCTCTCTCCTACTTAACTAGCACAAAAATGCTTCTGCCAGTATTGAGTCCTTGGAGGAGCTCTCTGCTGCTTGCATTCAAGCTCAGTATGAGGCAGAGAATCTTCTTGAAGAGTATGAAGACTTCAAGAATCATGGCTGAGAGTATGGAGAAAATGCCAATGAAGAAGATACCAATGTGGGTAATACGTACGACAGGGGAGAGATAGACGAAGTAGAGAGAGCTCTTAAACAAACAGAGTTCGAAATAAAGGCCCAGCAACTCTTCTTCCAAATAAGGGCTCATTAATTAGATAAACCAAAATTTGATAGGATAGAAGAAAGGCTAGAAAAGGAATATGTATTTATTGAATTTTGTTGGACAAAGTTTCATGACCTTGTAACTTTGTCCATTCCATATTTTTACGAAATTGAGAATGTAACCAAGTAGGTTTTCCCAATGTAAATGTCTTATCAATAAAATAGGATTTTTCATATTCGAATTGCATGACCTTATTCCTTATCTCGTTCATATAATTTGTTCCAATGACAGCTTCGAATTAACCAATATTGCTTTGAAGCCTAGTTTAATTGTCTTTGAAGCATGGAGTTTTTTCTGCAATATTTGTCTTCGAAAGATTTGTTTAATAGAAAGTTCAAGAGAGAGCGCTTTTATCTATGGGTAAATCCTCTGGTCTTTGAAATTCCCACATTGCTTGACCAAGTACTGGCTTCATAGTGCTTCTTTATTCTGAAAGCCAAAAGATCAGGAAAGAACCATACTACAAAGACTCATTCGAAGGAAATCTCCTTTTGTGGAAAGCCTAAGAGAATACTCTCAAAACCTTCGAAGCAAACAAACTCCAGCTATACTTGAGTGTAAGGTATAAAACTGGCTTAGAAGCCAACTACCTGTTTTTGAAGCCAAGTTGAGTATTTAAAAACTAGCTTCGAAGCTAACTCCCTATTTCGAAGCCAAGCTAAGTATTTTGAAATGTGTTTCCCTCTTCATAAGGTTTCCATATATTGTTCTAGAGGTAGCTCTCTTTCTTGTGTTTTCAGGAATTTTAAAAATAAAACATAGGTCAAAACTTGGGCCTATCTTACTCGTTATGATAAATGGATTTTTGGATAGAAAGGTTTTAAAAACCCCATCTTCGCGCACTTGTACCTATTCACTTGTCCAATATTTCCCACTTTTCATTGCTGTCTACTTCGAATTGCTACCTTTCTCACACTCACTCTCTTTGCTCTCCCTTTAATCCCTCGCTAATGGCTTCTTCTTCCTCAAAAGTGCTGATTATTGAGCTCATGAGCCCGTCTATGGCTTTAAAAAGGTGTATTGATGAAGAGATAGCTGAATTCAAAGCTGGTGGACTAAGTGCCATAGATAGGTGTGTCTTTATTCCTCGCCACAACGCTCACAAAGAATACGTCTTGGGACCTATCTTCAGGGAAGCCCCTGCTCAACTTCCTGCTCTATATCCTCCCTTGGAGGATCACCGCCTTCTTTACAAAGGGGGCCATAACTAAGAGAGTTGGAGGATGAACCGACCTCATCGCTGTTGGCCCACATTGAGGATCGAATGTGAGGAATGGTACGATAAAGTTGTCCCTGCCAGAAAATGGGACCTGCAAGAGCTTTGCATCCTTGATGCCCTTCGCCTCTCTAGGTTCATTATCCCTCAAGACCCTGTTTTGATTCCTGCGGCCCTTTGTTTTTGGAACTTAGCTTTCAATTTTTTCCAATTTCGATGTGGTATGATGGCCCTCACTATCCTTGATATCTGCCAGCTCTTAGGGCTCTCACCAATTAGTGATCCCTTTACCCCTAGTTACCCAAACCCTTTGGTCAGTTTCACCATTCCATCTTTGAACTCTTCCTTCAGTGATTTTGTAAAGACTGAGAATAAAAAGAAAGACCTTCTGAGTGACCGAGAGTTCTTTTCTTTTATTCTATATTGGTTATGTAAGTTTCTTTTTTGTACCTCATCTCAGCGGATTATGCCTGAGTTTGCTCCCCTTGCCAAGGCTCTTGCTTCGAAGAAAAAAATAGCCTTGGCTCCGTATGTTTTAGGCCATATTTATAGGGCCTATTCCAAATTTTATGAGAAACCTCTAGACATTAATCAAGGAGGCCCATTCTGGGTATTGCAACTCTGACTTTTTGCATATTTCACTAATTTACACTCTAGGTGTTTGAGATTCTTAATGTAAAACCCCACCACCTATGGAGAAAAATATGCTAGGGTTTCCCTCTACCCTTCTAGCTTTGCTTATTATCTTACTTTCTTCTATCAACTCTCAACTTCTCCTCTTTCTACCTTTTTCTGTCCCTTTGTGGCTAACACAGGGCTAGCCTGGCTGGGTACTTTTTTGGCTGATAAGAAATGCTCTAGGCCTTTACACAAAGATATGTGGGCCTCCATTTTGCTTCCTAGAGAGCTTTTTATTGGGATTTTGAACCCTTGAGCATATAAGTGCATCTCTGAGGCTTATTGCCCTTCCCAATTTGCTAGGCAATTTGGGCTTACTTAAGGGATTCCTTCTCCTCTCTATAGCCTCTCCAATTCAAATCTTGCAACCAGAGAACCGAAAGTGCCCAAAACCAAATTGGATGAAGTAACCTCCAAACTGATACAAGGCTTGAATGACTTTGAATTTACTCATTTCATCCCATATGGCACAGCCTTAAAAATTTTTTAAAACTGGTGGACAGCCAATATGGAGGTGCACCTAAGGATCTATTAGTAGGGCTGGATGTGCCCTCTCAAGTCAAGCCCAAGGAGACTAGGATCACCATTAGCTCCTCTACTGCTCCTACCGTTCCAATTTCTACTCCTGCTGCCTTATCTCCTCCTTCTAGGGTCACCAGGGCCATTTTGAAGAAAGGTATGCACCATGTCCCCTTTACTCCTTTTCTTTTATAATGCCTTGTCTGTTTACTCATAGCTTCAATATTTAATGTAGGAGCTTTACATGAGGCTTCTCATCAAAGGGCTCAAGCCTTGAATATTCTCAAGGGCAAGCAACAACAATAGAGGAAAAGAAAACTTTAACTTGACCTTGAAGAAGAGGTACTTGAGGCTCATTTAGAAGAGGAAGAAAAAGATCTTACCATTTTCCCATCAAACATAGTCCCATTATCCACAGTTATGTTCTGTGGGATGTCAAACCTATGGATTAATTCTTTGATAAATCCAATAACTTCAGTCTAATCCACAGCCTTATGAGGCTTAGCTTCGACCCATTTAGTGAAGTAATATGTGGCCACTAGAATGAAACAATGTTGTTTTGAAGAGGGTGGACATATTTTTCCTATCATATCCATTGCCCATCCTCTAAATGGCCAAGGCTTCACAACTGCATGCAAATCAATTATCGGCACATGTCTTATCATGCCATGCTTCTGGCATGGCTGGCATTCCTTTGCATACTCTATACAATCTTTAAGGATGGGTAGCCAATAATAGGAATGCCTTCGAAGCAACCATTTAATCTTCACACTAGGCTGATGGGCACCACAAATGCCTTCATATACCTCAGCCATGGTAGTCAAAGCCTCTTTTGGCCCTAGACATTCAAATAGCAATCCATTTGCTCCCCTTTTGTAAAAAGCATTGCCATACACTATGTATTGCATAGACTGTAATTTAAGCTTCCTGCTGGCCTTCGAAGATGGGCCAGTCAAATACTGAATGATTGGATGCTTCCAAACTTGTTCTTGCAGATCATTCTGATTACCTTCAACCATGATACTCCTTTTAGCTAAATATGGTATTAGCTTTTGATATGTTGCTTGACTTATATCTATTTGAATGTTAACCTTTCTTCTGAAATTCAAAGCTCTCTAGGCTACATCATTGGCTTTGTAGTTCATGAATCTTGGGATATAAGTCACATTTGCTATTTGAAACTGAGAAAATAAATGTAAAGTAGCAACATAATATGGTAACGTGCTTGCACTTTGATACTTAACGATTCCTTTTACTTGGTTGATAACCAATTAGGAATCTCCAAATATTTCAACTGCATGAGTCTGTAATCCAACAAGTATCTCAAGTCCCATTACCAAAGCTTTATACTTAGCTTGGTTGTTGGAACAAGTTGTTTCGTCAACTCTGAAACCATGTGTGGTTTTTACCCCCTATGGGGACTTAATCACAAACCCAATTCCAACTAACCCATTGGTTTTTGATCCATCTAACCACATTTGCCATGGCTCAACATTAACCATACTAAGATCCTTTATCTCTTGACTTTCTGTTTGACATGGATGGTTTGCCAAAAAATTAGCCAGAACCTATCCTTTTTCAACCTTTTGGGGAACATATTTTAGATGAAATTCTGATAAGGCTAAAATCCATTTGGCAATTCTTCCTCTTAGCATAGGTCTGGATTATATGTATTTAACTAAATATGTGGTTACAATTACTAAGACAACAATAGGCAAAAGATAATATCTTAATTTCATTGCTGCAAAATACAATGCTAAACACAGTTTTTCTATAGCTGAGTATTTACATTCATAAAAATTTAAAAACCTGCTAAGGTAATAGATTGCTTGCTCTTTGCCTTCTTCATTGTCTTGAGCTAGGAAAACTCCCAATGATTCTTTAGCTGCAGCAATGTATAGCTTCAAGGGTTTGTCTCTCCTTGGTGGCATCAACACTGGAGGCTTGGCCAAGTAGACTTTGATTCCTTTGAAAGCATCTTGATGCTCAACTGTCCACACAAATTCTTTTTCATTTTTTGCTTTAACAAATAAGAAAATACTTTACTTTCCTTCAGTGTTAGAAATAAACCTTCAAATGAAATTAACCTGACCAAGAAATTTTTGCAATTATTTCTTACTTGATGGAGGTTTAGCCTCAATGATGGCTTTGACTTTGTTCTGATCAATATATATTCCCTTCTTGTGGACAACATACCCCAAGAACTTTCCAGCTGATACAACAAAATCACATTTGAGAGGATTGAGTTTCAACTTGAACTCTCTCATTCTTTCAAAGGCTACTATTAAATGAACTAGGTGCTTCCCCATGGAGTGGGATTTCACAACAATGCCATCAATATAACACTCTAAGTATTCTCCAATTAGATCATGGAAGATGGTGTTCATTGCCCTCTGATATGTTCCTCCAGCATTCTTCAATCCAAATGGCATCTTAACCTATTTGAAGGTGCCAATGTTTCTAGGACACCTGAAAACTGTCTTGTGGACATCCTTCAATGCTATGCAGATTTGGTTATAACCAGAATCCCATTCATCATAGACAAAATCTTGTGTTCTGCTGAACTATCCACGAATAAATCAACCATGGGCATGGGGTACTCTTCTTTTGGAGTTGCCAAATATAGGTTTTTAAAATTAATGCATACCTTCATTTTGCCATTCTTTTTGACCACAGGCACAATGTTGGACAACCATTCAACACACCTAGCTATTCTGATGAAGCCTGCTTTAAGGAGCTTAACAATCTCTTCTTTCACCTTTTGAACCACTTCAGGGCTCATCCGTCTTGGTTTTTGCTTGTGTGGCTTGAAATTAGGCTTCATGAGGAGCCTATGTTCCACTAATGACCTATCTAACCTAGGCAATTTATTATAAGACCAGTCAAAGCAATCCTTATATTGTTTGAAGACAACCAACAACTGGTTCCTGTCAATAGGACTCAACTAAGCACTGATGTAAGTGGGTTGCTGCACTGAACTTTCCCCTAGATTGACTTCTTCCCAAGGATCTTGCAGTTGGGCACTCACTGATGCTTCCTCTTTGACTTTTTCTACCTTTGAAGTAACCCTGTCATCTTGTTTTGCTTCTGTCCTTTCTGGTTCAATATCCTTACTCTCCTCTTCATAGACAAAATCTGTCCACAAAGCCTCTTCTTCCTGTATTACTTGGACTTTCATTTCAATGTCCAATACACAGTACTTACTAAGAGCAAAAGGTCTGGTCTTTTGTTGCTCCTGTCTACAGCCAACCTTCATGGCTTCTCTCTCTTTTTCTTACACTTTCTGGATTGTTGACTCTATGTCCAATGCTAAAATTTTGATTAAAGCCAATGGTCTGGCTTCTTGGTCTTGATCATTTTGCCTACAACCAGGTTTCATTGTCATCTTTGGTGATGAACTCCTTATCAGCATTCTCTTGTACTAGATGCTTCAGGTGTGCTACTTCCTCATCAGCCGTCACTTCGGCTGTTACATCAAACCTTCTTAGCACACTGAGTGGTGCCACCCCTTCAGTATATAGCTTGGCCTTTGCAAAATCTGCACAAGTAATAAAACGCTGTGGATCTACATTGATCTCCTCTGTTTCCCCATTGCATAGTGCTATCATTATCTTCTAATGTAAAGAATAAGGCACACATTTGTTTATGTGGATCCAATCAATGCCAAGCAAAGCATTATACTTTGCATTACTGTCTATAACAAAGAATGTTGTCATGCAGTCTCTAGTTGCCATACTCAGGTTGATAAACAAAATGTCTTAAGCCATCTGCTTGTCTCCAACAAAACCAACAATGGTTGTGCTTGTTGGGATCAACCTAGGGTTTCTCTTTCCCAACTTCTTCAAAGAGGACCGTGGAAATAGGTTCACTGCTGCCCCATTGTCCACTAGCACTCTATTTATTTGTATCCCATCAAAATAAGCCTTAATGTACAGGGGCTTAACATCTTGGGTCATGGGTATTGTAGGGTACTCGAAAGGGTATGAGAGGTTAATGCTCACCTCCTCACTCTCCTTATCAGTTTCCATGGGCTTAGCTACTTCAGATTTATCTTGAACCATGCTGGTTTGTGAATCCTCACTAAAAACTATAATGGGATCATCCTCCTGTCCTTCTTGGTTCTCTTCCTTAACTTGAAACTCTTGAGGTAGCATATAAACCATATTAACTGGCACTGGAGGGAATGAGCTAAATTGCATCATTGGCTATGTTTGCTTCTTTTCCATATTGGTTTGCTCTGACCCTTGGGAGACATCCTCCATACTGTATTCTGGTACCTCATTATTAGTAGGATCCTTCGAAGCAATTTGTTGATTGTCTATTTTTGTTGGCTTTTTAACCATGAAGGTCTGCTTAGCCATGAAAGCTTCGAACATTTTATCTTCAGCCAATACCTTTTCTCGGCCTAGTTCTTCATCTGTTTCATCATCACTCTAAGGCCTGCAGACTGGATCTCTCTTTGGCTCTTAGTTCAGCATGAACTTTAGCCAATTGTTCCCTGCTAGCACTCCTTTTGATCTTAGGAGCAGGTTTTGAACCTTCTCATTCTTCTGTCTGGCCTTTTGACTGTGTCAAAGAAATGCTTTCTCTATTCTCTTTTAGGTCCCTTTGATACTGGGTGTACCTTCGTTGGATCTTTCTCCTCTAGGACCTAGAGATTACAAGAATCATGTCTGGTTCCCTTGTCTTTGGGTCTCTGAGTCGCACCCAATTATTTGGAGCCACTAAAAGGGGTTTGATCATTTTCCCCTTATCTTCAAAAGTCTTTCTCTGGGTAGGCATTATCTTAGGTTTGTTTTGCATGACAAGCCAATTTGAAATCCCAGGGACCTATGAACCCACTGCTCTAGCTGCTGGGCTTGCTACCCCTGTCTTCAAAACTGGCTTTAAAGCAGTTCTTGGAGGCTAATCATTAGGTCTGGTTCCCTGTCTTGAGCCAAATTTAGGCTTTCCTTTAGGCTGATTGCTCACTATGTGATAGTTAGGTGAACTGGTTTCATGCAGAGGCCTTTTTCCCATTGATTGTGTCCTGGTGTCTGGCGGGTCAACCAAGGATGGATGTTGTCTAAGACTAATTGGATATGGCCTTTTATTGTAGGTGTTGGCTGGTTTTCAGTCTCTCTGCACATCTTTGTAGTACTGTTTCCCATTAATTGGGAGCCGCTTTAGCCATTTGTAACTTAAACCTACTTCTGGGACACATCTTCTGCATTACAGCTGCTTTGAGGGAGTCATCGTCCAATGTTTCTTCACTGCAGCCATCCCTTTGGCCTGCAAAGCTTTATCCACTAGTTGGTGAACTTCTTGTGTCCTTCTTGAAGGCAGCTTGGCTAGCAACATACATCTGCACATTGACTTCCTCTAATTCCTTTGAAGAGAGATTCTGGAAATCTAATATGCCAACATTGGCTGCTGCCTCTCCAATTTCTGAAAATGGGTTAGTGTCAATTCCCATGGCTTTTTCAGTCTTGGTTGGAAACTTAAGCCTTCCCTTCAAAATTTGTTATTGGGTATTGTCTCAAAAAACAATGCAATTTTTAGTTGAGTGAGATCAAGAATTATGCCATTTGCAGTACAATTTCCCTTTAAGTTCTTTAGAAGTAGGGATCTTAACTCTCTTTAGTAACTTTAAGAAATGTGCTGCAAGTAAATGATCAAAATTGTCATTTGCTTTTGTTATGTCAAAAGAATATTTCCTATGAATATCTTTCTTTTTAAACTGCTAGTCTATTGCAGTGTCTTTTTGAATCAATGCTTTACAGGTCATAGGTTCTTTTCTTATGATCTCTGCCGTATCAATTTCATAATTAGGGTCCCTATAATAGGTCTTTTGGATGCATTGTTTTAGTCTTGTTCTTCTTCAAATAAGGTTTCATATCTAGAAACTTTATAGGTTAATTCTCCTAAGTCTCGAAACTCAATTGAATCAGACTTTTTTTGAAGCCTAAACTCCAACCCATTTTGAGCCAATATTACAAATTCAGTCTTAGGTAGTATGACCCTACATTTGTTTCGTGCCCTTTTAAATTTGGCAATGAATTGAGCAGCCTTCTCATCAGGCCTTTGGCTCAACCATGCCAAGTCTATTATAGAAACCTTAGGTTCTATTTGAAAAAGCTAGGCATGAAATATTTCCTCCATTTGTTGCTAGGTTTGGATAGAGCCATGTGTAAGGTTTATGTACCATATAAGGCTACTCCAGGTTTGGATAGTTTTATGTAATCATTCTTGGTGAATTCACCACACTGGCCTATAAATCTAACAATGTGTTCCACCGTTGACTGGTTTTCATTCCCATAAAAAAAGGCAAAATCTGGTATTCTAAATCTCCTTGGGTATTCATGTACCCTATCCTTCCATTTTGGGTAAGGTTTTTTGTGCACATGAGTCTGGATCCCCCGAGCAACGGGTCTACATATTTCTCTAACAATATCAGCAATTTGGTCACTAGGAACCATGTTTTGTGCTGGTTGGACCACTACTAGAGGAGCAAACACAGGGTTTATAGGAACTCCATGTGCCTAAGGGCCTCTTGGTCCACACAGAGGTACATTTAAGACTGGCTACCCTTGTTGTACTAGTTGCTGTTGAGGGTATGGCTGGCCTTTTGGAACCTGTCCTGCGAAAGGTGTTACAAGAGAAGGAATAGGTGTTGTTTCTCTTCCAACAGTAGGAAACCCTTCCAACTCCCCTGGTGCAAATTCAAACACAAAATTAGTGAATCCCCATGTGCTCGGTATGGTTTCAAACATGGGATTTGAAAACATCCTCATGCCATTTCCTTGTACTGGTCCAGATCCACCAAATTGCATGGTTTCACTGGTGGATAATGGCACATTTTGATTTGCTAGTGGTCTCGAAGGAGCTTCATCCCATGACTGAGGCACAAGGGATGGCCTCTCATGATTTTGACTACTAGTCTGCCCATTAGTTTGTCCATTATGTTGCATAGGCTGTTTATCTCAAGCCAATCTTTGCTGAAGAACATTTATGTTTTCTTCAACCTGCCTTATGACAATTGGTTGATGAGAGTTCATTTGATTCATGAAGGATGTTGCCCATCTTTCCATTATATACATTAGTTGCTACTGCATAGCATCTACTAAACCTCTCCATCAATTCATTAGTTGGGTAGAAAGGGCAGTTGATGGTCCAGTTTCATGGCCTCGTCTAATGTTTTGAACATGTGTTGCATATTTTGAGGTGCTGGTCAGTTCAACCATTTGTAGAGGATCTGATGAGATAGGTGCATCCATAGGATGTGATATTACATTATCCTTTGGGTTAGGAACTTCTATCTCTCCTTTAACACCTTCTTCCAGGAGTTCATTTTCTCCTTGTCTCCTACGTCTATCCATTTTAAAGGGTCCCACTGGGCGTGCCAAAAATATATGTTGGCTTTTTTGACTTTCAAAGGTTAATTATGTAATTTTAGGCGTGCCAGCAACGATCAATTAGCCTTTATAAAATTTAAATTGCCAACCAATTATCAGATGATTGTGTTGAAGTTTTCTCAGCCTCAACGAAGAGGACTTTTACTAATGGCTTGCTTAGGAGAAACTTATAAACAATAACAAGTGTAAAATAATTCAGAAACTGAATTTCATTAAGGAAATGAGAACTTATAATAAACTTACAATGAAATGACCCAATCTCGAAGAGGTTCATAGCAACAAACTACTTGAAACTACTCCTAAGAAATGATGTGCAGTACAAGAATTAAAGAGCTGGAAATATAAAGAACAGGAAATGTAAAAACTGGAAAA
Source organism: Camellia lanceoleosa (assembly GCA_025200525.1). Lineage (NCBI taxonomy): Eukaryota > Viridiplantae > Streptophyta > Magnoliopsida > Ericales > Theaceae > Camellia > Camellia lanceoleosa. Next base: position 32,616,541 of record CM045766.1, read on the forward strand.
AAAAAAATGAAGTAAATAATTGGTTTCTAGATCTGAGTCTATGTCCTACTTTTGTTGGCCTTATCTTCTATTTATACTCTCCCATGGTAACCGACGAAGTAGGCTTCTAACTGTCAAAATTCCCTTCCACGATCACTGATCATGGCCTTGCATAGTTAGCTTCTACTACGCCATTCTTGCAGTTAGGCTTCCCTCATGAATTTGAATTTGAAATGTAACCATTGAGCCACGTCATCCTGTGCCTTCTAACTATTCTAATGTTGTGCAGATCCATTATTACCAATATGAACTACCATGTGTCTGTTGCTGATTTGAGACTTGATTAACTCCCCAAATTACTATTTATGAGCAATGTGTTAATCTGCGATTGGCCTATACAAAATATATAGCCAATAGTAACATTTTATAATAGGATACATATTACACCATAGCATTTCCCATAACTCTAATGTAATTCTATCTACGTGATTTGTATGTATATGCACAAGAATAGGGGTACATTGATAGGAAAGGGAAATGATATAGAGCTCTAAATCAAGAGCTCTAATTTAAGCTCTAGTGATGTGGCAAAAAAAAAAAAAAAAAAAAAAGTAGCTCAAAACATCACATCATACGGTAGGCTCCACCCATTAGAGCTCCTCTAGAGCTCACCCATTAGAGCTCTCAATCTTTTTCCAATAGGAATTTGGGGGATACTCTAAGCATCATCGGATCATGTGCAAACACCAATATAAGTTTTGTCGATCATGTGATGTGATGTGATCTTATCCATGAAAATTTAGATTCACGAGGGTCTGTTGTCTTGAAAGGGATTTGACAAAGCTTGGATGGAAGAACCATCAAACGGCTCTTAAGTCATGATCACAATAAATTATCTCCCCTATCACATGGTGTATCAACCTACACTATTATTATTATTATTATTAGGCCCCGTTTGTTTTGGGCTATAGGGAGGGTATTGGGATTAGTAATACCAAGGTATTACTAATGCCCTTGTTTGTTTGCAGAGAAAGCCTTGGGACTATTAGTCCCTTGGTATTGCTAATACCCTTGGAGGGGGGATTGGTAAGGAGGAGGTAGAGATGGTATTAGAAAAATAGTGAGGGGATTAGAAATTTTTTTATTTTTTTTATTTTTTATATATTGGAAATTTTTTTTTAAATATAATGTTTAATTTTTTATATTTTTTTATTTGTTTTATTATTTTATATAAAAATAATTTAACAATTCCTCATTATTAATCTCCTTACTATCAATCCCCTCACTATTAATCCCCTCACTAACAATCCGCTTACTATTAATCCCCTCACTATCAATCCTCTCCATTCTATCTCCCAAAACAAACGGGGCCTTAAGGTATTATTTTGCATAAATTAAATAAGTGAACATGTTTAGATAAGTGCACTTATTTTGGTCACATATGTTATATATTATTTACTACTGCTACTACTACTAATAATAATTTCCATTTTTTTTTGGTTTTGTTTCCTTTATTGATTTCCATATTGGAATCTAAAGGAATCTCTACACTTTCACTTTGAGGGAATTTAATATTTCGTTTTCCCTTCATTCACTTGGAATTTAAATTTTTTAGCTTGGTTTCCACATAGAAATCTCGAGCAAATGAGTGTGCTCTCATCTACTATAAATAGAGGAAGGAGTTTCCATAATCCTTCAAGTTTCCATTGGAGGTCTTCCATTGAAGATATCCATGAGATGGAACTTCTAGTTCTTTATATATATAATGAAAGAATGAAATAAATAAAATATTGAAACAAACAGACAGTTTGGGATTGTTTGGATAAATCAATTTTAAGATTTCAAATTTAGAGATCCTAACTATAATGATTCTGATTTATAACCGACCCATTTGTTGCTTTTGGATATGAGAACCCATGTATATCTGTTGCATGAATACAGGCTCTGTGAATCTCTAGGTGAGTGTCTGGAAGTAGGCCCCAATGCACTACCACTGTCATTTTTACCAATAAACTGGAAGGCTCAACACCTAACCGTACGGTTCTACACCTAATCGCGCAGTTCTACACCCCCTACATAGATTCACCAAGTATTCATAGTTTCTCAAATAAATACATTTCCAAACATTTATCAAAGAACAGATACATTTCCAATGCAATGCAATGTCCAATGCAACAAATGAGGAATGTGGTTTAATTTTCCTGAGTCTCATGCATTTCTACAACAATCATGGCTATTTTCCACCAATAGCCCAAAACAGATATTTCTAAATAGATATTTAAACAATTAAATTCCAAAAAAATTCTAATAATACAATCTATTCCACATCTTATCAAATACGAACAACTAACAACTACACTAGTTTTCATATCACAATCATGTCCAGTAACCTCTCAAGGTCCATTTCTAACCATGTCGATTTTATTCCAACATATACATTAAACAAAATAATACCATTAATGGCCAAGAAAACATCATTTTCTTTCCAAACTCATTCTCCAACCATTATTCAGTTATGAAATCCTATTTTGATTGAAAGCCCCAAAAATTAAACGTAATTCCTTTGTTTTCTTTAAAAATGCTCTTTTGGTCACAAACCGGTAAAAATTTCAAAACCAATCGAATTGAAGTCTGTTTTTGTTCAAATTTAAAACATAACTCTTTCATAACCTTACAAACATATTTCAAGTTTACACTTTCACAATTTGGGCATCAATTTTTTATTTTTCTCAAAATTTCTCTTTTAAGCAAATAAATCATAATTTTTTTTTCAAAAATTCTAATTAAATTATATACAACTCTAAACTCCCTATAATCAAGTAAAAGTGCATAAAGAAGTATAAGAAAAATCCCTACCTCAAGTATGAAGAAAAGTTAATCCAAATTTTCGATTTTGTCGGATTTGATCTCCACCGATCAAAATGTTGCTCTCACCAAGCTCTTCACTTTGGCCTCAAGAACTGTATTTATTGAGCTCTTCAAACAAACGGATACATTGCTCTTTGTTAAGATATCCACAATTATTGTTATCAATGAGATTAAAGACTTTTACTATTATTCTTTTGCTCGTACTGTCCTTTTCAGACACTTGTTTTGCAAGCTAACTTTTGAAGTAACGTGAAGCCTTGTATGCAGGAATCCAGGCATTGAGATTCTTAGATGTGGTGAACAAAACAAACATTTGACCCAATGTTGTGCCGAAAGAAGTAAAAACTGTCTTCTCCTATTCGGTATCTTCAAACATGACATATGCTACCCAACTGGAGAACAGAAGAAATAAAAACCCAAGAGCCACGACATTGAAGTATGTGCTAAGCATTCCAGCCAAGATGAGGATGCTCTCTCGTAATTCCCTTTAATTGATTAAGATGACCTTTCCAGTAGATATCAAATCCTTCATAAGAAATGGGAAAGAAGGTATGTATCATGAGATTGATAAGAATTACACCCTCATAAACAAGATACTCTGCACCGGTTAAGTATGGCAACTATCCAAGAAAGTAGTACTCTTTATTGCTTTATCACCCAACTGATAGTCTTCCCATCTCAGTTCTTCGTGGCTTTTGTCTTTGTAGACTGGCATGACTGATATTGACTCCAGCTTTCCAACAGGCTATGTACCATTGCAACTATCTAACTCAGCTGTTGGTGTATAAGCAGCCACCTTACTTCCCCCTCGTTGACCCCTAAAAGCAGGCTGCCCAAAACTAGAGCTCCCAAATGTTGAAGTTATAGCCTGGGCTCCAAATGTAGAAGTACGAAATGGGCTGCTTTCAAATGCAAAAGTTGATTGGCTAAATGCTGGATTGGAACCAAAACTAAAGGATGGTGCACTCCAAGCACCAAAAGCAGGCGTAATAGAAGAGCTCATAGGTTGTCTCCAAGAGAGAGATCGAGATGATGATTATTTGAGCCTCTTTCTTCTTTTCTTTCTTTATTTCTTTTTTTTGCCCCTCACAAATTGTCCCCCTCTTTTCTTTTAGTAGACCACACCACATTTTCCCTACAAACTCTTTTTTTTTATTTTTTATTATGGACCACCCGTCCTCCCCCTCCTTTTTTTTTTCCCATAGTCTATCATGCACCATAATAACAACCAAATACTACCTGTCCCATCCCCTCATCATTGTCAAGAGAGAGAGAGAGAGAGAGAGAGAGAGAGAGATGTGATATATATATATATTTTAAAACCCATCTTCCCATTGATTGTTTTCTTTTTCTTTTTTCTTTTAATCGTTTTCCCACCGAAAACGAGCGTGCCCCAACTGGAATGTTACCACTCTCCTAATGTGAGAGAGAGAGAGAGAGAGAGAGAGAGAGAGACATATTATAAAAACCCTTCCCACTCAAATTTTTCTTAGCCTCTCTCTCAAATAATTTTCCACCACCCCAAAAACATTATCCTTATGCTAACCATACACGCCAACCATACACGCCAAACAATCGCCACCACCTTTTTTTTTGGGGGGGGGGGTCATTACATATGGTGAGCCAAAGCCTTGTAGAGATACTCTAATACAATGTATGAATCCTAACAAAGCCATAAGATGAATGCATGTGCCAAAATGTTTTACATCTCTTTCCAAAACCATGCAATGCTACGTTATATCTCTATTTATGAAAACAGTTCTTATATAAACAGGGCAATGGATACAAGCATTGGAAATCTCTAGGTATGTGTCTGCTAGTAGGCTATACAAGTACTACCAAAGCCATTTTACTGGTATTAACTGAAAGGATCGGCACCTGACCGCGTAGGTTTTTGGACATTCACCAAAGACACACAAACCAACATAATACCACAACTACACCCCTTACCTAGATTCACGAAGGTATTCACCCATTTTCTCAAAACAATAAACATTTTTCGATGTGTTAAGTATGCAATAATGCTCAATGCAAATGAATGAGAAATTAGTTTCAATCGACCTAATCCTCATGCAATTTCTACAACAATCATAGCTATCCTCACCAATAACCCAAAACAGATACCTCTAATAATACAAATAATTTCCAATAAAGATATATTTTCAAAATTTCAAGATGGAAGTGATAATATGTATCCAACTCCACCATTGTCATTCCAATTTCACAAAATCCAACATCGTTTCCATTTGCTTTTTATAAAATCAAGTATCCAATATTTTATGACAAAATCTCATTTTCTTGAAAAATCAATTCCAAGTATTGAAAACCACCATTTGGACATAACTTAATCATACTTACAACCACACAACCATTTTCAAGAAATCCATTTGAAAACCCTTATTTTGATTTCAAGCCAAGACCCTAAAATTTTGTTTAAATCCTCCAAATCACAATATTGTTTAGAAAGAAAATAACTAAGTTAAAAACAATACAAAAGGTCTAAGAATCCCTACCTCCAAGACAAGGACAAAGAAGAATAAGGGTTGAAACTCGACAAAGCTGAAAACAAATTTTGTTTCGATCAAATGGAAGCTCTCGGTGTGCTCTCGTCTTTTTCCCAAAGGACAATGGTGTAGAAACCAATCAATGATAGTATATTTGAGGTTTAAAGATGGTTTTTAGAGAGTGAGGAAGAAAATCTGAGATTTTGAAATGTTTAGAGAGAGAGATGAAAAAGTGATCCAAAAAGTGGCTTTTACGAACTGATATACGCGCAGACTGTTCGAGTGACCAAAACACCACTCAAGCAACCAAACACAATAAGTGAGACCACTTGAGCGAACAAAGTTACCGCTTAAGTGCACAATGACACCCTCCCAAAAGTTTTGCAGACAGAGGATAATTGCTCGAGTGCAAGAAGGACCGCTCAAGCCAAGACCGCTCGAGCGCAAGAAACACTGCTCAAGCGAAGAATGCCATATTCCCAGCACTTTTGCAAAACTGCAAAAATATTGGAAGTTCTCAAAATTTGCTTGAGCGCAAGAAAGTTTGCTTGAGCAAACAAGCCAAAATCTAGGCGGCAACATTTTTGAAAAACAAACTCCCAACCTGTTTCAAACACAACCAAGACACTCCAATAACCAAACTCAACAAGAAATAAGATAAAAGAAGACATGAACAACCATTTAAGACACGAAATCCTGGATCCAAAACAATAATTGGGTTGGATTTAAACCAGAATCGCTATAACCTCCCCCCCTTAAGAAATTTTGTTCCCGAAATTTTAAAATCAAATCACAACAACCATTGTATTTAAATCAACCATAATAATGATCCACCCATTAACCATCTATACTCGCAACAATGATAAACATATGCTTTCAATACTGAATATTACAATTCACTCTTCCAAAACATATATAATGTCTTACATGTACAATCATAACAAGGTTTCCAATACAAATTTTAAACATTAACAAATAGGTCTAGATATTTCTCACAGGCTTTCCCTCACACTCCCAAGTAGCCTCTTCAACTCCATGGTGTCGCCATAACACTTCAGCCCAAGGGATAGTCTTGCCTCGTAAGACTAGATCTCGAGTATATAAAACTCTAACCGGTCTCTTCTCGTACAAGGCATCCTTATCTATCTCTAACTTGATCCGATCCAACACGTGTGAAGGATCCAATTCATACTTCCGAAGCATACATATATGAAACACGTCATGAATCTCGAAAAGTTGGAGTGGCAAGGCCAAACGATAAGCTATCTCCCCAATATGCTCTAGAATCTCAAAAGGCCCAATAAATCTAGGAGATGACTTCTCGCTTTTCCCAAACCTCATCAAACCCCGTCTAGGTGAGAACTTCAAGAAGACATGATCTTCTACCTAAAAAGATAAAGGTCTCCACCTATGATTGGCATAGCTCTTCTAGTGACTCTGAGATAAAACCAACCTCTTACGGATAAGTGCAACCTTCTTTGTTGCTTTTCGGACTAACTTAGGACCTAACATACGTTCATCATTGTAGACACCCCATTTTTAACAGTCCTCAAGACTTAGATATCATCGTTTGAACACTTGATGATTTTGTATGCTCGTGTTCGTTTTGAGTGCCTGAAGATCTTGGTCGAGCACCTTGTCTTTGAGCCTCTAAACCTTATCTGCTTTGTGCTTGGTTGTGGACCAAGAGTTTGTTGTTTCAAGTCTGGAGGAGAGGGTGGCTTGTCGGCTAGTGCCACAGCCTATCGGCCATGACTTGTGCCTATCGGCCATCAGTGGTGGCCGGTCAGCTACTTTCATGGCTGGTCAGCTACCAGTGGTGGCCGATGGCCATTTGTATCCTTTTTCAGATATTTGTTTGCCAGTTGTGCCAGCTGTTGCTCACTGAAGTGTATCTCCATACACGTGTATGGTAGGATGACTTCAAGCTTAAACCTTGTTTTTTTATATATAGGGGGTGCCCTCCCCCATTTGGAGAGGTTAGAAATTTTGGATCAAATTTCTCTCTCTCTAGAATTTTCTCTCTCTTCTTATTTTATGCCTTAAAGCCTAGTTTCTCTACACCTTTGTACATCAATCCTTAACCAAACACTCTCACCTTTGAGTTGAGGTCCTTTGGAGTTTAATTTGAGCTCTTGAAGGTGGTTTGAGTTGGATTTTGGGGCTGTTTTGTGCTTGAGCTTCAAGAGGTAGTTCACTTGCTTAGTGTACTTGCTTTGACTACTAATTTTTCCATCCTTTTGTATTGTTTTAGAGCTCATTTTCAACTACAAAAAACTCTATATTTTGAGGCTGAACATGCTGGTTTGAGGTTATTTTGTGTTAAGGGGTGATCTACCTTTCTTATTGCTTAATTGTGTAGACTTTTGCACCATCTTTCAGCATATTCAAATCAAACTTTTTGGGCCTTTTAACCACTGAAAATCATAGTTATTTTAGTGACAAAAATCTTCTTTTGAAGTCCAAAATTGGAGGGGTTAGCCTCCCCTCCTTGCGTCTTGTATGCATGCCTAGTGGCCTCATAAGTTAGCATGTTTTTGTAGCTTGTCTTAGCCTATTTCCAACATGTTTTTACCTCTGATTTGGGAAGCTTTGCCTCTGTTTTGGGCTATTTGTGTTGTATGAGTAGTGTTTTGCATGGTTGTAGAGCAATTTCCTTCACTAGCTTAATGTTTTAGGCTTTTAAACATGAATTGCATGACTTGCTTACGTGTTTGAATGTCATTTTGCACTCCATTTCAGCACTAAAATTTCTGCAATCTGCCTCTATTTTTCACTCTTTCATTTATTTTGAAAGTGGCTTTGAACCCCTTGTTGGCTTGAGTGTGAAATGGAAACATTCATGCTTAATGGTTTAATTCCTTCGGAAATTCATTGTCAACGGCGTGAGGTCTCTTTCATGCTCAAGGCACTTGTGGTTTAAGCCCTCTTTCCATTAGAGGACACTCACCTCTTGGACTAATCAATTAAAAAATGGGTTGGTAATCTAAAATGAGTAAACAAAAATCAACAAGTAAAAGAGGCAAGATACAACATCTTTCGTGTTGCATTGCATGTGTTCGAATCGGACATTAATTTGAACACAAGGAAAATGGGACGTTTCATACTCAAAGTGATGAAACGTGCCACTTTCCTTGGTCATCATCACCCTTGGTCATCATCACCCTTGATCATGCATGATAGGTTGGTGGTCTTGTTGAGTCTTGTTTTGCACTCATTAAGCTTGTACAAGTTTGGTTTCTTAGCCATCATGCATGGAAAATGCTTGGTTGATGTGTTGAGGGCCGAGAGCTACACTCCTTTGAGCTTGTGTGATGATAATGAGGGTAGCAGTACATACACTCCTTGAGAATACACTGCTTTGCCTCTGTTTGCTCTCTGTTGCAGCAAAAAAGGAAGTTCAGGGAAGGGGAGGCCGACCGGCCACCAGCAGTGGCCGACGACCACCAGTAGCGGCCGACCGGCCATCAATGAAAAAGGTTGCTCTGTGTACTCTTGAAGGCGATCAGAGGTGTTTTGGGAGCTGGCACAATTTTCAGTGGTCAAATGTGTGCAAACAGAGGCTGCAATGGCAAGGTGGTGGATTTTCGAGAGGAAAACAACCAAGCATGCATGCATCCCTCGCCCTCGAGGCCATTTAATTGCTTTAGTTAGCTTAGAATAGCTAGTTAATTCAAGTGTTGTACTTAATTAGTCAGTGTAACTAATTATTCAATTCCGATTTGTATATTTAATTAGCTTAGAATGAGTTAGTTAATTTGTTTCAATTGTTGTAATAATTAGCTTAGAATAGTTAATTAGTTTCATTGTGTTGTAATAGCTTAGCTTAATTAGCGTAGCTAGTTGGTTAGCGCTTATTCATTCGGACCCTCCCTCGTGAGGGTGCAATGTTGTAATAAGCGTGTGTGTGTGTGTGCATGCCTTCCAACCCTACGTCTTTCTCCCTTTTATTTAATTGCTTTCGATGGTTAGATTAGGGTCATGTTTTAATTAGCATATCGCATGCTTGCATCCATTCATTTGTCTTGCATGCACCAAGGCTCGGCGCATCATTCAAATAGCATCGCAATTTCAATACTTCTTTGAATACGTGTTTCAAAGCATTCTATCAAAGTGTTGCAAATACCATGATTAGGTAGCCGAGCCTATTTAGTCGCATTATCGCATGTGTTGCATTAGACAACTTGCATAGTTAGGATCATGCATCTTTCTAACTACTTTTTGTTTTAGCTTGGAATACTCAGTGAGTTTTATGCTTTAGCATACTTGCATGAGTGTGATTGCCACATTGCCATGTTTCGCATGCTTTCCATGAGGCTATGTGCTTAAATGCTAAACTGCATGAAGGCCTATGGATGAAGGCTTGTTGTTTGAATTGGAACGATTCAACGAATGTATGTTTTAAGCCTACTTTGTTGGGTGGCAAAATCATGTTTTAAGCCCACTATGTTTGGTGGCAAATCCGCATTTTAAGCCCACCTGAGGGTGGCAAATTCAAACCATTTTCAAAAACAAACATGAGTTGAGTTGTTCCAAGTCTTGCAACTAGTCTATACTTGCTTGCGTGCATCACATAGTAAGGTTAGATTAATAAATCGGAATAAGAACACATAATATTTTTAAAAGAACATATCAAGATTAGTAGAGGTCGATCCTTTGATTGGGCAAGTAGGGGTGCTCATTTCAGGACCTTCCCCTGTCGTACCCAAGTTCCCGAGGCGAGGCAACTTTGGTGATGATAGACACGTGGCCTTTGGCACAAGTCAGGGTTTCCTAAATTTTCTCAAAACAAAATATTTAGGTGGCAACTCTGTATTTAGCAAAGCAGTCTAATTTTGGCATTATTTGATTTAAAATCGATTTTCCAAAAGGTTTGTCGGATTGGAGTCTTTGGTGATTATCAGTTTCACATTGTACTTGTGAGACTAGATTCAGAACTGCGGGAGTTCGAACTGTAAGGCCTTCTTTTCAAACCCTTTCTAAAAGGCAGGGCCCAGAAAAAGGCGAGCCCATAGTCTCTGGTGACTCCACTGGGGATTTAGAGAACTTGACTCGAAGTCATAATATGTTATTTTATCTACACTTATGTGTTTCTTTGCATTTTCATTTGCATTTGCATCGGTGTGCCTAAGTCACAGTGTTTGCTTTCTGCTATTCCTGAGCGGTTTGTCAGAGGCTTGCTTGGAAAAGCTTGCCAAAAGGCTGACCGGTTGTGGGCTCTGCCACGTTAGGAACACAGCCCTTGGATCTGGGCTACCGCTGTACCGTTTGATCCTCATTTCACTTCTCGATGTTAGGTGTGAGAGATATATTAGGTAGTCTTGCTGAGGTACCCTTTATGACCAATTGACCTAGTTGCATATCGGAAGCCTTAGAGACTATTCCAAACTAGGACAGGTTACTCACTTGAATGTAGGAATTGTTTGAAACCGCTTGTTTGCATAGTTAACCCCTAGCTCCTGACAAAATTAGGACAGGGAAACCCTAGCCCACCATAGGGGTGTTTTGGCTCTCACTTGCTTGATACGTGATTTTAGAGTGAAACTCTGCAGGAATGTGTGTATCAGTTGCAAGTCCGGGTATCAATTTGAGGGTATCAGTTTTGAGGTAGAAATTTGGGGTAGAAATCAGTGTTTGAGTGCAGTTGTTCAGCTTATGATTGCAACTGTGTGTTGTTTCTGTCTAAGCCAAGGTGCTGTGCAGTTTCTGATTTTTTTTCTTTTTGCTTTATTTTTCTGTTTGCAAGGTAGTGTTTCACAATTGCTTCAGACGAGGCAGTTACCCCCAAGCACTCTGGACTCGAGTAAGGTGACTTTATTGATCTGGGGATCTTGTAAGAGGACAACCAGTGTTTGCTTCACTGCCCCTGGTTACAAGACGGAGGAGAGTCAGGCATAACTCACCGGTTCGACAGCTACCTTCATTCAGCGAAGTCCAGTTTTCTGCTTTCACTTCGGAAAGAGAGTACAAACCAGTTCTGATAAATCAGCATCCCTTAGTTAACATGAAAGAAATGCTCTGCCAACTTTAACAGACCATTGAGAATATGCAGCTGGACGTTGCCTGCCAAGCGAAAATTGCAACCCAGTAGACTGAGTTGATCAGTAGGCTCCAGCAGCAATAACAACCACAGCAAGCAGCAGCTTCTGTTTCACATCCACGCCCAGTCAGGGTTCCAATACCCGAGATTACAACTAATGTCCAGGAAAATGCAGACATTCCGATAGAGCCAGTTCCACCCCAGACTTCCAAAGCACCAATTTACCCAACAGAGGTGCCGTTTGAGTTTGAGGTCGACCCTACTGTGCTGAAAGTGAACAAGCTTGAGAAGCTTTTTAAACGAGCTCAGGGTGTCAATTCGATCCTGGATATAAAAGACGGCTATACTGATGCAGCAGTGACATTGCCAGATAGGTTTAAAATGCCGCATATAGACTGCTTTGATAGCTCACGTGATCCCATGGTCCACTTGCGGCTATTTTCAGACATTCTGCAGCTGATGGGCCTGTCTAGACTGCAAAAGTTATCCTTCTTCGACTGGACCCTGTCGGGTATTGCGGCCATTTGGTATGCCAAGCTTGAAGACTTTGTGAAGAGGAATTGGGAAGAGATGGCTGAGGCCTTTATTTCTCAATACTCCTACAACACTCAGATCGAGGTCACGACTCGTGATCTCAAAGCAACTCTCCAAGAGGCAAAAGAGGGCATCTTCGATTTTGTCACCTGGTGGAGGGCCAAGGCCTGCATGATGACTACCCAACCGGATGAAAAGGACCAAATCAAAATGGTCATCCGTAACTTGTAACCAAGGCTATTACAGAAGATGATAGTCATACATCTGTCTACTTTTGCTGATCTCTACGAAATAGGGGTGTGTGGAGAGGTAGGTTTGGAAATACTCTTGGATCCTAAAGGACATTCCTGATCCTCTGGTCGCCACCTAAAAAAGGGATTAACACTCTAGGTCGAGGGTGTCGGAATTAGCATTCTGATGGACAAGTTAGTATAGGTCTTTTGTTTGGTTGTGTCTTAAGTTTGTTGGGTCTGTTCTCACATACCTTTCTTTGGTTGATGTTTCTCAATTTATATTCACTTTTGGGCCCTAGGGTTGGGCCCACTCTTAATCCATCGCATGATTGCTCATTCGGCCCCTTCTGTCGTATGCCAATTCCCACTCAGCTTTTTGTTCAGTTAGTTCTATGGCTGATTAGTCTATTCAGCTTCAGGATCATCCAGGATGAAGCCGAATAAAATATATATATCCTGATTTTCTTCAAATGCATTCGGCTTTCCTGCATGTACTGATATTCGGCTCCCACACGCTGCAGATAGAGGATACAATGAAGCAGGGTCTGATAGACCACGAGAAAGAGTAGCCTATGAGGGCTTTCAGATGCAGTTCCAATACGGCTACGAGTAGTAATGCAGCTGCAAGGCCTTCTAATGTTGGTATAGTCACCACCACACTAAAAATTGCCAATCCCTTTGCCGGTACATCCGATACAACCTTACAAACTGCGAAACACCAACCCCGAGGCCAAAGGGTCTTCACCCCTCTATACATGTCCTTATCTGTAGCTCTGAGAGTCCTGATCAAAAAAAGGCATCTGAAGCCACTAGAGCCTCATCCCTTACCCGATCCTCTTCTCCTAAAACATAATCCAGCCAAGTTCTGTGCCTTCCACCAACAGCATGGTTATGACACCGACCTATGCTTCAGATTGCGTCATGAGATTTAGGATCTCATTGACAACAAAGTGATAGCACCTCCACAAAAGCCTAACGTCACTAAAAATCCCCTCCCACCACATAACCAGGTCCCTCCACCTCGGCAAGTAAATCTCATCCATACACTGGCCGTCCCTTACGACCCCAGTATATACATCACCCCCTCCCACCTACCCAAGATGGCACTGTTCATCCCAAAAAGCATAGACTTGTGCATGATGAACGCATCCATATCCCAACCCAAACCTATGGTGGTGACTGTGGTAGATGAAGGCGGGGTGTCCTTGGTAGAGAATAGGGATGTCAGTTCAGTGCCTAAGGGCTCTATAGATTTATCTGAAGAGGAATATAACCCATGCCGCTACATTTTGCCAATTGATCAGGCCAGACTAGAGGTGGAAGTGCCAACAGGAATAGAGGTTTGTGTGGTCCGGGAAGATAGCCCAAGCCAGGGATTGGATGACTTAGCTGACCTCGAGAAGGACATCAGCAATCTACAATTCTACGATGAGCAAGATCTGGGAAATGTACAGATTAACTGGTTCGATCTAAACAGGTCAGCAGATAATTCAAGGTGGCTCAGTGATGTACCTAATGTGGATGAGGGACTTCAATCCAAGCTGGAATAGCTGGAAATAAGAACTGCTACAATGGCCGGAACGGTCGATGAGAATAGAAAGTTGTCGGAGAGCAACAGTACTAAGAATTTGCTTAGGAATTGAGTAGTGTTAGTACAGCCGTTATAGAGTAAGAGGCTACACTGAAGCGGTTTGAATAGGAGAGGGATGAGAATAGTCAGAAAGCTGCAAAACTCAAAGGCCTTGCGGGTAATAATTGTGATGTTGATGTGGGAATACTTACAACGGAACTGGATAGTTGCTTGTTGGTTGCCGGAGAAATATGGTGGAAAGATGATGACCTGCACCTTGCCCATACTGATGAAGATTAGGGACATAATCTGCCAGATGATACATAGTATTCTGAGGAAGTGGATCACATGACTAGGAGAGGGTAGTACTTCAAGCCCCCACACCTGGACCAACCTGAAGCATCTTAAAAGGACAAAGAGACTGAAAAATAGAGGGACAAACCGTTAAAAGAAGGAACTGTATTGAAGCAGCTGAAGAAGATTCAGGCAGACATATCTGTTTGGGGTTTACTCATGGCTTCGTGTGTACACTAGCAAGCTGTATTGTCTGGAATGGATAAGGCCAAGCTATCTATCGACACAACTCCAGAACAATTAGTGGGATTTGTCTTCCCAGGAGGTGCTTCGCCGACTTTGACCTTTACGGATAAGGAATTGCCGCTTAAGGGCTCTGCACATAACAAACCACTATACATCTTAGTTGAATGTAGAGAGAAGTGAGTGCTTGTTGTACTGGTTGATACTGGATCTACAATTAATGTTTGTCCATTGCGCATGGCCTATGCTATTGGCTTGAAGCCAACAGACTTTGTACCAATAGCCCAGGTGATCTGGGCTTATGACAACATAAGCAGAGAGGTGATGGGTACAGTTCAAATCATAACACAGGTTGGTTCGGCACAACAGGATATTGAGTTTCACGTCCTGGATATTGCAGCTACCTTTAACTTGCTACTTGGGCGACCCTGGCTGCACCAAGTAAAATCTGTTTCTTCCACCTTGCATCAGATGCTGAAGTACTCTCTTGGAAAATGGGCAGCCATTGTTTTTGGGAACTCTTCTATATATCCTCCGCCGGAGGTCACTACACCAGTACTGGAGATTGTATACGGTGACGAGGATGTATTCTTGTCTAGTTTTACCTTGGCTGAGGCCCGGGTGGTGCAAAACATCTTAGCTATTGATGAGTGGTTGTACGTTAGTGCTCCATCAGTTTACCTCATGAATAAGCTACAACATGTACTGGGGATGGGATTAGGAAGGAGCGGCTGGAAGGGCGTTGTTACACTGGCTGAAGTGACACATAACCCTCATACCTTTGATTTAGGTTACACGCCTACCAAAGAGGAGTGGGTAAGAAAAGAGAAGGAAATGGCAGGAAGAGCCAAAGCAAAGCAAATTGGGAAGCACTACGAGCTTGTTCACAGGCCAATTTAGGGAACTTAGAGCAGCCACTTTGTCCGGGAAGGGGAGGACTTCCCATTTTGCGGCTTTCCTAAGCCATGGTTGAACTCTTAGAAATGGCGTTTGCCCGGCTTTGAGATTTTCTTCGACCTACAGCTATAAGAGGATAAAGCTTTAGAGGAACAGACTGACTTGCTTGCTGAGGCAGAACAGAGTACAGGGAATGAGTCTAATAACAGTGAACTTGAGATAAGAGAAGCACTGGTTTGTCTCCGCTCGAGCGAGCCCTGTGAAAATGTTTATTCACTCAAGCGAGGCTTCTTGTGCTCGAGCATGCGTCTACGTCCATGGCAGACCTGAAGCTTTGCATTCTATGCTCGAGCGACGCTTCTTGGGCTCGAGTGAGGCGACCTTTTTGTGACTGGTCGCTCGAGCGAGAACTCCTTCGCTCGAGCGAGCCTGGTGTATATCAGTTCACAGCAGCGCCGTTTTGCTTCATTTTTCTGATCCCTTTTCACTCAAAAACCCTAAATCAACTCCTTCTCTCTCTAGGGTTCGACTTCTCTCTACAAATACACCTAGATCTAAGGATCTCTTCACCCTAGGGTCTTCGGAAAAGGGTAGAGGGCTACAAGAGCTTCATTTTGACCCAAGAAGGAATTGGTTTCGTCATCTTTGAAGTTCCACCTTATTGCTTGGGTTTTCTACACTTGAGGTAGGGATTTTCTACACTCTAATATGATTTTTAGCTTAGTTAATTGCTATTGTGTATAGATGATGAGATTTGGTTGTGGTTTGGACAAATCTAAGATTTGGGTGTTAAATGGGAAGAGGGGTTTTTGATGAATACGGGGTAAATGAGTATGAGGCTTGAATATAAGATCATGTTGTGCCAAAATAGTTGTTTTTGGTGTTTGGGTTGAGAACTCGTAAATGGGGGATTTTTTTGCCCTAATTTGATTAAATCATTATCTTGCATAAATAATTAGGATTAACATTGAAAATGTGAAATTGGAAGGTTGTGGTTATAAATGGTGATATTGGATATGTATTATCTCACCTATGAAAGTTTTGAATAAACTATCTATCTTGATATTGAATATCTCTTTAGAAATAATTGCATTGGGCCATCGGTAGAGGATAGCTATGATTGTTGTAGAAATTACATGAGGATTAGGCGATTTAATGATAATCCATTGTTGATGTCATTGAATATGACCATGTTATAAATACATTGTATATGTATGTTTATTATTAGGAGAAAGGGGATGTACTACATATGTGATTATGTTTATAAATACATTATATGTGTATATTCGTTTTGGAGGAGAAAGTGGATAGACTCCATTTAAAGCAAGTTGGCCAGAGTGTCCTGGGTGAAAGACTAGAAATTTCATATATAAATGGGTGCCGATTCCTTCGGACGAAATATCCGTAAAATGACAGGTTTGGAGTGTGTATGTGTGTTTTGCATAGTTAGAAAACCATTGAGTTGTAGTCTCATTTTGGTTGTTAAAAGATAATGAATTTAACTCATGATTTGAGTAGCATATATGAACTGTACATGAATTGAAGGAAAAATGGAATGAGGTTTGGTCTTAATGGCATATGAATATGTAGGCCTTGTGAATGTTTTAGTATCGGTATTGTTTATGCACGTAGTATTTATAATTTTACTAAACCTCATATATTGTGTTAGATTATCTCTACTGGGTTGTTGGCTCACCCTATACGGGAATGCCATTTTCGGGTGCAGGTGAGATGTTTCCTCCAAGGCAATAGCATGGATGGACTTTCGGGAAGTAAGAGCTTCTCAATTATGCCTTATGTGTGTATGTTTGTTATTTGTAAAGCCAAGGGCTTAAGATATAATGAGTGAGACTCAATCTGTGTAACCAAGCAATGACTTGAAAAGATGTAAGCCTAAATGGCATTTAACTGGTTGTTAAACAGTGAACTCTGATATATGAAAGTATGTTGTTGCTCATATTTATTCCGCATATGAGTTATCTTTATTGTATTATTTTGGGGGCGTTACAAGGTGTAAGATAGTGTATGGTACATCATCATGAATAACTTGTGTGTTTGTCATATATCATATGTGTGGTGATGAGATGGTTATGTCCTACAGGATTTGTTAGCATACACCATCTACACTTAACTACATAATTGGTTTAGCACTACTGTTTATGGCATAAATACAATAACACACATACCAATGCATATACACTCGCATACTCGTATAGGATTGCATACACATAAGCAACAATCTCCAGTGGACCTAATCCAAGAGAATTGAGAAGGAATGGTCATTGTCTTTCCTTCAACAGTTAGGAAAGTGTTACTAATCCAAGATAATTGAAAAGACTAAAATTAACACATTATAATAACAAAAAAGAAAACCAACATTCGCAACTAAGAGGAGTTGTTCAGTTAGTTAACTTGTTTGTAATAAACTCATTCCTGCCTCAAGTGAATGAGCATTTAATTATGATTACATTGAAGACCAGGCATAAACAATTACACGAAGTAATAGATAGTTCAAGCTAAGGCACAACTATTTAAAACCAACTTCCATACGTTGTTTTTGTTGATTAATGAGGTTCTGAAAATAGAAAGTAGCTCTTATATTTTCTAGGCACCCAATTGTTATTCGAAATGGTAGTGAGGTTATAGCTCATATTTTTTTTGGTTTTGCATTTTCCTTCAGAACTATTGCCTAGTGAAGGAGCAAACAACAACAAATAGTCCCAGATGACAACAAAAACAAGAATTGGTAACAGATTTCAAAGACAAAATAAAAATAAATAAAAAAAAATTAACAAGTTCAAATGCTGTGCTCTATTTCTGCTGGATTAGGTATCCAAATCAAACAATTCCAATAAAAAATGTTGTGCTCTGTTTCGCCTATATTTTGATAAAGTTTGTCCAAGCTAAATCTGAATACAACCAACTACTAGACAGTAGGTCCACTGAGTTAACCAAAAACAAAAATATATATATATATATATATTAAAGCATTGCTAACAGATGTTGAAGAAAATATGGTTCACATTTTGCTTCTGTAATTTAGAAAATGGTAACAGATTTAAGAAATTAGTTCAATTGCTCTGTTCAGTTGAAAAACTAACAGAATTGCTCTGTTCAGTTCAATAGATTTAAGAAATTAGTTCAGTTGCACTTAACTAACGTACCAAAAAGTTTAAAATGCTAACACATCAACAGATAAATCACGTTCAATTGCACTGTTCAGCTCACGAAAAAGCAAAACCATTTCCATTGAGTTGAAGAAAAAAAATTGTGTTCAACTACTACCAAAAAAGAAGGAGAAAAAAAACACAAAAAGGAAAAAAAATTAATAGAAAAAAAATAGTTTGATGTCTCGCGAGTTAAAAAGAAAAAAAAATCCACAAGTTTGCACATATATTGGTAACACATCTAAGAGAGGAATTAAAAAAAATTAAATAATAATAAAAAAAACAGTTAAGCAACCCTGTTCAGTTCATCCACAAGCAACATGAATGGGGGAGCAACCATTTCCAGTGATATCAAAAATATAAACAATTGTTTAACAGATTACCCAAAAGGGGGCAAAAAAATAAGGAAAAAAAAAGAAAGTATTTCTGGTTGTTACATGTTCTTCGTTCAGTTGATGGAGAAGAAAAATGAAAAATATTCCACACATTCCCATATCCACAGATCACACAATCTGTACAGCGACAATCAGGTTTAAACCGCCATTGATGCCAACAAAACTTTTTTACGAGTGATTGAACACAAGAACGACAGATTTTCAACATACACACAAGAAACAAGTGACATCTCGTGCAAGGAAAGGAAAATCCCAAAATAGATTAAGCTATGCATACCGGAGATGTAACCATGGCACAATGTTACACGTTAAGGATGGTCGAAGCGTTGACGAAACGCTGTTGGCCTGGATCGGTCGTGCGATGGTGTGTCATCCTCTCCCCCCTCTCTGGTTCTTTTTCGTCACCGTCTGGTTGGTGTGTTTCGGGAAATGAAACCCTTGCAGATACATCCAAGTGAACACTACTGTACATGGGGTATTTTGGTCATTCTCCATTTACACCTCCTAGCTCGCATGTTTCGCTCTTTGTCTGTTTGTGATTTTCTAGCTCCGTTTTGTCGTCTTGTGCTTATATAGCCTCAAAACGTTTGCCAAACCGGGGATAATCTAGAAGAATTAAGCTTAAACTTTCTTACCTTAGAACTTTAATTTGTTGAGTCTCTTGAGTTCTTCCTTTAATTCCAGCACAAAACTTAAATTCTTCTTCTCTTCTTTGTTCTCTCGGTTCTCTCACTCGGTTTTCCTCCTCTCTCTCTTGGCTCTCTCTTTCTCAGAATGTCGAAGAATTGAATAGGAAGTCAAATAAATGAATATGTTCCAGCAGAGGGATATACAGTGCATACACACTTACACCACTTTCTCAATTCTTCTAGAACTCTCCCACTTGTACTCCATCAAGTTAATTGAGTAGGAATAATTGAGTATATTAATCACATTTTAATTTAATTAAGCATCATTTAATCTTGTTTAATCTTGATTAGCACATAATTAAATATAGGGAAAATTATTGGAAAGTCCCGTTTAGGAGAGTGTTGATCTGAATGGTCCTCCATTTTTTTTAATGAACCATGAAGTCCTATTATGGGGGAATGTGATCTAGCAGGTCCTCTAGAGAGTATGGATTTTGATGACGATTTTGCCCCTTTATTGATGGGGTGGCAAATTTAGAAGGGATTTTGAATTTCTTCAATCACATTTGGTGTTGTCCACATTTTTGGAAATAGTAATTACATCATTGCATGTTTTGAAAATACAAAATTTAAGGAAATAATACTAATATATTATTGACAATAATTAAGAAGATTTAAAAATTAACCAATAATATTTTCATCTAATAGTATAGATAGAAGTATAAATATAGATATAGATTTCATACCATAACCATTGAAATTAAAAATAGTAATTATATCATTGCATTTTTGAAATCACAAAATTGAAAGAAATAATACTAATATATTATTGACAATGATTAAGAGGATTTTAAAATTAACCAATAATAGTTTTATATAATAGTGTAAATAGAAGTATAGATATAGATATGAATTTCATACCTTAACCGTTGAAACTAAAATAGTAATCACATCATTGCATGTTTTGAAATCACAAAATTTAAGGAAATAATACTAATATATTATTGACAATAATTAAGAGGATTTAAAAATTAACCAATAATATATTTATATAATAGTATAGATAGAAGTATAGATATAGATATGAATTTTATACCATAACCATTGAAACTAAAATAGTAATTACATCATTGCATGTTTTGAAATCACAAAATTTAAGGAAATAATACTAATATATTATTGACAATGATTAAGAGGATTTAAAAATTAACCAATAATATTTTTATATAATAGTGCAGATAAAAGTATAGATATAGATATGAATTTCATGACCTAACCATTGAAACTAAAATAGTAATTACATCATTGTATGTTTTGAAATCACAAAATTTAAGGAAATAATACTAATATATTATTGACAAAAATTAAGAGGATTTAAAAATTATCCAATAATATTTTTATATAATAGTATAGATAGAAGTATAGATATAGATATGAATTTCAAACCATAACCATTGAAACTAAAATAGTAATTATATCATTGCATGTTTTGAAATCACAAAATTTAATGAAATAATACTAATATATTATTGACAATAATTAAGATTATTTAAAAATTAACGAATAATATTTTTATATAATAGTATAGATAGAAATATAAATATAGATATAGATGTCATACCATAACTATTGAAATTAAAAATAGTAATTACATCATTGCATTTTTGAAATCACAAAATTGAAAGAAAAAAATACTAATATATTATTGACAATAATTAAGAGGATTTAAAAATTAACCATTAATATTTTTACATAATATTATAGATAGGATTATAGATATGGACATAGATTTCATACCATAACCATTGAAACTAAAAATTGTAATTACATCATTGTAAGTTTTGAAAATGCAAAATTTAAGAAGACAATACTAATTTATTATTGGCAATGATTGAGTGGATTTAAAAATTAATTTAATTTATATAAATTAGGTTTTAGACTAATCACAAAATGACATGTGCATTTTAAGTGTTAAAAATTTCAAAAATATGAGAAAATTATATTGAGATTTTCAACCTCAAAGAAGTCATAATATTTTTACTAACATTATATAATTATTAATTAAATAAATCCAACTCCACTCAAATTCTATTGGAGTTCATTATGGACCTATTTTAATTATTACTTTTAATATTTTAATGTATATTGTATTTATGAAAAAAAGTATATTAATTTGATAACTGTAATTATATAATTTTACCATTTTTTTTCTTCAAAACCTAATTAGTTTCTTTTCTAAATAATATTTATTGTTCTTATTTTAAAAATAGATAATTAAAAAATTATTTTGCTAAAAATTAATGTGATTTTCTTCACATGAATATTCTATATAGTAAAAATTAAAAAATTGAATGACTTATATCAAAATAACGTTCATGATGAGATTAATGGATGGAACAAAAGTCCGATTGTTATTTTATCTCACTTTTCATTGAGAACATTGCTACACAGGTCCAAAAATTAAATATACTTTTTAGACTCAATGATGTGGCACTTTATTAAAAGAGTAATGCTAGAAATCCTAAAAGTTCTATCAAAATTTTTACCAAATGCTTCACATGGGTGTGGGATCCACATCCCTTGTGGGTCTCATACCCAAGTGATAGATTTGGTGGAACTTTTAGGATCTTTAGCATTTTTGTTATTAAAAAGTAATGCTAGAGACCCCAAAAGTTTTACCAAAATTTCTACTAAATGTCTCACATGAATGTAGGACCCATACCATGTGGGTCCCATAGTTAAGTTGACTCTCTCTCTTATTTATTATCTAATCATCAATTAATTTTTTTGTTGACACATCACTAGGTTTAAAAATTGAGTCTATAAAATGGGCTTGTAATTTTTTTCATTTCATCAATATCTCTGTCCTCTCTCTCTTTTACAACCATCTCTGTCAAGTCTTAACAACACCAATACAATGCCTCATCCTTCTCCACCCCCACGACCATCATCTCCACCTCTAAACCACCCAAATCCTCCTGTGTTCGACGCATCTCTTCTCAAACACGAACTCAACATACCTCCACAATTCATATGGCCGGATCATGAAAAACCTAGCCTCCATGAGCCACCACCGCTCTTTGTTCCGCCTATCGACTTGGGAGCCTTCCTCTCTGGTGACCCCCTCTCCGTCTCAACTGCTACTAGACTTGTCGATGAGGCTTGCAAGAAACATGGCTTCTTCTTAGTCATAAATCATGGAGTTAGCGAAGAGCTTATCAATGAAGCTCACAAGAACATGGACTTGTTTTTTGATATGCCATTAAAAGAGAAACAGAGAGCTCAGAGAAAATTTGGAGATTATCATGGATATGCTAGTAGCTTTACTGGTAGATACTCTTCCAAGCTTCCATGGAAAGAAACTCTTTCTTTTAGGTATTGTGATGACAGTGGATCATCAAACGTGGTTGAAGAGTACTTGGTCAGCACAATGGGTGAAGATTTTAGACAATTCGGGTATGAAAAACTTAGGTTGTTCTATTTGGTTATCGTTTTGTTTCAATTTTTTCATTTTTTTGTGTTTTTGAAAACTAAACAATGAAAAATTTAGAAATACCAATCAGTTTGATATTATTTTTCAACCATGCTATAAACTCATAAAAATATCTAGAAAAATATATTTATGAATAATAATCATTTTCATTGTGGTCCATATCTCATCAATTTTAAATTTACACTATATAATTCTTTCGAGGTGGATTTTAAAATAACTTTTCATACTTCATAGTATTTTAGATTATTTATATTTTTATAATTTTTTTTTTATATTTTTCAAAAGTAAGTAGTCAGAAAAGTTTCTCAAAAAGCTTTTAAATAAATATATATATATATTTATTAGCAAAGAAAGGAACCATAGTCCATGTAATTTGTGTTTTGCGTTAATTTGATTACTATATTTTTATTTTTGAATTTTTCATATTATGTCAATTTACTCTAATTCATAACAATCCTTTAAAAGTTGAACTGAAATCAAGTGTGACACATCTCAGAGTAATTAAGGGTTTAACATCCGATTTGAAATTATTTATTCATGTTTAATAAATCATATTTTTCTTTAATTTTTTTTTTTGAATTTCTCAAAATACAAAGTAAAAATTTCAAGAGCAAAATCAATACAATTGAATTTGTTGAGATCAAATTGATACAAGAATTAAATTAGAAAATCAAAATATAATTTACTAAAAAAGAATATTATTAATGGATACCAAGAGAGGTACTAGATTTCTTGTAGTTGTACTGTTTTAAATTATTTTAAGTAAGTGAGTTAATTTCATTATTAAAGATGATTTTGTTTTGAATTTAAACTGCCCACTTAAAAACATTAGATATTTAAAGTGAGTCTTCAAAAAACTTTAATGAAAACCATTTTCAAAAATATTTTTTTATTAGAATTTTTTTTTTTTTTTTTTTTTTTATTGATGTAAAACGAAGAGTACAGCAAAGGTACATCACAATGAAGGGTCAAAAATATAATGTAACTATTTGTTAAATAATTTTTTAGTTATTATTATTATTTTTTTGTGTTTTCTCAAAAATCAAAACACAAAACGAAACAACCAAAAATTTAAAAATAAAAATACTCTTAATTATTCAAAGGCATGTCTATCTCTCTCTCTCAATTTATTATCTAGCTAAACTTGCTTTTTCGTTTTCGTTTTTGTTTTTGTTGTTTTTTGTGTTTTCTTAGAAGGATATACCAAGATTATAGTGAAGCAATGAACACTCTTTCACTTAGAATCATGGAGCTATTGGGGATGAGCCTAGGAGTGGGCCCAACCCATTTAAGAGAATTCTTCGAAGGAAATGAGTCAATAATGAGATTAAACAACTACCCTCCTTGCCTTAAACCTCATGAGACTCTTGGAACTGGTCCTCACCGTGATCCAAATTCACTCACTATCCTTCATCAAGACAATGTTGGTGGGCTTCAAGTGTTTATTGATCAACAATGGCACTCCATTCTTCCCAATTCACAAGCTTTTGTTGTCAACATTGGAGACACATTCATGGTGAGTACATAAACAAATATTGAATAAGGAAAAAGTTATGAGTAAAAAATAGCTTGAAAACTAACCAAAAAGGGCTACGCTTCCTCTCACTTTAAATTTAGGATGACAATTTCTTGTCCTTAATGAGAAAGCAAAGCGGGGACAAAGTTTTCTCTCCCGTCTTGCCTATTGTCATCTTTCCTATTGTCATCTTTGTTTCTCTCACCCAAAACATTTACAGTCATTGGATCATGTGAATATTCAAAAATCTCAAAACATATTTAATAGGTATAGATGTTTTGGAATTGGGAATACCAATATTAAGGAACAAATGATCCAGTCTTCAAAAATTATAATAATAAACAAACACACAAATATGTAGAATTTAGATACAGAGTTATATGACCCTATTAAAATGACATTTAATTATTAGGTAATTTATATATATATATATATAAACTATTGTTAAACAGAATTTGCATACATAATACAATCTATACAGAATGATGTGGCAATAATATTTTTGTAAATCTTGCTACAATGACGGGTGTTTTGTCTTCAAATGAAAAAACTGCAAAATGTCGCATAGTTCTGTATGATTTTCTTTTCTTTTTTTTTTTCTTTAGAAATTGTATTTTATATTACCTCTACAAGAAAAAAACATATTTGGTGACCGAGGTATTTTTTTCAGCGCCAAATCACTTTAGCGACCATTTTTCTGACTCTATAACGTTGTTGAATGATTGACATGGCTATGGATTCTTTGTCATCTAATCCCTTTGTCTTTATGTCTCAATGTACTCTTAACTATTGAATCATTTGAAAATCTTGAAATATAATTCAATAATTAAGGATGCATTGAGAGACGAACAAGAAAATTTAGGGACAAGGACCTTGTGTCTAATGTCAATGATGTTTTCAAAAAGCTAAGGATAAACTTGAATTTAGAGACAGAGGACCATGTGTTCAATCATATGAAAAATCCAAAATATCTGAGAATCCTTTTAAACTTTCTTTTAATGAAGTTTATTAGCATAAGCTTGAATTTCAATACATAAAAGTTTCGAAATGTTTCAGGCTCTATCAAATGGAATTTACAAGAGTTGCTTGCACAGAGCAGTGGTAAACAAACAAGTTCCAAGGAAGTCTCTAACTTTCTTTTTGTCTCCAAACATAGACAAAGTGGTGAGTCCACCTAATGGATTGGTGAATAGTGATAATCCAAGGATATATCCAGACTTCACTTGGCCAACTCTTCTTGAATTCACCCAGAAGCATTACAGAGCTGACGCAGAAACCCTTGATGTCTTCTCAAATTGGCTTCAATGCAAAACCAACTGAAGAGAGTCCAAGAAACATAATAGAATCTTCACATCTTTTTTTTTTTTTTTTTTTTCTTTTTTCTTTTTTCCAGAGTGGTCGTATGTGTGTGGAAAAAATATTCAGTTTTAAATTTTAGTGTGGTGTGAATTAAATAAAAATGAATTAATTTATGCATTTTAATTTTTTTCCTAAATATATTTTTTTTCTTCTGAAAGTCCTTAGTTTAGCAATCTTCAAATAATCTCTTTGGCTAAAAAGAAGTTAAATATAAAAAGTATGCTTGGTTTGACTAAATAATATGTGACTTCTTCTTAAATAAATAACTTTTTTTATGCAATTAATTGTCTAATTTATATAATCCTCAGAATATTTTTAAGATAAACTTCAATAGTACTCTTCATTTTTTACTAGCTAAACTATAAAAAAAGATAATTTTTTTTATTTTGTCTAATTTCTTTTGCTATTTATATACTCCAATGCTACTCTTTATTTTACCTATCTATAAACACAAAATATTTAAAGAGCCTTCTAAAGCTCTTCAAATGTCGCTAACCTTGAAGAATTTTGTTAAAATCACTATTGTAATAGCAAGCCTGTTGAAAGGACTGAAATATGATAATGTTAACTATAATAGCTAACAAGCCTTATTTAAGGAGTCCATTGGATATGCTATAAATAATCTCATACTAATCCACTACAATAAAACAAAAAATTATAAATAAAATGCATTCAAGTTTGGCTTATTTACTTTTTAAAGATGATTTCAATCAAACTTAAACTATATATAATCAAGTCGAGTCGAGTTAAGTAGCAGGTTGTTAAATCTTTAATTGGAAATTTAACGAGCAAATTTTTAATATATATATATATATTAACAAGTCGAATATGAGTCAAGAAACTTGAGTAACTTGGTTTGTAAAAATTAAAAAAAAAAGAAAGACAAATGATGGGTAGGTTGTACTTGGAACTGAAAATGTAAGTGCGAAGTAAAATCATGAATGTTGTTGGCAAAGAAATCTGTTAGAATAGTTATGACCGAGCAAGAAATCTATATAATCCATAATCTGATCCAGTCCAGTCCAGTCCAATCCAATAAGTTTGGATTGGTTTATTGAATTCGCGATTCGGTTTCGGATTGGAAATTTAAAAATCTATAGGCCATGGATTGGTTCTGGATTGAACCCCACGGTTCTGGATTGGAACCGATCCGGACCGTATACAAATAGTCTATATTTATATTATAGACCTTCCCACATAATATCATTTATTATTTCATATAAAAGCTAAACCCATTTCTTATTGCTTTTGTTTGATGTTATGTTTAGTTTTAATACAAAAGAGAACTCTGGTTTGTGTAATGTGTATCCAGTTTTATTGCTTTTGTTTATTGCTTTTGTTTGATGCTATGTTTATTTTTTATGAAATTAAAATGTTTCATATTTTTTTTTGTTATTTAATTATGTGAATCCGTGGTCCTAAACCGATCAAATCCTTGTTTAAACAGATTGGTTCCATTATTTAAACGGACTGGATTGATTCCAAATTTTCAGGAACCGTAGATAACGGATAATCTAGACCATGCTCACCCCTAAGAATAGTAGTATCTAACTTCAAAATATGTTTATGCAATACTCTTTTCTGGAAGTGCTTTCCAAGAGTGATTGGCAAGAAAAACACGTTTATTTTTCCATAGAAAGTTTAGGAGAAATATAGAAAGTTTTTGACAAAGTGGACTCAAAAATCGAAAGTAAACTCGGTCTAAAAAGACCACAAAATTTCTTTTTTTCATGTGAAGAAGCAGAATATGCGATTCTTCCACAGTTGTATGCATTTTCATTTATAATGCTCGCATATATATACTAGTAGTGAGTTTAAAAGCGATGCGTTTGTAATTTATATTTAATTTGTTAGTAGTTTGATGATTCAGGGGCGATTTCATTAATTAAAAAATTATTTAGCAATTTTAAATAGTCGGATGAATAAGAAAAATGTTCAATAATTATTAGATATGACAATTGAAAGGCAAATTCAAAAAAAGAAAAGGAGGAGAAAAGAGTGTGATAACATTCGTACCAAATGACGTGTGTGTTTTCTATAATGGAAATAGATTTATTGGGACAGTGTGGATCCTTTTTTTTGATCAACCAAAAAATTTGTTGATGGAATTCAAGATGATTACATATGAAAGTACATTAATAAAGAGAAGACAAGAGTAAAAAGTGTGGGAAGTATTTTGTGAATGGCACCACGTGGCCGAGATAGCCCTGAGATGTCGGCTAAAGTGCCACGTAGATGAGTCATGTTGCCAAGGTAACCACGGCATAGTCCGAGTTGTTCTGCGATGATGCCAGAATCTCGAGATATTCGGATAAGGGATAAGAGTCTTAGAATAGAAGACGCTCTCAGTCTGGATAAAGATAAGGCTCGTGAAGAGCTAAGAATCCAAGATGAGGATTGAGCCTGAGTCTAATGAAGTGGGGATTCTAGGGGACTAGGTCATTGCTGGTTATAAATGCGAGACACCCTCGTGGGTCTGGGGTAAGGTTTTACTTGTGAGTTTAAGTACTGTTTTGATATCCGTGAGAGATAAATTTACTGATGTTATTATCAAAGTGCCCCCAGGTAGACGAATCACCAAGGAATTCTCATCTTCTTGTTGGTAGGTAGTTGGCTTAATCTATTCTGTTGATGCTCTCCAAATAAGTTCCATGTTTGGTTGCGTTGTTGGAAATCAACACCAACAATTTGGCGCCATCCGTGAAAACTTAAGGAGAATAGATGGCCAACAACAGGGAGGAAGAGAGAATTGGAGACGACATCCACAATTAGGAAGAGGAACATGTGGATCCTAATGCCAGAGAAGAGAATCGTAATGAAGGAGCACAGGAACCAAATCCTGGGGCGAATGACGTCGGGAAAGGGCGAAACGGCCCCGAAGAAGAGAGGTCGAGATGAATACTACAATGAAAGAGACCTCCAAGTGTGAAAGGATAGATGCCTGAAGAGGGATGAGGGGATGAAAGAAATAGAGAACAAGTTGACAAACTTGCAGACAGTGGTCAATTTTATGATTCAAAATAACATGATGCAACTATCATTCCCATTGCGAGACACACCGGCACCAGCAACCGAAACTTATGCTAGAAAGGAGGACAGAAGACAATCCCAATTGTTCCATAGCATGGCAAGGAAAAGGAAAACTCACATCCGTCGTCACGGGATGTCGGGCGAACAGAGTCAGTACGAGGCGAGTTTGTCATGCCCTAAAATAATACAACTAATCCATTCCATGAGATTCAAGAATGTAATAGAAATGATACAGTTTCATTCATCAAAGTTCGTATTACAAAAAGGATTACGTGTGTTACATTCATAAACGTTCATCCTAAATCTACAGCATGCAATACAAGTTAATAATAACAAAATAAATGCCCTACGGGCATACATCTTTCCAAGTTATCACTTGGTTATAACAAAAGAGAGAGTCATAAGCTCTATACATGCAAAGCCCTTGGCTTGAATAAACATTTAAATACAAAAATAATACAAAACGGGGCCTTCAGCTCCTGAGTCCTCCCAAGCTAAGTCCTTGAAGGAAGCATATCACCAGCACTTGAAAATGACTTTCCAAGTAGGGTGAGCCAAAAGCCCAATAGAGATATACTAACACAATGTATGAGGTTTAACTAAGATATGAGTGTCAGATAAACGTTCCATATTCATGACCAACTCACATTCTTCCCATGACCATTCAATACTGATATTCACATCTCAATCCATTTCCATTTATTCATTTCAAGTCTTATGACAAATATACATATATATATATATATATATAATTTTCCAAATAACCCAACTAAGACTACAACTCAATGGTTTTCCACCAACATAAAAATCATACAAGCACTTCAACCTTGCCATTTTACGGAAATTTCGTCCGCGGGATAGGCACCCATGTATACACAAGATTTCAGGACTTTCACCCTGAATACTTTGGCCAACTTAATTCTCAATGCAGTCCATCCCCTATCTCCTCCTAAACAATAGAGTACATCTCCTTTCTTCTCCCAAAACATCATAAATATGCAATGTATTTAAAAACATCGTCATCTACAATGACTATCCACAACACATATTCAATGTCTTAATCATACCGTCATATTCAATGACACAACTTAAATGATTAGTTTCAATCCACCTAATCCTCATGCAATTTCTACAACAATCATGGCTATCCTCCACTGATAGCCCAATATAGATATTCCTAAACAGATGTACAATCTTTATCACAAATAATTCTTCAAATTCCCATAAGTGAGTGATTAAACAAATCCAACTACACCATTTTTTCATACATCATCCCAATTTCACATTTCACATACCAATTTCATCATTTATACAAAATAATTATTTAACACATATTTTGGAAAATTTCTCCCTTTTTCCAAATACCAACCCAAAGGCTAAAATTCACCATTTTGACTCAAGATATCCCATGTTCAAAACCCCATATTCATCTATGAAGCACAACATAGAGACCTCTCTTTTCAATTTAAAACCAAATCCTAGGTTTACCCCAAAACTCCAAGATTTCCACCATTTATGCATAACAACAAATAACTAGGTTAAAAGTCATACCAAAGTGTAGAATATCCCTACCTCAAAGAGAGAAAACGAGCCATGCAAGGATGGAACTCCAAAAGTGACGAAACCAACTTCTACTCGGATCAAAGTGAAGAGCTTGAGAGTTCTACCTTTTTAATGAAGGCACAAGGGTGTAGAGATCAAAGGATCTAGGCCAAAATGTAGAGAGAAGGTGAGTTGTAGAGAGAGAAACTCTCAATTTTAGGGTTTTGGGTGAAAAGATATGAAAAAGTGATATAAAAAGTGTTTTTCGCGATCTGATATACGCGTAGTCCGCTCAAGCAGAGAGTTTGACGCTCGAGCATCAGACACAAACTTTTGTTCTACTCGAGCGTAAGAAGAGACCCGCTCGAGCACAGAATACACACCTCCAGAACTTTTGTAGAAGACAGACCAACTGCTCGAGCTCAAGAAAGGACACTTAAGCGCCTACCTGCTCGAGCATAAGAAACACCGTTCGAGTGTGAAAGACACTCCTCCAGCACTTTTGCAGACGTGCAAAGTACTGAGGGTTTGCAACTCCTGCTCGAGCGCAATAGAGTCTGCTCAAGCGGAGGACCAAAATGTACATATCCCTAGGGCTGCAATCGAGCCGAGCCGAGCCGAGTTTTATAATTTTCAAGCTCGGCTTGACTTATTTTTGAAGTGTTCGAGCTCGGCTCGAGCTCGTAACGAGCTACAATATCTTGGCTCGAGCTCGGCTCGCCTAATATTTACATAGCTCGAGCTCGGCTCGCAATGGCTCGTTAAGCCAAAAGAGAGCCATGCAAGCTGCATACTAACCCTCTGCACACTTATATAGAGTTTTGTCCAAGTAAAAATGTATGTTTCAACCGATGTGGGACTTTCAGCCAAGACAACATTTCCATCCCTTCTTTGAATCCTACATCGGTGGGAAAGGAAAAACTCTTCTATCCAAATGC
The DNA here is from genome assembly GCA_025200525.1 of Camellia lanceoleosa. Taxonomy (NCBI): domain Eukaryota; kingdom Viridiplantae; phylum Streptophyta; class Magnoliopsida; order Ericales; family Theaceae; genus Camellia; species Camellia lanceoleosa. Next base: position 32,647,772 of record CM045766.1, read on the forward strand.
CTATAAAGTCATGAGTTGGCATTCAACGAAAAGCAATGCAATGGCAAACATTTAAATGTTTTTCATATTAAAATAATAAACATCAATAATGATGGTGGACCGGACCAGTTCAAATATATTAACTGTTAAAGTATTTTAATTATATAAATATAATATAATATATAAATATTTTATTATAATATATATAATATAATATATATATATTGAAAATATAAAAATATAAATTAATATATATATTTTTAGCTCGCGAGCCTAATCGAGTCGAGCACTAGTAAGCTCGAGCTCGGCTCGTTTATTAATCGAGCCGAGCTCGAACGAGCTTTAACGAGCCGAACTCGAGCTTGTTCATGAACAGCTCGATTCGTTTGCAGCCCTACATATCCCGCTCAAGCGCAAGAAAGTCCGTTCGAGCGTAAGACCAAATATCTGGGCAACATAAAGTTTGAAAACTAAGTAACCAACCTGTTCCAAACACACCCACAACAACCTAAAGACCAATTTCCAAGGTATACAAGGGAAGAAGGAGATAAACAACAATGCGAAAGCATTAAACCCGAGTTCGGAACATCACAAGAGTCGGGTCAAAACCAGGATCGCTATAACCTCCCTCTCTTAAAGAATTTCATCCTCGAAATTTATGAATTAAGTTTCAAAATCAAGTTTAGCCAATTCTCAAAATGATTACAAATCAATTCCCAACACCATGACCCATTTATCGGGCATTCAATCCCTTCACAAGAGAACAAATTCACAATACACCTCTCAACATATATTATTAATATGCAATCCCCAAAATTTTAACCAATTTCAATACGTATGCCTCATATTTCCAAAACATATTCAATGTTTATTACAAATTTTCATTTCCAAAATTTAAACAACATATACAATGCCCATATTAAACTTGTGCTTCCGAAACATATTTAACATATACAATGTTCTCATAATTCAAATCATATACAATGTTTCTACAGTTCATAAACAAAGCTAAAATCTCATTATATACTCAAACATCAACAAATAAGTCCAGATATTTCTTCCAGACTTCCAATTCACGTTCCCAAGTTGCTTCCTCAACCCTTTGATGTTTCCACAATACTTTAACTAAGGAAATTGTTTTGCCTTGCAAGACTTGGTCCCGCTTATCCAAAACTCTCACTGGTTTCTCCTCATACGAGGCATCCTCATCTACCTCCAAATTGGTCCAATCCAACACATGTGATGGATCCGGCTCATACTTCCAAAGCATATTAACATGAAACACGTCATGCACTCTAGAAAGTTGTAACAATAACGCCAAAAGGTAAGCAACCATCCCAATCCGCTCAAGGATCTCAAAAGGGCCAATAAACCAAGGGGATAACTTCCCACTCTTCCCAAATCTTATCAAACCCCGTCTAGGTGATATTTTAAAAAACACATGGTTTTCCACCTCAAAAGACAAGGGTCTCCTCCTAGGGTCGGCATAACTTTTCTGGTGACTCTGGGCTGTAGCCAACCTCTTACGGATAAGTGCAACTTTTTTCGTCGTCTCTCGAACCAATTCTAGGCCCAACAAAGGTATATCACCCACCTCGGCCCAACACACCGGAGATCTATAGGGTTAGCCATACAAGGCCTCAAATGGTGCCATGCCGATACTCGACTGGAAACTGTTGTTATAGGCAAACTCCACTAAGGGAAAGTGCCTCTCCCACGACCCCTTGAAATCAAGCACACAACCTCGAAGCATATCCTCAAGGATCTGAATGGTACACTCAGACTGCCCGTCAATCTATGGGTGATATACCGTGCTAAAAGTCAATCTAGTGCCTAAGGCACTCTGCAAGCTCTGCCACAACCGAGCTGTGAAACGCAGACCTCTAGCCAAGACAATCGTCACAGGGACCTTGTGCAACCTCACTATGTCTCTGACATACAAGTCGGCAAGATAATGTACCAAGTCACTCACGCGCATAGATATGAAATGTGCGGACTTGGTTAACCGGTCAACTACCACCCAAACGGCATCATTACCCCATTGAGTCCTTGGAAGGCCCATAACAAAATCCATCGCGACATGCTCCCACTTCCACTCAGCTATAGGCAAGGGTGGCAACAAACCTGCTGGCCTCTGGTGCTCGGCCTTTCACTTGCTGACAAGTAAAGCATTTCGATAGAAACACAGCCACATCCTTCTTCATGCCTCTCCACCAAAACTAGCGACTCAGATCATGACACATCTTTGTGCCTCCCGGATGCACCGCAAGGCGTGAATGGTGAAACTCTCGGAGTACTTCCTCTCGGCAAGACTCCGGCACAAACAAACGGTCACGGTATCTCACACTCTGGTCAGTATACATAGTCAAGCCTTTTTCTACTTTTCCACTGGAGATCTTCTCCTGGAGGAATTCTACCTCTAGGTCACCCTTTTGCGCTTTCAACACTCGGTTCACAAGTGTAGGTTGTGCGACTACTGAAAACAAAGCTGCAGATTCAGTGGACTCACTCAGGTGTAGATCAAACTCCCTTAGAGTACCCAACATTCACCATTCTCAAATGGCAATACAAGCTATACTGCTAATTGATTTCCAACTCAAGGCATTGGCCACAACATTGGCCTTTCTGGGATGGTAATGTAACTCGAAATCGTAATCCTCTATGAACTCCATGCACCTCCTCTGCCTCAAATTCAAGTCCTTCTGTGTAAACAGATACTTCAGACTCTTATGATCAGAAAACACCTCAAATCTCTCACTATACAAATAGTGCCTCCAAATTTGTAAGGCAAATATCACTGCTGCTAGCTCTAAGTCGTGAGTAGGGTAGTTTCTCTCGTGGGTTTTCAACTGCCGCGACCCACGGGCCACTACCTTTCTATCTTGCATCAAAACACAACCCAAACCTTCCTGTGAAGCATCACAGTATACTAAATAGCCCAAATCCCTCTCCGAAATAATCAAGACCAGAGCAGTGGTAAGTCTAACTTTAAGTTCCTGGAACCACTTTTCATAAGTCTCACTCCACACAAATTTGCTTCCTTTCCTCGTCATCCTAGTCAAAGGTGAGGCTAATCTCAAGCAGGCCTTCACAAACTGATAGTAATACCCGGCTAACCCCAAAAAATTGTGGATCTCAAAGGCATTCTTAGGCTGTGCCCAATCTTGCACCGCCTCTATCTTGGATAAATCTACAGTCACTCCGTCCCCCAGATACCACATAGCCTACGAACTTAACTTCCCTTAGCCAGAACTCATATTTTCCAAACTTAGCATATAGCTTCAGGGCTCTAAGTAATTAAAGCACTACTTGCAAGTGCTCCTCGTGTTCCTCTTCAGAAGGTTAGTAAATCAAGATGTCGTCCACAAAGACGACCACAAAATGGTCTAAAAACTCCCGGAAGATTCGGTTCATCAAATTCATAAACACATCTGGGGAATTGGTTAGCCCAAAAGGCATCACTAGGAACTCATAATGGCCATACCGCGTACGGAATGCCATCTTCGGGATATCCTCCTCTCTTACTCTCAACTAATGATAACTCGATCTCAGATCTATCTTAGAGAAGCAACAAGACCCTTTCAACTGATCAAACGGGTCATCTATACGAGGCATCGGATATTTGTTCTTAACCGTAGCCCGGTTCAACTTTCGATAATCTATGCAAAGTCGCAACGCTCCATCTTTCTTCTTAGCAAAGAGAGCCAGTGCTCCCCAAGGTGATGTACCAGGGTGGATAAAACCCATATCTAACAATTCTTGGAGTTGAATCTTCAACTCAGCTAGTGTAAACCGATATAGTGCCATAGAAATTGGTGCCGTGCCAGGTACTAAATCAATAGAGAACTTTATCTCTCGATGAGGTGGTAAACTAGTAAGATCCTCGAGAATGACATCTGGATACTCACAAACCACCATTGGCCACTCAACCCGAATTTCATCACACTCACCACTTTGAAAGCTAGCAAGAAGACAACTAAGCTCACTCCGCCCACACGGATCATATACCAAGGATAAGACTCTATCCACCCGGTCCTCTAAGAAATAAAAATAATCCCCGCTTAAGGTACATACAATAACCTTCTGACGGTAGCAATCTATAACAGCCTGGTATGACGCTAACCAGTCCATACCCAAATTAACATCAAAACCAGTCATATCAAGCAAAACAAATGCAAATGGAAGTCGACGACCGGCGACTTCTATGTCACAACCCTGACACCCCTGTTTCAAAATAACCTCACCACCAATAGGTGACTCTACACAAATAGGAGATGCTGACTGTGCCAACTCCAACCCTAAAACTGGTGCAAATGCATACGAAATAAATGAATGGGATGCACCCATATGAATCAATATACTAGTAACTGAATTGCAAAACAAGAAGGTACCTCTCACAACAGATGGAGCCGGTACAAGATTTGGTGCGGTAACAGCATACAGACGCCCTGTAGGTCTCTGATCTACCTGCTCACTCCTCGGAGCATAGCTTTGTTGCACAAATTGAGCTGAAAAGGCTCCTTATTTGGCCTACAAGGCCTCTGTTGACTGTGCATATTGGTGACTCTATGTTTGTCTTGAACCAGATGCACCAGGTGTGCCACCTAACTATGGGCAAAACCTCTTCAAGTGCCCCGCCTACCCATATTGATAATAAGTGAGCAACTAGCCTCTCCCTTGGCCTTGGCCTTGAAAGCGAGCCAAAGACAACGCTGCTCGCTGCCCTCCTCCTCTCTGTGGACAAGCTAGAGACTTGTGGCCTAACTGACCACATTTGAAACAAGTCACATTCTCCTGACCACCTCTCCTTGAACCCGAACTTGGAACAGGAAAGGTAGACCTCTAATGCACTGGCAGGGACTGTTGAAGATTAGAACCCTTCTGCCTCTTACTGTCCCCCTGATTATCCTAACTCCTCCTGCAACCCCTCATCCTCTCTTCCTCTGCATCCATAATAGTCTCAAGATAGGCTGCAGCCTCCACAAGGCATCCATAGTCTCTAATCATGGACCTGGGCACTTGAAACATGAAACCAATCCTTAATCTCTTCTCAAACTCCAAACATCGACGCTCCTCAATCGCCACCAATTCCAGTGCAAACCTAGGCATGCTAGTGAATGTGGCCTCAAACTCAGCCACAGGTGTGTTTAACTACATAAGATGAGAAACTGGTCCCTCAACTTCTCCTTTACTGTAGAAGGTAAGTACTTGTCCTGGAAGGCGTCTACAAAAGCCTCCCAAGTCCCTCCAATGTGCCCTCGTGCATACTTCCACCACTGACCTGCGTCTCCCTTCAGCTGGAAGGACCCTAAGGTCAGTCTCAAACTCCCGTCTTCGATGCCGAACATCTCAAACTTCTTTACCATTTGTTCTAGCCACTCATCAGCCTTTAGTGGCTCTTTGGGATCACCCAAAAACTCGTTCGGATTCGACTAGAAGAACTCCCTCTTTAGAAAAGATAGCCCTGTCTCAACTACATGGGCCTGGACTTGATTCTCAGCCCTGAGAATGTCCATAGATTCCCTCAATGCTCCGGCCATTTCATGGGCTAAGGCACCCATGGCTTACTGACCAACCGGTTTGGCCACGTTGGCCTAACTAACTCCCTCATCTTGTGCCAGAATTTCATCCGGTATAGGCATCTCGCGCTTACCACCACCATGTCCACGTCTTGACATCTTAATGAAGGTGACAAACAATATTAGCACATTCATAAATGTGCCGAAGCTAACTCACTCATGTCCTAATACAATGGACAGCAATAATCACTCCATATAAACACGTAATCACGTAAACATCTATGAATTTCATTTCCGGATAATGACCATCCTGCTGCATTGCTAGAGTTCCAGTTAGAAATGGCAGTGATCAATTGTCTTTCCAACAAGACTTCCAGAAACCCATGGACTCGATCAGCATCCTAGAAACTAAATCCTACACCCATATAATCATGTAAGTACGTTATCACGTAAACATACAATACATACCAACGTCTCAACCAATCGAGACAAACCCATTATGGTACTAACCACTTTCCACGTACCCAAAGTATTCAAACTCAGTAAACTCTGATACCAAGTTGTAACGCCCCAAACTAATACAACTAATCCATTCCATGAGATTCAAGAATGTAATAGAAATGATACAGTTTCATTCATCAAAGTTCGTATTACAAAAAGGATTACATGTGTTACATTCATAAACGTTCATCCTAAATCTACAGCATGTAATACAAGTTAATAATAACAAAATAAATGCCCTACGGGCGTACATCTTTCCAAGTTATCACTTGGTTATAACAAAAGAGAGAGTCATAAGCTCTATACATATAAAGCCCCCTGCTTGAATAAACATTTAAATACAAAAATAATACAAAACAGAGCCTTTAGCTCCTGAGTCCTCCCAAGCTAAGTCCTTGAAGGAAGCATATCACCAGCACCTGAAAATGGTTTTCCAAGTAGGGTGAGCCAAAGCCCAGTAGAGATATACTAACACAATATATGAGGTTTAACTAAAATATGAGTGTCAGATAAATGTTCCATATTCATGACCAACTCACATTCTTCCCATGACCATTCAATACTGATATTCACATCTCAATCCATTTCCATTTATTCATTTCAAGTCTTATGGCAAATATATATATATATATACATATAATTTTCCAAATAACCCAACTGAGACTACAACTCAGTGGTTTTCCACTAACATAACAATCATACAAGCATTTCAATGTTGCCATTTTACGGAAATTTTGTCCATGGGATCGGCACCCATGTGTACACAAGATTTCGGGACTTTCACCCTAGACACTCTGGCCAACTTAATTCTCAATGGAGTCCATCCCCTGTCTCCTCCCAAACAATGGAGTACATCCCCTTTCTTCTCCCAAAACATTATACATATACAATGTATTTAAAAACATCGTCATACACAATGACTATCCATAACACATATTCAAAGTCTTAATTATACCGTCATATTCAATGACACAACTTAAATGATTAGTTTCAATCCACCTAATCCTCATGCAATTTCTACAACAATCATGGCTATCCTCCACCGATAGTCCAAAACATATATTTCTAAACAGATGTACAATCTTTATCACAAATAATTATTCAAATTCCCATAGGTGAGTGATTAAACAAATCCAATTACGCCATTTTTTCATATATCGTCCCAATTTCACATTTCACATACCAATTTCATCATTTATACAAAATAATTATTTAACACATATTAGGGAAAATTTCTCCTTTTTTTCAAATATCAACCCAAAGGCTAAAATCCACCATTTTCAGACAAGATATCCTCATGTTCAAACCCCTATATTCATCCATGAAAAACAACATAAAGACCCCTCTTTTCAATTTAAAACCAAATCCTAGGTTTACCGCAAAACTCCAAGATTTCTACCATTTATGCATAACAACAAATAACTAGGTTAAAAGTCATACCAAAGTGTAGACTATCCCTACCTCAAAGAGAGAAGATGAGCCAAGCAAGGATGGAGCTCCAAAAGTGACAAAACCAACTTCTACTTGGATCAAAGTGAAGAGCTTGAGGAGTTCTACCTTTTAATGAAGGCATAAGGGTGTAGAGATCAAAGGATCTAGGCCAAAATGTAGAAAGAAGGTGAGTTGTAGAGAGAGAGACTCTCAACCTTAGGATTTTGGGTGAAAAGATATGAAAAAGTGATGTAAAAAATGTTTTTTGTGATTTGTTATACGCGCAGTTGCGCTCGAGCGTCAAACACAAACTTTTGTTCTGCTCGAGTGCAAGAAGAGGCCCACTCGAGCGCAGAATACACACCTCCATAACTTTTCCAGATGACAGACCAACTGCTTGAGCTCAAGAAAGGACGCTCAAGTGCCTACCCGCTCGAGCGTAGGAAACACCGCTCGAGCGTGAAAGACACTTCTCTAGCACTTTTGCAGATGTGCAAAGTACTAAGGGTTTGCAACTCCTGCTCGAGCATAAGAGAGTCTGCTCAAGCGGAGGACCAAAATGTACATATCCTGCTCGAGAGCAAGAAAGTCCGCTTGAGCGAAAGACCAAAAATTTGGGCAACACAAAGTTTGAAAAATAAGTAACCAACCTATTCCAAACACACCCACAACAATCCGAAGACCAATTTCAAAGGTATACAAGGGAAGAATGAGATAAACAACAATATGAAAGCATTAAACCCAAGTCCGGAACATCGTAAGAGTCAGGTCAAAACCAGGATCGCTATAGAGTAGCAGAGGACACCACGGACCAAGGGGACCTTTGTCAAAGGATCTTAGCAGATCCAAGGGCAAGGTCTCTGTTTTGATGCAGTAGACGAAGGGAAGTCCAAGAGAACACACAATTATACCTGAAGTAGCATACCAAAGAGGCTAAAATCTATTGATAGCCGAGCTCCTGGTAGAATGAAGGAGGATCTGAGAGATTACCTCCAGAGAAAGAGACTCAATGCCGAGATCATGTCCACCATCCAGCCGAACACCATTCTCGTTGGAGTTGGATACGTTTGAGGGCTCAAAGATATTTAACATGCCGAGGTTTCAGATCTAAGATAGTAACTATGATCCAAACTTTCATATTGGTTTGTATTTGAATTCAATGGCTTTGTGAAGCAGGAATGAGCAGTTGCTATGTAAATTATTCCTATCATTCTTTAGAGAGATAGCATTGGATTAGTTCTATAAGGCCTGGCCGAGATGTTTGTGGCCAGGTTTGTTTCGAACAAGTTGTAGCCACTGAGGATAGACTCCCTATTAGCTTTGAAGATTAGCGATGGCGAAGGCCTTAGGGCGAAGGCCTTAGGTGTATAACCGAATTCTGGCTTGTAACCCGGAGCTGGCGGTGGTGTCTTTCAAGAATGGCCTGGATGATAAATGTTCCCTTCAAAAATCACTTGCAAAAACCCTGCAAAAGAGCATGGAAGAGCTCATGGCACAGATTGAGAAGTATACTAGAGCAGAGGAAGACACACAAGGAACGAAGACACCAAAGCAAGAATGGAGAAAGGGCTCGTCAAAGCGAGGCTGAGGGAATATCGGCGGCCAGAAACAAAAACGAGGGCTATGCAGGCAATCAGCACAATATTCAGGATTCCAATCTATAAGATTTTGGAGAGGATTAGAAACTAGCCATACTATAGAGCACCAGAGAGAGTCCTTGGTGAGTTCATAGGCAGGAGCACTGGGAAGCATTGTGCCTGCCATAATAAGAATGGACACATGACTCAGGGATGTAGGGCTCTAAAGTCACACTTGGAAGATCTGGTCAGATAAGGTCACCTGATAGACCTAGTAGATGAGGCGAAGACAAGAGAAAAGCATGCAAAGCTACCTGTAACAACGCCCGCGGGGGGACCTCGCTACAGTTCGGACTCGGTTTTTGTTACGTTTCTAAATCTGAACCAAAGAGTCCAAATCCGGCAAATCGTTTTGAAGGAAAACAGATTTTTTGAAAAGAAGTGCCAAACATGGACTGCTTTGCCAGATAACAGAGTCGCCACCTAAATATTTTAAAATGGGAAATTTAGGAAACCCTGACTCGGTGCCGAAAGGCCACGTGTCCTTCATCACCAAAGTTGGCTCGGGAACTTGGGTACGATTAGGGAAGGTCACATCGTGAGCACCCCCTCTCGCCCGGTCAAAGACCGGCCTCTACTAACCATGATATCTGTTTTTGAAAACTTTGTGCGTTCTTATTCCGGTTTTTAGCCTAGATTACTATGTGATGCTCATGACAAACAAGTATAAATGGGCCGTCGAATTGGAACAAAACATTTAATGTTTGTTTGTTTGAAAATGATGTGATGGTCTTGCCCATAGCGAGCTAAAATGCGGATTTGCCACCCTCGGGTGGGCTTAGAAAACATGATTTTGCCACTATCTAGTGGGCTTAAAACAAACAGTCAACGCATTGTCCCAATTCAAATAACTCAACCTCCACCCACAGGCATTCAAGGCAGTTATAGCACATAAGCAGTTAGCCTCATGGCAAGCATGCTATCATGGCAGCACTCACACGTATGCAAGGATGCTAAAGCATAAAACTTACCGAGTACTCCCAGCCAAAACAGAAAACTGATTAGAAATCATGCATGATCCTAAGTATACTGTGACGCCTAATGCAACACATGCAAAGATGCGAACTATAGCAGGCTCGGCTACTCTAAACATGGTATATGAGATGCAACAGCTATCAAGTACTCAATTTGGAATTGAAATACAGATGCAGTTTGTATGATGCGCCGAGCCCGGTGCATGCAAAATAGATGAATGATGCAAAACATGCTGTCATACTGTATGCTAATTGAAATATGCCCTATATCTAACCATCAAAGCAGGTAAATAAAAGGGAGAAAGACGTGGGGTTGGAAGACATACATCACACTCACGCACACTTATTACAAGTTTGCCCTCGCGCAGAGGGTCCGAATGAATAATAATACAGACCCGAATAAAAGAATATACAGTCCGAAATAATACAAATTCTAATTAATTAACAAATTAATTACAAAAGAATTAAAACTGGCGTGCAAGCCAGGGACTGCCTCGCTTCTGATAGATGTTGTATGTTAGGCTGCTTGGCGCGGAAATCCACTGGAATGCCCTAATTAGCCTCTGTTTGCGATTTCTAAATGCGCCACGGACTCAAAAGTTGTTGATCCTCGGTTTCTTTATGTAGAGAGCGTGAAAAGGGCATAGCAATGTATTTTCACAAATATATGCATGTCTCGATCCTCGTGCCACCAATCACGCATACCGATGCATGATGGCAGAGGAGTCGGATTGCACAACTCAATATGGGGATGAATGCGGATAAAACCTAACTCCGTCATGGGTAATCCGGAGTAGTGGTGACTTGGGAATTGAGGTTCGTTCCGTTACTCGGAGTACAAAATGCGCCTCGTTCCCCACGCAAAATGCAATGATATGCATGAAATGCAGCTAATATGTGATATAGCATGCACAATGCCATGAAAATGAGATGAAAATGAGACGCCTCGAAAAGCGTGCACACGGGCACGCAAATCGAGGCGATGATATGAAATGCAAATCGGGTAAAACCGAAGTGCCTCGAAATGCGTGCACACGGGCACGCAATCCGAGGCGATGATATGAAGTGCAAATCGGGTAAAACCGAAGTGCCTCGAAATGCGTGCACACGGGCACGCAAACCGAGGCGATGATATGAAGTGCAAATCGGATAAAACTGAAGTGCCTCGAAATACGTGCACACAGGCACGTAAACCGAGACGATGATGAAATGGAATGAAATGGCATACGGAATGCCACGATGGGCTTACACCAACATGGGAGAGCCTCAGCTCACTCACATAGGAGGCCGTCGGATAAAAAGAGCTGCCTCGAAATGCGTGCACACGGACACACAAACCGAGGAATATATGAAATGGCATACGGAATGCAATGATGGGCTTACGCCAACATGAGAGGGCCTCAGCCGCACTCACATAGGCTGCCGTCGGATAAAAAAGAAGTGCCTCGAAATGCGTGCACACGGGCACGCAAACCGAGGTAATGGCATACACAATGCCATGACATGGAAAATGCAGATTGGGCTTACACTAACATGAGAGGACCTCAGCCGCACTCACATAAGCTGCCGTCGGATAAAAATGAAGTGCCTCGAAATGCGTGCACACGGGCACGCAAACCGAGGCAATGGCATACAAGCATGAAAATGCAAATTGGGCTTACGCCAACATGAGAGGGCCTCAACCACATTCACATAGGCTGCCGTCAGATAAAACGAGGCTGCCTCGAAATACGCGCACACGGGCACGCAAACCGAGACGATGCGGAATGACATGCGAAATACAAATTGGGCTTATACCAACATGAGAGGGCCTCAGCCGCACTCACATGGGATGCCGAAATGATAAGAATGAGGTGCCTCGAAATGCGTGCCCACTGGCACGCAAACCGAGGCAATGATGAAATATAAATCGGATAAAATAGAGTGCCTCGAAATCGTGCTGCGGCACGCATAAGCGAAAGCGAGGCATACGCAATGCCAAGCGGATAAAACAGAGTGCCTCGAAATGCGTGCACACGGGCACGCAAACCGAGGCGATGATGTGCGATGTAAAATCGGATAAAACTGAAGTGCCTCGAAATGCGTGCACACGGACACGCAAACCGAGGCGATGACGTGCGATGCAAAATCAGATAAAATCGAAGTGCCTCGAAATGCGTGCACACGGACACGGACACGCAAACCGAGGCGATGACGTGCGATGCAAAATCGGATAAAACTGAAGTGCCTCGAAATGCGTGCACACGGACACGCAAACCGAGGCGATGACGTGAGATGTAAAATCGGATAAAACCGAAGTGCCTCGAAATGCGTGCACACGGACACGCAAACCGAGGCGATGATGAAATGAGATGAAATGGCATACGGAATGCAACGATGGGCTTACACCAACATGGGAGAGCCTCAGCTCACTCACATAGGAGGCCGTCGGATAAAACGGAGGTGCCTCGAAGTGCGTGCACACGGGCACGCAAATCGAGGCAATGCATTAAGGCATGAAATGACATGGGAAATGATATGCAAGCATGAAAACCATATTTCAGCACCTAAATGAAGGGGGAAACAGCCCTGAAACAATTCGAAATGACACCCGAAGCATGCAATCATCCCGAAAATGTGAAATTAAGCCCCGAAATGGCCTATAGCCATACTAAACATGCAAAATCAGCACATGAAAGCAAAACCAGTGGCAAGGAAGTCCCAAATATGGCATTTTTCCAGTACAAAACATGGCCAAATTATGAGCACAAGTATGGCAACAATGGCTTGCAAAAATACGGTAAAAGAGAAGATTTTCAAAGCAAGTGGTATATAGAAAATTCAAACGGGAAAACTTTCTTCTACAACACTGAAGAGGAGCCAAAAATAAGCGTATTTTCAGAAGATGACAGCCCCAAAATCAGAATGAAAACATGCTAGAAATTCCATGCAAAATAGGCTCAAAATAGGCTATATCATGAGACATGCAATCTATACACCAAATGACCAAACCTTCTTCATGAAACATGTAAAGGGGGTCAAAATAAGACCCCTCTTAGCTCTGACCAAGAGCCAAAACCATAAGCACAAAAGGCTACAAAATGAGCAAGATTTAGGGCCTAAAGTGAATTTCCAAGAGAGGTGGTATATAGAATGGCCAAATGAGGTTGAGCCCTTCTACAATGTTGTAGAGGGGCTCAATATAAGCACAAAACCAGTAGGGGTCGGAGCCCCAAAAACAAATGCAAAGAGGCTAAAACTAGCATTCAAGATTGTGACATACAAGGTGTATATTGAAACAAGTATATCATGGAAACACCAAATGAAGTTGAGCCCTTCTACAAAGTTGTAGAGGGACTCAAAATAAGCCTAAAACCAGTAGGGGTCGGAGCCCCAAAAACAAAAGGAAATAGGGTAAAAATTTGATTCAACATTATGCAAGAAAAAGGGATTTGAATGCTTACCCTTGAAGATCTTTCTTTCTTTGCTTCTTGACTTGAATTTGTTGACTCTTAACCTCTGAAAAACACTTCCTTGCTGCTGGAATGGTAGTGGAGATGGTGAGGCTTGGTGTTGGTGAAGAAATAATGCAAGACTTGAAGAAATTTGGAGCTTTTGGCTATGGAAATTAGGTTTTTTGCTTAAGTGTTCTTGAGACCATTTTTTCTAACCCTAGAGAAGAAGGGGTTGGGCCCTTTAAGTAGACAAGAAAGGGGTGTAAAAGGGGAGGGAAAAGCACCCAAGCTTTCCCTCCCAAAATATCCCCCGGATGAGGGAGACACTTTGAAAAGCAGCTGGACAGCTGGAACAGGCTGGAAAGCAGGAATCTGGCCGGCCAGGTAACTTTCTGGGAGGTGGCCGGCCAGCCACCCCACCTGGTCGGCCAGCCACCTACCATGGCCGGCCGGCCACCCCCAAAAAATGAAGTCAATATTTGCTGGCCGACCACCATGCCAAGGTGTTCTCCCGAGTGTGTAGAATAAGGCCCCAGGGTCGGAATCTGGCAACTCTGAAGCAGAAGTCACAACATAGAGCTTGAAGGAGAGCCTCAAAAATGAACTGCATAATTTCTGGCCGACCACCTTCTTTTTGTGTCCTCCAAGGTGTGTAGAACAAGGATCCAAGGTCTGAAATTGGCAACACTGAAGCAGGAGCCACAACATAGAGCTTGAAGGAGAGGCTCAAAAATGAAACTCTGAGTTTCTGGCCGACCATACATTTTTAAGGTCCTCCCATGTCCCCTGACCACAGATATGTAGCTTTGGTTGGAAGAAAATACCCCCAAGGTGTTCAACATTGGCCCGGAAGTGAGAAAAACGGGCTCCGGAGGAGCGAAACTGGCTATCTGGGATAATTGCTGGCCTCCCACCCCCCAGTGATCTTCCTGGTGTTGAAACAGAGGTACCTGCCAAGTTTGAACAAAAATCAATGAGAAATGAACGCTCGGGGCCAAAACCGAGCAATTCGGGATCCCGAAAATGGGCTGCGGGTGCCGGAAGTGGCATACGGCAGCGAAGTGGATATCTGCAACTCCAGTGTCCCTCGGAATGACAAAACAGAGGTTCCTGCCAAAAATCAGAGAAAACTGATGCAAAATGAATGCTCGGGGCCCAAACCGCGTGATTCGGGGTCCCGAAAACCGGCTACAGGCACCGAAAGTGGCATACGGCCACGAAGTGGGCATCAGGGGCCCCAGTGTTCCTGAATCAGAAACAGAGGTGCAAGCCAAAACCGGAGAACTCGGAGATGGTTGGGCCCCCAGCCGAGGCACACGCCCGACGATCCCAAACCGAACCGGCTCCGAAATGGGAAAAATGGCCTCTGGTCACGAAAAAGTAGCCTGACCCGAGAGATAGTCTACGGGACCACCCTCCCTGAAAGAAAAGCAGAAAAACCGAGTCTGGTTCGCAAACCGTGACAAGGCACGAAAGAGAGTTGGGCTTGGGAGGCGGCCACGACTCTGAGACTTCTGAACGAGCACAGTATGCAACATCACCGAGCGCTCAATCGGTGACGTCTGAGTCTTAAGGTCGGTCAAAAATGGGGTGTCTACATTACCCCAAGCACCACCAACACCACCCCCCCCACCACTACCACAGCAGGCGGATGGACCTTGAGTAATCAATGTAATTCACTCGATGGTCAATGAGAATAAGGTTCGAGGGAAGACCCAGAGAGTAAGGCACTTGTAGAATGCATATCAGGTCCAGTAGAAGAAGCCCAGAATAGATGAATATCAAGGACCGATGATTTCTTTCACTGAGACAGACTTGGATATGGTGCAACATCCGCATAATGATGCCCTAGTGGTAACTCTGAAAATTGGAGATTGCTAGGTGAGATGCATACTGATTGATCAGGGCAACTCATTTGACATCATGTATGTCAGATGTTACAAGGAGCTTGGCTTCCACCAAGATGATTTAGAGCAATCTGATAGCCTAATGGTCAGATTTAATGGGATGCCAACATGGCCTCGGGGAGCCACAAGTCTGTAGAAGCAGGCAGGGAGCAAAAAGGTAACAATGGAGTTCACTAAGATAGATACTCTCTCTCTCTCTCTCTCTCTCTCTCTCTCTCCATACAACATCATTTTGGGATGACCTTTGTCACGACCCAAACCCGCCCCTAAAAGTTTAGGTCACGAACGGCCTGAACTCAGGCCTCAAAGACAAAATTTCAATATATATTCAAATCATATCGGGGCCTTAAGCAGAAGCAGATACCAAAAATAATAATAATGCCTATTGAGCTTGTACATAAATGAAGTCTAAAATTAATTTAAGCGTTTAAATACATTTCCAATAAAATACATATACAAATCGTACACACTATATAGTAGCTTTTAAACAAACCTAAGCTTGGAAAATTATACTACGTCTCTACACGGAGACACTTCCTGGGTGGCTTGATAGAGAGGCAAACTTCAGTACAAACTCTAAGGTTGATCCTTCGATGACTCACCTATATATATATATAAAGTAAAAGGGTGAGCTAATGCCCAGTGAGTAATAATAAAGTAAAGAGGTTAACGAATGATGTCCTTAACATTAGGAAAACATATTTCACAATTCTGAAATGTATCATAAATCATTCTAAAACAAACATTTATCGTATCAAAAGCCATGCTTTTTCAAATGGAATACGTATCTAGAACCATTACAAAATGTTTTACGTGGTACGTGGTACGCCCACTTATACAAAGGGCCAGGGTCACATTTCAAAATAGGACATCCATTCATTAATATAAAATAACAATTTGTAAACATTAGTCATATAGCCATGTAAAAACATTCATATTCATATCACATTTTTTGAACGACCTCGGGTCCAAACAATATCATATCGTAGCACAATTTTGAACAACCTTAGGTCCAAACGAATCATATTGTATCACTGTATCTTATCATGGAGCAAATGGAATATCGACAAGCCTCTACCTCTCCTTGGGCCCAATTCATGTATGTATGGACCCAAGAGGTGACTCGTATGGACTTTAGAGATGACTCCCACTGTAGCATTTAGTTCTGTACAACACTTTGTTCCATACTAGAAATCAATAGGTCTTAAAGACTAAACAATTTATATCATGTCATAGCATGAACGGAATGGATAAATGGAATGGCCTTGGGCCCGCCATATCATATTACCAACAATTCACATTTCTTGTTCATAGCTCATTTCACATTTCTTGGAAACTTGTGCATTTTGACAAAATACGATATTTAGAGAATCATGTCGTACATAAATCAAAATAGATAATGAAAAACATATCTTTAGTATACTATTACTCATAGTGATGGGCTTCTGGTAGCAGTTGGGCGATGTCCTCATCTTGACCTACAAACACAATTTACTAACACAACATATCGAAACATAGAATTACTCTCTTCATCAAATTTACTTCTCTTAATCTTTTCTTAATCAAATAAACCGATCCCTTACTTTGCATTAACCAATTATTTATGTTGGTTCTAAACACATTAGTCCTCAATGGTTTATAATCCATGCTAGGAAAATAGGAAGAAACAAAAGGAAACTAGGTTAGGAGAAGAAATAGGATGAACTAGTTAGAAAGAAAGTGAACAACCTTCACTAATTTGAACATATCTATTTGTGTACTCAGAATTTGGATGTGAGACCACCACCATTGGAAACTAGACGTCTGGGGCATAAATTTAGGAGCAAGTATCACTTAAAACGGAGTTTGGATGATAGAGATATGCTTATTCGAAGCTGGGCTAAAACAGGAAAGTTCTGCACATGCGGGACCAAAACCGCATGTGTGGGAAAATTAGGGCACGTGCAAGGAGCAAGTGCAATTATTTCAGAATAAAAAATGTTGCTGGAAATAGACTTCCACACATGTGGGAAGCCCCACTGCACATGCGGATCCGGGCAAATTTTGCTACTAAAAATATTTGTTGGTTCTATCACTTGTTCTTTTATTTCCCAAATTAGTTTTCAACTCTTATCACTAAAAAACATGTAAAACTAATGGGAAACATGAGATTATGATTGTTTTTTAAATCAAAACATCAAAAATACAATGAATCTCTAAACAAGAAAGATCAAAATCCTTGTTTAGTTCTTTTTCAAAACTTCTTCTTCCAAATTCACACAGATCTTCATTTCATATATAATTTTATGAGTTCAAACCATACAAAACCTTAATATTAAGGCTTAACTTCTCACAATCTAACCCAAGTCAAGTTACTTCAAAGAAATCAGCTCTTAAATCAAACAAATCCAAGAAATCCAAGTCGAATTTCATATATATATAGATATATATCAAGTAAGCTTAGAACTCAAAATGATAAAACCAAGTAATCTTCTCCTTTAGGGTTCTTAATTCAATTTACAGCACTTTAAACCCTTCAACTTCATAATTCAACCAAGATTATATGATCTCATGAGGAATACAACTTGTATGCATAAAATTAGAGGAAGATGCTTACCTTAGTTAGCTAATTTGTTGTAGATTAGCTTATCTTCAATGCTCTCTTCAAATTTCCCTTTTCCTTCTTCTCCTTGAGCTCTCCCTCTCTCTTTTCTCATTCTAGAACTCTCTCTCCCCATTTCCTCAGATTTTTGTGTTTTAAAACAAGATAAAGATGAGCTCAAATAGCTTATATCACTTATATATAGATATACACACTTAAAGGAGGCCCAAACACACTTTAACGAATCAGACGGAATATTTTTAATTAAGCTTTCCAAATGGCTCTAAAAATTCCCAATAGCATATCTATGTACTCAATTTCTGTTTCTGAACCCATTAAAGTCGTCAATTTCATTTTCAAAGTATTAACTCTAAGAGTTTTACCCAAATAAAGTCAATTAATTCATTACGAACCAAATTTTTACAAAACTTCATATTATATCCCTAAAATCATGCTAACCACAATTATAAAGTCAATTTCAGTTTATCACGCCTCTAAGGCTTCCAATTTTTCGTCCAAAGGTTGTAATTTCAACAGATTTGTCTACAATCAATAAATATAATTTCAAATCCTTATAATTCACATCCTTAAGCATGCAATTCCACATTAACAACATAATTAGCTTAATCATAACTAATCACATATCCCACATAATTTAATTAGCCTAATTTAACTTCCACTAGAGCCTAATTAATTATATTCAAATTTATCAGTCCGAATCAGATTTTTAATCAAACTCCCAAAAGGCTCCAAATATCAAATTAAGCTTATTTCCATCATCAATTATGATAATTTGACTCACTACTTATCATTTCTTGAGCCAATCAGGCTTTCAATTTCTAAATCCAAATAAATCTTCAATAACATTATATACGAATTAGTCTTCATAATTTTAATAATTCCCAAATTAAATCAAAATAGTAGGCAATTAAAATTCAAATTTCCATCATTAATTAAATATAAAGTATTGCACGATGGGGTTGTTACATTCTTCCCCCCTTTAGGAAGTTTGGTCCTCCAAACTTATGCCACTTATACTGCAAATACTTCACCAACTTTGTCTCATTCCAGTTCTGTTCTCATGCAACTTCCTTACCATTTGATTTCCTTATCACATGAGTTTAACTCTTATGATTTATTTACAAGTTATTAGCCCAAAGTGGTTTAGTCACCAAAATTATTCTGCAATGTGCAATGTAATGATGGGTCTCAACGTCGATTTCCTAGCATCAAAACATAAAACACATCGTCCATAACACTCATATATTCTTGTTTTACTATCCACACATATCTCCAAATAATTCACATGTTCCTCAATCTCAAATTATATTCATGATTACACTCCCTTGTTTCCTATGAATCAAAATATTCTGTTATTGACATTCATGAGACTTCAACATAGGCTAAGTATCTAACATAACCTTAGTATCAAAGTCAAATCTTGGTTGACAAGTTCCTTAGCCACATTAGCCCGAATATTCGTTCCCATACAGCTTACATGCCTTATTGATAAATCAAATAGGAGGGTCATTTATATTCGGAAGCCACATATAGCTTGCTTCCGCATGTTAACAACATTTACTTATCACACATTCTAATAATCTATATGGAGGCATTAAATTAGATCCATATCATAACATTCCCAATAAATAAGACCCTTTGGGTAACAAAGAAATTCTTCATACATAATATTAGCCTAAAAATTCAATTTCGTTTATAACAAAATGATTCTGACACCAAATAGGTCCCGACCTAATCATACAATTAGCTTAAACACTTGACATAACAGTCTCAATACATCGATGTATCCCTATTCTAATTATATTATCACTTCAAATCAAGTTTCAATTATCCCCACAAAAGAATTCGAACTCTCCAATGGTCTTTTGAGCATACATAGGAGCACTAATTTCAACTTAACACTTCCCGCATTCATTAAATATTTATTCATTGATTTTTCTTACCCCAAACTTTCCAACACATTCTTTGATTCTGCGGCTCATACTCTATGTCTTTCACAACATCAATCTTATGCATATTAAACAATTTTCTAACTCTCAATCACTAGAATTTCCATATGCTTTATTGATCACGATCACCAAATATCTCAATCACTAGTTCCACATACTTCATTGATCATCAAATGGCTCAATCTCTCAAATATTCTCATAGTCTAATTTAACATGGAAACCCATACACTTTCATGGCTTCAAATGAAGATCGAAATCTCTTAGCTTATCATGTTTCCGCAAATAAACATGCCTGCACTCACCATTGTTCTAGATGAAACATCAAAATTCCATAATCATTCCTAACTTTAACCTCAACACCACATTTATTAAGCAAACACATTTTTGTTTTCCTATAATTATCAAATTATCAAATGACTTTCAATCCTTAGTCTCAATACTTAAGCTAAAAGAAACAAACACATCTTGATCTCCTCTTATCATCAAAATTCCCTGAGAACTTCTAGTTCTCAGTCTCAATACTTAACTTATTACACAAGCTCCCATACATCTTTCGAAACACGCAACATATCACTTTGTTACTAAATACGTGCAACTTAAATGTATGCTAGACACGTTAATGCTCAGTGGACACGTGTGTGAGATCTTAACTCATGCTCTGATACAAACTGTCACAACCCAAACCCGCCCCTAAAATTTTAGGTCATCACTGGCTTGCACTAAGGCCTCCAAGACAAAATTTCAATATATATTCAAATCATATCGGGTCCTTAAGCGGAAGCAGATACCAAAAAGAATAATAGTGTTCATTAAGCTTATGCACAAATGAAGTCTTAAATTAATTTAAGCGTTTAAATACATTTCCAATAAAATACATATACAAATCTCACACACTATATAGTAGCTTTTAAACAAACCTAAGCTTGGAAAATTATACTACGCCTCTACACAGAGACATTTCCTGGGTGGCTTGACAAAGAGGCGAACTTCGGTACAAACTCTAATGTTGATCCTTTGATGGCTCACCTACATATATATATATATATATATAAAGTAAAAGGGTGAGCTAATGTCCAGTAAGTAATAATAAAGTAAAGAGGTTAATGAATAATGTCCTTAACATTAGGAAAACATATTTCACAATTCTAAAACGTGTCATAAATCATTCTAAAACAAACATTTATTGTATCAAAAGCCATGCTTTTTCAAATGGAATACGTATCTAGAACCATTACAAAACATTTTACGTGGTATGTGGCATGCTCACTTATACAAAAGGTCAGGATCACATTTCAAAATAGGATATCCATTCATTCATTTAAAATAACAATTTGTAAACATGAGTCATATAGCAATGTAAAAACATTCATATTCATATCACATTTTCTGAACGACCTCGGGGTCCGAACAATATCATATCATATCACAATTTTGAATAACCTTAGGTCCAAACGAATCATATTGTATCACTGCATCTTATCATGAAGTAGATGGAATATCGACATGTTTGCACCTCTCCTTGGGCCCAATTCAGGTATGTATGGACCCAAGAAGAGACTCGTACAGACTCTAGAGGTGACTCTCACTATAGCACTTAGTTCCGTACAGCACTTTGTTCCATACCAGAAATCAATAGGTCTTAAAGACCGAACAATTCATATCATGTCATAGTATAAACCAAATGGATAAACGGAACGGCCTTGGGCCCACCATATCATATTACTAACAATTCACATTTCTTGTTCACAACTCATTTCACATTTCTTGTTCATAGCTCATTTCACATTTCTTGGAAATTTGTGCATTTTGACAAAATACGATATTTAGAGAATCATGTCGTACATAAATCAAAATAGATAATGAAAAACATATCTTTAGTATACTATTACTCACAGTGATGGGCTTCTGGTAGGAGTTGGGCAATGTCCTCATCTTGACCTACAAACACAATTACATAACACAACATGTCGAAACATAGAATTGCTCTCTTCATCAAATTTACTTCTCTTAATCTTTTCTTAATCAAATAAATCGATCCCTTACTTTACCTTAACCAATTATATATGTTGGTTCTAAACTCATTAGTCCTCAATGGTTCATAATCTATGTCTAGGAAAATAGGAAGAAACAAAAGGAAACTAGGTTAGGAGAAGAAATAGCATGAAACGGTTAGAAAGAAAGTGAACAACCTTCACTAATTTGAACATATCTATTTGTGTACTTAGAATTTGGATGTTAGACTACCACCATTGGAAACTAGACTTTCTGGGCTTGAATTAGGCTCACGAATCACTTAAAACGGTGTCCGGATGAGGGAGATATGCCTATTTGAAATTGGACTGAAACAAGGAAGTTTCAAGACGTCAGAAAATCGAGACGCGCGGGGCAAGTGCAATTATTTAAGAATAAAAAATGTTGCTGGAAATAGACTTCTGCATGTGCAGGAAGCCTGTCCACATGTGCGGCTCTAGGCAAAATTCTACTGCCAAAAATATTTGTTGGTTCTATCACTTGTTGTTTCATTTCCCAAGTTAGTTTTCAACTCTAATCACTCAAAGACATGTAAAACTAATAGGAAACATGAAATTATGAGTGTTTTCTAAATCAAAACATTAAAAATACAATGAATCTCTAAACAAGAAAGATCAAAATCCCTGTTTAGTTCTTTTACAAAACTTCTTCTTCCAAATTCACATAGATCTTCATTTCATATAAAATTTTATGAGTTTAAACCATACAAAACCTTAATATTAAGGCTCAACTTCTCACAATCTACCCGAAGTCAAGTTACTTAAAAGAAATCAACTCTTAAATCAAACAAATCCAAGAAATCCAAGTCTAATTTCATATATATATATATATATATATATCAAGTAAGCTTAGAACTCAAAATGATAAAACCAAGTAATCTTCTCCTTTAGGATTCTAACTTCAATTTACACCACTTTACACCCTTCAACTTCTTAATTCAACCTAGATTATATGATCTCGTGAGGAATGCAACTTGTATTCATAAAATCAGAGGAAGATGCTTTCCTTAGTTGGCTAATTTGTTGTAGATTAGCTTATCTTCAATGCTCTCTTCAAGTTTCCCTCTTCCTTCTTCTCCTTGAGCTCTCTCTCTTTCTTTTCTCGTTCTAGAACTCTCTCTCCCTCTTTTCTCAGATTTTTGTGTTTTAAAACAAGATAAAGATGAGCTCAAATGGCTTATATCACTTATATATAGATATACACAGTTAAAGGTGGCCCAAACACACCTTAACGAATCAGACGGAATAAATTTTTAATTAAGCTTCCCAAATGGCTCTAAAAATTCCCAATAGCATATACATGTACTCAATTTCTATTTTTGAACACATTAAAGTCGTCAATTTCAATTTCAAAGTGTTAACTCTAAGAGTTTTACCCAAATAAAGTCAATTAATTCATTACGAATCAAATTTTTACAAAACTTCATATTATATCCTAAAAATCATGCTAACCACAATTATAAAATCAATTTTAGTTCGTCGTGCCTCTAAGGCTTCCAATTTTCCGTCCAAAGGTTGTAATTTCAATAGATTTGTCTACAATCAACAGATATAATTTCAAATCCTTATAATTCACATCCTTACACATGTAATTCCACATTAACAACATAATTAGCTTAATCATGACTAATCACAAGTCCCACATAATTTAATTAACCTAATTTAACTTCCATTAGAGCCCAATTAATTATATTCAAATTTATCAGTTCGAATCAAATTTTTAATCAAACTCCCAAAAGGCTCCAAATATCAAATTAAGCTTATTTCCATCATCAATTGTGATAATTCGACTCACTACTTATCCTTTCTTGAGCCAATCAAGCTTTCAATTTATAATTCCAAATAAATCTTCAATAACATCGTATGCGAATCAATCTTCTTAATTTTCATAATTCCTAAATTAAATCAGAATAGTAGGCAATTAAAATTCAAATCTCCGTCATTAATTAAATATACAGTATTATGCGATGGGTTTGTTACAACCCTAGTTACAAGTAATGAGAGTTGTCCCTTCAACACTACACCAACTGTTGCAATTCCCATTTGCACAAGGGATTGAAGAAGTAAGGGGAGACCAAGTACAGGCAAAAAATTGCTCATGGAAGCATTGAAGTACACCTATAATGTAAGAGAAGCAAAGAGTGTAGAGAGTGAAAACGAAGAGCACGAGGTCTTGGATGATGTCGGCAAAAAGCCAGTTGACAAGAGCGAAGAACCCCTGAAAAAGGTTCTTGTGCAAGAAGGTAATGATGAAGAATTCTTCCTCCTCGGCTCTGGCTTAATTAAGAAAGAAGAAAGAGAACTAGAGGCTTTCCTAAGAGAGAACAAAGAGGTGTTTGCCTAGACACCTTATGAGATGCCAGGATCGGCCCTGAGGTCACCTATCATAGACTTAATGTAGACATGTCGGCAAAACCAGTCATCCAGAGAGCAAGAAGGCCGATATTGATACATGTGCAAGTTATTGAGGAAGAAGTAGACAAGCTACTAGAGGCACAAGCCATCAGAGAAGTGAATTATCTCACTTGGTTATCCAATACAATGGTGGTGAAGAAGAAGAATGGGAAGTGAAGGGTCTATGTGGACTTCACAAGCTTGAACAAGGCTTACCCCAAGGATAGTTTCCCACCGCCCAAGATTGATTAACTGGTAGATGCCACATCATGGCATGGGAGGATGAATTTTCTGGATGCATATATAGGTTATCACAAGATAGCAATGTATGCCCTAGATGAACAAACAACAATATTCATCACCCCTAAAGGACTCTATTGCTACAGAGTAATGCCTTTTGGGTTGAAGAATGCAGGAGCGACTTACCAAAGACTGATCACTAAGATGTTCAAACATTTGATTGGGAGGACAGTAGAGGTCTACATAGACGATATGGTTGTTAAAACCAAGGAAGCTGGGAACCATCTGGGCGACCTAAAGGCTGTCTTTGACATATTAAGAACAAACTGGCTTCGACTTAATGCCTCGAAGTGCACATTTGGAGTTGGATCTAGTAAGTTCCTAGGATACTTGGTTACCAGGACGAGTATTAAAGTGAGCCCAGATTAGATTAGGGCCATCCCTTGACTTGAAGAGCTCGACAACGGCCAAACAAGTCCAGATGTTGACTGGAAGGGTAGCAGCCCTGAATAGGTTCATTAGCCAAAGTTCAGATAAATGTAAACAGTTTTTTGGTTTATTGAAGAAGGTCACAAGCTTTTTGTGAACAGAAGAATACAAAGTCACCTTGGCCAACTTGAAGAAGTACCAGACAACCCCACCTTGTCGAACCGGGAATAGCGAGAAGAATTCTTCTCATATTTGGTAGTTTCAGACTACGCCGTGAGTATCGTGGTAATCTGAGAAGAAGCAGGTGAGCAGAAGGCAGTGTACTATATGAGCAAGACTTTGGCAAATGCAGAAACCAGGTACCTACATTTGGAGAAGTTGACATTGGCCCTGGTAATGGCCTCAAAAAAGTTGAACCACTACTTTTAAGCCCACAAGATTGTGGTGCAAATTGAATATCCATTAAAGTCCTTATTGTAGCATGGAGACCTGACAAGCAAAGTAGCTCGATGGGCTGTAGTTCTAGGTCAGTATGACATAGAATTCAGGCTAAGAACAACAACCAAGGGCCAAGTTTTGGTTGATTTTGTGGTAGAATTCTCTCTTGGCACGATCCCAAGGCGGGCACCGGTGAGTCGCAGCCTAGGATGTCTAGGAAAGGAAGAAGAAAACCAACTAGGGCCACAAAACCCATGCCGGCAGAACAAAAAAAAGGAGAAAAAAGGCAAAAACCCTGTGATATTTACATCGGTGACTCCTTATGTCTCTTTGTTGACAGCAGCTCAAACCAACAAGGAGCAGGGATAGGAGTGGTTTTGGTGTCACTAGATAGGCGAATGATAGAACAGTCCATCCGATTAGGGTTCAAAGCCTTAAATGACGAAGCAAAATACGAGACGCTAATAACTAGACTGAAATTGGCAGCGACTGTGAAAGCCGATAAGGTGGTAGCTTTTATGACTCCCAGCTCATTGTGAATGAAGCGACGGGTGAATACGTAGCCTGGGATGAGAGGATGATAGCTTATATGAAAGATGTTGTCAAGTTGTTAACATGTTTCCAAAATTTCTGGTTATAGCAGGTTAGCCGATATGATAATAGCCATGTCGACGCATTGGCTAACCTCGCCAGCACGATGAAGTCGGGTAAGGCCAGGACAATAATGGTGGATTACCTATGAGGCCCCAGTATAGAACCCCTAATAACAGAGTATGAAGCGATGTGCATAGAGATGGGTCCAAGCTGGATGGACGCCATAGTTATGTTTCTCAGAGATGGTAGGCTTCCAGCAGATAGAAAATATGAGCATAAGATCACATTGAAGTCGACCAGGTTCTACTTGTCAACAGAGGGCCATATGTACAGAAGATCTTTCATTGGACCACCTCTACGATGTGTGCACCCATCCCAGGTAGAGGATTTTCTGTACGAGATCCATGAGGAAGTATGTGGGAGCCATGCTAGAGGCAGATCACTTGTTCACAGGGTCATATCTCAAGGATATTGGTGGCTATACATACAAAAGGATGCTGAAGCCCACGTAAGAAAATCCAAGAAGTGTCAAAGGTTTGCACATTTGATACACCAACCAGTTGCAGATCTGAATCCAGTGTCTAGTCCTTGGCCATTCGCCCTGTGGGGCATGGATCTTGTTGGGCAATTGCCCCAGGGAATTGGACAGAGGAAGTTCCTACTGGTAGCAACTGACTACTTCACGAAGTGGGTAGAGGCTGAACCGTTATCCAAAATCCGAGATGTGAATGTGAAGAATTTCATTTGGAAAACATAATGTAGCTCAGCTTTTTGCGCTCCTTTTTGGGAGACGAATAAGCCCTACAGTATCGGACTCTCGTGGTTCTGAATCTGATTCCACAAGTGCAATGTGAAATAGATAAACACCAAAGAGTCCAAATTCAACAAATCTTTTGCAAAAATCGATTTTGAGTCAAATTGCCAAAAATGGACTGTTTTGCTAGATACAGAGTCGTTACCTAAATATTTTTTAGGAAATTTAAGAAACCTATGACTCGTGCCAAAGGCCACTTGTACATCATCACCAAGATTGTCTCGGCTCGGGAACTTAGGTACGAGAGGGGAAGGTCAGAATTGAGCATCCCCACTCACCCAATCAAAGATCAACCTCTACTAATCATGATGTGATTCTTATCTACATTATATTCGCTTGTTCCAATTTTTAGGCTAGCATTACTATGTAATGCACACACACACAAGTATAGACTACTTTGCAAGAATTAGAATACTTGATTCACGTTTGTTTTGAAAATTGTTTTCAATATGTACTACTTGAAAAAGTTATCGCATATGAACATTTCTCAAATTATTCCAATTCAAGCAATTAGCCTACATCCACAGGCATTCAAGCAATTATAGCATTTAAGCAATTAGCCTCATAGAAAGCATGCTAGACATGGCAACATCAACATCCGATATGCTAAAGTGAGTAAAGGCTCACCTAGTACTCCAAACCAAAAGAGAAACGAGTTAGAAAAATGCATGATTCCTAACTATGCAATATGACTAATGTAATACATGCAATACGCAATTTATTAGGCTCGGCTACTAATATGGCATATGAATCAATTTGATAGCATGTAGTCTAAGCATGTATTCAAAGAAGTATAAGCAATAACGCAAGTTAGAATGATAAACAGAGCCTCGGTGCATGCAAGACAAATGGATGCAAACATGAAGTATGCTAAACAAAACATGATGCCCTAAACTAACCCTCGTAAACAGTTAAATAAAATGGAGAAAGATGTGGGGTTAGATGACATACACATTATTACAACATTGTGCTCTCACGTAGGAGGGTCTGAATAAACTAACTAGCCAAGCTAAGGTAATTAATCGACTATTACAAACCCAAATGAATAATTTAGCTAAACTACTTAACTAATTATTACAAACCGAATTAATTAACTATTCTAGCTAAATAATTATCACAAGACAAAATTAGCTTAACTAATTAATTATAAAATGAAATAACCAAATTAACTACTCCAATTACTCCTCCTTGGGAAATAAGGAATGCTCATGCATGCACGAACTTTTTACCCGAAAAAGCCACTATTTCTGCTACTGAATGCCTCTGTTGCATAGCAGAACACTTGCACTGATTTCCACCTCAAGACCAATTATGTTCTGCTTTAAAAGTACACTGCTAGATTTTGCACGAGTGACCAGCAGAGGGCCTGTCGTCCACTGATGATGGCCTGCCGGCCACTGATGATTGGATTTTCCTGCTGCAACATAGAGCAAACAGAGTAGGGACAGGGTATTTTCAAGGGTTTGATTGCACAATTCACCCCTTCTTATCATTTAAATAGCTCAAAGAAGTAGTAAGTTTGATTCACAAACCACCAATGGATGCAATTTCATTGCATGATGGCTTATGAATCAAGTGTGCAAGTTCAATGAATGCAAGAAAACAAGACTCTCAAAACCACCTCTCTATCATGAAAGATCAAAGGAAGTAGCTGACAATGAATCTTGAACGGTTTTCATCACTAATGAGTATGAAATGACTTAAGACTCAAGAGTTCAATTAACGTCTGATTGAACCCAAACCAAATTATTATCTTGCGCATTTTTATTCACCAATTTTATTACTCCATTTTAGTTACCTCTTAATTCTTTAATCAATTAAGTCCACAAGTGAATTTAAGTCCTCTAATGGAAAGAGGGCTCAAACCAAGTGTTGCTTTGAGCATGAAAGAGACATCATACTGTTGGTAATGAACCCCCAGAAGGATTAAACCATTAAGCAAGACACCTTAATCTCATGCTTAAATAAACAAATAATTTGAAACCACTTTCAAAGAAAAGAAAAAGCCAAGAAAGGAGGGAGGTTGCAGAGGTGATTAAAGGTGAGAACAAGTAATAAAAGCACTAAATAAATGCAATCAACTCAAATAAGGTGGTGTCTAAGGCCTAAAAAACCAAACTCATGAGGACAGTTACACTACACGCATGCAATATAAGGCTCAAATGCAATGAACATTTAAAAACAATCCTAAAATAGTGCTAAATAAGTCCTAAAACATGCTGGAATTAAGACAAAAATAGCTAGGACAATAAGCTAAAACATGGATCATGCTAGGCTAGTAAGCAAAACACAAGGAAGGGAACCTAACTCCTCCAATTTTGAACTTCAAACCATGATTTTAGCCACTGAAATAACTTTGAAAATCAGTGTTTAAAAGCTCAAAAAGGGATAGTGTAAAGGTGGGAAACACAAGGGTAAAGGCCTAGAGAGCAAGGTGTAAAGAAAGGTGAACTACCTCTCAACCTTTATTGGCCTTAAAACCCAAGTTTCAGCCCAAAAAATACAGAGTTTGTACAGCCCAAAAACAGAGGAAAAATAATAGGAAAAAAAGTAAATAAAGCAAGTAGAGAAGCAAAGCTTAATACCTCTTGAAGATGAGAACCAATTCTAGGCAACAAATCAAGACAAACACACCCTCAAGAGCTGAAACAAGGCTCAAAGGTACCTCAGCTCAAAGATGGAGAGGTTTGGTTAAGAGTGTATAGGCAAAAGCTTGCAAAAGCTAAGAAATTTCAAGAGACAGAAAATTGTAGAAAGAGAGAGAGTGTTTTTGCTCTAAAAATTTTAACCTTAAAAATGGAAGGGGAGGCCTTCTATATACAAAAAACCAAGCAACTTCCTCAGAAATATCTATACATACACGTGTAGGAAGGTGCATGCATCTATGCCAACAGCTGGCACAGCTGCTAGAAAAATATCTGCAAAACACATTTGTGGCCGGCAGGCCACATCAGTGGTCGGCTACCAAAACCACAAAAGGTTGCAGGCTTAAAGATCTCTGGGTTTGGTCCAAAAAACAAGGTAAGAGGGATGTAGGGTTTGAAAGGCTCAAAGCTATGGCATTCCGCTGAGGACTTCGAGCACTTGACAAGCATATACACTCATCATTGGGCGTGTAAGCCATGACGTCCAAGTCGTAAGGGCGGTAAAAAATGGGGTGTCTACAGTTGCCTCTCTTTGACAGAACTCAAAGTCATGAAATGACGTGAGTGAATGTCAATGCTCGAAGACGACCCATTTTGACAAGGCCATAAGACTTGGACAAGCAAATAAGATAGAAATAAATAGTTACGCCCTCAAGCTGCCAACGTATCCCTTTGCAAGGAATCAAACCAGTGTAGTTCTGGGGCAAGATGCAAATGATATGCACACAAAAAAAACTTGAAAGCTAGACTCATAAGCTTCATGAAGCCAGCTATTTTGAAAACTCATGATCATGCGAGATTTTGCAATAAGCAATAACAAATGCAATAAGCAAGGTAACAAGATAACTACATATGAATGAGCAGCTTCAAGCTTAAAACCGACACAAGTTCCATTCACAAAGATCTAAAACACACTATGACCACACCTAAAACATGAGACAGGGAAAGAAAACATAGCTCAGGGTTGTGTTTCACATGTTCAAAGAAATTGAGAAACGAAAACTACTTGGGGTCGCGTTTCACATGTCCTGAGATGAAAACCGCTCAAGGTCGCGCTTCACGCATCTTGAGAAACAAGAAAAACTATTTGCACTCGCACTTCTCACGTCTCGAGATAAAAGCCACTCAAGGTTGCGTTTTACGCATATTGAGAAACTAAGAAAAGAATCACGTTTCACGCGTCTTGAGAAACTAAGAAATGAAAATCGCTCTGGGTCGCGTTTCACACATCCCGAGATGAAAACCGATCAAGGTTGCACTTCACGCATATTGAAAAAAAGAAAAATTGCTCAGGCTCGTGCTTCACACATCCTGAGGTAAAAGCCACTTAAGGTCACATTTCACGCGTCTTGAGAAACTAAGAAAAGAAAACTGCTTGGAGTCGCATTTCACCCATCTCGAGATGAAAACCGCTCAAGATCGCTCTTCATGCATCCTGAGTAACAAGAAAAATTGCTCTGGCGCGCATTTCACGCATCCTGAGATAAAAACAAGCCCAAGGCCGCGCTTTATGCGTCCTGAGAAACAAGAGAAAATCGCTCGAGCTTGCACTTTACGCGTCCCGAGATAAAACATGCCCAGGGCTGTGCTTCACTCGTCTTGAGAAACAAGAGAAACTGTTCAAGCTCGCGCTTCACGTGTCCTGAGAAACAACAGAAAATCGCTCGAGCTCACACTTTACGCGTCCCGTGATAAAACACACCTACAGCAGCGCTTCACGCATCTTGAGAAATAAGAGAAACCACTTGAGCTCGCGCTTCACACGTTCTAAGATAAAAACACACCTAGAGCTGCGCTTCACGCGTCCTAAGAAACAAGAGAAAACAACTCAAGCTCGCGCTTCACGCGTCCCAAAATAAAACACACCCAGAGTCGCGCTTCACGCGTCCTGAGAAATAAGAAAAACTGCTCAGGGTCACATTTCACGCGTCCCGAGATAAAAGAGAGATGCATGATAGATGCACAAAATGAACAAGTCAATACAATGGCAACGCATGTTCTATGCAAGATGGACAACCGACGTATGATGTTAATTAAAGGCATGTTCTATGCAAAAAACAAAAGCATATTCTATGCCAAATTGATAGCATGTTCTATGCACAAACCATAAATGTTGTAAAACATGCGTGCAACATATATGCATGTGAAATGCACATTCTATGCAACGGAAGAGAACAAATACGTAATTTGACAAAACGAATAAAACGATATTCGGTGACAACTTCCGATTTACCTCTCGAAAGAATTACAACATGTTCAAAAGGATACATCTCGTTCATAGTAGCAAATGGGACACATTCACACACCGGAACGCAGCTGCA
Source organism: Camellia lanceoleosa (assembly GCA_025200525.1). NCBI lineage: Eukaryota > Viridiplantae > Streptophyta > Magnoliopsida > Ericales > Theaceae > Camellia > Camellia lanceoleosa. The sequence continues at coordinate 32,679,610 of CM045766.1, forward strand.
AGCTTTCGAAATAGAACCTTCCATACACTACTCAAGAAACATAAGCACAAAATAGCACCAGAACCTACCTGAGAGCCACCGGCCACCTGCCGACCACCTGCCAACCACCAAAAAACCCTGTTGGCCACAGATATGGCTTGCTGGCCATTGATGGCAGATTCGGGGCAAATTAGTCTTTTTGGCTCGAATCTTTAAGTATACATCTCAAGACTTCATTTCCTCACTTTTCCAAGCTCGAAAATCCTCTCTCTCTAGGTACTTTCTCTCTCTAGATCCGTGCTTTACATGTGTTTTCCAATGCCCCACGCAAACTTTTTTCGTAAACCCTCTTGGTTTCAACACTTTGAACCGATCAGATTTTGATTTCGTCGCTTTTTCTTGGATTTTTACCACTTTAGGCTTGTTCCCCTCGAGTTTCTCTTGGGTTTTGTGAACTTTCCCAAGTTTTGACTTTTTCTCCCATTTTCTCTCTCCTAGGGTTGACTTTTTCCAAGCTTACCCTCTTTTCTCCATTTTTCTTCACTCTTCAACTACTTTTCACCCATTTTCCAAATGGCAAATGAAATTCTTCATGACAGAGCTCCTTCAGAGGTTCCACCTATGTTTCCACCAGTTGCCGAAGTAGAAAAGCCAGTAGTTGTCGAGGCCGGTGAGGTGGTAAATGGCATTGAGGTTGACCTTAAGGCGGAGTTTATGCCAAAGTTCAAGCCAGAGTCGTTACCATTGAGAGTGTAGCCCTTCAATCCGGTGACATATTATCCCTGCACACACATATTACCACCTGGAGATATTAGGCGTTTCAGCGATTTTGCTCGCGACGTACCAAAGGACCTCCTGCTGAGGGAGCCTGCCTCCCACTTTTCTTCTAGTGCTACTGAGGTATGAACTTTATCTTCATGCATTCCTGCCTTTCTTTTCTTGGCATTTCTTACACTATTTTTCATCTGATTGCACTTTTATCACTGCCTGATTCACTATTTTTCTCTGCCACAAGGAGACTCCCGTGCCTACAGGGAGTACAGAATGACAACGGTGAAAGACTGGTACGATGAGCTCCCTGCCGAAGTCCGTAACATCATCGATGAGGTTGGCCTTGGCCTTTTCTGCTCCAGACTAACACGTGTCATAGCGAGCCACCCCCTTCTAGGAGCACTAGTGAAGAAGTGGTGGGACACTACCAACTCCTTCCACCTCTCTACTGCTAGGGAGATGACAATGACTCCCTGTGACTTCGCCATGATCACAAGCTTAGGAGTAGGGGGTGATTCGATCCCTTTTGATACAGACATAGGCGAGTGGGAGGCTATTTGAATCAACCTGTTGGGAGAGCGCCCACCTCTGTACTGGCCAACTATAGTGAGATACAGTTGGTCTGCTAAGCAGTTTTGAGGGAGCGAGCCTGAGACGTTGGAAGAGATGGAGCAGTATGCCTGGGGCTTCCTGATGTTTGTCCTCCATACCACCTTGTTTTCGAATAGGAGGAAACCGTGGGTTTATATCTGTTGAACGCCCTGGTGACGCCTCCCTGGGTGCAATTCTATGACTAGGATAGAGCTAGCCTCGCCACTCTTTATAGCTATATGAGCTCCACCTCCCGTATGAGAGGAGAGCGGATCGGAGGCTACTGGCGAGCCTGGAAGGTATGCATTTCAATTGACTCTTTGTATTTATACTTTCTACTTCACATTTTCTACTTTATATCTGTTGATGTTGTATGCTTTCTGCTTTGCATTTTCTATATCTGTTCATGCTCTGTGCTTTCTATTTTGCACTTTCTATATTTGTTCACATTGTTGATCACATCACTGCCCTTTCCTTGCAGTTGTAGGTTTATGCATATTTTTCAGCCTTCGCTCCAGAGCCTATGGAGGAGGTCCCCTCTGTTTTCCCTTACTCGAGACGATACGATGGTCAGTATCAGCGCTGAAGTCACAAGACCTTTGCCCTCTTCCGCCATTACTTTGATACAGTGGTTGCTGCTGGGGTAGCCCGAAACTCACAGTCATTGTTGCTTTAATAATGCCATGATTCACACTTTGGCAACTGACGGCAACTAATAATCTGTACATTCTCCGTTTGCAGATCGCGTGGCAGTCCTGGGCCATGATATTGATCGGGGGTGAGAGACCAATATGCGGGAGCTTGAGATACATCGCACTTCCGGATTCTACTAGAGGGCCCAGTCTTCCGGGCTTGGTTTTTGAGTGAGAGATTTGTTCGCCAGACTATGAGCTTGCATGATCTAGTCATTTCGATGCCACCCCAGAGTCTATGAGGACAGCAGACAGCCTATCTGTTGACGTAGTCATACAACTCATGGTAGGCTTGGATGCTGATTTCTTCAGAGGAGAGGGCGATTACATGACATTTATTTAGAACCACCTTATGCCTCCTCTGATAGGAGCTCACGCAGGAGAGGGAGCATGGGCTCTTGTGGCGGGCGAGGCGACTCTACTTACTAGGGCCCATACTAAATGGACTCCCCCTGTTGAGCAAACTATCCGTTAGATGGAGCTCCTACCGTGCTCACATGCTGGCGGTGTACTAGGATTGCTTACCAGATTTTGATCGAGCCGGCAAAGGCTGGCATGAGTTTTTCAGAGTTCGGGGCTCGCTCCAGGTATGGACCACACTATACAATTTGTATCTCCACATTTCCATTTCAAATATGTTTATCCCAGACATTGATCACCCAAATGCGCTTGCAGACATCTATAGAGTATACGAGGAGCCTCCTCATACTGGTGGCTTCTCTGATGGGTATGGTGCAGAAGAGGAAGATGCTGCTTGGTCTCTACAATATCCAGGTAATTTCCTTCAGTTCAGCATGCATTTCATTACTAACTCTGTTTGCACTTCATGTTATCATATTTCCACCAATACACTAGCATTTTAACTGTAGTCTTTCGTGAACTGCACTGATACACTGTACTCATACATTGTACTCATACTGTATCAAATTTCTGCATACCATGCCTGTATCTTGATACACACACTATAGCTAATATGTTGACAACTATTTTTTCCAAATTCCATTTGCACCAACGGAAGCACCAGCACCACCTCCTCCAGCAGCAAGAAGAAGAGAGAGAGAGAGAGAGAGAGAGAGAGAGAGAGACAGGCCCCAGTTCGTGGCCGAGATGTGAGTCACCGTCAAGGTAGGGATAGGGGCACCCAAGGCTTGAGCAGTCCCTCAGAGCCTATTTTGAGCGACGATGATGCTGAGACTAGTAACTCTGAGGAGGCATTGAGTCGACATTCTAAGTCATCCAATAGTGGAGTTGATGATGCTGGCTCGGGGTCTGAGAGCGACGGTGACGCCAAGGCGGGCTCCAAGGTAGGAAGCGGAGATGATACCAGCTTTGGTTTAAAGTCTGATTCAAACAGCAGTGCCGATGGAGATACTCCTCTTGAGTCCCCTCCAAGGAACAGGAAGAAGAAGGCCTCTTGGGCCTGAGATGACCGGCGCTAATGTTTTTGTACTTTTTGCTTAGTTTCTTTTTGTTTGGTAGCATTAGTACATGTATAGCTTCAGATAGGTTTATTTTGCTTTTGAAACTTGTACGCCTCTTTTGTAAAAACCATGATTGGAATAAAACCTCACAGTTTTTTTTATGAAAAGTGTTGTCATTTTTACATCATAGGCACCATATTTGCATGAAATGGAAATGGAATTGAATTGGCCAAGAGAGCGCTTGATTGAAACAATGTTGTTAATCGAGTAATGAGCCGACCAACAACTGAAATACAAAATATAAAATACAACTCGATAAACAAAGAAAAAACAACTCAAATACAAATAAACAAACTTGCTAAAACCAAAAAGACTCAAAACGTGACCTTAAAACACTCAAAGATCGAGATAAAACACATGCTGCCAACACTGCCCAGCACACCAATGGATGATGGCTAGAAAGGAGAGCTGCCAGCCATAGATAGAGGTTGCCCACCAGAGGAGGTCGCCTGCTGGCCACCAGTGTGAGTGACCCCCAAATTATTGATAGCTGGCTTTCACTTACAGCCTTATCTTCTACAAAAGGTTTTGATTCGTGATTTCTTCTCTAGAACCTCATTTCAACTGCAATTTCTTCCACAAATGGAGATATTCCTTGCCGAGAAGCTCACGGATTGGATAGCTTCTTTAGATGGCACGGAAAAGGTAAATTTATGAGGTTTTAGCATAAATGCACTTTTTTCGTTGAGTCGTACTCCACTTTGTTTTCCTTTCCTCCATGCCGCGACCCAATGTTGGAACCTAATTACACATGTTTTTCACTTCGGAGGACAAGAAATATGCTGGACACTTGAAGAATTTCAGGCACTAATGGAATCCCGACGCAATGAGGAAATCATGCTTCAGCCTTGTTTTGGCCACACCTAAGCTTTGGGACGGATGTGTGGGCTCACTCCGCACGAGGCTCAGTCTCTGGCCCATAATGGAGAACTAGACATACCCGGCTTGATTCATCGATTTTTCGACATTGGTGATAGAGGTGACCTTCTCTGGCTGGGTTTTTGGCAACATGCCCTTTGCTTATGTATGCTTGCACATTTCCTTCTTGCCCCTAGTTTCGGCAGATCCAGCATTTGGTTGATTGAAGTGGCCCAAAGTCTGAGAAAAGGTAAGAGTTGCATTGGTTTGGTGCTGGCCAAGACCTTGATGGGCTTAGATGCCTTTCATCAGCGAGAGACTACCAGATTTGCAGGGAGTCCATTACTTCTTCAGGTATTGTTTCCCACCCTTTCTCATATGTGTTTCTCATATTACTCGGCATTCATGCTTTATTTTTCTCTCAAAGCCCTTTCCTTACTCTTCTCTCGACATACATTTCTCTATTCTTTAATCTCTCTTTTCTTTCATCCTTTCCCAAGTGTGGCTTATGGATAAGCTAAAAGTAGTGGACTCCTGCCCTGAGTACTCAGCTCGAGGTTATTTCTTCTACCGTGAGGGACCTGGATGTGCAGCAGGTCTACTGCTAACATAGCTTGGCGTTGCCCCTAGCTTAATCTAACCAAAATGAGTTATAGCTTGGCTCAACAACCTGGCGTACAATTGATTGGCTTCACGCATTGCATGTTCTATTTCCCTTTCCGATTCAGACGTCAGTTCAAGCATGATCAGACCCACCCAGAGGAGGGGGTAGAGTACCTGATTTCATTCCGTATTTGTGGTTCACATTTGGCTAGGTACCTCACTGCTTGGAGGATGAGAGAGCTTTTGGCCCCTACCCCTAGTTTCAGTTATGCCCTTTCTGGTGAGTGCTTGGCTTGGCTGGAGGATGAAGCCTAAACCAGGCCCACTTTGGCTTCAGAAACTTCCACAAGCACGAGTAGAGGACACAGGAGCACCTAACTCACCTATGCCCCTAGTTTATTGCTTTGACCTTTCTTTTCAAGTTTTTTTTCGATGTAATAAAATCAACTTTGATTTGTATCGGAGAGTTGTAGAACTTTATGTTAAAATCAATGAAATTAAAGTTGTGAGCACTAAATTTTTTTCTTTTGGTCGAAAAATGGTCTAAGTTGTAAAAGGTAAAATTTTGAACAAAATCAACTTTTATTAAAACTTTCCAAAACCATTTTCGAAAAGGATCACCACTTGACATGCACGAAATCAATCCTCAAGATGTACAACCCCGAATCAAAAGATTAGAAATGCCCCTGATTGAACACCACTACTCTACATTGTAACCAGCTCTTTTTTCTAGAATGAAGATCCAACCAAACTCTCAGGTAAAGAACAGACAAAGATGACCTGATCAAACACATGGACATGACAGTTGAGTTAGAGGTGATCACGGCCGAACTTCAGGATGAAGTTGCCTACATATCCCGAAGATGGAAATCAGGCCTTACGTAGTTTGGTTCAAGTTCACTCGAGTATTAACTCTCTTCTTTTGCACTCTAACTTTTGCCAAAGTCGCCCTTTAGGGTTTTCAACCTTGCGAGCTCAGTTTTTTTTTTTTTTTTTTTTTTTTTTTTTTTTTTTTTATTTCTAATTTTCATGCTCTAACTTTTCCCTAGATCACCTTTCCAGGTTTTCGGCCTAGCAAGCCTCTCAGGGATAGTATTTCTTCAACTTGACCATGTTGATCAGTTGTGAAAATTCCAATCCATCTAAGTCCATGAGAATAATAGCTCCACCCGACCAAATAGCTTTGATGATGTAAGGACCAGTCCAATTGGGTCTGAACTTGCCCCTAGGGTCGTGAATGGGAGCTCAGTTGTCACCATATCCCCCTTTTTGAGATTCTAGGACTTAACTTTCTTGTTAAAAGCTCTAGCAATTCTGAGTTAGTAGCCCTGAACATGATATAATGCCTTCAACCTTCTCTCATCAAACAACATCAACTCCTAAAATCTGCTCTATTGCCAGTCCGCCTCTGCTATCTGACACTCAGCCATAACTCGCAGTGATGGGACTTCTATTTCAATTGGCAAAATGGCTTCCATCCCGTAGACGACAGAATAAGGAGTTGCCCTTGTAGACGTTCGAATTAAAGTTCTGTAGCCCCAAAGTACAAATGGCAATTTATCTGGCCAGTCCTTATAGGTCTCAACCATCTTCTGCAAGATGTTCTTGATGTTCTTGTTGGCTGCATCAATAGCTCCATTGGTTTGCAGACTGTATGTAGATAACTTATGAAAAGCCACATTGTATTTCTCCAACAAGACTATCACCTCTTTCTTGAAGTGGGAGCCAGTATCTGATATGATCTCATTTAGGACTTCGTATCGGCAAATGATATTGTTTCTAATGAACTTGGCCCTATGCGATATTTTCAACACTGCATAGGACTGAGCTTCCACCCACTTTGTAAAGTAATCAACTGCCACCAAGATATATTCATGCCCATTCGATCCTTTTGGCATGATTGCACCGATGACGTCGATTCCCCAGATTGAGAAAGGCCATTACAAAGTCATTTTGTACAGTTTTGATGGCGGGATATTCATGCAATGAGCATGAATTTGGCATTTGTGGCATCGCTGAACAAAACCAATACAATCCTCCTCCATGGTGGACCAGTAGTAACCTTGTCTGAGAATCTTCAGAGCTAGCATCACTCCGTTCGTGTGTGCTCCACACTCTCCTCCATGAATGGCCTCTATTAGGCGCTTTGATTCCTCTTCTTTGACATATAACTTGTGCATTCCCAGATGACCTCTTTTGTACAATTTACCTCCGCTAATGATAAATTGGACGGCCATTCGCCGTATTCCCCTTTTGTCCTTGGCATTTGCCTTTGGTGGATAAATCTCATTTTCCAAGAAGTTCCAAATGTTGTAGTACCAGGGGTTTTTGTCTTATGCCTCAACTATTGCAGCAATAGTTTCATAAGCCGACGTATATTTCTGCTCAATGATAATCAGACGCATCCAGACTCCAAGTGGGATGTCTATCATAAAAGATAGAGTTGCTAGAGTGTTAATGAACCTGTTGTTCTCTCTCAGTAGATACGTGACAGTCAGCTTTTCAAACCTAGGAATCAGAACATCCAGGGTCTGGTGATAAACCTTCATATTTTCTTCTTTGAATTTCTAGTCTCCATTTGCTTGAGAAACAACTAAGTTCAAGTTCCTGATAACATTCAATCCTTTTGCCCCTAGCTCCAGGGCGGTTTCTAAACCAGCGATACATGCTTCATATTCTGCTTCATTATTCGACACCTTGAACCGGAGTTTGAAGGCTAAAGTTATATGGGAGTCGTCGGGTGCTATCAGTAACACACCTCTCCCATAACCGTACTGATTGGCTGCTCCGTCAAAGTACATCGTCTAAGTTTCCTCATCAATTTGTAGAATGGCTTCATCTGGGAACAAGTATTCCACTGCCTCATCTTCTTCTACTGGGTGATCTACTAGGAACTCCGTTACAACTCTTCCCTTGACCAACTTGCAAGTGACATATTTGAGATCAAATTCGGAGAGGAGAAGTAACCAACGAGCTAGCCTACCCATAAGCGCTGGTTTCTCAAAGAGATATTTGCTGGGGTCTTATCTCAAAACCAGAATTATAGAGTGAGCTAACAAGTAGTGCCTCAACTTCCGGGTAGCCCATACCAAGGCCAGGAAAGCTTTCTTCAATGGAGTATAGCGGGTCTCGTATTCGAGCGTTTTCTTACTCAAATAGTAGATGGCTTTCTCTACCTATCTTCAAATTCCTGTGCGAGCATGCATCCCATAGTCGTGTCTGTCACTGACAAATATAGAATCAAAGGCTTCCCCGACTCTGGTGGTGACAACACAGATAGATTATGGAGGTATTGCTTAACCTACTCAAAGGTGAATTGACATCAATCATCCTATCGAAATTTCTTCCCTTTCTTCAGGAGACCAAAAAGTGGTTCACAAGTGAAGGTTAATTTGGAAATAAACCGTCTTATGAATTCCACTTTACCCAGAAAGCTTTACACCTCATTTTCAGTCCTTGGTGGTGGCATTTCTAGGATGGCCTTGATTTTCGAAAGATCTACTTCGATGCCCCTCTGTGTGATAAAAAAGCCCAATATTTTCCTTACTATTACGTCGAAGGTGCATTTCTGCAGGTTTAACCTCAACTTGTATTCTCTGATCAGTTGAAATAATTTCTTCAAGGCGGTGTAGTGGCCTTCTCTTTCTTTGGACTTGACAATCATGTCGTTCCCTTTCATCTCGACCTCTTTGTGGATCATATCATGCAAAATGGTGGTTGCAGCCCTCTGATAGGTAGCCCCAGCATTCTTTACCCCAAACGGCATAACCCAGTAACAGTAGGTACCCCACGACATAGTGAATGCGGTTTTCTCTCTGTCCTCGGGTGCCATCAGAATCTAGTTGTACCCCGAAAATCCGTCCATAAAGGATAGCAATGCATGGCCTGTAGTGAAATCCACTAACTTATCAATATGCAGCAAAGGAAAGTCATCCTTCAGACTGGCTTTATTCAAGTCCCGAAAGTCCACACACACCCGGATTCTACCATCCTTTTTCGGCACTAGGATGATATTGGCCAAAAAGTCGAATATTCAGATACTAATAAGATGCTGCATCGATCTGCTCGGTGACCTCTTCCTTGATTTTCAATGGCCAATCTAGACGAATTCTACGCAACTTCTGCTTGATGGGTCAGGCCTCGGGGTTAAAAGGGATCTGATGCTATAAAATCTCAGGATCGATTCCAGACATGTCTTCGTAGGACTACATGAAAACATATTTGAAATCCTTTAATAAAGCGACTAAGCGCTTGTGCTTCTCCGAAGACAACGTGGACCTGATCTGGATCAGACGTAGATCCGAACCAGATGCAGATCCTTCTCAGTACCCACATTAATAGAAATAATTTCATCAGCACAGGGTTTAGCAAACCTCTCCTCCTCTCGATTAATCAAGTTTTTTAGAACCAGAGGAAATCGTTCCTCTTTATTTTCATTAAAATTTGGAAAATCTTGGTCAATACAATAAATAAGAGGAACAGAGAAATACTCAGAATCAGCAACGTTCTCATTCATAAATTTCGACTCCTTGGTTACAACCGACTCAAAAACAAAACAAAAAGAAGACCTCGACAAGACCTTGGCATCTAGGTTACCACCCTCAGGAATACCAGACTCTGACTCAGAAGAACCGAAATCTAATCCCGACCCCACAGATTAAGTGGAATCAAATTCTAGCTCATCACCCGACTCAGAACTAGACAGATAGCCTTCCTCTAGCTACCAGATAAGAGATGGTGCCTTTAATGCATCCAAAATACTGCTAGTTGGGTTCACACCCAGTTCTTCCCTGATCATGGAGATGGTAAGGTTATCCCTAAAGTTCTCTGAGTCAGCTACAGGTTTTGTAAGAAGACAAGCCAGTGCTGCCCCTACTCAAAGTTCATTGTTGTCTGAGTCACTTTCTACGCTCTGTTCATCTTCAGTACTTGGTTCAGCCTTTTCCTTAGTATCACTATCTTGCAGTTGCAGGTCAAAGAAGATTTCGAACCCAGGGACACGCTGCTTCGTGGAATTCATCTAGGACTCAAGAAAGCCATAAAAAGGGAAAGCTTTTCCCTCCTGAACAAAGTGGGCATTCAGCATTCCCTGGATTGACCTGTGGATGAGCTCATAGTGTTTCCTAGCTTGCTTGGCCCTGGCTCTACCTTAGATTTCTTCTTCTTTCCTGATCCAGTCCTCTTTAGTGGGTATATAGTCCAGACCAAAGGCATATGGGTTATGCAGCATGTCTGCCAATGCTGTGACACATTTCTGGCCACTTCTTTCGAGTTCCATTCCTGGCACATGCTGTAGTTTTTTCATGAAATAAATAGATTGGGCGCTGACATACTTGCCCTCATATGCAGCCAAAATGGTCTGCACTACCCAGGCTTCAGTCAGAGTGAACCCTGAGAGGAATGCATCCTCATCGCCATGAGTGATCTTCAACACTGGTGTAGTTACCTCTGACGGGGGATGGATAGATGAATTCCCGAAAACAATAGCCACTCATTTCCTGTGAGGGTACTTCAACATTTGATGAAGGGTGGAGGAGACAGCTTTCACATGATGCAACTAGGGCCGTTCTAACAGTAAATTGAAGGTGGCCGGCACATCTAAGACATAGAACTCGACATCTTATTGTGATGGACCCACATGGACTCTGATTTGCACCGTGCCCATGACCTCCCTGCTCGTATTATCATATGCCCGAATTACTTGGGTCGTGGGCACAAAGTCTGCTGGTCTAAGGCCGATTGCATAAGTTGTGCGGGAAAGACAGACATTGATAGCCGAACTGATGTCTATCAACACTACCGGTACCCACTTCTCCCTACACTCAATAGATATGCACAAGGGTTTGTTGTGAGCTGAGCCTTCCAGCGGTAGTTCTTTGTCAGAAAAGGTTAGGGTTGGCCCAGCACCACTTGGGAAGACCAATCCCACAAGCTGTTTAGGAGTAGTGTCAGTGGACAATTTAGCTTTGTCTATTGCTGATACTAGTGCCTGTCAATGTACCCGGGAGGCCATAAGAAGACCCCATATTGAGATGTCAGCTTGGATTTTCTTAAGTTGTTTCAACACTGCCTCTTCTTCCAGCTGCTTCTCTTTCTGTCTTTCAACCTCTCTGCCTTTTCCAGATGCCTTAGCTTGATCTAAGTGCAGTGGCTTAAAATACCACCCACTTCTTGTCATGTGATCTATTTCTTCCACGTACCACGTGTTATCTGGAAGTCACTCACCGCAGTCTTTGTCAGTGTACACCAGATACAGATTGTCATCATCCCACCAGTCACCTTCAGTAGCCGACAAACAGTTGTTTGGCTCCGTTTGTATTTCCTTCACATCACAAGTATCCCCAAAAAGGTGTTAGGCCATTATAGCTTCCTAGTTGTCTTCAACCCTCTCTTGTTCAAACTGCTTTAGTGCAGCTTCCTATTCTCTGTCCACAGTGCTCACAGTGCCCAGTTCCTAAGCTGAATTTTTCATGCCGGCATTTTTTGGCAGCTTTCCCTTTTCATCAGCCTTTCCAGCCACTACAACAATTCCTACTTCCTTTTCTTTCGATTTCATTTCAATTCCATCCTCCTTATCCGGCTCATTGGAGTTGTTGGTTGATCTGTTCAAATCGAACCAGCCAATCTACACATCCCTTTGATGATGTTCGTCAAATAACTGTAAGTTGTCTAAATCCTCCTCGAGTTACGCCAAATCATCCAACCCCTAGCTCAGGCCGTCTTCCCTAACCACATTAACCTCTACTACAGTTGGCAATACCAATTCAGGCTTAATTTGACCAATCGGCACAATGTAGCAACTTGGATCGTACACCCTCTTAGGTAAGTCCTCAGAGCTCTCCTGTAACGGACTCATACCTTCCTCTAAGGTCGACCTCCCTTCTTCTACAACTGTCACCACCACAGGCTTAGGTTGAAGTACAGACGTGTCCATTATGCATAAATCTATGTTTTTGGGAATGAACAACGTCGGTCTTGGTAGGTGGGAAGGGGTAATATATACACTGGGGTCATAGAGGATGGCCAGTGTGTAGATTAGGTTTAGATTTTGAGGTGGGGGAACTTGAGTGTGGGCCGAGAGAGGGTTTGTAGTTACATTTGGTTTCTAGAGTGGTGCGATCACCTTGTTGTCGATGAGGTCTTGAATCTCATGACGCAGTTGGAAGCATTGGTCGGTATCATGACCATGCTGTTAGTAAAACACGCAGTATTTTGCTGGATTGTGTTTGGGTAAAGGAGGGTCAGGTAGTGGGCGAGGCTCTAACTATTTGAGGTGCCCTTTTTTGACTAACACCTTCATGGCTTGAGACAAGGTCATGTAGAGTTGGGTAAAGGTCCTCTGGGATTGAGTAGGGTTAGCTGAAGTTTGTGGAGCTGTGTTGGCAAAGGGATTGGCAGTCTTGGTTGTGGTGGTGACAACACTCACATCTGACGGCCTCACAGCTGTGCTACCACTGGCGGTAGCATTGGAACTATGCACAAAAGGCCTTTTTGCCCGCTCTTTCTCATCTGTAATTGGCCCTTGTTTCATGGCGTCTTTGATCTGAACCCCCATCTCATGGAGCTCGGTGAATATGAACAGAGGTAGGACAATCATTTTCTACAACAATTTCCCATGCAGATTGCGGACTATCATCCCTATCTGATCTTTCTTGGAAGGCCTTGTGGTCATCATTGAACCTTTAGCCCTTCACCTCATCACAAATTCTGAAAAGCCCTCCTTCGGCTCTTGCTACGTTGCCTTAAGATCAGGAGTTGTGACCTCGAGTTGTGTGTTTATACCAGTACTGAGCAATAAAGGGCTCAGCCATTTCCTTCCAATTCTGCTTAACAAAATCCTCTAACTTTGCATACCAAATGACTGCTATACCAGAGATGGAACGACCAAAGAGAGACAGCTTCTATAATCTAGTCAGGCCCATTAGTCGCAGGATGTCTGAAAACAGTCATGGATGAACCATGGGATCTTCGGAGTCGTCAAATCGATCAATGTGAGGAATTTTGAACCAATCTGGCAATGTCACTATAGAGTCGATATACTCATCCTCTATGTCTAGGATGGAGTTAACACCTTGTGCTCTCTTTAATAGCTTCTCCAGTTTGTTGACCTTGAGCACAGTCAGGTCCACTTCAAACTTGAATGGAGCCTCAGTTTGATACACAGGTGTTTTGGAGGCTTGTGTTGGGATTGGGTCTGCCGAATTGCCCTGATTTTCTTGGACATTAGCAGTATAGGCAATGGCTCCAGATGTTGGGATACCCGTAGGAGGTGCACGGGATACAAAAGCCACTGTCGGCTATGGTTGTTGTTATTGTAACCTGTTTATTAACTCAGCCTGACAGGTTGTGACCTCGGCCTGACGAGCAGCATCTTACTGTAGGGTTTCAACTGTTTACTAAAGATGATGTATTCATTCCTCCGTACTAACTGGGGGATACTGTGCCATAGGAATAGGCGAGTAATCTCATGCTGGACTAAAAGTAAAAGACTATCCCTGAGCCTGACTGGATACAGGTGAATTGAGGGGTGACTGCTACAAAAACTGGACCGGTGAACTCTGTCGGATTGTCCTCCGTCTTGCAACCAGTGGGAGTGAAGTAAACACGGGTTATCCTCGAACAAGAACCTTGGCTTTGCAAATTCTTCTGACTCATGTCCAGAGTACTTAAGGGATATTCGAACTTCTGAAGCTATGGTGTTAAACTACCTAGCAAAAAGAAATAAAACAAAAAGAAAGCTGTAATCGGAAATTGCACAGCACCTCAGCTAATGATGTTACCAACATAGATGTAATCAAAGTTGTAGGACTACACTCAACACTGAATTCTGCCCCTAAAATGGATACCAAACTTGCAATTGATACACACATTCCTATACAATTTCACTGTAAAGCACATACTAATTAAATGAGAGCCAAAACACCCCTATGAGAGGGTAAGGTTACCTTGCCCTAGTTTCTTCTGGAACTAGGGTTCACTATTCAAACAAAGCAGTTTCAGACAATCCTGTATTCTGGTGAGCATCATGTCCTAGTTTGGAACAGCCTCTATGACTTTTCATTATGCAATTAGACCGAATGGTCAGAAGGGTACCTCAACAAGACTACCTAATATACCTCTCACACCTAACACCAAAAAGTGAAAGGAGGATCAAATAGTAGAGCGGTAGTCCACATCCAAGGGTTATTTTCCCATCATGGCAGAGCCCGTGACCGGTCAGCCTTTTGGCAAGATTTTCAGGCAAGCCTCCAACAAACCATCCAAGAATAGCAGATAGCAAATACAGTGACTTAAGAGCACCAATGCAAATGCAAATACAAAGAAACATATAAGTGTAGATAAAATTTCACATCATGAAGTTTGAGTCAAGTTCTCTAAATCCCTAGTGGAGTCTCCAGAAACAGTAGCTCGACTTTTTTGCGCCCCCTTTTGGAAGTTGAAATAAGCCCTACAGTAGCGGACTCCCGCGGTTCTGAATCTGAACTCACAAGTGCAATGCGAAATAGATAATCACCAAAGAGTCGAAATTCGACAAATCTTTTGGAAAATCGATTTTGAATCAAATTGCCAAAAATTGACTGCTTTGCCAGATACAGAGTCGCTACCTAAATACTTTTTGGAGAATTTAGGAAACCCATGACTCGTGCCAAAGGCCACGTGTCCGTCATCACCAAGATTGTCTCGGCTCGGGAACTTAGGTACAAGAGGGGAAGGCCATGAATTGAGCACCCCCGCTTGCCCGATCAAAGATCGGCCTCTACTAATCGGCCTCTACTAATCATGATGTGATTCTTATCTACATTATATGTTTTTGTTCTATTTTTAAGGCTAGCATTACTATGTGATGCGCACACATACAAGTATAGACTAATTTGCAAGAATTGGAACACTTGATTCACGTTTGTTTTGAAAGTTGTTTTGAATATGTACCACTTGAAAAAATGATCGCATATGAACATTACTCAAATTATTCCAATTCAAGCAATTAGCCTTCATCCACAGGCATTCAAGCAATTATAGCATTTAAGTAATTAGCCTCATAGCAAGCATGCTAGACAGGGCAACATCAACATCCGATATGCTAAAGCGAGTAAAGGCTCACCTAGTACTCCAAGCCAAAAGAGAAACGAGTTAGAAAAATGCATGATTCCTAACTATGCAATATGACTAATGCAACACATGCGATATGAAATTTACAAGGCTCGGCTACTAATATGGCATAGAAATCAATTTGATAGCATGTGGTCTAAGTATGTATTCAAAGAAGTATAAGCAATAACAATTCAAGTTAGAATGATGAACCGAGCCTCAGTGCATGCAAGACAAATGGATGCAAACATGAAGTATGCTAAACAAAACATGATGCCCTAAACTAACCATCGTAAGCAGTTAAATAAAAGGGAGAAAGACGTGGGGTTGGATGACATACACATTATTACAACATTCTGCCCTCACGTACGAGGGTCTGAATAAACTAACTAGCTAAGCTAAACTAATTAATCAACTATTACAAACCCAAACGAATAATTTAGCTAAACTACTTAACTAATTATTACAAACTGAATTAATTAACTATTCTAGCTAACTAATTATTACAAGACAAAATTAGCTTAACTAATTAATTACAAAATGAAGTAACCAAATTAACTACTCTAATTACTCCTCCTCGGGAAACGAGGAACGCTCATGCATGCACGGACTTTCCACCCAAGGGCATGTCGTCCACTGATGATGGCTTGTTGGCCACCAATAGTGGCCTGCCAGCCACTGATGATTGGATTTTTCTGTTGCAACAGAGAGCAAACAGAGTAGGGACAGGGTATTGTCAAGGGTTTGATTGCATAATCCACCACTCCTTATCATTTTAACAGCTCAAAGAAGTAGTAAGTTTGATTCACAAACCACCAGTGGATGCAATTTCATTGCATGATGGCTTATGAATCAAGTGTGCAAGTTCAATGAATGCAACAAAACAAGACTCTCAAAGCCACCTTTCTATCATGAAAGATCAAGGGAAGTAGTTGACAATGAATCTTGAACTGTTTTAATCACTAATGTGTATGAAACGACTCAAGACTCAAGGGTTCAATTAACATCCGATTAAACCCAAACCAAATTATTATCTTGCTCATTTTTGTTCACCAATTTTATTACTCCATTTTAGTTACCTCTCAATTCTTTAATCAATTAAGTCCACAAGTGAATTTAAGTCCTCTAATGGAAAGAGGGCTCAAACAAAGTGTTCCTTTAGGCATGAAAGAGACATCATACTCTTGGTAATGAACCCACAACGGGATTAAACCATTAAGCAAGACACCTCAATCTCATGCTTAAACAAAAAAATAATTTGAAACCACTTTCAAAGAAAAAAAAAGCCAAGAAAGGAGGGAGGTTGCAGAGGTGATTAAAGGTGAGAACAAGTAAGAAAAGCACTAAATAAATGCAATCAACTTAAATAAGGTGGTGTCTAAGGCCTAAAACACCAAACTCATGAGGACAATTACACTACAAGCATGCAATATAAGGCTCAAATGTAATGAACACTTAAAAAAAAGTCCTAAAATAGTGCTAAATAAGTCCTAAAACATGATGGAATTAAGACAAGAATAGCTAGGACAATAAGCTAAAACATGGATCATGCTAGGCTAGTAAGCAAAACACAAGGAGTGGAGGCTAACCCCTTCAATTTTGAACTTCAAACCATGATTTTAGCCACTAAAATAACTCTAAAAATCAATGTTTAAAATCTCAAAAAAAGATAGTGTAAAGGTGGAAAACACAAGGGTAAAGGCCTTGAAAGCAAGGTGTAAAGAATGGTGAACCACTCCTCGACCTTTATTGGCCTTAAAACCCAAGTTTTAACCCAAATATATAGAGTTTGTACAGCCTAAAAACATAGGAAAAACAGTTGAAAAAAGAGTAAATAAAGCAAGTAGAGAAGCAAATCTTTATACCTCTTGAGGAGGAGAACCAATTCTAGGCAAAAAATCAAGACAAACACACCCTCAAGAGGTCAAACAAGGCTCAAAACTACCTTAGCTCAAAGATGGAGAGGTTTGGTTAAGAATGTATAGGCAAAAGCTTGCAAAAAACTAAGAAATTTCAAGAGAGAGAAAATTGTAGTGTGAGAGAGAGAGAGAGAGAGAGAGAGAGAGAGACAGAGAATTTTTGCTCTAAAAATTCCAACCTTAAAAATGGAAGGGGAGGCCTCCTATATATAGAAAACCAAGCAAATTCCTCAGAAATATCTATACATACACATGTGGGAAGGTGCATGCATCTGTGCCAACAGCTGGCACAGCTGGCAGAAAAATATCTACAAAAGACATTGCTGGCCAACAGGCCACATCAGTGGCCGACAACTATAAGCAATGGCCGACAGCCAATAGAAAGGGTCAGTAGACCACAAAAGGTTGTAGGCTTGAAGATCTCTGGGTTTGGTCCAGAAAACAAGGCAACATGGGTGTTGTGTTTGAAAGGCTCAAAGTTATGGCATTCTACTGAGGACTTCGAGCACTTGATAAGCATATACACTCATCATTGGGTGTGCAAGCGATGATGTCCAAGTCGTAAGGGCTGTCAAAAATGAGGTGTCTACACATAATCACCAGATTTGAAATCCTAAGAGCCATAGTAGTAGATAATGGCACTCAAGTCGACAGCAAGTCGATCAAAAACTTCTGTGTAAAACACAAGATCAAAAACTATTATTCTACTCCTTGCTTCCCCCAAAGTAATGGACAAGTAGAGGCATCCAACAAGACCATCTTGGATGGAATCAAGAAAAGGCTAGAAGCTGCCAAGGGTAAGTGGGTGGAGGAATTACCTAATGTCCTATGGGCATATCGGACTACGCCGAGAAGATCTACTACAGAATCTCCTTTTGCCATGGCATATGGAACTAAAGCAGTCATCTTACTAGAGATCGGCATCCCTGGAATCAGAACCCAGGGAGTGGAGAATGGAACAAACGAGGCCTTTATTGCCCGAGATCTTGATCTGATAGAAGAAAGAATAAAAAAACAGCAATTCGATTGGGGGCATACTAGCAGCAACTTGCTAGGGCATACAACAAAAAGGTCAGTCCCAGAGAGTTTCAGATTGGGGACCTCATCCTAAGAAAGGTTGACGGCAATAAAAAAGATCTTAGAGAGGGAAAGCTTGGCCCAAACTGGGAAGGAGCGTATCGAATCATATTGGTCGCCGGCAATGGCACGTACCAACTTGAAGACACTGATGGCAAGGAGTTGCCAAGACCCTAGAACACAAGCAATTTGAAGTTTTTCTACCATTATTTTCTATTATTCGAGTTTTTTTATTAGCTAAAGTATTAATAGAGTACAAGCTCGATTTTGTTCTTATGAGATATTGTTGAAATTTGTACGATAAGATCGAAAAAAGTCTTAAGACGATGTTCCCATGGTGAACATGACGACTGACTTAGACTTGCCCTAATGGTAGAGTTAAACTAAGTCCACGATGTTTCAGCATGAAACATGACGATTAACTCAGACTTGCCATCATGGTAAAGTTTAACTAAGTCTGTGATGTTTTATCATGAAACATAACCATTAACTTAAACTTGCCCTGATGGTAGAGTTGAACTAAGTTTGCGATGTTTCGGCTTGAAACAAGGCAAAACTAGCCATGACTTGGTCAGTTTGAAAGGAAAGCAGAGGAGTATGGTACTCTCGATGCACTAAGATTAAGCCTTAAGTACTTCATTTGGGCGAGCCAAACATGATGACCTTGGTCAAGAATGTCTAAATGAGACTTAGGTGATAACCATGTGATGCGTCGTTAATGTAGACATAAGTGGTACTTTGGTTCACATTAGGGAGCAAGAAATAGGAATGAGCATAACACTTGTGAAAATTTTTGGAAAATTTTACAAGTTAAAGTTATTCGACGTAATTGAACGAATTAACCAACCAAGTTGTTAGACTTGGAAGGGTGAAGTCTTGCCAATAGAGAATTAGTTTAAGTAAAGAAACAACACTTGTAAAAATTTGATGAGAAATTGTTTTAAGTACAATTTAGTTGACATAATTAACACAAGTTTCTTCGAGATGATAGTACTGTACTATACCCAAAGTACTGTTATCCGAGATATGGATGTATCCGAGGTCATAGGATCCAAGGTGAGGAACCAAGTTGACAGACTAAAAAGACAAGAAAAATTGTAAGTATGGAAAAATATGCAAGGTAGTAAGCATAAGACAGAAACTATTCAAACACTTGTAAGAAAAACAAGAGTTGCATTATTGAAAAACTTGTTCGATTACAAACAGAAGGCACATTGGCCCGACAAAGCAAAACATGTCAAAAGAAAAAGTACAATGGAAAGAAAAAATTCCTAAGTATTGGGATCTTGTGTACTGATCTCGGATTGCGTAACCTCGGCTGTTGGCTGTACTTTGGCCTCAGCAATTATTTCAACATCTATCTCTTGAAAAGTCTCATCATGAATCTTCTCTACAACAATGACCTCGGCCTCAGGCGTCATTGTTTTCTTCAGTGAGGTGCTCTTGGGAACCTCGGCCCCATTTTCCTTAGTCAAGTATAGGACTTGAACATTCAGGGTGGGGAACTTGGCCCCAATAGCGACCTCGGCCTCGACTGCGTCTTGGGCGTCAAAGTCTTCCTCTTCGGCCTTGGCTTCAGAGTTGTCTGGTGAATGAGGAAAAGGCACCTCAAGTTGAGTGATGTCTCAAAGTAGAGGGTCCTCGGGGACAGATATCTTCTTGAGCGTTGCCCTCCAACCCAAGAAATAGCCTTTGTTACAAGCTAGATTCACTTGCTTCTTATATTGATCGCGCACGTCAGCTTGGCCTTGGATATAAACCTTCTCGTAGGCAGCCTTGACTTCGGCTTCCTTGGCCTCCAACATCTCAGCAAGTTTGGACTTAACTTTAGCAATCTTGGCCTCGGCCTCGACATATTTTGCCTCAGCTGCCTTTGCTTTTTCCTTGACCTCTCTCACTGCAGCCTCGGCTTTGGGTTGAGTAAACTAGGCGGCTGTGGCTTTGTCCATTAGACCCCGATTATTGGCCTCACCTTTGTTGAGTGGAAAGAAGAGACTTGCAGCTTCTTGGGTTTTCTTTTTAAGGTCCTTCTTCACCAACTCAGCCTTGATCACATGACAGTGCACAAGCTGGATATTAGAAAAGTTGCCCAAGTATAAAAGTCTGAATTAAAGCTGAATGGAGAGATAAAAGCTAAAGGATTTACTAGAACAAAGTGTCGCATCATCATTCAAAGTTTTCGTACTGATTAAAGTTAGCCATCTGGTTTATATAGGCCAGAAGTAAAACTGTTGTTGAGAGAGCAGCCCCAATCTCAAGGCTTTCAATGGCACTGTCACTAACCTTCAGAGGTCAATCTCCCTTAAGGACCTCAGGGGCCCTGGTGTCCTTGGGATGGAAGTCGCTACCACCATCCTGGCCTGGAGATCTCGGCTTCTTCGTGGTGGGGCAAATCAGTAGATTCAGCTTCGGCTGGCGTCTTCTTGGCATTGGGACTAAGTCCTCTAGATCCTTCTCAGAATCAAAAGGGATCTTAGTGACAGTGGCCTTGGCCTCGGCTTTTTTCACCCACTTTGGTTTCGGTTTAGGCTTTTGCTGGGGTTAAGAGAATGGCGTGAACTGTAGAGACACAATGTCAGGCAGACTAGCCAGTAAGTCCTCGGCAATTTCCGATTTGTCACCCTGGTGCCGAAGTTGATGGCAGGTAGAGCAATGAGAGGATTGACGAGGTGGTAAGCTAACGCTTCTGAATCTTAGCGCCTACAGTTTTGAGTACGACCAGTAGGAACATTTGGAGGTCGGCGTTGGCATTGGTATTGGTGTTAGCATTGGCATTGGGACGGTGAAATAAGTTGGGTGGCAGCAGAAGTTGAAGATTGATCAACAGGGTTAGAAGTGGATGCCTGACCTGGCCTTAGGGAACAGGTAGCTGGTGGAGTTGAGGCAGAGACAGAGGCAGTAGTCCAGCTCCTTTTGGAGATGTCAGGAAGAGGGGACCGATAAGTTCGTATGAGGTTGAACAGAAGTAGGGCCCTTCACTTGAGGATCCGAAGGTCCAAAAGCCGTTTGAGATCTTGATTGGGGACGTAAGATTGCCGAAATGATTTGCTCGATTGAGGAAGAACTGCAAAAACAGGAAGGAAAATTCAGAACCAAAATAAGAGACAAGTGCATATATGCCAAAAAAAAAAAAAAATGAGATTTTTTACTAAGTTCTTACCCTCATCTTCTCTAAAAACTCCTCGGCACAGTGGGTAGAGATGAAGATCATCGTTATTTGCAAATTCCTAATTGCTCGCGACAATTAGATAGTCATCTCCGGTACCTTTGTTAGGGTCTGGGAGGTCGGCAATTAGTTTGTATGCAGTGGATCTGGGCTTGAGATAGTAAGTATACCCAGTGACGAACTTGAGACCACACATGGTATAACAGAACTAGATGTTGGCAAGGGTGATCCTAGCTTTTCCCGGCATGCCAACTTGGCAATACCGTTGATAACCCTAAAAGTATTGATGGCTAGTTGCATGGAATTAAACTTGTAGAAATATACGACTTCTCTGAATAGGATGTCTAGTGGGAACCTAAGTCCACCCTCAATGATGGAAACTATGGGGAAGGACATGTAATCCTTCCTAGGCATAATGGAATCCTCCTTCCTAGCCAACCTAAGTTGAACGTTGGCTGGGATAGAGAATTTCTAAGGGAAATTCTCTAGTTTGGTCGGCGAGTCTACCTTCCATTTGAACATTCCCATGATCTCGGTTAAGGTGATTTGGATGCTGGTCTTTGTGAAAGGGTTTTAAAGGGGTTTAAAACCTCGGCAAAACCCTAGTGAGCTCTAGGGTGAAGGTTTTGGAGATCTAAGAAAGGATTCGTTTCAATTTTGCTTAAGCGTATAGTTTCTAACAAATCCCAATCCTAGTGCTATGAACAAATTACCAAAATCAAACAAGATGCAGGGGCAAGAATCTGGAAACAAGCCAGAAAAACAAAGGAAATATATGGCCTAGAACAAGAAGTGCAATCAAAGGCATTGATAAATTTGTGAACATCAATGATTGAGTACAAGGCAATGTATAAGAAAGTGAAATTGAGAACAAGAGCATTGAAAAAAATCAAAGGCTAAGTATACAGAGTGACGAAAATTGAATATACAGGTACAGATTCAATAGCAACGCAAACACATGAACAAATGTAGTATAAAGCATATAGCAAATTCAAAATTTACTGAAGAACAGTAGAGAACGAAAATGAAAAAGAAGAAATCGAAGACTTACAGAATATAGCCAAAGAAATGGCTACCAAATTCGTGTTTGCTGGAGTCAGGTGGTGACGGAGCAATGAAAAGATTACCGGAGGTGATGAACAAACAGTTGCAAAAAGCTCAAGGGAACAACAATAGCGGTTTAAGAGAGGTTTGGCAGAGAGAAAATTTGAGAAGAGAGAGAGTTGTAATTGCAAAGTGAAAAGACAGAGAGAGAAGGAAGAGAATTTTGTCAAAACTACGAGAGGGCAGAAAAAAGTAATGAAATCTCCTTGGACAACATGCCTGCCAAGCAGCGTGGATAGATTCGACGTGATTTGATAGCGCGTGTCAAGTATGAACCAGTAAGAAAGGGACACATAGAAAAAATAGTTTAAATGACGGTGCGTGACAGCTCATGCGCAGTTAAAACTCATGAAATTCTTGAAATAATGAGGCAATAACCTCGGCTAGAGGAACGATCTCGGTTGAGATGCTTAAAGAACTTGGCTCTTGATTCTTATTAAAGTGGGCAACTAAGTCCTGGTTACTTGCAACTGGCGAGTCATGATCTCTGTTGTAGTAGTATCTACGTTTTGTGCTAACACGTGGGGTGGACAAACAATGTAGGTTCCATCACCTCAGGTTACCGAGGTAATAGAACCTAGGGGCAGTTGTAGGGAAGTATTTTGCAAATGGAACCACGTGGCCAAGATAGCCCTACGATGTCGACTAAGGTGCCACGTGGATGAGTTATGTTGCCGAGGTGACCACGTCATTGCCGAGATGTTCTGCGGTAACGCTAGAATCTTGAGGTATCCGGATAAGGGATAAGAGTCCTAGAACAGAAGAGGCTCTCAGTCTAGATAAGGATAAGGCTCATGAGCAGTTTATCCTTATCTAGCTAAGAGTCTAAGATGAGCATTGAGCCTGAGTCCAATGAAGTGAGGCTTCTAGGGGACTAGGACACTGTTGGTTATATAGGCGAGGCATCCTGATGGGTCTGGGGTAAGTTTTTACTTGTGAGTTTAAGTACTATTTTGATATCTATAAGAGATAAGATTTACTGACTTAATCATCAGAGTGCCCCCAGGTGGACAAACCACCGGGGAATTCTCATCTTCTTGTTGGCAGGTAGTTGGCTCAATCTATTCTGTCGATGCTCTCTAGCTAAGTCTCTTGTTTGGTTGCATGGTCGGAAATCAACACCCATAAAAAGCGTCATAGGGGACTTAATCATGTGCTAGCTCAAGCCACAATGTTGGTGAGGGACCAATAGAAAAAAACGAGAAAACACCAAACTACTAAAAACAAGAGCCTAAAAAACCAAGGCCAGTAGTAAACTGTTCAAGCAGTAGGTCATTTAGTAGCAAACTCACCAAATAACAAGACATTTCTCTATTTCAACTCTAAATCAATCCTCAAAAGTTGCCTTGATGCTCCAACAACACCCCAGGACCATCCAAGTAATTTATCCACCACCAATATAGACCCTTACCTGGTTGAAATTAAAAAGAACATCATTGAATAAGAAATGCCACTCCTTAGTTGAAGCTTTGAACCATAATGCAACTCTAATTTTTATTAGCTCACAAAGTTCCTATAAATCTAGTTCTGCACCCCTAAAAACACATTCATTTCTAAGTTTCCAAAAAGAGTGGAGAGCAGTTAATGGGATTGCTCTCCATAGCTTCTTCTCCAACCTCCTGAAGTGTCCTCCCTCCCAGTAGAGTAACATTTCCTCTACAATTCCAGGAATAGCTCACTGCCCCACCAATTCCAAATAACAGACCACACCTTCCAAAGAATGAAAGAAGATAAGGCAACCTAAAATATAAAGGGTAGAACAATCCCCAATAAAATTGCAATCACCTCTCTAGAATCTAGTTCAAAATCTAAGGTTACCTCTCATATTTTTAGGTTCCATATTAATATTTAAACCACCCCATATGATATGAATAACAACACTCAAGCGATGTGTCTTTCCTCTAATTCATACACAAGGATTACCAAGGCCCACTCAACCCAAACAAGCGACTTCCATTACTACCGGTCCCCTTTTAGCAGGATTAAACAAAATGGTCACGTGTACCTCTAACAAGCCACAAGAACTTATCTTTTCCACAAAACTAAAGGTGAAGGGTAAAGGTCTCACTAACATAACCTACAGTACTCCTGCCTCAAATTGACTCAACTTCCAGAGAATGATTCTCGGTTGTCTAATGACCTAGAACCTTAAAAAACAAAAAAATTCTCACATCACATTCACACCCCAAGAAACAGCTACCGATTGCTCGGCAACCAAAATTTTCAAACAATTACCTCACATTACTACACAAGTCCTCATTTCCTTTTCATGAGAAGAAAAGATTTTAATAAGAGTTTCATCCGCCAATCATGGCCTTCAACAAACACAACCCAATAAAACCGTAGTACCACGAACTACATTCTTACAACACAGCTAGTATTCCATGCCTACACGTTTATTCAATTGCGTTTTTGAAATACTTAAGAACCAAAAACAGTTGAAAATAATATTTCCCCACTTTTGAAATTAAAGAGATTATTCTTGGTAGAAAACTTTATTCTTGGTAGAAAACTTTATACAATATATATATATATATATATGTGTGTCTGTGTGTGTGTGTGTGTGTTTTAGACGTGTACAAGTGATTTGTAAAAGTGAAAATTTTGAAAAGGAAATTTATTTATTAATTTATTTACATTGAAGTAGTTGAGGGTTATACACATCATAAAACTCCATATGCCCTTTTTACTACTATTTCTCCTTTACTCACATGTTCATCCATAATAATAAATTCTCAATTTCGGAAAAAACAAGGTCGTGCTCAATGGGAGAACTCTGTTCTTAACTCTTTTCTCAAACATATTTCAACCGGTGACTCTCAAATGCCACCCAGCCAACAATCCCATCACTATAGTGATGCCACAATCCATTTACAATTATTCAAGCAATACCCACCATAACAACCACTATAATAAGGTTAAATAAAACAAACAAATAGACTAAGCATCACATTTGGTAAGTCGCATCCCATTCATGACCACTACTACAATCCATCAATTACTCAATATTTATCTTATGTTTGCATCACAATTTGCACAATTAACCCCATTTTGGGGATCACACACAATCAACTAGAAACTATTACCAAGCAATTTGCATGACTTGTCGCTCCCTTGAGTGACACACAGACACTCACCAAACAATCAATTCCTATTTACACACCGCATTTTTAGAATTCAAATAAGTTCTGACGTGATTTCCTGCTGACCTCTCCTATTGCTACAACAATAATTAACACACTCCCTAAGGAAACCTCTTACACTTGCATCATCTATCTATACTCGCACAACACACTAACATTCCTTAGAATCAAAACCATGATACTAACCCTGAAACTATAACATAACTCCACACCACACTAAGATTATGATGTCCCACAAAATCAACCTGAATTCAATACCTTCTACAAAATGAACTTACTCAATGATAATTATTTACATTGTTAATAAATAAATTAATCTCTTATGACAAGAGAATCTCTCCAACTGAAATTCAATATACATCTTTCACTAAAATAATAGTATGCCTCTATTACTAAATTCTAACAAAATTGTATTTTCAGTACTTTAATCCAAATACTACTAAAGCTGCACCACCTTAAAAAATAATTTAACTCAAAAAGTCATTCACCACAACTTTTCAAAATGAAAATAAAATATAATTGTCACAATTACCCAAGTCACAAAGCAACGACACGAACTGCCATATCATACCTACCACAAAAGTCTACACAATTCAAGACACAAGGTTATACCCAAAAATGTTCATAGTGGTAGTTATTTTTCTCTAGTTAGTTCATTTATGCTCAAACTCTAAAGATACTACCATAAGCGATAATACCACTTATTCACTCAAAGAGATTTTCTCTATCAACAATAATCATTCCAAAACAATGTCCAACCACATAACAAAAATGCTTTGTACCAATTTATTTCCTGATGAGGAGTCTGCTGAATAACTTCTTATAAGATGACACCAGCACAAAACACCATAGAATAAAATTAAAATAAGGAATCACCCTCTATTAGGCAAAACTAAATACCTTTTAATTAGGAAAACCACTTACCACTCAAGGTCAAATACACCCAAATTAATCCAAATAATAATATTAGATCAACATACCAACAACACAAATTCTCACCACTCTTATAGCAAAATGAAGGATCAATATAAAGGGTTCACAACTCTCATACCAAGGATACAAAACAATTTTATAGCTAAAGGACAAAGGATACAAAATAAATCTCCATTTTAGTTCTCTGAACCGCACCATCACAACACACATCAAACTTAACCCAACACAATCATGTGCACTACTGGTTTACATAAATTTGTTTTTTGGACATATAGCTAAGGGTGACTACAAAAATTAACATTAATCTCTCATAGTGGATCAAGCATAAATTCCTATAAAAATACTCAAATCACAGTCATCTCAACCATCTCAAAGCACCTAATCATAATCTCCGTAAAATCATAACATTCTTATAAGATCATTTCAAAAATTTCTCTAGAGACATTTGTTTGCTAATACAATTCCCGATACACCAATCACATCATATCCCCAAATATTCATATATTGCACTTGAGTACACCAACACTCAACTCTGAGAAAATTGACTCCACCAAACTTGAAAGCATTCAAAACCTGGCTATACATCCCAAAATGTCTACTCACAAATCATCATTTCACTACCAGAAATTCCACCAAATATTGCAATCCCAATCAAATTTAATCTCATCCCAATCTATTTCAAAATTCTTTACCTAATTCGTTCACTTATGATTTACAACAAAATTTCGAATAAAACAAACTCTCTAAGAAACATGTCCCTTACTACACTGTACAATTTCTAACATGCCAAGACTACGTTCATTCCCCAAATACGTACCAAAATAATTGGCGTAAGGTCCAGCATTAACCTCACAAGTGATCAATCAAGCAAGTAGATAAACCTAACTATAAATAACTTAGGCTATTCCAAGAAAATTTGCACTTCAAAATATTTCTGTTTACGACAATTTGATCGTCATTTAGGTCTCAACCATTTTATTTCTAACTTACTCTACTTCCAAGGTTCTTTATCTAGCCCACTTCCACAGTTTAATATAAGACTTCAAAAATAGTCACTCCTCATACTGACAAACCTTTTACTATGCATCATAGTCTTTACCATTTAAAGATTACACTTACACCCATAATTCTACAAAATCATTTAGCTTATGATTCAACACCAATTCTAAAACCTCTTGACCCATCTGTCCATCCCCATTAGTCTATCCTACCATTGTTCCTAGGGAGAGACATTTTCAAGGTAGAGACAAGATTAACTCATAGTTTAATACTCTACACAAGTTCTCACACATCACATGCGAGTTAAACATACACCTATAGATATATCTACACCAAATAAGGCAAACCAAGTAAGCACATAGTCACATAGAGCACATACGATATAACGATCTGGGCTTAGACCCGACCCATTTGTTGCTGTTAAATCTGGAAACCATATCCATAGCGGTCGT
The DNA here is from genome assembly GCA_025200525.1 of Camellia lanceoleosa. NCBI lineage: Eukaryota > Viridiplantae > Streptophyta > Magnoliopsida > Ericales > Theaceae > Camellia > Camellia lanceoleosa. Next base: position 32,707,467 of record CM045766.1, read on the forward strand.
CCTTCCCTCTTCTCTTGTTGGATTTTGGCTGAGGGTCGACACCATCCTTGGTGGTGTCGACACTGCCTTCTTTCTTATGTTTTGTTCGACTCCTGGGATCGACACCAGCCTTGGTGGTGTTAGCACCACCTCATTGCTGTGCCCTTAAGGTGGCTATTGAAATTTGGGGTCGACACTAGGCTTAGAGGTGTGGACACTTACCCTGCTATTGGCTTCTAGGGTCGACACCAATCTTGGTGGGGTCGACCCTTCCATTGTTTCTTTGTTCTAGATTACACACTGAAATATAGGGTCGACACCACTATCACCTAGGGTCGACCCTTGTCTGTTGCAAAACATTAGTGTCTCAGATTATCTTCCTAAGGGTTGACACCACTATCACAAGGGTTGACCCCTGTGAGTCCTTTTCCAGATTTTGTTTGACTTGGGCCCTGCTTTTTAGGGATTCTTGACTTGTTCTTTTCATTTGACCTTGGAGCAATTATTTTATCAATACCTAGCCACTATAAATAGGTCTCAAAACATCTTCCTTTTATTATTTTCCACCTATTTTCCCCTCTCATCCGTGACTCTCTCTCTCTCTCTCTCTCTCTCTCCCTCTCTCTCAAAGTTCACTTTTTCTCACTTAGACCTTTAGATCCACTCACCTAGAGGTACCATCTCACCTTGGTCCTTTGAAATAGATTGTAGATCATCTCAAGGACTTCCTTTTGATCTGAGCGTTCGTTCATATTGAGTTTTTTTTAGTTCTTCTTTTCCATCTTCTAAGCTTGAGGTAGGGATTCTTCATACATCCTTATGAGTTTTAACTTAGTTATTTGTTTTTATAAAGCCACTTGTGAAAGAAATGAATTTTTGAACAATCTCGGGTTTTGGTTTGAAAACAAAAGAGGGGTTCTCAATTGGTTTATTAGAAATGAATGTGGGAAGATATTTAGTGTTGAGGTATGATGAAATGAAGGGTTTTTACCTTGGGAAATGGTTTATAAAGAAAAGAGGGCTTTTGCCCTAAAAATCTCAAATGTTGATTTTGTATTGATAAATAGAATTGATATTGAAATGGTGACATTGAGTTATGTATGAGGATGGTGGAGTTGGATACGTATTATCACTCATATCTTGAAATTTGAAATGTTTATATTTACTGAAATTATCTATTTGTATAGAGATATATATTTTGGGCTATCGGTGGAGGATAGCTATGATTGTTGTAGAAATTGCATGGGAATTAGGAGAATTGAAAACTAATTTCTCATCAATTTGCACTGAACATTGTTTTTATTTATTTCATGGAAAATATATGTAGTATTGGGGAAAGGGTGAATCTAGGAAGGAGTTGTGTTACATCAAATAAGTTGGCCTGTGTGTCCAAGGTGAAAGTCCCAAAAACCACGCGTCAATATAGGTATCGATCTCGCGGATCAAATATCTATAAAATGGCAATAGTAGTACTTGTATAGCCTACATTTACATGGGTGCCAATTCACAGTTGCCGACAAAGAAATTTCCATGAAATGTGATGTTTGTTTTGGAGATTCCCAAAGATATGATTCACTACACGATTTTCCATTCAAAAGAGAATGTTTTATGAATTGTGATATAAACCAGACATGGCGTGGTTGAAAGAGATATAAAATGTTTTGTCACTAGCATTGAATATGCATTTCACCCTTGTATCTTTGTTAAGATTCATATACTGTATTGGATTATTTCTACTGGGCGTTGGTTCACCCTATATGGGAAAACCAATTTCTGGTGCTAACGATATGTCTCTGCCAAGGCAATAGCTTGGGAGGACTTGGAAGCAAGAGCTTCATTTTGTGTATTTTGTTGTATTTATTTGTACAAGCCTAGGGCTTTAACTAAATTGCATTTAAATCTATTTTGTTATAACCAAGCATTGTCTTGGAAAATTGTAAGCCTTTAGGGCATTTCTTTTGCTTGAAGTTCATTCTATTGTGTAACATATGCTATAGATTCAGGGATAGGCATGTGAATGTATATCCGCATATATTACTCTTTTGTAAACTTAATTGGAACTTAACGGAATATGATTACCTTCTTATTGTTGTCATTTGTTAATATGGTAGTTGGGTATGGTGTTTATTTCGGGGCGTTACATACGAGTTACTCTCCTAAGATACCAACTAGTCCTATGACCCTCAAGGATCTCCAAGTGGAAAAAGCATTGATCAGGTCCCTTTCCAAAAGGATTTTGATGAATGCAATGGACGCTAGTCATGTCCTAGAAGCTTAACCCCATACCCACATAGCCACATAAACACACAAAGCATACAAAGCACATAAGCGCCCCATCCTAGCCTAGTAAACCTATTGTGACAAACGTCACTTCTCACAAGCCCAAGGTATTCAAACCTGGTTAGCTCTGATTCCAATTTGTAACGCCCGCCCCCCAAATTAATTAAATTAATACACTTCTCATAACCTCATAAATCCAAAATCTCTTCAAGCCAAATGTGGGAGCCGAATAATATAATTACGTAGGGAAGCCGATTTAGTTTAAAGAAAGAAATCAAGTTATGTACAATCCAGCTGTATCCTAGAGGGACAGAGGCCGAATAACCAGAACAACCATAGAATCAGCTATAAGCTGTGCTGGGTACAAATAGGTAGAACAGAATAGCCGAATAACCAATTATTCGGTGGTCGAAAGGTTGGTCCAACCATCAATATCAAGGATGACTATAAATAAGAGGAGCATCAGCTAAGAAAAGATATGTGAGAAAAAATAAGAAAACTTGAGACACAAGCAACCATGAGTATACACTAACTTATCCGTTGGAGTGCTAATTCCGGCACCCCCGACCGGAGTGTTCATTCCTTTTCAGGTAACTAGCTGAGGATCAAGAGTGCCCTACAGGATCCAGAGAGTATTTTGTGCGAATACTCAAGCACATCCATGGCAGGCATGACAGAAGATCCTCCGCTAGTCGCTGACGACCTTACGCCATGATATGATACCGCTCCAAGAAACATGCTTGGGCCAGAGAACATTGCCGCACGAAGGGCCTTGAACTTCGACTCAGTTGCCCAGACCTTACCCTCGGCATAAGCACATGAGACAATGCAAGCGATTATGGATCAGGCAAAGCAAAATGAACAAAGGTTAGAAAACATGATGGCTGAGAACGAGTGCCTTCGACAGGATTTGGCCCTGGAGGTGGTAAAATCCCAACAGGTCCCGTGCCAAGATCGAGGACGACCTTTGGGAAAGGATGGTCGATGACCTTGAGTTCGGAGACATGATAATGGCAGTGACTCTGACTCATCATCTGCAAAATCCAAAAAGAAAGGATGAGTCGAGGTCCCTAGTTCTTCCGAAGAAAGTCTGTGTACGTGGAATAAGCAAATAAGAAATGATTCAGATGAAAAGGATCAACACAACCCCTTTGTGCAACGGCTCGCTAGGGTAGTGCTACCCAAAAAGTTTAAAGCTCCATCATTCACCCTATACGATGGAAAATCGGACCCCATTGATCACATTCGTCATTATAAGCAAGCCATGACGCTTCATGTAGACGACGAGACACTCATGTGTCAAATATTTCCGAGCAGTTTGGGACCATTGACCGTCAGATGGTATTATAAATTGGAACCGACATCAATTAAAAGCTTCCACCAACTCCAAAAATCATTCAGGACAAGGTTCATCACCAATGAGGTCCAGCTGAAGTAAGCCAATTCTCTCTGGGCAATGCAAATTCAACTAGGAGAAACGCTTTGTGCATATTCGGCATACTATTGGGAATGCTTTAATCTAGTAGACGATGCCTGCAATGACTCTATGGCCATCACCACCTTTAAGATGGGATTGCATCCTGATAATGCCCTTTGTAGCTCCTTGACCAGACGGCCCTCCAAAACAGTCTGGTCGTTAATGAAGAAAGTCGAGGAATACTGCAAAGTGGAAGATGATGCCCTGCGGGTCAAAGCTAGACACAGGGCCAACAAGACAACCCCATCTAAAATCGTTCAGCCGATAAACTCTATACCATCACAGAGCCCTGAACCACGGAATAGGGCTAAATAAGAGAAAAGACGAGATTCGCGCCGATCAAGTGACCAATGTTCACATCAAGCTAATGAACAACTTCAAGTGGATAGCAAACGCATAAGATGTGCGGACAAGAAATATGCGGAGTTATCGAAGCTGATCAGTGCAGTTATGTCTAAAGTCCAACACCTTTCATTCTTTAAATGGCCACCCAAGATGGTGGGACCTCCCGACACGAGAAGACGGGATAGGCTGTGCGAATATCACAAAGACCACGGTCATGATACCAACAGCTGTTATGCGTTGAAGGACCACCTTGAGGAATTGGTACAAGATGGTCGGCTTATGCAACACGTCCGAAAGAGCAATTCAACAAAAATAGTAGCTTTACGGCAGGATTCACCTCCACTCGGCGTAATTCATATCATATACAGCTTGCCAACGGTATCCGCAATACATACAGTTCAAGCGCATCGTAACCCCCAAAAGCAGATCACACCAGCAAAATGGCCCCATGAAGCTGCGAGTATTACTTTTGATGATTTTGATTTGGTCAGCGTAACGCTCCCCTACACTGATCCCTTAGTCATCGAATTATGCATAAACCGATTCATCGTTGAACGTGTTCTCATTGACCAGGGAAGTACTTCGAAAGTAATATACTACGAGACCTTCATTAAACTCAGCTTCACTGAGTCAGACCTATCTCTAGCTGATTGTCCGTTATCAGCTTCAACGCTAATCTAGAATATCCTTTGGGCAAAATCACACTACTAGTTTGGGCGGGCTCCCGATCAGTGGATGTAGAATTTTTGGTTGTCAAGCTTCCTTCGTTGTATAATCTCATCATGGGATGAACTTGGTTGCATACCATGCAGGCCGTGCGAAGCACCTATCATCAACTACTTCGCTTTCTGACTGAACGCGACATAGAGCAAATATGAGGTTCCTAGAAATTGGCGCAGGCATGTTATCTTCTTACTGGAAAGACACCAAGAGAGCTGGAAGTGAATTCAATTGAGGTACCGGATCGAGAGAGCCTCGACGACGTTGGGCGGCTCCCAAGTGAAAAGGCAACTAGAGCTTTGGATCGGGTTGAAATTGACGGGAATCCAGAAAAGTTCTTCATGGTCGGCGCTTCCCTAAATAAAGTCGACAGACAAGAGCTAATATCTTTCTTACTCGACAACCTTGATGTATTTGCATGGTCACCATATGAGATGCAGGGGGTGGATCCATCTGTGTCCCAGCACCGCTTAAACATTGATCCCGAATGTAAGCCAGTTATTCAGAAAAGTCAGTGGTCAGCCGTGGAACACATTGCTGCTATGGTTGAAGAAGTTGATCAATTGCTTGATACCGGGGCAATCCGCGAAGTGACCTATCCTACATGGCTGTCGAATACTGTAGTTGTAAAAAAGACAAAATGGAACTTGGCATGTTTGTGTGGATTTCACGGACTTAAACAAATCTTGTCCCAAGGATTGTTTTTCTCTCCCCAGAATAGACCAACTCGTAGATGCAACGGCACATCATCAACGTATGAGCTTCCTGGATGCCAACAAAGGCTACCATCAAATTTCCATGCATTCGAAGGACCAATAAAAACTGCATTCCTCACCTTGAGAGGAACCTATTACTATAAGGTTATACCTTTTAGGCTGAAGAATGCAAGGTCAACCTACCAAAAACTAGTGACTGCCATGTTCAAGGAGTAACTCGGTCGTACCATGGAAGTATACATCAACGATATAGTGGTCAAATCCAAAGAAGAGCAAACTCATCTAGCCGATCTGGAAGAGATATTTGGCATTCTTCGCAAATACAAAATGAAGCTGAATGCTTCCAAATGTGCATTTGGCACCGGATCCGGCAAATTCCTTGGCTACATTATTAACCACCGCGGAATCGAAGCCAACCCGAGGCAAATCACAGCAATTCTAGAACCTGGCTTCCCTCGGTCGGTCAAAGAGGTTCAGAAGTTGATGGGAATGGTCGTTGCACTCAACAGGTTCATCAGTCGTTCCACAGATCGTTGCCGACAATTCTTTCATACCCTTCGTCAAGGTAAAGCTTTTGAATGGACCCCCGAGTGCAAAGCTGCTTTGGACGGTATGAAAACTTAGCTCTGATCAGTTCCACTCTTGACAACACCTTCGAAAGGTGATCTGCTCATTTTATATCTGGCAGTTTCCAACCGGGCAGTCAGCACTGCACTGTTAAAGGAAGAACTAGGGGAGCAATGGCCAGTTTATTATGTGAGCAAAGCAATGGTTGATGCCGAAACACGTTACCTTCCGTTGGAAAAACTCGTCCTTGCTCTCATGATGGTAGCAAGAAAGCTGATGCATTACATTTAGGGGCATACCATTGGGGTACTAACGGACTACCCCCTTTGGTCAATGCTCCGTAGCACGGAATCAGGGCGCATTTCAGAATGGGCTCTCAAACTCGGCCAATACGATATCCAATTTCTACCCAGAACCTCAATCAAGGGGCAAGTGCTCGCCGACTTTGTGGCCGAATTCATTAGGTGTCTCGCCGACTTTAAGTCTGATAAAATTCAACCTAAGCTGAACTGGAGAATTTATGTTAGGGACATTTGGTAGTTGTATTGTGATGGGTCATCTAACCAACGTGGCAATGGGGCCAGCGTAGTGATCATGGCTCTCGACAGGACAATAAATGAGCAGGCTGTTAAATTAGGCTTCAAAGCATCGAACAATGAGGTTGAATACAAAGCATTATTAACCGACTTACGGAATGCATTTCTCTTTGGTGCTCAGTGTCCACTTATCTTCTGCGACTCAAAACTAGTCATCAACCAATTGAAGGGGGAATGCGCGGCCAAAAATGACCGTATGGCAGCCTATATTAAAACGGCTAATTCTTTGCTGGAAATTCGACCATCATGAATTGAATCAAATAACCTGAGATTAGAACACACATGCAGAATCCCTGGCTCACCTAGCCTCCGCCATCCACTCAGAAATTAAACGGACAATTAAAGTAGGGTTCATCCTTGAGTCGAGCATTGCCCCTTCGGAGTCAATTCAGATCAATATCATAGAATCAGGTCCAAGTTGGATGGACCCTATCACTGCATTTCTATCTTCCAAACGGCTCCCGACAGACAAGAAAGAAGTGCACAAACTGTGAAGCAAAGCCCTGCGATATTACCTAGATCCGCAAGGAAAGCTCTACAAAGAATCCTTTTCTGGTCCATACCTAGAATGCGTTCATCCGGATAAAGTCAAGCAACTCTCGACTGAAATACATAAAGGTAGTTGTGGTGCCCATTTTGGCAGACGTTCTTTGGCCCATCGAGCTGTAACACAGGGGTGCTATTGGCCGACTATGAGAGCTAATGCTGAGTGTTACGTTAAGAAATGTGAATAGTGCCAAAAGTTTTCCCCTTTAACTCATTTGCCTGTTGAGGAGTTAAGCTCTATCACCAGTCCTTGGCCGTTCGCTCCATGGGGACTTGATATCGTCGAACCATTGCCACGAGCCCCAGGGAACAAGCGATTTTTGATTGTTGCAACAGATTATTTCACGAAATGGGTTGAAGCGGAGGCACTAACACACATTCGAGATACTGATGTTCAGTGTTTGGTATGGAAAAATATCATAACACGATTTGGCATTCCAAGAGCACTAATTTCTGACAATGGCATCCAGTTTGATTGTGGCGTCCATCAAGAATTTTGCAGCACGTATGGTATTCAGCCCTATTTCTCCACCCTAGCTTATCCATAGAGCAATGGTCAAGCTGAAGCCTCCAACAAAGCCATCTTGGACAGCATCAAGGAACAGTTGGAGAAAGCCAAAGGTAGGTGGGTCGAAGAGCTCCCCAGTGTGTTGTGGGCTCATTGTACTACACCAAGGCGGTCCACTGGGGAAATGTCGTTCGCCCTATGCTTTGGAACCTAGGCAATTATCCCCCTGCAGATTTGCTTACCCACTCTGAAAACGAAGGTCTTCGACTTGGGCTGTAATGACATGATGTTAGCATTGGATCTGACTCTGATCGAGGAACGTCGAGACCGTGCCCTCGCATCTATAGCGTGATATCAGCAGCAGCTCACTAAATCATATAATCAACGCGTGCAGCTGCGATGTTATATACCCGAAGAATTGGTCCTCAAGAAAGTTCTTCCCGCTACTCAGAACCCCGCTGATGGAAAACTAGGCCCCAATTGGGACGGCCTCTATTAGGTTGAATCAATCGCTGGCACAGGGGCATACCGGCTCAAAGACATGTCTGGGAGAAGTCTACCACGACCTTGGAATTCCATGCATTTGCGTAAATTTTATCATTAACTCGACTTGTGGGGCATGATAACATGTTTTGAATGTTCGCCATGTACAACTTTCACTTTTACAATGCAAGGCTTCTTATTTCCTCGCTATGTGAAATTTAGTTCGGTAAATCAAAAGCCTCTGGATTCGGAGCACCCTTCGTGAATACCACGATTGGCCAAAATAAAAGCCTCCGAATTCGGAGCCCCATCCATGAATGACACGTTTGGGCTGAATAAGCCTCCGGATTCGGAGCGCCCTTCGTGGATAACACGATTGGCCAAAAGAAAAGCCTCTGAATTCGGAGCCCTATCCGTGAATGACACATTTGGGCCAAATAAGCCTCCAAATTCGGAGCCCCATCCATGAATGAGACATTTGGGCTGAATAAGCTTCCGGATTCGGAGCGCCCTTCGTGGATACCACGATTGGCCAAAATAAAAGCCTCCGAATTCGGAGCCTCATCCGTGAATGACACATTTGAGCCGAATAAGCCTCTGAATTCGAAGCGCCCTTCGTGGATACCACGATTGGCCAAGATAAAAGGCTCCAAATTCGGAGCCCAGCCGAATAAACATCCAGAATCAAAGCACTTCATTGACATCGTAGTTGGTCGCCGCAAACGTGATTAATAGTAATCGATGGTCGTGACTTAATTTACAAACAACAATTGAAACAATAGACATTTAAAATAAGATGTTTCATTCAATAGATCGTAAATACATAATTCGCACCAAATTTGTAATAGGTCATGCATATCTTTGCTCTGTTTCATTCAATACATGCATAAAAAAAAATAAAAAAAAATCTATTATTTGGCAATCGCTTTCGCTGCCGCTTTTCACCTTCAAAAGTCGCGAAGGGTAAATTATAACTCTGATATGGAGGCGATGCCGAATCAATGCCCGTTGCCTGTAGAGCCTTGGTCCACCCGTGCTTGAATCCACAATTTTCACATCGACAGACCTCTTTGGCTAGCTTTTCCCTCGTCTTCTCCATACCAGTCTTCCGACTGTCAAAAAATCCTTCTTCATAGGCCTTCGTCCTTATCGCTTCTTTAGCGAACATGCTCACTGTATCTTGGTCGGGAATGGCCTAGTTTAGCAGCTGTTGGGTCACCCTTTCCTCTACAATCAGGTTACCTTGACCTGCCGAATGTTGCCCGGCAGTTTTTGCCTGTTTTAGTTCTCGCTTTGCTCTCTCTACGCGCACCTCTAAGTTCCGAATGTGCTCGTCTTTCTACTTAATCTCCCGCTGTGCAGCACGGAGACGCATGCCGATTTCATATGACGTATAAAACCCTTTCACCACTCCATGGACGTCCTCCCAAAAAACTTCAAAATCTGGTCACCCAACCATCGACTGCTGGACTTCCGGCGGAAAAATCTGTCGGGCGAATTCAACTGCCACGTTTGGATCTCGGATGATTGAATCCGCCTTTGTCATCGGTTTGTTCTCCACCAAAACTGAAAAGCTCAATGGGCACGGTGCCCCACTGGTCTCACTTCGCAAGCGAGGGGAGTTCACCCACTGTTGCCTTTCCTTCCTAGGTGACCTGCTTCAACGACGCGGAGAATGGCGCCTTTTGCGCTCCCCCGACTTCCTACTTCCCATTCGCAACGGTTCACCACCTCGATTCATCACTGAATCCAGCTCAGCTAGTGTCTTACCCTCTCCTCTATTGTTGAAGAATAGTCTTCTAGACATCTAGTTCAAACCTACTACTCTTCTCCCTCCTACGATCTGCCTAATTTAGACACAAATATGGACCATAAATGAACGTAGCCCTCACCCTTCTTATTCATTGCAGGTGTAGCGTTCCCAAAGCGTTCCCTTTAATGCTCTACATTGTGACCTGCCATTGTTCGGTGACCTTATTCATCAATTTGCTGGAGCAAGGGCAGATTCATTAATCTATTCGGCATAAGTATTAGAGTGTGCTGAAATGTTATTCTACCCCAGTCAATCCCTGAGCTGCCGTTATTCGGCGGTCCTGTTCATCAATTTGCTGTGGCAAGGGCAGATTCATTAATTTATTCGGTGTAAGTATCAGAGTGCGTTGAAATGTTATTCTGCCCCAGCCAATCCTTGAGCTGCCGTTATTCAGTGGTCCTGTTCATCAATTTGTTAGGGCAAGGGTAGATTCATTAATCCATTTAGCATAACTATCAGGGCTATGCGCCGAAGTGTTCCTGTGCCCTAGCCAATCCGTGAATTGCCGTTCGGCGATCCTGTTCATCAATTTGCTGGGGCAAGGGCATATTCATTAATCTATTTGTCTAAATCACAGTACTATGCAGTTATTTTAGCGTTGGATTAATTCAATAGTTTGTTCAATTCATCTTTTTACATCTTACTTAGCGTTTAATAAGCACATGCATTAGGTAGAAAGGGAAAGGCAATTTTCATTCATAAACTGAGTACAAACAGAAGTCACTTTATAAATGAAAACTACCCTACAATAGCTTCTCACAAAAATAAGTAGTAAAAAATTTAACAAATCTAACAAAACCTACATACACACGATACCAAAACAAAATGAAATATACTTTGACCCTAGGTCAGTCTTCAGGGTCAGACTCTAGCTGCTCAACGTCTACATGCTCGTACGGAATCGGTTGCTCTGACACCATATTAACAGCAGCTAAGGCTTTGAGCCAGCCATGTTTGAACCCCTTATTCTCGAACTTAGGCACTTCCTCGACATAGTTCTCCAAGGCTGCATCCTTGCCAGTTGGAATGACTTAGAAATCTTAGATTCGGCACTCGCCATCGCCCTCTTCGACTCCTCCAAATTGGCCTCTAGCTTGGCAATCGTCTCGTTGGCCAATTTGAGCACTTTTTCGCTAGCGTTCGCCCTTTCCTGGGTGGCCAATCTCTGTTGGTCAGCGGTCTTGGCCTTATCTACTTCAGCATCAGCCCTCGCTCTTTCTGCCACAGCTTTCATGGCCTCAGACTCAGCTCTGAGAGAGGCCTCTGTTGCCTTGCCCTTTTCATTTTCCACCTCAGCTGTGAGAAAGCCGATCTGTTTGATAGCGTCATGTTGGCGACACCCAATCTCAGTTATCATTCCTGCCGCCTACAAAACAAGGAATCAGTAAGTTAGCTGATATAAAGAACTTTTCTTTTGTTTTGCCTTGCAAAATTATAAACAAGGATCATGTACCAATATCGTCGATTGAGCGGCTAATGCGATGGACAGCAGATTGGGCTCTGCCCTAAAGGTTGCTCTGTCAACTGGCAGAGAAATAGAGAAGGCCAAGCTCAAGGCCACAATAGCGTCTTTTACTGCCGATACATCAGAAGCAAGCGGCACATTTTTTATCCTTGGTTGTATTGTAAACGGCACAACCAAGTTTGATTCTTCCACGCATGGCTGTTTATCCACTAGTTTTTCCGAATAATCAGCTTCGTGTTCGGCCGGACGTTTTTCCCCTCTGTGCTCCCTTACTTGACCCTCTTGTTGATCGATAACAGGTTTCATTTCGGCCACATCAATCTAAACCGTCTCCTCAACAGAAGTAGGTGGAGGAGATTCTACTCTAGCGTCGGGTGGAGGAGGTGGAGGATCAGTTCGCTCGGCTTCGGCTCTCCTACGGACAAACATCCTCTCAGTATTTTTCTGCCTGGCCATTTGACTAAGCGATTCTCCAGCCATGTTGTTAGGCTATGAGCTGGGTAGGTCCCCTAAGTCGGTGAAAATATCTTCGAAGGACATGTTTGCCCGGCCAGAAGTGGATAGAGGATTGAGGCCGGCTTCTTGAAAAGCCAAATTTAGTGCCGCGTCAACCTCCTCCTCTAGTCCGTCGCATCTGTCCAATGAGGATTGATTCGGCTGCTTGGCGACTCCTTCGGCGGCTTGTTCGTCCACTAGCTCTGAATCTGAAGCTTCAAGACCAACCTGCTTAAGGTTCTTGAAGCTCAAAAAAATAAGCGCCGTAAGGTGCTTTTTACCGCTCGAAATCGGAATATTGTCTGCGGCCAAAAAAGTAGCGTAAGTCGGCTCATATCTCAGAAGAATGTGGGCCGCCCTCCCTTGCTTCTGGAGATTTGGACGGCCAAAGAACTGGAGTGCGGTTCTAATCTGCGCAAGTATAGCGTCGTCAGCCGAGACGAGAACTTTTTTCGAATCGTTTCCTGCACAAATAAAACAGTAAATACATAGAATTTGAACCAGGTAAATAGTTAATAAAAATTCGTGGGAGGTTAAACGGCCACCTGGTTTGCCTCTTCGCTGAGCCTTTGGATTCAGCGATCTTTGCCTCACGAATTCGATTCTTTGCGGACAACGACCATGATGTCATCAACAAGCTTGCCAGAGCTGGCAAGTATAGTCACCAAATGATGGTCGGTGTCCTTAGCCCTGAGGAAGTAGCGCCCCTACCGACCAGAAGATTTGGCCAAAGCATAACAATGTCGAATAGCAGGGATTCCAAGGTTAAGCCTAAGGCGTCGGTTTAGTTCTATAATTCCCATTATTATTCGGTGTTTGGCTGAGAAGGGATTAAACCCCAATAGCGAAGGACAACCCTAAAAAATGAATAAAGGGAAAAACGGACTCCATCCTCAGTGATTGACAGGAGAGGGAAGACGATTATATTCTCATCAGTCCTCTCCGTGTCAACTACATTTTCTGCCAAGAGTGATAGATGGACGTCGGCGGGGATGGAAAAATGGCAACAGAAACCAAAGACTCGATCCACAGAAAGAAGAGCTCTCAAATGTTTCGCCATCATAGCCAATAATTGGACACTCTAAACAGAAAACAAACAAGGAAATAGGAGTCGAAATGGGAGAGAGAAAAACTTACAAGAAATGAGGAGGACAATGAAGAACAGAAAGAAGTTGCAGAGGACGTTAAGCGAGGGAGGTGAACTGACAGGCAACGAGAAACCTTGTGTATTCAAAATGCATACAAACGAAGAGACAGCACGGTTTCAAATCATATTAAATGAATGAAACGTACGAAGGGGTGGGAGATTATAATCATTACTAAAAAGAGTAGGCATTCTGACGCTTGCATTGGAATAAGGGAAGCCGCCGTATTTTTTGACCCCCCAAGTCCAAGACCAAGCATGCTGAATAACTGACATTAATAGGATGTTTGGGGGGCAATTGTAGGAGCCGAATAATATAATTACGTAGGGAACCCTATTTAGTTTAAAGAAAGAAATCAAGTTATGTACTATACGGCTCTATCCTGGAGGGACAAAGGCCAAATAACCAGAACAGCCATAGAATCAGCTGTTGTTGTTGTCTAGATCTGATTTGTTTTCTTTGTTGTTGTTGAATAGATAGAACAAACATACAAGATCTATGTGTGAATTTCAACAGATCTGTATTGAAATCCAAAGTTAAATTTGAACAGATGTGTTGAATTTGAACAAATGATAGAAATGGAGAGAGAGAGAGAGAGAGAGAGAGAGTTTGTCTATCTGTATATTTATTTATTTTTAAGATTTGAGCTCAAATCTAGTAAAGGCTTAGATTAAATAGGCAGTGGCTTGGTGTATTTCAATAACAAATAATTGAATAGATAAAAAAATGAACAAATAAAACTTAAGGAAACAAATTGAATAGATAATAAAAATTAGATAAATAGATTTAAATAGATGAACAAATAATAAAACTTGAACACATATTTGAACAGATAAGGGAAAAAAATTGAACAAACAATAAAAAAATTAAATAAAAAAAATGTGAACAGATAGTCAAAAAAATTAAACAAATAAAAAAATATTTGAACATATAGTCAAAAAATTAAACAGATAGATTAAGAGGTAAAATTAGAAATGAAATGTCCTTCAAATAATGGAAGGACTTCTCACCAAATTATTTCACAAAGGGCAGATCTCTCTCTTGCAAAAAATATCCACAGGACCTAATGCTTTATACCCTTCTTAGATTGGACATTTCAACAATTTTCTCTTTTAATTATAAGTATATGATATATACATTTATATTAACTGATATATAACATATTTATGTATGGGAAATTTTATGAGATGAATCATAATTAATAATTTGATTTACAATTTTATTTTTAAATTGTACTGAATCGTATCGCACACATCCCTACAACCTAGTATATGGCAAACTGTAGTCTTTTTGACTCTTAACCCCTGAGGTGGGTTAGGTTTCATGGTGAAAGGGACATGTGGGGGTGTTTTTATTTAGGAGATGAGTAAGATAAACAAGATACAACATATAGCTTGGTTTAAACATGGTACAACTTTTGTACGATCCTAGTCCAAGTTGAAAGGGTGGTCATCGTCGCTGAATTGTTTTGGGTATAGTTTATTTTTTTTCTTTTGTTTATTATAAAAGAACGTATAAAAAAAATAGAAATATGTCAATAAACCAACAAGCACTTTATTTGGAGCGTCCCCAAAAAAGGCCATAGGTCTAGTGAAGAAGTTATTCTATGCTCTTGGTGGTGCTCATGGATTTAGAATGAGTGTTGTGTTCACGTTCAACAATCATGGTGTAGGTGTTTAAAGTTCATTCTGAGTTCTATTTAGATAATTTGAATCGTTCAATTTTTTAAGTATATTGTGAAGAACATATCTATAAAAAATATATTGATCGAACATTGTTATTCAATTAATCGTATTTGTCTTCAAAAAATAGATGAAAAATGTGTTTTTAAAATAAACAATTTACTTGTTGTCAAATATGAGTATTGTGTAGAATTTTTAAAAATTCTTTTAGAGTCTCTAGCATTACTTATTAGGGAATTGTTTTTGGGTAAATTATATTATTAGTCACTATAATTTAAACGAAGTGTCAATTTAGTCCTGTAGTTTCAATTTTCATTCGATTTTGTTGTAATGTAATTCTTATGTCATTTACTCTTAGAATTTGAAAGGAAAAAAAAATACCATGGGTAAAACTAGAGGAACAAAAATAGAATTCAAAACAAATTATAGGGAGCACCAATGTAATGAATAAATTATATCAGTAGTCCTTGTAGTATTTTTTTAAAAAATTTCACTTTAGTTATGGATGGACCACATCGCAACAAAATATAGAGTTCAAATTGAAACAATGAGCGTCAAAGTGAAATTCTGCTTAAATTAGATGGATCAATGATTTAATTTATTCAAAAAATTTCAATACTAACGATACCATGCCGCCACTAACACCTGATATCCTAATTCAATGACAAGTTAATCAAGTATGATCAACTCTACCATGTAGACATGGTAGTTACATATCATTTTAGATTAGATAATTACATTTCAATTGTGGACTTTATTAATGATTATGATAGAAAAATATTTGGAAGTTCTAATTGGATTCCCTTAATTCATCTCTAATAACATATACGGACCATGAAAAGAGAGACTCACACTCTTCATCCTTCTTCCTTCATCATTCCTCTTTGTATCTCTCTCTATTCTCTCTATTCCATCTCTTAAAAATAAAAATAAGAGTGATATATTAAAGATGTAACACCAGTCCTTAAAATATGCCAACAAAATCGGAACCACACATAGTGTCATCAAGCATCCCATGTTCATAGTTATTGTCCACTTCAGCAAAATATTTGATTTTATGTTTAGCAAAAATGCTTCTCTCCAGTTGGGTTTCTTAAGTGGAGATGCTATGAGGCTTCCGTGGGCCTACTATGGAGTTCACAGCTATAATACAAACTGTTTAATATATAAAACTTGTCAAGTACTTCATCCATATAAAAACTCACGTTGATTAGACATCAATAACCACTTGATCAAATCACATTTGTATCAACAATTTATTTTTAAAATCATACTTAATGTTGAACAAAATTTGATTTGATCATGTAGCTATCGATATCCGACTAATGTAAAGTTTTACAGGAATGAAGTATTCGACGAGCCCTACATATTGATGATTCGAATCATCAATCTAGGTTTCATGGTGGACCCACGAAATCCCAACAACACGCTCCATTCTAATTTTGGATTGGAGAGAAACCTTTTACCCTTTTTTTTAAGGGTTAAATGCATTTAATTCCCTTGTGGTTTGAGGTTAGAACACTTTACCCCTCTTATTATTCAACTACTCAAGGAGCACATAACTAAGCTAAATATCATGCAAAACATTACAGAAACCCCATCCTTGAAGGACAAGAAGAAGGAGAGAAGATCAACACCCAAATTGATGAAGATGAATGTAATATCTTGTTTCTGCAAGTCCGCTCGATCGGTGGAGTTATAGCTAGTGCAATGAATTGAGGTTTCCAATATTTCTTTTACAATCTGAATGTTGAGTAAGACCGCTCTCGAGCGGATATGCATGGCCACTAGTACTTTCATTTCAGACCTAAAAATTTTTATGGAAACTCGCATTCACCGCTCGAGCGGTCTGTTCGGAACATCTAACTTAAAAGGTCGATTCTTACCCTTTTCTGTCTAGCTTTTTCATATCCTCTATCTCTCAAACACCCATTCCGAAAACCCTAGCCCTAAAACACTTGATTTTCTCTGATTTTACCAAGGATCTCCTTGAAACCCTCCATTAGAAGTGGAGAGCTAGTGAAGATCAAGTTTGTATCGATTGGATCAACTTTTTTTCAAGTTTCTTGTTGGGGCTTCAACTCTTAGATCTCATTTTCAAGGTAGGGATACTTTTAACTTGATCTTTCTATGATTTGAGATGTATATGTGATATTTTCCAGGAATAGTGATGTGTGAGATGATTTTGTGATATAAAGTGGGCTTGATAAACAAAAAAGGGGATTTATACCTAATGTTTTGGGAAAGATTATGAATGTTCTTGCGGATTATTGTTGTTGATGATGAAAATTCACTCTTTGAGTAAAAAAGAGGGAAAAACCCAATTTTCTCAAAAACCCTAGTTTTTAAACTGGATTTAGTAATGAGGTTTGACTCAATTGACACTCAAATCTTGAAATTGGGTGAGTGTTTATGGCAATGGTGTTGCGACATGAGATTTTTTAACTTTCTTGGATATATGTGTTGAGTTAGATGAATTTTGAGAATGTGGAAACTGTGAGGTTAGAGAAATTCTATTTTTATTGATATTATTAAACATTGTTGTGAATTGAACAAACATTAGGAAAATTAGATTTGAAAACTCATACATCATGTGCATTATAATTTTCTCTTGTGATCTGACAAACTCGTGGATGTTTGGAAAATTGCGGAAGAGGGTAACTAGTGTATTAAGTCCAGGTAGTTGAGTCATGTTTTGATAATGGGATGCGAGTTGTATTTGATAGCTACGCAGGGAGTCAAGGTGTCCAATTGTCTTGTCTTGAGCTTATCGCTGGACAAATGTGGAAAGTGGTTTTTGGTCGTCCACGAGACTGTCGTTTTTAGAGTTGGAAAATGGGGAAAAACATGGTTTTGGGTGTCCATGAACCCACCATTTCCGGAGTCGACAAATGTGAAAGGAAAAGGTTTTGGGTGCCCATCGCCCTTCTGTTTTTAGAGTTGGCAAATGGGAGAATATTTTTGTATATAAATCAATATATGTATGTATGGTTTGCGGCTCTTGCTTGGGATGTCATAGCGTATTTGCCATCACATGGTTGTAGATGAGACTTTGAATGAAAATCATGCATGGAATATTTTGGTTTTAAAAGAGAAATATGGATTTATCCTAACAAGTGCATGGCATGATCATATGCATCTCGATTAGTTATATGTATTTTTAATGGTATTTCCTACTGGGGAATAGCTCACCCAAAAAATAACAACTTTTCAGGAATGATGGTGTGACTTTACCCAAGTGACTTGGCCGTGCATATGTTTTGAAAGGAGCACGAAGGCTCAAAGAATGTTATTTGCTGAAGCTCTAGAGTTGTTTTGTGATTTGGGACTGATTGTCCTTTTTTGTGTAATTAGGGACTATCCTTGAGAATGTGTATGCCATTAGGGCATTTTGTTTTTATATTTCTCTTGCTGGAACGCCCCGAAAATAATCCATCAAAAAGAAATGCAACAACCAACATCCACTAAATAATAATGGCAAGTCTCCAACCTTCACACTATTAATCAACAAGATTTATATAGAAGTTCCACATGTGAAATATACATTCAACGGTATGAAAACACATGAATCTATAGCATGTAGAGCATTACTCTCCAAAAAAATATATAAATGCCCTAAAGGGGTTACATATTCCAAGGCTTGAGCCTGGTTACACAAAAATGGTTTCACGAACCCATACATTTAAGCCCTTGGCTAGCAAATAAATTCACAACAAAAATAGAGTTGTCTACTCTTCACAAAATATATCCATACCCTCAATTTGGTGGGATCACATCTTTTCCTGCACCAAATTCCATAGGGGTGAGCATAAAGCTTAGTAGAGAATCCTTACAAAGTATATACAGTTATGCAAAATTTCCAGTATTAAATGTAGATGCCATGCAATGCTATTTTAAAGAGAATTTTCATTACATGCTCTTCTTGAAAATCACCATGTTCCAAAAATAGTTTGAAAACTCGATAATTCCGAAACTTCCAATTTTAATCAATAGGGGCGGTAAATACGACTCAGGTAATCCTAGGTTGGTATCTCCAAGTAGGCTCAACTAGCACTACCAAAAACCCCACTTTACCAGTTGCTAACCGGAAGGGAAGTGGTTCCTCCTCCGCGCGTGTTTTCGATCTTTCACCCCAGACACTCAGGCCAACTTATCGATTTCATCTACACCTTCTATCCGGACTTATCAACATATTTACCCCATAGCATTTCGATAGATCTCATTCAAATATTCTTTTCTTAATGCGAACGTTTCCAAACTCAATTCAAGATGCATAACAATAATAATAAATTGAATGAGAATGTAATGCAATAATTAATGCCTTATAACATTTCTCCATTTTTCCTCCCTTTAATGTTATTTCATAAAATAACCATGTACACAACCAAAGCTATCTACACATAGCAATATTTTCTCCTCATGCACCATTCTTAACAATTTAGTCTCTTCAAGACTATAGGTAATGTTTTGAACATCAATTTTCCAAGATTTTACAATTCTCATAATCCATGGTACACAACAATTTGTCATCTCACAACTATACATGTTCATGTATTTAACAATAATTTTAAAATAAATTCTCAATTCTCATCTATCAAGAAGATTGCCATTTTGCAAACCATATTATGAAATCTACACTCATTCATTCTCTTAACACACACACACACACACACACACACACACACACACACACACACACAAATAAAAAAAAATTAAATAAATAAAAAAAAAAGAAAAAAAAAGAAGAAGAAGAATTCCATAGGCTTTTTCCATATTTTCCAAACCCCCTAATTTCTAGGGTTCTTCATCAAAACCAAAACATCTCCCCATTTCCTTGATGAAATCCCACCAAAATCATCTTTCTTAAATTAATGAAAGTGAAACCCTCAACGATTACCAAAAAGGTTGAGATTTAAACCCACTTTTGAAAATCTCTACATTTTAGACCACAAAATCAAAAGCAATGTAATAACTTCAAGAAAACCCTTAAAACACATCATCGTTGCAAAACATATATATATGACTCAAAGGAATCCCTACCTCAAGGTTTGATGAAGAAAAGAGATGAAACCCTAGAGCCAAAGATGAGGGACTTTCGAGTTCCACCACACAATGTGAAGTTCTAGCTTTAATCTCTAAGATTTGTGAGAGATGATGAATCTAAACCCAATGGATTGCAAGAAATCAAAGATTTTTAGTGTTTGATGAGGGTTTTTAGAGAGAAGGAGGAGCAAAAGTGTTTTTAGAGAGAGAGAGGGATGTAAAAAAAATGAGACACATTCTGCCCCAAAAGAAAGAAAAAATAGAGTTCTCGGACTACCCAGAATCCTACACGTGCGGCGCCCTCTCCTGCATGTGCGAAGCACCTCCTTCGCACATATGGCCTTCACCTTCACACATGTGGCAGTCCCTTCCCGCACTTCACTCCGCACTTGCCTATTAGGCAGCGTACAACCCTCCAAGGTTCACCCTTCCCCACACATGCGGCCTCATCCCCTGCACGTGTGGCCCCATCCCGCATGTGCGGCCCTAGGCCCCGCACATGCAGCCCTGGGCCCCGCATATACAGCCCTGGCCTAGTAGCTCAGAATTTTGTCAACTCTATTCTAGGCACTTCAGACCTGACCTCACACTCTCCAGAACAAGTGAAATTCGACACCGAATAAACGAGAACAAGAATTTGTTTGAGAACAAAACTTCCGGACACTTCAAACCCAATGAAAACAAAAGGAGAATGGAGCGAATAACACACCCGGTCGTCACACTTGCTCCTTGAACTGTTATTATTATTTTGTGTATGTAAATGGAACAATGATATATTCACTTGAAATAGTTCAATGAGAAAGAGATTGTTTTGAGTAAAGGACTTTATTCCTTGATGGCATTCATTGTACAAATTAGAAAATATTTCTTGTTTTAAATTATAGAATGGTGGATGAATTTAGGGGTGTTACATAAAACTCAAACTTTCTCAAATTAAAAAGCTCATCTCCTTGAGCTCTACCATTAATTCCGAAGTACTACTATAATGGTTCCAATTTAGACCTAACTCATTTCATACTCTTAGATCTAGGATTCCGTGTCTTTAATTGTTGTTCATGCCTTTTTCAAATTGTTAGTAGTTAGGTTGAATGTTGGTTGTGTTTGAAACAAGTTAAGGGTTAGTTTTTCAAAAGAGTTGTTGTTCAGTTTTTTTCTTATTTGCTCGAGCAGCGTTTTGGTCGCTTGAGTAGTCCTTAAGAACTCCTAGTACTTTTGCAGGTCTACAAAACTTCTAGGAGTCGGGTATCTTCGCTCGAACGGTCTTTTCTATGCTCGAGCAGTCTTTTTGCGGGTCTACAAAACTTCTAGAAGAGGGTCATTATATGCTTGAGAAGTGTTCTTGGTTGCTCAAGCGGTGTCACTTCTTATGTCTGATACTCGAGCGGTGTCGAATGGTCTGTGCGTATATCAGTTTGTAAAAAGGAGATTTTTGGCCACTTTTTCAATTCTATCTCTCTAAAACACCTCTAACCCTAATTTCTTCACTCTCTCTCTCTCTCTCTCTCTTTCTCTAGTTCTTGCTTTAAAATCTCAAATACACCTTTACCCATTGATTTATCCGCCATAGCTCTTTGGAGAGAAAGGTAGTGCTCGTCAAAAGCTTCATTCTAATAAGAGAGGATCTTGTTTTTATCTTTGTCAAAATTTTACCCTTCCTCTCTTCCTCTTCTACTCTTGAGGTAGGGATTTCCTCAACCCTTGGAATGATTCTTAGCCTAGTTATTTGCTTTTTGAAAAGGTTTAGTGATTTGGTGATTTTGGGTTAAACCTAGGGTTTGATTTTGAAATGTAAAAGACGGGTTTTTCAAAAAGATTCTTGAGAAAGGTTATGGAAGTGTATAAAATGTTGGGTTATGTTGAATTGTTGGAATTTTCTTAAATGTGATTTTGAAAGTAAACAAGGTTTTGTTTGAAAATCATTGATATTTCATTTATGGAAGAAAAAAGGGAAAAAATGTTGGGTTTGAAAAGAAAAGAGGAATGTATCTGTTGATGATGAGAGTGGAGTTGGATATGTAGTATTACTCCCATTTTGAAAATGATGAGATTACAACTTTTGTTGAAAAATTATCTATTCAATAGAAATATCTGTTTTGGGTTATCAGTGGAGGATAACTTTGATTGTTATAGAAATTGTATGTGGATTAGGTGAATTGAAACTATTTACTCATACATATTGCATCAAACATTGTTTCATACTTAAACATTGAAAATGTATTGTTTTGAGAAAAAAAAAAGGTGTATACCTTGGTGAATCTGGTTAGGGGGTGTGGTTGTGGTTATTATGTTGGCGTGTGTCCTTGGTGAAAGTCTAGAAATTTGCGAGGTTAGGTGCCGATCCTTCCGATTAGTACTGGTAAAATGACTTTGGTAGTGTTTGTATAGCCTATTGGCAAACACGTACGTAAAGATTCTCAGTGTTTTGTATCCACTGCTTTGTTTTCTGATATAAAAGGATTTTTATTTTTATTTTTATGAATTGATATATTTTTCCGGCATTGCATTGTTTCGAGATGGAAATGTAAAACGTTTGACAAATGGCATGAATATGCATTCACCTTATGACTTCGTTAAGTTTTATACATTGTGTTAAAGTATCTCTATTCAGTTTTACCTCACCCTATACGGAAAACAACTTTCAGGTGTTGATGATATGCCTCCACCAAGGACATAGCTTGGGAGGACTTGGAGCCAAGAGCTCCTTTTGTTTGTTTTGATGTAATTATTTTGGTAGAATGTGATTTTTTGGGATTGTAGAATGTGATTTTTTCCACAATGGTTTATCTTGCTAGATGACATTAGAAATAGATCTGGTGTGCTATATGATAACATGTTTACGTGATTAAATGGGTATGAGATTTAATATCTAAGATATTGATTGGGACTATGAGTTTCTAGAAATTCTGCTAGAAGAGCACTTGATCACTACTATTTCTAATTAAAACTTTGGTAATGTCGCATGACAATCATTATCTAGAAAGGAAATTTTGTTCGTGCTTATTTGATTTGATGTTTATGTGGAGTGAGTTACTTGTTGTCTACCTTATTAGGACATGAGTGAATTAGCTTTAGCACATTTGTAAATGTGCTAATATATTGTGTTACCTTTATTAGGATGTCATGATGTAGACGTGGTAGTGATAGGCGTGGCAGGCCTAGGCGGTAGGAGGTGCTGATATCAGATGAAATTTTGGCACAAGAGAAGGGAGTTGGTCAGGCCAATGTGGTCGAGCCAATAGGTCAGCAAGCCATAGGTGCTTTAGCCACAAAATGGATGGAGCTTTGTGGGAATCCATAGACATTCTTAGGGTTAAGAGTCAAGTTTAGGCCCATGTTGCTGAAACAGGGCCATCTTTTCCAAAGAGGGAGTTTTTTCAGTCGAATCTAGATGAGTTTTTAGGGGATCCAAAAGAGTCACTGAAAGTCGATGAGTGGCTTGAACTGATGGTGAAGACGTTCGAGATGCTTGGCATCGAGGATGACAGCTTGGGGATGACCTTGGGGTCTTTCTGGTTGAAGGGAGATGCGGGTCGGTGGTAGAAGTATATGTGAGGGCATATTAGGGTGACTTAGGAGGCCTTTGTCAACACCTTCCAGGACAAGTTTTTGCCACCTATTGCTAGAGAGAAGTTGAGAGACCAGTTTTTGAAACTCAAACAGCTAAACTCACCGATAGCTGAGTTTGAGGCTATTTTTACTAGCCTATTGAGATTTGCATCAAAACTTGTGGCGACAGAGGAATGCAATTGCATTGAGTTCGAGAAGAGGTTAAGGATTGGTTCATTTTCAAGGTGGTAGGGTCTATGATTATGGATTACGGTCGCCTTGTGGAGGTGGCGGCTCACTCAGAGACCATGATCCTAGTGGAGGAGGAGCATATAAGGGTCTCTAGGCAGAGGTCCCATGATGTTCAGTGGGACACAAGGGACAACAAACGGCAAAGGAATTCCACCCCACAATAGTCTCAGGCTTCTCAGTTTAGATCTATTTTTGTCGTACCGAGTTCGGGTTCAAAGAGTGGTAATTAGGGTGGTTCACTTGCTTTAAGTGTGGTCAGTTGGGCCACGAATCTTCAGTTTGCCCATAGAGAAGAAAAGGGCAACAGTCTGCACCATCTTCGGCCTATTCTCAAAGCCAGAGTCAAAGGAGAGAGCAATTGCCTACCTGTTATTAGTGTGGCAGTCAGGGAATTTGAGGAGGTTTTGCCCTCAAGCTTGTGGCACATCTGATGTGTCTAGTTTGAGACAAACACAGAGCCATTGGCCTACCCATTCAGCACAATCCTTGAGGGCCAATTAAGGAGCCTCTTCGGCTCAATTTGTGTACCAGACCTATGCTCCGAGGGGTGAGCAGGTAGAGTAGAAACCTTCAGGACGTGTGTATGTTATTACTATGATAGATCAGTTGCCAGTACCTTCTGTTGTGAGAGGTAACTTTTGTTGTTCAACTCAATTGCCAATGTATTAATTGATACTGGTGTATCTCATTCCTTCATTTCATCTACATTCGCATTGGTAATGGGGTTAGAAATGGCTCGGTTAGCGTCTTCACTCAAGGTAGAGTCACCCATTAAGGGTAAGGTTAATTTGGATCGGGGATATCGCGGTTGTGAGATAGAGGTTGCCGGTCGCTGACTCATTTTGTTAGATATGTCAGGTTTCGACGTCATCTTGGGCATAGATTGGTTGTCTTCATACCGGGCAATCATAGATTACTACTGTATGAGAGTTACAGTGTGCACTTTGAGTGGTGATTGTTTTTATTTTTTGGGAGACCGAGCTAATAGATTTTTGTCACCATTGTACAACTCATGTGGTCGGGGTGAGTTTCCTCCTTGCAACCTTTCTTGGGTAATGAAAATGACGTGGTTGGAAGTGAATTGCCGAGGGTAGTTTGTGAATACCTGGATGTCTTTCCGGAAGACGTTAGTAGTTTGCCACCCCATCGGGAGATTGAATTCTCCATTGACTTAGTGCCCGATACGACACTGATTTCTATGGCACCGTATGGATTTGCACTAGCCGAGTTGCACTAGTTGAAGATTTAACTCCAAAAACTGTTAGATAAGGGCTTTATCCGCTCTAGTTTTTCACCTTGGAGAGCACCGACTCTCTTTGCTAAGAAGAAAGATGGTACATAGCAACTCTGAATCGATTAACGGAAGTTGAACAGAGTTACTCTTAAGAACAAGTACCCATTGCTACGAATAGATGATCTATTTGACTACTTGAAGGGGTCGCGTTGTTTTTCGAAGATTGATTTGAAATCGGGTTATCACCAGTTGAGGGTGAAGGAGGAGGATATTCAAAAAATAGCCTTCCGTACGCGGTATGGCCATTATGAATTCTTAGTAATACCTTATGGGCTAACCAATGCGCCAGCTTCGTTTATGGATTTGATGAATTGAATCTTCTGTGAGTTTTTAGACTGATTCGTGGTTGTCTTTGTCAACGACATCCTAGTCTACTCACCTTCCAAAAAGGAACATGAGGAACACATACGGGTGGTACTTGAGTTTCTTAGAGCACATCATTTATATGCTAAGTTCAGGAAGTGTGAATTTTGGCTAAAAGAAGTTAAGTTCTTAAGTGATGTGGAATCTAGGGAAGGGGTCACTGTAGATTCATCTAAGATAGACACAGTGCAAGATTGAAAATAACCTAAGAATGCCTTTGAGATCCAGAATTTCGTGGGCTTAGTAGGGTATTATTGATGTTTTGTGAAAGATTTCTCTAGACTGGCCTCACCATTGACTAGATTGACGAGGAAGGGAATTAAATTTTTGTGGAGTGAGGCTTGTGAAAAGTCATTTCAAGAACTTAAGGTTAGACTCACCACTGCTCCAGTCTTGATTATTCTGGAGAGGGATTTGGGATATTCGATTTATTGTGATGCATCTTGGGAAGGTTTGGGTTGTGTATTGATGCAAGAGGGAAAGGTAGTAGTGTACGGTTCACGACAGTTGAAAACATAGCAGAGAAATTATCCCACTCACAACCTAGAGTTAGCGGCAATGAATTTTGCCTGAAAAATCTGGAGGCATTGTCTATACGGGGAGAGATTTGATGTGTTTCCGATCACAAAAGTTTGAAATATCTGTTTTCACAAAAAGATTTGAATTTGAGACAGAGAAGGTGGATGGAGTTTATGGAGGATTGTGATTTCGAGTTACACTATTATCTGGGGAAGTCCAATGTAGTGGTTGACGTTTTGAGTAGGAAATCCATAAGAAGTGTAGCTAGTATTGCCATCTAGAAATGGGAGATGTTGGGCACTAATGGCAAGTTTGACTTGCACTTGGGCAAACCCGTTGAGTTGGCCACCTTATTTACCGCAGTTGTACAACCTTCTTTAGTTAGCTGAGTTATAGAGGCACAATAGTGTGATCACAAAGTAGAGGCTATCCAAGGGAAGATATCTAGTGGAAAGGTAGACAATGGTTTGAATGTGTATTCTAACTCGAGTGTGAGGTATCTAGATCATCTTTTTGTGCTAGAATTTTATAGGGAGGAGGTACTCCAAGAGTTCCATTATTCACGCCTTGTGGTATACTTAGGAGGCACAAAGATGTACCACGATCTTAGTCATTAATTTTGGGGGAGGGGGATGAAGAGAGATGTAGCATTGTTTGTTTTGAGGTGCTTTACTTGTCAACAAGTGAAGGCTGAGCACCAACGACCAGCGGGTTTGTTGCAACCTTTACCTATAGCCGAGTGGAAGTGGGAGCATGTCACGATGGATTTTGTTGTGGGTCTTCTGAGTACTTAACAGGGTAATGATGCCGTATGAGTGATAGTCGATCGATTAACCAAATCAGCACTTTGTACCTATGCGCACTAGTGACTTGGTAGATTATGTTGCCGACCTATATGTAAGGGACATAATTCAACTTTATGGGGTCCTCGTAACAATCGTCTCAGATAGAGATCCATGTTTCATGGCTCAGTTATAGTAGATCCTACAGAATGCCTTCGATATTAGGTTGACGTTTAGCACCGCCTATCATCCTCAGACTGACGGGCAGTTCGAGCGTACAATTCAAATTTTAAAGGACATGCTTCGGGCTTGCATTCTCGACTTTAAGGGTGGGAGAGACATTCACCTTTGGTGGAATTTTCCTACAACAATAGTTTCCAGGTAAGTATTGGTATGACGCCTTTTGAGGCCTTGTATGGCCGACTGTATAGATCTCCTGTGTGTTCAGCCGAAGTGGGTGATGTAGCTACGTTAGGTCTAGAGTTATTCATGGAAACGACAGAGAAGATTGCACTTATTCTTAAGTGGTTGGTTTTGGCTCAGAGTCGTTAGAAGAACTATGTTGACCGTAGGAGGAAACCTTTATCTTTTGAGGTAGGAGATCATGTCTTTTTGAAAATATCGTCGAGATGGGGTTTGATAAGATTTGGGAAGAGCGATAATTTGTATCCTTGATTTATTGGGCCTTTTGAAATTCTAGAGCGGATTGGGAAGGTAGATTATCGTTTGGCCTTGTTGCCCTAACTTTTTGGTGTCCATGACGGGTTTCATATTTGTATGCTCTGGAAATACGAACTTGATCCTTCACACGTGTTGGATTAGACAGAGTTAGAGATAGATAAGGATGTCTTATACGAAGAGAGGCCAGTTTGTGTGCTAGATACTCGGGATCAAGTCTTGAGGGGTAAGACTATTCCATTGGTTAAGGTATTGTGGTGACACTATAGAGTCAAAAAGGCGACTTGGGAGTGTAAGGCAGAAGTCCATGAGAAGTATTCGAACCTATTTGTTGATGTTTGAGACTTGTATTGAAAATTTTATTCATGTTGTAAAATGTAACATTGTAAATGTTTTGGAAAGTTGAATTGTAATATTTTGTGTTTAAAGACTCTATTTTATCATTATTACTAGTGTGGATGGTCAATGGTTTGATCTAATTTCGGTGGTTATTGGTTTGATTTAAATTTCAGGGATGAAATTTCTTAAGGGGGAGAGATCATAACGGTTCCGATTTAGACCCGACCCATTTCATGCTCTTAGATATGGGATTCCATGTCTTTAATTGTTGTTCGTACCCTTTTTCATATTGTTGGTAGTTGGGTTGAGTATTGGTTGTGTTTGAAAAGGTTGGGAGTTAGTTTTTCAAAAAAGTTGTTACCCAATTTTTTTTCTTGTTTGCTGGAGCAGTGTTCTGGTCACTCGAGCGGTCTTTAAAATCTCCTAGTATTTTTGCAGGTCTACAAAACTTTTGGCAGTATGTTATCTTCACTCGAGCGGTTTTTCCTATGCTCGACCGGTCTTCTGTAGGGCTGTAAAACTTCTGAGAGGGGGTCATTGTACGCTCAAACAGTGTTCTTGGTCGCTCAAGCGGTGTCACTTATTGTGTCTAACGCTTGAGTGGTGTTTTGGTTGCTCGAGCGGTCTATGCATATGTCAGTTCGGAGAAAAGGGATTTTTCGTCACTTTTTCATTTCTCTCTCTCTAAAACACCTCTAACCCTAATTTCTTCACTCACTCACTCACTCACTCACTCACTCACTCTCTCTCTCTCTCTCTCTCTCTCTCTCTCTCTCTAGTTCTTGCTTTAAAATCTCAAATACACCTTCATACATTGATTTCTCCATCATAACTCTTTGGAAAAAAAGGTAGAGCTCGTCAAAAGTTTCATTCTAATCGGAGAGGATCTTGTTTTCGATTCCGCCACAGTTTTACCCTTGCTTTCTTCCTCTTCTACTCTTGAGGTAGAGATTTCTTTAACTTTGGATATGATTCTTAACCTAGTTATTTGGTCTTTGAAAATGTGTAGTGACTTGAAGTTTTTGGGTAAAACCTAGGGTTTGATTTTGAAATCTAAAATAAGGGTTTTTCAAAAATTTTTTGAGAAAGGTTGTGGAAGTTTATAAAATGTTGGATTCTATTGAATTGTTGAAATTTCCTTACTTAAATGTGATTTTGAAAGTAAATGAGGTTTTGTTTGAAAATCATTGATATTTGATTTATGGAGGAAAAAAGAAAAAGATGTTGGATTAGAAAAGAAAAGAGGAATGTATCTGTTGATGATGAGAGTGAAGTTAGATATATTGTATCGCTCCCATTTTGGAAATTATGAGACTATAACTTTTGTTGGAAAATTATCTGTTAAGTAGAAATATTTGTTTTGGGCTATCGGTGGAGGATAACTTTGATTGCTGTAGAAATTGCATGAGGGTTAGGTGAATTGAAGCTATTTACTCATACATCCTGCATTGAGCATTGTTTCATAGTTAAACATTGAAAATGTATTATTTTGAGAAAAAAAAGGGTGTATACTTTGGTAAATCTGGTTAGGGAGTGTGGTTATGGTTCTTATGTTGGCCTGTGTGTTCTTGGTGAAAATCTAGAAACCCGCGCCGTTAGGTGCCGGTCCTTCTAGTTAGTGCCTGTAAAATGGCTTTGGTAGTGCTTGTATAGCCTACTGGCAGACACATACGTAGAGATTCTTAGTGTTTTGTATCCACTGCCATGTTTTCTGATATAAAAGGATATATATATATATATATATATATTTATGAATTGATATATAATCCTGGCATTGCATTGTTTCGAGATGAAAATGTAAACCTTTTAACAAATGGCATGAATATGCATTCACCTTATGACTTTGTTTAGTTTTATACATTGTGTTAAAGTATCTCTACTCGGTTTTAGCTTACCCTATATGCAAAACATCTTTCAGGTGTTGATGATATGCCTCCATCAAGGACATAGCTTGGGAGGACTTGGAGCCAAGAGCTGCTTTTGTTTCTTTTGAGGTAATTATTTTTGTATATGCCATGTGCTTTAACTGTATTGAGTTGAACTCATTTTTGTTGTACCCAAGCATTAACTTGGAAAGATGTAGCCATTAGGGCATAAACTTACCTGTATCACCTTATATTTCAATTCATTTACACATGTTATGTGCTATAGATTCAAGATTTATGATTTATGAACGTATACACGCATATGTCATCTTTTGTACTATTATGGAGTATCAATGAAACGTTAAATATATCACAAGTTTTACATTCTACGAAATATTATGTTATGGGTTGTTGTTATTATTTCGGGGCATTATAACTAGTGTAGAGAAATTCACGAATTGTAGTAGATTAGATGTTTTACGGAGTGAATTTAGAGAGAGATGACATAAAGTGGTTTCAACTACTTTATATATAGAGAGATATATCAGAAAAGTGAGTAAAAAGATTTTTCAACTTTATACGAATAGAATGGTTGAACGAACAAAACACTGCTCGAGCGTCAGGCACAATACATAGCTCGAGTGACCAAGCTTAGGCTTGGTCAAAGAAATCAAACTCTCAAAAGATTATCCTTGCAGAATAGACTACTCCCAAAAGTTCAAACTGCAAACACTGAATTTGGGAGAAACAAAAGATCGCTCGAGTGACCAAAACACCGCTTGCGTGAACTCAAGTTCAAACAGCCAAACCCCTTTGTCACGCCCTAAATTTTATTACTTGAAACAATACCAAATTCCTTATGAAAGTCCATTTCCAAATTACAATTACAGAAACAAAACTAACTAAATAAAATAAATAAGGTTCTCTCTCTCTCTCTCTCTCTCTCTCTCTCTCGCATAATTAAAATAATGGAGATGTCCAATACAAATATTCACAATATGTGCCTCAAAGGCTTATATGAATGATTACACTATAATTATTTACAAACCGAAGAACAACATCATCACCACAACACTCTAACCCTTCATCTTTAATCCATACAATAAGGATCCTGCACCAAAAAAGAAACTTTATGATCTTCATACTGTTGTACCCAACTTTGTTCCAGAAAAATAGTTAAACAACATGAGATGAACACAAGGTCCAGTAGGGATCTATAGTGATTCTCAACAATAAGATCAATCGATATATGTGATCATGAATGCTATTAGGTGATACATACATAATAATGTGCTCTTGTATATGCAAAATAGATTACACAGATTGATACTCTTTTGCAAAAAATCCCACTTAACATATCATAGAGAACTCTTTTATTACCTTTTTATCTTATCAGAATTCGGTCGAATGATTTACTTAATTCTCTTTTGCCTTAGATAAATGTTTTAAGCGAACTAATCATTTACTCATTCTAATTCATATTTCATACTCATTGATTATGCCACAACTCATCACATTATTAACACTCACATAACAACAACACATACACACAACAACACATTTCACACATTGAAGTTATATATTTTAATTCATTTCAAACTTAGACCTATTACACATTTCATGTAACACTTGGTACTTCTTGGACTAGTGGGTTTGCTCTTGGCACTCTTATTATTGTACGTGGAACCTCTTTGGTTCATTTTGGAATATTGATTGTGGAGGTATCACAATGGTAAAGTAAGATTGCACCAAAAACATTGATTCGGATAATTGTCCCATGAGTAGTCTTCACTCTTTCGCCCTTTTCTCTTTCCACAGTTTGAATTTGGATGTAAGGCTAGAACCATTGGAAAGCGTGTTTTTGGGGCATCAATTTGGACACAAGAACGACCTAAAATGGAGTCCGGACGAGAGAGTTATGCCCGTTTAAAATTTGAGTATTTGTGTTGGAAGCAGGTTCGCTAGAGCAGTATGTGCGAAATTCAAAGATTCTAGGAGCTCTTTTTCACCACTCGAGCCAGGCTTTGACCGCTCAAGTGATCTGGTTGATATCAGGCACTATAAAATGAGTTTTTGGCCCAAAATCTTTATTCTTTCTTCCTCTTTTCTCTTC
The DNA here is from genome assembly GCA_025200525.1 of Camellia lanceoleosa. NCBI lineage: Eukaryota > Viridiplantae > Streptophyta > Magnoliopsida > Ericales > Theaceae > Camellia > Camellia lanceoleosa. The sequence continues at coordinate 32,739,078 of CM045766.1, forward strand.
CTCTTCTCCATACCTGAAACCCTAGCCCTCAAAGCCTTGATTTCCTCCATTTTTCACCAACAATCCACCATGGATCTTGCAATAAAGATGAAGAACAAGTGAAGATCAACATTTTCAACTGATTGGATATTAGATTTTTGAAAGAATCCTCTTGATCTAGCATCTCTACTCTCACCTTGGAGGAATTAATGATGTTCAATTACCCCTATGAAAAGGAGGTGGACTTCTTTGTTTTGTTGGAGCATAAAGCCTCATGGATGTATTATGTAGAAGCTTCAAGCGTAAATGTTTGGGATCACGTGTCCATTTTGTTGTGACAAGGCCTTGCCTCAATGTTTGCACGCCATTAAGGCATTATTATTTTTATTATCTAGTTTCTTGAACTATGTAAATGTTATTATTACTAAGACAAGAACATGTAGTATTTGATATATAGTTCAATAGAAAATGGACTTTTGAGATTAACACTTTTGTTTGGTGTAGAGATATGGTTTGGAAATACTCTTTAGATCCTGTAGGGCACTCTTGATCCTCAGCTAGTCACCTGAAAATGAATGAACACTCCGGTCGGGGGTGCCGAAATTAGCACTTCGACGGATAAGTTAGTGTATACTCATGGTTGCTTGTTCTCAAGTTAATCTTATTTTTTCTCACATACCTTTTCTTAGCTGATGCTCCTCTTATTTATAGTCGTCCTTGATATTGATGGTTGGGCCCACCTTTTGACCACCGAATAATTGGTTATACGGCTATTTTGTCCTACCTATTCGTACTCGGCGCAGTTTACAGCTGATTCTATGGCTGTTCTGGTTATTTTGCCTTTGTCCCTCTAGGATAGAGCCGTATAGTACATAACTTGATTTCTTTCTTTAAACTAAATAGGGTTCCCTATGTAATTATATTATTCGGCTCCCATAATTGCCCTCCAAACATCCTATTAATGTCAGTTATTCGGCATGCTTGGTCTAGGACTTGGGGGGTCAAAAAATACGACAGCTTCCCTTATTCCAATGCAAGCGTCAAAATGCCTACTCTTTTTAGTAATGATTATAATCTCCCACCCCTTTGTACGTTTCATTCATTTAATCTGATTTGAAACCGTGCTGTCTCTTCGTTTGTATGCATTTTGAATACATAAGGTTTCTCGTTGCCTGTCAGTTCACCTCCCTCGCTTAACGTCCTCTGCAACTTTTTTCTGTTCTTCATTGTCCTCCTCATTTCTTGTAAGTTTTTCTCTCTCCCATTTCGACTCCTATTTCCTTGTTTGTTTTCTGTTTAAAGTGTCCAATTATTGGCTATGATGGCGAAACATTTGAGAGCCCTTCTTTCTGCAGATCGAGTCTTTGGTTTCTGTTGCCATTTTTCCATCCCCCCCGACGTCCATCTGTCACTCTTGGCAGAGAATGTAGTTGACACGGAGAGGACTGATGAGAATATAATCGTCTTCCCTCTCCTGTCAATCACTGAGGGCGGAGTCCGTTTTTCCCTTTATTCATTTTTGAGGGCTGTCCTTCGCTATTGGGGTTTAATCCCTTCTCAGCCAAGCGTAAATTTTTACCGAATAATAATGGGAATTATAGAACTAAACCGACGCCTTAGGCTTAACCTTGGAATCCCTGCTATTCGACATTGTTGTGCTTTGGCCAAATCTTCTGGTCGGTAGGGGCGCTACTTCCTCAGGGCTAAGGACACCGACCATCATTTGGTGACTATACTTGCCAGCTCTGGCAAGCTTGTTGATGACATCATGGTCGTTGTCCGCAGCAACTGGGAATTCAGCGAGGGCAAAGATCGCCTTAATCTAGTGACCAGGCGAAGAGGCAAACCAGGTGGCCGTTTAACCTCCGACAAATTTTTATTAAGTATTTACCTGGTTCAAATTCTACGTATTTACTGTTTAATTTGTGCAGGAAACGATTTGAAAAAAGTTCTCATCTCGGCTGACGACGCTATACTTGCGCAGATTAGAACCGCACTCCAGTTCTTTGGCCGTCCAAATCTCCAGAAGCAAGGGAGGGCGGCCCACATTCTTTTGAGATATGAGCCGACTTACGCTACTTTTTTGGCCGCAGACAATATTCTGATTCCCAGGGGTGAAAAGCACCTTACGGCGCTTATTTTTTTGAGCTTCAAGAACCTTAAGCAGGTTGGTCTTGAGGCTTCATATTCAGAGCCAGCGGACGAACAAGCAGCCGAAGGAGTCGCCGAGCAGCCGAATTAATCCTCATTGGACAGATCCGACGGACTAGAGGATGAGGTTGACGCGGCACTAAATTTGGCTTTTCAAGAAGCCGGCCTCAATCCTCTATCCACTTCTGGCCGTGCAAACATGTCCTTTGAAGATATTTTCACCGACTTAGGGGACCTACCCGGCTCATATCCTAACAACATGGCTGGAGAATCGCTTAGTCAAATGGCCAGGCAGAAAAATACCGAGAGGATGTTTGCCCGTAGGAGAGCCGAAGCCGAGCGAACTGATTCTCCACCTTCTCCACCCGACGCTAGAGCAGAATCTCCTCCACTTGCTTCTGTTGAGGAGACGGTTTAGATTGATGTGGCCAAAATGAAACCTATAGTCAATCAACAAGAGGGTCAAGTGAGGGAGCACAGGGGGGAAAAACGTTTGGCCGAACACGAAGCTGATTATTCGGAAAAACTAGTGGATAAACGGCCATGTGTGGAGGAATCAAACTTGGTTGTGCCGTTTACAATACAACCAAGGATAAAAAATGTGCCGGTTGCTTCTGATGTATCGGCTGTAAAAGACGCAGTTGTGGCCTTGAGCTTGGCCTCCTCCATTTCTCTACCAGTTGACAGAGCAACCTTTAGGGCAGAGCCTAATCTGCTGTCCATCGCATTAGCCGCTCAATCGGCGATATTGGTACATGATCCTTTTTTATAATTTTGCAAGGCGAAACAAAAGAAAAGTTTTTTATATCAGCTAACTTACTGATTCCTCGTTTTGTAGGCGGCAGGAATGATAGTTGAGATTGGGTGTCGCCAACATGATGCTATCGAACAGATCGGCTTTCTCACAGCTGAGGTGGAAAATGAAAAGGGCAAGGCAGCAGAGGCCTCTCTCAGAGCTGAGTCTGAGGCCATGAAAGCTGTGGCAGAAAGAGCGAGGGCTAATGCTGAAGTAGATAAGGCCAAGACCGCTGACCAACTGAGATTGGCCACCCAGGAAAGGGCGAACGCTAGCGAAAAAGTGCTCAAATTGGCCAACGAGACGATTTCCAAGTTGGAGGCCAATTTGGAGGAGTCGAAGAGGGCGATGGCGAGTGTCGAATCTGAGATTTCTAAGTCATTCCAACTGGCAAGGATGCAGCCTTGGAGAACTATGTTGAGGAAGTGCCTAAGTTCGAGAATAAGGGGTTCAAACACGGCTGGCTCAAAGCCTTAGCTGCTGTTAATATGGTATCGAAGCAACCGATTCCGTACGAGCATGTAGACGTTGAGCAGCTAGAGTCTGACCCTGAAGACTGACCTAGGGTCAAAGTATATTTCATTTTGTTTTGGTATCGTGTGTATGTAAGTTTTGTTAGATTTGTTAAATTTTTGACTACTTATTTTTGTGAGAAGCTATTGTAGGGTAGTTTTCATTTATAAAGTGACTTCTGTTTGTACTCAGTTTATGAATGAAAATTGCCTTTGCCTTTCTACCTGATGCATGTGCTTATTAAACGCTAAGTAAGATGTAAAAAGATGAATTGAACAAACTATTGAATTAATCCAACGCTAAAATAACTGCATAGTACTGCGATTTAGACGAATAGATTAATAAATATGCCCTTGCCCCAGCAAACTGATGAACAGGACCGCCAAACGGCAATTCACGGATTGGCTAGGGCATATGAACACTTCGGCGCATAGCCCTGATATTTACGCTAAATAGATTAATGAATCTACCCTTGCCCTAACAAATTGACGAACAGACATTTGAATAATGGCACTCGAGGATTGGTCAGCAAAATAACATTTCAAATAAGACTCGATACTTAATCAATAAATTACGGAATCTGCTCTTGGCGCAGCAAATTGATGAACAGGACCGCCGAATAACGGCAACTCGGGGATTGACTGGTGCAGAATAACATTTCGGTACACTCTAATACTTACGCCGAATAGATTAATGAATCTGCCCTTGCTCTAGCAAATTGATGAATAGGGTCACCGAACAACGGCAGGTCACAATGTAGAGCATTAAAGGGAACGCTTTGGGAACGCTACACCTGCAATGAATAAGAAGGGTGAGGGCTATGTTCATTTATGGTCCATATTTGTGTCCAAATTTGGCAGATCGCAGGAGGGAGAAGAGTAGTAGGTTTGAACTAGATGTCTAGAAGACTATTTTTCAACAACAGAGGAGAGGGTAAGACACTAGCTGAGCTGGATTCAGTGATGAATCGAGGTGGTGAACCGTTGCGAACGGGAAGTAGGATGTTGGGAGAGCGCAAAAGGCGCCATTCTCCGCGTCGTCGAAGCAGGTCACCTAAGAAGGAAAGGCAACAGTGGGTGAACTCCCCTTGCTTGCAAAGTGAGACCAGTGGGGCACCATGCCCGTTGAGCTTTTCAGTCTTTGTGGGGAACAAACCGATGACAGAGGCGGATTCAATCATCCGAGATCCAAACGTGGCAGTTGAATTCACCCGATAGATTTTTCTGCCGGAAGTCCAGCAGTCGATGGTTGGGTGACCAAATGTCGAAGTTTTTTGGGAGGGCGTCCATGGAGTGGTGAAAGGGTTTTATACGTCATATGAAATCGGCATGCGTCTCCGTGCTGCACAGCAGGAGATTAAGTAGAAAGATGAGCACATTCGGAACTTAGAGGTGCGCGTAGAGAGAGCTGAGCGAGAACTAAAACAGGCAAAAACTGCCGTGCAACATTCGGCAGGTCAAGGTAACCTGATTGTAGAGGAAAGGGTGACCTAACAGCTGCTAAACCAGGCCATTGCCGACCAAGAGACGGTGTGCATGTTCGCTAAAGAAGCGATAAGGACGAAGGCCTATGAAGAAGGATTTTTTGATAGTCGGAAGATTGGTATGGAGAAGACGAGGGAAAAGCTAGCCAAAGAGGTCTGTCGATGTGAAAATTGTGGATTCAAGCATGGGTGGACCAAGGCTCTATAGGCAGCGGGCATTAATTCGGCATCGCCTCTATATCAGAGTTATAATTTACCCTTCGCGACTTTTGAAGCTGAGAAAACTGACGACGAAGACAGTGCCAAATAATAGTTTTTTTTTTATTTTTTTTTTATGCATGTATTGAATGAAACTGAGCAAAGATATGCATGACCTATTACAAATTTGGTGCGAATTATGTATTTACGATCTATTGAATGAAACATCTTATTTTAAATGTCTATTGTTTCAATTGTTGTTTGTAAATTAAGTCATGACCATCGATTACTGTTAATCACGTTTGCGGCGACCAACTACGATGTCAATGAAGTGCTTTGATTCTGAATGTTTATTCGGCCGGGCTCCGAATTTGGAGCCTTTTATCTTGGCCAATCGTGGTATCCACGAAGGGCGCTTCGAATTCAGAGGCTTATTCGACTCAAATGTGTCATTCACGGATGAGGCTCCGAATTCGGAGGCCTTTATTTTGGCCAATCGTGGTATCCACGAAGGGTGCTCTGAATCCGGAAGCTTATTCGGCCCAAACGTGTCATTCATGAATGGGGCTCCGAATTTGGAGGCTTATTTGGCCCAAACGTGTCATTCACGGATAGGGCTTCGAATTCGGAGGCCTTTATTTTGGCCAATCATGTTATCCACGAAGGGCGCTCCGAATCCGGAGGCTTATTCAGCCCAAACGTGTCATTCACGGATGGGGCTCCGAATTCGAAGGCTTTTATTTTGGCCAATCGTGGTATTCACGAAGGGCGCTCCGAATCCAGAGGCTTTTGATTTACCGAACTAAATTTCACATAGCGAGGAAATAAGAAGCCTTGCATTGTAAAAGTGAAAGTTGTACATGGCGAACATTCAAAACATGTTATCATGCCCCACAAGTCGAGTTAATGATAAAATTTACGCAAATGCATGGAATTCCAAGGTCGTGGTAGACTTCTCCCAGACATGTCTTTGAGTCGGTATGCCCCTGTGCTGGTGATTGATTCAACCTAATAGAGGCCGTCCCAATTGGGACCTAGTTTTCCGTCAGCGGGGTTCTGAGTAGCGAGAAGAACTTTCTTGAGGACCAATTCTTCGGGTATATAACATCGCAGCTGCACGCGTTGATTATATGATTTAGTGAGCTGTTGCTGATATCGCACCATAGATGCGAGGGCACGGTCTCGGCGTTCCTTAATCAGAGTCAGATCCAATGCTAACATCATGTCATTACAGCCCAAGTTGAAGACCTTCATTTTCAGAGTGGGTAAGCAAATCTGTAGGGGGATAATTGCCTAGGTTCCAAAGCATAGGGCGAACGACGTTTCCCCAGTGGACCGCCTTGGTGTAGTGCAATGAGCCCACAACACACTAGGGAGCTCTTCGACCCACTTCAACCGTTTCTTGATGCTGTCCAAGATGGCTTTGTTGGAGGCTTCAGCTTGACCATTGCTCTATGGATAAGCTAGGGTGGAGAAATAGAGCTGAATACCATATGTGCTGCATAATTCTTGATAGACGCCGCAATCAAACTGGATGCCATTGTCTGAAATTAGTGCTCTTGGAATGCCAAATCGTGTTATGATATTTTTCCATACAAAACGCTGAACATCAATATCTCGAATGTGTGTTTGTGCCTCCGCTTCAACCCATTTCATGAAATAATCTGTCGCAACAATCAAAAATCGCTTGTTCCTTGGGGCTCGTGGCATTGGTTCGACGATATGAAGTCCCAATGGAGCGAACGGCCAAAGACTGGTGATAGAGCTTAACTCCTCAGCAGGCAAATGAGTTAAAGGGGAAAACTTTTGGCACTATTCACATTTCTTGACGTAACACTCAGCATCAGCTCTCATAGTCGGCCAATAGTACCCCTGTGTTACAGCTCGATGGGCCAAAGAATGTCTGCCAAAATGGGCACCATAACTACCTTCATGTATTTCAGTCGAGAGTTCCTTGACTTTATCCCGATGAACGCATTCTAGGTATGGACCAGAAAGGGATTCTTTGTAGAGCTTTCCTTGCGAATCTAGGTAATATCGCAGGGCTTTGCTTCACAGTTTGTGCACTTCTTTCTTGTTTGTTAGGAGCTGTTTGGAAGATAGAAATGCAGTGATAGGGTCCATCCAACTTGGACCTGATTCTGTGATATTGATCTGAATTGACTCCGAAGGGGCAATGCTCGGCTCAGGGATGAACCCTACTTTAATTGTCCGTTTAATTTCTGAGTTGATGGCGGAGGCTAGGCAAGCCAGGGCGTCTGTATGTGTGTTCTAATCCCAGGTTATTTGATTCAATTCATGATGGTCGAATTTCCAGCAAAGAATTAGCCGTTTTAATGTAGGCTGGCATACGGTCATTTTTGGCCGCGTATTCCTCCTTCAATTGGTTGATGACTAGTTTTGAGTCACAGAAGATAAGTAGACGCCGAGCACCAAAGAGAAGTGCATTCCATAAGCCGGTTAATAATGCTTTGTATTCAGCCTCATTGTTCGATGCTTTGAAGCCCAGTTTAACAGCCTGCTCATTTATTGTCCTGTCGAGGTCCATGATCACTACGCTGGCCCCACTGCCACGTTGGTTAGATGACCCGTCACAATACAACTGCCAAATGTCCCCAACATAAATTCTCCAGTTCAGCTTAGGTTGAATTTTATCATACTTAAAGTCGACGAGACACCTAGTAAATTCGGCCACAAAGTCGGCGAGCACTTGCCCCTTGATTGAGGTTCTGGGTAGAAATTGGATATTGTATTGGCCGAGTTTGAGAGCCCATTTTGAAACGCGCCCTGATTCCGTGCTATGGAGCACTGACCAAAGTGGGTAGTCTATTAGTACCCCAATGGTATGCCCCTGAAAGTAATGCATCAGCTTTCTTGCTACCATCATGAGAGCAAGGACGAGTTTTTCCAACGGAAGGTAACATGTTTCGGCGTCAACCATTGCTTTGCTCACATAATAAACTGGCCGCTGCTCCCCTAGTTCTTCCTTTAACAGTACAGTGCTGACTGCCCGGTCGGAAACTGCCAGATATAAAATGAGTGGATCACCTGTCGAAGGTGTTGTCAAGAGTGGAACTGATCAGAGCTAAGTTTTCATCCCGTCCAAAGCAGCTTCGCACTCGGGGGTCCATTCAAAAGCTTTACCTTGACGAAGGGTATGAAATAATTGTCAGCAGCAATCTGTGGAATGATTGATGAACCTGTTGAGTGCGGCGACCATTCCCATCAGCTTCTGAACCTCTTTGACCGGCCGAGGGGAGCCAAGTTCTAGAATTGCTGTGATTTGCCTCGGGTTGGCTTCGATTCCGCGGTGGTTAAAAATGTAGCTAAGGAATTTGCCGGATCCGGTGCCAAATGCACATTTGGAAGCGTTCAGCTTCATTTTGTATTTGCGAAGAATGCCAAATGTCTCTTCCAGATCGGCTAGATGAGTTTGCTCTTCTTTGGATTTGACCACTATATCGTTGATGTATACTTCCATGGTATGAGCGAGTTACTCCTTGAACATGGCAGTCACTAGTTTTTGGTAGGTTGCCCCTGGATTCTTCAGCCCAAAAGGCATAACCTTATAGTAATAGGTTCCTCTCGGGGTGAGGAATGCAGTTTTTATTGGTCTTTCAGATGCATGGAAATTTGATGGTAGCCTTTGTTGGCATCCAGGAAGCTCATACGTTGATGATGTGTCGTTGCATCTACGAGTTGGTCTATTCTGGCGAGAGAAAAATAATCCTCGGAACAAGATTTGTTTAAGTCCGTGAAATCCACACAAACATGCCAAGTTCCATTTTGTCTTTTTTACAACTACAGTATTCGACAGCCATGTAGGATAGGTCACTTCGCGGATTGCCCTGGCATCAAGAAATTGATCAACTTCTTCAACCATAGCAGCAATGTGTTCCATGGCTGACCACTGACTTTTCTGAATAACTGGCTTACATTTGGGATCAATGTTTAAGCGGTGCTGGGACATAGATGGATCCATCCCCTGCATCTCATACGGTAACCATGCAAATACATCAAGGTTGTCGAGTAAGAAAGATATTAGCTCTTGTCTGTCGACTTTATTTAGGGAAGCCTTGTCTGGATTCTCGTCAATTTCAACCCGATCCAAGGCTCTAGTTTCCTTTTCACTTGGGAGCCGCCCAACGTCGTCGAGGCTCTCTCGATCTGGCACCTCAATTGAATTCACTTCCAGCTCTCTTGGTGTAATGACCCTCACACTGCCCTAACTGTGCTCATATGCATTTTATATGATTTTTCTCTGTTAAGCTTGCATTTTAAATCTTGACTTGTCTTGCATAAGTGTTACTTGAATGCTATGTTCCTTCTTGGTGTGTATGTGTTCAGCCGAGGTCATCTTGAGCCTAGGTCGCTCCTTTGATACTCTTACACTTAGGACCATCTTGGGATTTCTCTGGTTGACCTTCGCCAACACCCTGACATATTGGCCGAGATATCATCATCCAGGCCAAGGTGTTCATCACCAAGGCCGAGATGTATACTATCTGGGCCGAGATGTTGCCCTTGAACCCAAGTGATCTTGCCCTAGACTGGTACAACCTAGACCGAGGTGTGGCACATCTAGGCCGAGGTGTGGCACAGTTGGGTCAAGTGTTGACCTTTCTAGCTGAGGTCATTGTCCCTTTGCTTGCCGAAGTCTTGTTATTAGCCGATGTCATTACTCGCCGGAGTCCCTTGCCGCCTAGCTTGTTGAACACACTTTGTCATAGTCTTGTCTTTTCAATCAGTCACCTTTTCAAGTAGAGCCAACCAACCGTCGCCACGTGTCCGGGCTGAGTGTTAAGTCAGCCGGCAAGCCTAGAAATGTATCATTTTGTATCATATCTTGTTCTTGAGGAGAGAGAAGCTCTAGAAGGAGAAGGAGGAGTTTAGAGTGAGAAAGTAGATAGCAAGCTTGATCCTTAGAATTCAAACCGTTAGATTCGAGTATTGAGGTTAGAATCTTGACCAACTCTTGCTGTTCTTATTGATCGTTTAGCTGCATTGCATGATTGAATACGTTCTGCATGCCATGCATTGATTTAAAGATTGGTTTTAGAAAGAGAAAGTTAGTGTTCATGAGCTTTTGAAGAAAAGATTTGTTTGATCCGACAGCTTACACTAAAATCCATGCTTTTGTGTTTGTGTCCCCAAGATCTTCTAGTATGGGTATCCAGGTCCATGTTTTCAAACTCATAGCATGAAATCTCAGATTTTATAATGATAAGTTATGATCCTTGCATTCATGTTCTTTATGTTCTTGAGCAGAGGGAAACCCAGATTTTTCCCGACTTCATTTTTCCTTGAAAGTGGCCCTCGAGACCACACCTCAGCGAGAAGGTGTGGGACCTCGGCCAAGACCTGGTTGGTGCCCAGCATGTTTTCCCCTGAGAGGAGGAACAGTGTTTTCTTTGATTTGATTTAGTTTTGGTGACTGCCGAGATCATTTGTATGCATGTGACACTTGTTTAAAAGTGCATTCAATAGACTTGCCATGTGTTTGTAGGACTTGGACTCGCCCTGACCCCGACGTTCGAAGAGCTATGTGAGTGGTATTTTAATAAAGCTATGTTACAATGTTTTAATAAAAGTCTTGTTTTGCTTTGTTTTGGAAAGTATTTGTAAGCATGAATGAATATTCCTAATTGGGTATCCAACATTATACCTTGTTTTGATGACATTCTCGGGAAGTCCGTATGTGCTAGGGGACTATAAGCATTTGTAGCACAAAGTTTGGAAGTCCGTATGTGCTAGGGGACTATAAGCATTTGTAGCACAAGTCCTTAGTGTCTGGGGACTATAATGCAACGACACCATTGTTTAGAGATCTCTCTTGTCTTGTCTTGCCTTGCCACTGACGGTTTCACCGCGTGGGTTTGTTCGTTCGGAATGTCATCTCTTGTATTATATTGGAGCTAGTAAGCATCCCTTGAAGCTTTGGAAGATTTGATAGATGAGCTCGATTTATTCCATATATTGTTTTATTAAAAGAGCTCGGATATCATTCATGTAAACCCTTTATTATTTATACCATTCACTGAGTATCCAAGCTCACCCTCTCTCTATATATATGTAGGTGATGAGCAGGGCGGCGGCAACGCCTAGATGTGTTTTGCCGATGTGTTTTTTTGAATTCGTGTTTTGCAATGTCTTGAAGATCATGCTTCTTAGTTATCTCATTGTATTTTGTATTTGATGGCTGAGAAGCCTTTTGGTCAAGATGTAATTTTTGTACTCCATTTTGTTGTACATAAGCTATTATAAAATGTATGTCATTTCATTTAACTTAAGCACTGCTCTTATGGACTACTTAGCTTTTATTTATTTCTTCCGCATTTGTAAGCCCCATATGTTTACTCTGATTCGTGTGTGTAATCTTGTAAGTGGCCTTTGGTAATCTCGAATTACCAGCCATCATGGTACCATTCTACTAGGGGCGGAATGGGGTCGTGACAGAATGGTATCAGAGCACAAGTTCCTTGTAGTACGTTGTTCACACACTTTGAGTCCTAAAGAGCATAGGATTTCCCTTAGATTTGATATTAGGATTGCACCATGTTGCTTGCTACTTGACAATATGTGCATCATCTCGGCATAACTGCTTGTTGCTTGCGTACATACTTTATTGCGCATTTTGTTTTAAAGTCACATTTTGCATACTCACAGCACTATGAGGAGAGGAAGACTGCCAGTTGGCCGAGATCAATTAGAAGACAGATTGGACCGACTAGAAAGACTAGTTGAAGGTTTAACTCGAGAGTTGAGACAAATGAGACAACAGAATGCTAGTGCTACATCTATCCAGGCCGAACAGACTAATGGCCGACATGCAGTTCCGCCTCCAGCTCCTCCAGTACCTCAAGTGCCTCCACAGACAGCCTTGTACGGGGATAGAACTATGACTTTGATTAAGGAGTTCAAGAAGATGAACCCGCCAAGATTCCAAGGGGGCATAGAGCCGATGAAAGCCGAAGCGTGGGTTTTAGGAATGGAGAAGCTGTTCGAGATCTTCCCTAGCACAGATGCTCAGAAGGTGGCATTGGCCGCATTCAAGTTAGACGACGACGCTCGAAGATGGTGGATGATGACCCGAGAAGGAAATCCTGACTTAACTTGGGCCACATTTTTGGCACTATTTTACAACAAGCATTTTCCCTTCAGTGTTCGAGATCGCAAGACCACGGAGTTTCAGACTTTGACACAAGGAAACAAGACAGTGGCAGAATACGACCGTGATTTCACCGAATTGGCGAGGTACGCGCCTCATATGGTCAGTGATGAATATAGGAAAGCTAGGAAGTTTGAAAGCGGACTGCGTGGACCGATACAGGATAGAGTCAACTTGCTCAACATGCCGACTTACGCCGGAGTCTTGGACAAGGCTATTCTTGCAGAAGCTAACTTGAATCGATATCAGAATGCAGGAGAGAATCAGAGAAAGAGACAAAACTATGATAACCGCCGAGTTTCGTTTAACGCCAAGAAGAAAGCGAATGTGGGCAGCTCCAGCAACTCGAACCAGGAAGGTAATACTAAGCCGATGTGTGCAAGTTGTGGGAAGCCGCATTCCGGGATTTGCCGTTGGGCGTCAGGCGCCTGTTTTGAATGTGGAGAAATGGGTCATCGTGTGAGAGACTGTCCGAAGTCAAGGATTGATGACGGTAAGAAAAATGGGAGCACCTCGGGCTCTGCACAAGGAAGCAACGTCGGAAGGACACAGATGAGGCAGTGCAGGGTTTTCGCACTAGTGCCAGGAGATACCCAGAATGCTGAGACAGTAGTGTCAGGTATACTCCCAATCTGCTCTCAAGATGCATACATATTGATTGATTCGGGTTCTACGCATTCATTCGTATCTGCTAAGTTTGCTGAGAAATTGAATAGACAACAAGAACCCCTTGATTATGTGTTATATGTATCTGCTCCATGTGGGAGAACTATGATTGTTGCGTCTATCTATAGGGCGTGTGTTGTTGTGATTGAGGGTGTAGAATTATTAGTCGATTTGATGCCGTTAAACATGACCCACTTTGACGTCATATTAGGAATGGACTGGTTAGTGACGAATCATGCATCTATTAATTGTGTTTCGAAGAATGTCACGTTGAGACCCCCAAACCAAGCCGAGGTTGTCTTCCAGGGTAAAGGGGTAGTGTCCCCACCTTACTTGATTTCGTCCATTAAGGCCTATAAGCTAATCCAGTAAGGGTGCCATGGCTACTTGTGTAGTATACTGAGTGATCAGAATGGAAATGTTAATTTAGCCGATATCCCAGTTGTAATTCCCCAACGTCTTTCCGAATGAATTGCCTGGCCACTTAGTCGATAGAGAAATAGAGTTTACTGTGGACATCATGTCGGGAACACAACCGATCTCCAAAACACCCTATAGAATGGCCCCAGCCGAACTTAAGGAATTGAAAGTGCAATTACAGGAATTGTTGGATAAGGGTTTTGTTAGGCCGAGCACTTCACCGTGGGGAGCACCAGTCTTATTTGTTAAGAAAAAGGATGGCACACTTCGTCTTTGCATTGACTACAGAGAACTTAACAAGGTAACCATGAAGAACAAGTACCCGTTGCCTAGGATTGATGATTTGTTAGATCAACTACAAGGAGCACGAGTCTTTTCTAAAATTGATCTTAGGTCGGGCTACCACCAACTCAAAGTTAAAGCTGAGGATGTTGAGAAGACTGCTTTTCGGACAAGGTATGGCCACTACGAATTTCTAGTAATGCCTTTTGGGGTGACTAATGCGCCGGGAGCATTCATGGACTTAATGAACAGAGTCTTCAAGCCGTACCTAGATGAATTTGTGGTTGTTTTTATTGACGACATATTGATCTACTCCAAGAGTACAATCGAGTATGAGAGTCATTTGAGACTTGCCCTACAGACCTTGAGAGATAGGAAGTTGTATGCCAAGTTGAGTAAGTGTGAGTTTTGGCTTTCCAGCATTTCATTTTTGGGGCATGTGATTAATGAAGAGGGTATCTCTGTTGATCCTAGTAAGATTGAAGCCGTTGTAAATTGGCCGACGCCGACTAACGTGTCCGAGTTTCGTAGTTTTCTGGGTTTGGCAGGTTATTACAGAAAGTTTGTGAAGGACTTCTCAAGGATTGCAGTACCATTGACACAGTTAACTCAGAAGGAAGTGACATACGAATGGACCGAAGATAGAGAATCAGCCTTCCAGGAGTTGAAGACGAGGTTAGTTACAGCACCAGTTCTTGTACTCCCGTCAGGTAATGAGGAATTTCAGATTTATAGCGATGCTTCACATAAGGGTTTGGGTTGTGTATTAATGCAAGGGGGTAAGGTCATAGCATATGCATCTCGCCAGTTAAAACCTCACGAGAAGAGTTATCCCACCCATGATCTAGAGCTAGCAGCCGTGGTATTCGCTTTGAAGATTTGGCGTCATTACTTGTATGGAGCTTCTTGCCAAGTTTTCACGGATCACAAGAGTTTGAAGTACTTATTTACTCAAAAGGAACTAAATTTGAGGCAGAGAAGATGGCTAGAATTATTGAAGGACTACGACATGCAGATTCAGTACCACCCAGGCAAAGCCAACTCGATAGCCGATGCATTAAGCAGGAGGTCAATGGGAAGTTTGGCGTGTTTAGCTATGATCTCAGCGGAGCCGACTATCATTGAAGAAGTAAAAGCAAGACAAATGGAGGATAAATTCCTGAAGAAGGTAGCCGACGAGATTATCACCAGGCCGAGGTCAGGTTACACCTTTGAGAATGGAGTGCTTAAGTTTGAAGGAAGGTTGTACGTGGCCGACGTCCCTGAGTTGAAAGGGAAGATTCTGCAAGGATCTCATGGTTCCAGAATTGCTGTTCATCTAGGGAACCCTAAGATGTATCACGACGTAAAGCAGACCTTTTGGTGGCCGAACATGAAGAGAGAAATAGCCGAGTTCGTATCCCAATGCCTGCAATGTCAACAAGTGAAAGCAGAACATCAGAGACCAGCAGGACTTCTTCAACCCTTGCCGATTCCTGAATGGAAATGGGAACATATCTCCATGGATTTTGTGATTGGTTTGCCGAAGACGCAGAAGGGAATGGATTCGATTTGGGTCATAATTGACAGATTAACTAAGTCAGCACACTTCTTGCCTGTTCAGACTACATTCGATCTTGCCGAATTAGTCTTGTATATGAATGAGATTGTGAGACTTTATGGAGTGCCGATGTCTATTGTTTCAGACCGAGATCCGAAGTTTGTTTGTAGATTTTGGCAAAGTTTACAAAGAGCCTTGGGAACCGAGTTGAAGTTTAGCATAGCTTTTCACCCCCAAACCGATGGGCAAACAGAAAGAACAATTCAGACACTTGAGGATATGCTCAGGCTATGTGTACTAGATTTCCAGGGAAGTTGGGGAGCACATTTACCATTAGTGGAATTCGCTTACAACAACAGTTATCAAGCTAGCATTGGCATGGCACCGTACGAAGCTTTGTATGGGAGGAAGTGCAGATCGCCGATATGTTGGACTGAAGTAGGAGATAAAGTTTTGATCGGCCCCGAACTGATTCAAGTGACAACCGAGAAGATTAAGCTTATTCGACAGAGAATCAGAACTGCCCAGAGTCAGCAGAAGAGCTATGCCGACCAGAGAAGAAGAGAATTGGAATTTGAAGTTTGGGACCATGTATTCCTGAAGATTTCGCCAATGAAAGGAGTTTCCAGATTTGGGAAGAAAGGTAAGTTAGCACCTCGTTACATCGGGCCATTTGAAATTCTTGAAAAGATTAGCACGACTGCCTACAGACTTGCTTTACCACCTGAACTAAGTCAAGTTCACAATGTGTTCCATATTTTGATGTTGAGGAAGTATATTCGGGATCCCCTGCACGTGATTGATCATTTTGGAATTGTGGTGGATGAAGAATTGAGCTATGAAGAGAGGCCAATGCGTATTATCGATAGGCAAGTAAGACAATTGAGAAATAAGGCAATACCGATAGTGAAGATTGAATGGAAGGAACATCACGGCAAGGATGCTACATGGGAAATAGACACGGAAATGAAAGATCAATACCCGGAATTATTTTTGAATCAAGGTAACTCAAGTTTGGGGACCAAACTTCTTTAAGGGGGGTAGGATGTAATGACCCTCACACTGCCCTAACTGTGCTCATATGCATTTTGTATGATTTTGCTCTGTTAAGCTTGCATTTTAAATCTTGACTTGTCTTGCATAAGTGTTACTTGAATGCTATGTTCCTTCTTGGTGTGTATGTGTTCAGCCGAGGTCATCTTGAACATAGGTCGCTCCTTTGATACTCTTACACTTAGGACCACCTTGGGATTTCCCTGGTTGACCTTCGCCCACACCCTGACATATTGGCCGAGATATCATCATCCAGGCTGAGGTGTTCATCACCAAGGCCGAGATGTGTACTATCTGGGCCGAGATGTTGCCCTTGAACCCAAGTGATCTTGCCCTAGACTGGTACAACCTAGACCGAGGTGTGGCACATCTAGGCCGAGGTGTGGCACAGCTAGGTGAAGTGTTGACCTTTCTAGCCGAGGTCATTGTCCCTTTGCTTGCCGAAGTCTTGTTATTAGCCGATGTCATTACTCGCCGGAGTCCCTTGCCGCCTAGCTTGTTGAACACACTTTGTCATAGTCTTGTCTTTTCAATCAGTCACCTTTTCAAGTAGAGCAAACCAACCGGTCCCGTGCCGAGTGTTAAGTCACAAGAAGCCTAGAAATGTATCATTTTGTATCATATCTTGTTCTTGAGGAGAGAGAAGCTCTAGAAGGAGAAGGAGGAGTTTAGAGTGAGAAAGTAGATAGCAAGCTTGATCCTTAGAATTCAAACCGTTAGATTCGAGTATTGAGGTTAGAATCTTGACCAACTCTTGCTGTTCTTATTGATCGTTTAGCTGCATTGCATGATTGAATACGTTCTGCATGCCATGCATTGATTTAAAGATTGGTTTTAGAAAGAGAAAGTTAGTGTTCATGAGTTTTTGAAGAAAAGATTTGTTTGATCCGACAGCTTACACTAAAATCCATGCTTTTGTGTTTGTTTCCCCAAGATCTTCTAGTATGGGTATCCAGGTCCATGTTTTCAAACTCATAGCATGAAATCTCAGATTTTATAATGATAAGTTATGATCCTTGCATTCATGTTCTTTATGTTCTTGAGCAGAGGGAAACCCAGATTTTTCCCGACTTCATTTTTCCTTGAAAGTGGCCCTCGAGACCACAACTCAGCGAGAAGGTGTGGGACCTCGGCCAAGACCTGGTTGGTGCCCAGCATGTTTTCCCCCGAGAGGAGGAACAGTGTTTGCTTTGATTTGATTTAGTTTTGGTGACTGCCGAGATCATTTGTATGCATGTGACGCTTGTTTAAAAGTGCATTCAATAGACTTGCCATGTGTTTGTAGGACTTTGACTCGCCCTGACCCCGACGTTCGAAGAGCCATGTGAGTGGTATTTTAATAAAGCTATGTTACAATGTTTTAATAAAAGTCTTGTTTCGCTTTGTTTTGGAAAGTATTTTTAAGCATGAATGAATATTTCTAATTGGGTATCCAACATTATACCTTGTTTTGATGACATTCTCGGGAAGTCCGTATGTGCTAGGGGACTATAAGCATTTGTAGCACAAAGTTTGGAAGTCCGTATGTGCTAGGGGACTATAAGCATTTGTAGCACAAGTCCTTAGTGTCTGGGGACTATAATGCAACGACACCATTGTTTAGAGATCTCTCTTGTCTTGTCTTGCCTTGCCACTGACGGTTTCACCGCGTGGGTTTGTTCGTCCGGAATGTCATCTCTTGTATTATATTGGAGCTAGTAAGCATCCCTTGAAGCTTTGGAAGATTTGATAGATGAGCTCGATTTATTCCATGTATTGTTTTGTTAAAAGATCTCGGATATCATTCATGTAAACCCTTTATTATTTATACCATTCACTGAGTATCCAAGCTTACCCTCTCTATATATATATGTAGGTGATGAGCAGGGCGGCGGCGACGCCTAGATGTGTTTTGCCGATGTGTTTTGTTGGATTCGTGTTTTGCACTGTCTTGAAGATCATGCTTCTTAGTTATCTCATTGTATTTTGTATTTGATGGCTGAGAAGCCTTTTGGTCAAGATGTAATTTTTGTACTCCATTTTGTTGTACATAAGCTATTATAAAATATATGTCATTTCATCTAACTTAAGCACTACTCTTATGGACTACTTAGCTTTTATTTAATGCTTCCGCATTTGTAAGCCCCATATGTTTACTCTGATTCGTGTGTGTAATCTTGTAAGTGGCCTTTGGTAATCTCGAATTATTGGCCATCATGGCACCATTCTACTAGGGGCGGAATGGGGTCGTGACACTTGGTGTCTTTCCAGTAAGAAGATAACATGCCTGCGCCAATTTCTAGGAATCTCAGATTTGCTCTATGTCGCGTTCAGTCAGAAAGCGAAGTAGTTGATGATAGGTGCTTCGCACGGCCTACATAGTATGCAACCAAGTTCATCCCATGATGAGATTATATGGCGAAGGAAGCTTGACAACCAAAAATTCTACATCCACTGATCGGGAGCTCGCCCGAACTAGTAGTGTGATTTTGCCCGATGGATATTCTAGATTAGCGTTGAAGCTGATAACGAATAATCAGCTTGGGATAGGTCTGACTCAGTGAAGCCGAGTTTAATGAAGGTCTTGTAGTACATTACTTTCGAAGTACTTCCCTGGTCAACGAGAACACGTTCAACGATGAATCGATTTATGCGTAATTCGATGACTAAGGGATCAGTGTGGGGGAGCGTTACGCTGACCAAATCAAAATCATCAAAAGTAATACTCGCAGCTTCATGGGGCCATTTTGCTGGTGTGATCTTCTTTTGGGGGTTACGATGCGACTGAATTGTATGTATTGCGGATGCCGTTGGCAAGCTGTATATGATATGAATTACGCCGAGTGGAGGTGAATCCTGCCGTCAAGCTACTATTTTTGTTGAATTGCTCTTTCGGACGTGTTGCATAAGCCAACCATCTTGTACCAATTCCTCAAGGTAGTCCTTCAATGCATAACAGCTGTTGGTATCATGACCGTGGTCCTTGTGATATTCGCACAGCCTATCCCGTCTTCTCGTGTCGGGAGGTCCCACCATCTTGGGTGGCCATTTAAAGAACGAAAGGTGTTGGACTTTAGACATAACCGCACTGATCGGCTTCGGTAACTCCGCATATTTCTTGTCCGCATGTCTTATGCGCTTGCTATCCACTTGAAGTTGTTCATTAGCTCAATGTGAACATTGGTCACTTGATCGACGCGAATCTCGTCTTTTCCTTTGTTTAGCCCTATTCCGTGGTTCAGGGCTCTGTGATGGTATAGAGTTTATCGGCTGAACGATTTTAGATGGGGTTGTCTTGTTGGCCTTGTGTCTAGCTTTGACCCACAGGGCATCATCTTCCACTTTGCAGTATTCTTCGACTTTCTTCATTAACGACCAGACTGTTTTGGAGGGCCGTCTGGTCAAGGAGCTACGGAGGGCACTATCAGGATGCAATCCCATCTTAAAGGTGGTGATGGCCATGGAGTCATTGCAGGCATCGTCTACTAGATTAAAGCATTCCCAATAGCACGCCAAATATGCACAAAGGGTTTCTCCTAGTTGAATTTGCATTGCCCAGAGAGAATCGGCTTGCTTCGGCTGGACCTCATTGGTGACGAACCTTGCCCTGAAGGATTTTTGGAGTTGGTGGAAGCTTTTAATTGATGTCGGATCTAATTTATAATACCATCTGACAGTCAATGGTCCCAAACTGCTCGGAAATATTTGACACATGAGGGCCTCGTCGTCTGCATGAAGCGTCATGACTTGCTTATAATGACGAATGTGATTAGTGGGGTCCTATTTTCCATCGTATAGGGTGAATGATGGAGCTTTAAACTTTTTGGGTAGCACTGCCCAAGCGATCCGTCGCACAAAGGGGTTGTGTTGATCCTTTTCATCTGAATCATTTCTTATTCGCTTATTCCGCATACACAGACTTCCTTCGGAAGAACTGGAGACCTCGACTCATCCCTTCTTTTTGGATTTTGCAGATGATGAGTCAGAGTCACTACCACTATCATGTCTCCAAACTCAAGGTCGTCGACCATCCTTTCCCAAAGGTCGTCCTCAATCTTGGCACGGGACCTGTTAGGATTTTACCACCTCCAGGGCCAAATCCTGTCGAAGGCACTCGTTCTCAGCCATCATGTTTTCTAACCTTTGTTCATTTTGCTTTGCCTGATCCATAATCGCTTGCATTGTCTCATGTGCTGATGTCGAGGGTAAGGTCTGGGCAACTGAGTCGAAGTTCAAGGCCTTTCGTGCGACAATGTTCTCTGGCCCAAGCATGTTTCTTGGAGTGGTATCATCTCGTGGCGTAAGGTCGTCAGCGACTACCGAAGGATCTTCTGTCATGCCTGCCATGGATGTGCTTGAGTATTCGCACAGACGGCGCCAAATGTGGAGATATGGTTTGGAAATACTCTCTGGATCCTGTAGGGCACTCTTGATTCTCAGCTAGTTACCTGAAAAGGAATGAACACTCCGGTCGGGGGTGCCGGAATTAGCACTCCGACGGATAAGTTAGTGTATACTCATGGTTGCTTGTGTCTCAAGTTAATCTTATTTTTTCTCACATATCTTTTCTTAGCTGATGCTCCTCTTATTTATAGTCGTCCTTGATATTGATGGTTAGACCCACCTTTCGACTACCGAATAATTGGTTATTCGGCTATTCTGTTCTACCTATTCGTACCCCGCACAACTTATAGCTGATTCTATGGCTGTTCTAGTTATTCGGCCTCTGTCCCTCTAGGATAGAGCCGGATTGTACATAACTTGATTTCTTTCTTGAAACTAAATCGGCTTCCCTACGTAATTATATTATTCGGCTCCCAAATTTGGCTTGGAGAGATTTTGGATTTATGAGGTTATGAGAAGTGTATTAATTTAATTAATTTAGGGGGCGGGCGTTACAAATTGGTATCAGAGCTAACCAGGTTTGAATACCTTGGGTTTGTGAGAAGTGACGTTTGTCACAATAGGTTTACTAGGCTAGGATGGGGCACTTATGTGCTTTGTATGCTTTGTGTGTTTATGTGGCTATGTGGGTATGGGGTTAAGCTTCTAGGATATGACTAGTGTCCATTGCATTCATCAAAATCCTTTTGGAAAGGGACCTGATCAATGCTTTTTCCACTTGGAGATCCTTGAGGGTCATGGGACTAGTTGGTATCTTAGGAGAATAACTCGTATGTAACGCCCCGAAATAAACACGATACCCAACTACCATATGAACAAATGACAACAATAAGAAGGTAATCATATTCCGTTAAGTTCCAATTAAGTTTACAAAAGAGTAATATATGCGGATATACATTCACAAGCCTATCCCTGAATCTATAGCATATGTTACACAATAGAATGAACTTCAAGCAAAAGAAATGCCCTAAAGGCTTACAATTTTCCAAGACAATGCTTGGTTATAACAAAATAGATTTAAATGCAATTTAGTTAAAGCCCTAGGCTTGTACAAATAAATACAACAAAATACACAAAATGAAGCTCTTGCTTCCAAGTCCTCCCAAGCTATTGCCTTGGCAGAGGCATATCGTTAGCACCTGAAATTGGTTTTCCCATATAGGGTGAACCAACGCCCAGTAGAAATAATCCAATACAGTATATGAATCTTAACAAAGATACAAGGGTGAAATGTATATTCAATGCTAGTGACAAAACATTTTATATCTCTTTGAACCACGCCATGTCTGGTTTATATCACAATTCATAAAACATTCTCTTTTGAATGAAAAATCGTGTAGTGAATCATATCTTTGGGAATCTCCCAAACAAACATCACATTTCACGGAAATTTCTTTGTCGGCAACTGTGAATTGGCACCCATGTAAATGTAGGCTATACAAGTACTACTATTGCCATTTTATAGATATTTCATCCGCGGGATCAGTACCTATATCGACGCGTGGTTTTTGGGACTTTCACCTTGGACACATAAGCCAACTTATTTGATGTAACACAACTCCTTCCTAGATTCACCCTTTTCCCAATACTATATATATTTTCCACGAAATAAATAAAAACAATGTTCAGTGCAAATTGATGAGAAATTAGTTTTCAATTCTCCTAATTCCCATGCAATTTCTACAATAATCATAGCTATCCTCCACCGATAGCCCAAAATAGATATCTCTATACAAATAGATAATTTCAGTAAATATAAACATTTCAAATTTCAAGATATGAGTGATAATACGTATCCAACTCCACCATCCTCATACATAACTCAATGTCACCATTTCAATATCAATTCTATTTATCAATACAAAATCAACATTTGAGATTTTTAGGGCAAAAGCCCTCTTTTCTTTATAAACCATTTCCCAAGGTAAAAACCCTTCATTTCATCATACCTCAACACTAAATATCTTCCCACATTCATTTCTAATAAACCATTTGAGAACCCCTCTTTTGTTTTCAAACCAAAACCTGAGATTGTTCAAAAATTCATTTCTTTCACAAGTGGCTTTATAAAAACAAATAACTAAGTTAAAACTCATAAGGATGTATGAAGAATCCCTACCTCAAGCTTAGAAGATGGAAAAGAAGAACAAAAAAAAAACTCAACATGAACGAACACTCGGATCAAAAGGAAGTCCTTGAGATGATCTACAATCTGTTTCAAAGGACCAAGGTGAGATGGTACCTCTAGGTGAGTGGATCTAAAGGTCTAAGTGAGAAAAAGTGAACTTTGAGAGAGAGAGAGAGAGAGAGAGAGAGAGAGAGAGTCACGGATGAGAGGGGAAAATAGGTGGAAAATAATAAAAGGAAGATGTTTTGAGACCTATTTATAGTGGCTAGGTATTGATAAAATAATTGCTCCAAGGTCAAATGAAAAGAACAAGTCAAGAATCCCTAAAAAGTAGGGCCCAAGTCAAACAAAATCTGGAAAAAGACTCACAGGGGTCAACCCTTATGATAGTGGTGTCAACCCTTAGGAAGATAATCTGAGACACTAATGTTTTGCAACAGACAAGGGTCGACCCTAGGCGATAGTGGTGTCGACCCTATATTTCAGTATGTAATCTAGAACAAAGAAACAATGGAAGGGTCGACCCCACCAAGATTGGTGTCGACCCTAGAAGCCAATAGCAGGGTAAGTGTCTACACCTCTAGGCCTAGTGTTGACCCCAAATTTCAATAGCCACCCTAAGGGCACAACAATGAGGTGGTGTTAACACCACCAAGGCTGGTGTCAATCCCAGGGGTCGACCAAAACATAAGAAAGAAGGTAGTGTCGACACCACCACGGATGGTGTCGACCCTCAACCAAAATCCAACAAGAGAAGAGGGAAGGACGACCGCTATGGATATGGTTTCCAGATTTAACGGCAACAAATGGGTCGGGTCTAAGCCCAGATCGCTATATCGTATGTGCTCTATGTGACTATGTGCTTACTTGGTTTGCCTTATTTGGTGTAGATATATCCATAGGTGTATGTTTAACTCGCATGTGATGTGTGAGAACTTGTGTAGAGTATTAAACTGTGAGTTAATCTTGTCTCTACCTTGAAAATGTCTCCCCCTAGGAACAATGGTAGGATAGACTAATGGGGATAGACAGATGGGTAAAGAGGTTTTAGAATTGGTGTTGAATTATAAGCTAAATGATTTTGTAGAATTATGGGTTTAAGTGTAATCTTTAAATGGTAAAGACTATGATGCATAGTAAAAGGTTTGTCAGTATGAGGAGTGACTATTTTTGAAGTCTTATGTTAAGCTATGGAAGTGGGCTAGACAAAGAACCTTGGAAGTAGAGTAAGTTAGAAATAAAACTTGTTATAGTAGTATGGGTTGGTTGAGACCTAAATGACGATCAAATTGTCGTAAACGGAAATATTTTGAAGTGCAAATTTTCTTGGAATAGCCTAAGTTATTTATAGTTAGGTTTATCTACTTGCTTGATTGATCACTTGTGAGGTTAATGCTAGACCTTACGCCAATTATTTTGGTACGTATTTGGGGAATGAACGTAGTCTTGGCATGTTAGAAATTGTACAGTGTAGTAAGGGACATGTTTCTTAGAGAGTTCATTTTATTCGAAATTTTGTTGTAAATCATAAGTGAACGAATTAGGTAAAGAATTTTGAAATAGATTGGGATGAGATTAAATTTGATAGGGATTGCGATATTTGGTGGAATTTCTAGTAATGAAATGATGATTTGTGAGTAGACATTTTGGGATGTATGGCCAGGTTTTGAATGCTTTCAAGTTTGGTGGAGTCAATTTTCTCAGAGTTGAGTGTTGGTGTACTCAAGTGCAATATACGAATATTTGGGGATATGATGTGATTGGTGTATCGGGAATTGTATTAGCAAACAAATGTCTCTAGAGAAATTTTTGAAATGATCTTATAAGAATGTTATGATTTTACGGAGATTATGATTAGGTGCTTTGAGATGGTTGAGATGACTGTGATTTGAGTATTTTTATAGGAATTTATGCTTGATCCACTATGAGAGATTAATGTTAATTTTTGTAGTCACCCTTAGCTATATGTCCAAAAAACAAATTTATGTAAACCAGTAGTGCACATGATTGTGTTGGGTTAAGTTTGATGTGTTGTGATGGTGCGGTTCAGAGAACTAAAATGGAGATTTATTTTGTATCCTTTGTCCTTTAGCTATAAAATTGTTTTGTATCCTTGGTTTGAGAGTTGTGAACCCTTTATATTGATCCTTCGTTTTGCTATAAAAGTGGTGAGAATTTGTGTTGTTGGTATGTTGATCTAATATTATTATTTGGATTAATTTGGGTGTATTTGACCTTGAGTGGTAAGTGGTTTTCCTAATTAAAAGGTATTTAGTTTTGCCTAATAGAGGGTGATTCCTTATTTTAATTTTATTCTATGGTGTTTTGTGATAGTGTCATCTTATAAGAAGTTATTCAGCAGACTCCTCATCAGGAAATAAATTGGTACAAAGCATTTTTGTTATGTGGTTGGAGATTGTTTTGGAATGATTGTTGTTGATAGAGAAAATCTCTTTGAGTGAATAAGTGGCATTATAGCTTATGGTAGTATCTTTAGAGTTTGAGCATAAATGAACTAACTAGAGAAAAATGACTACCACTATGAACATTTTTGGGTATAACCTTGTGTCTTGAATTGTGTTGACTTTTGTGGTGGGTATGATATGGCAATTGGTGTCGTTGCTTTGTGACTTGGGTAGTTGTGACAATTATATTTTATTTTCATTTTGAAAAGTTGTGGTGAATGACTTTTTGAGTTAAATTATTTTTTAAGGTGGTGCAGCTTTAGTAGTATTTGGATTAAAGTACTGAAAACAGAATTTTGTTAGAATTTAGTAATAGAGGCATACTATTATTTTAGTGAAAGATGTATATTAAATTTCAGTTGGAGAGATTCTCTTGCCATAAAAGATTAATTTATTTATTAACAATGTAAATAATTATCATTGAGTAAGTTCATTTTGTAGAAGGTATTGAATTCAGGTTGATTTTGTGGGACATCATAATCTTAGTGTGGTGTGGAGTTATGTTATAGTTTCAGAGTTAGTATCATGGTTTTGATTCTAAGGAATGTTAGTGTGTTGTGCGAGTATAGATAGATGATGCAAGTGTAAGAGGTTTCCTTAGGTAGTGTGTTAATTATTGTTGTAGCAATAGGAGAGGTCAGCAGGAAATCACGTCAGAACTTATTTGAATTCTAAAAATGCAGTGTGTGAATAGGAATTGATTGTTTGGTGAGTGTCTGTGTGTCACTCAAGGGAGCGACAAGTCATGCAAATTGCTTGGTAATAGTTTCTAGTTGATTGTGTGTGATCCCCAAAATGGGGTTAATTGTGCAAATTGTGATGCAAACATAAGATAAATATTGAGTAATTGATGGATTGTAGTAGTGGTCATGAATGGGATGCGACTTACCAAATGTGATGCTTAGTCTATTTGTTTGTTTTATTTAACCTTATTATAGTGGTTGTTATGTGTGGGTATTGCTTGAATAATTGTAAATGGATTTTGGCATCACTATAGTGATGGTATTGTTGGCTGGGTGGCATTTGAGAGTTACCGGTTGAAATATGTTTGAGAAAAGAGTTAAGAACAGAGTTCTCCCATTGAGCACGACCTTGTTTTTGCCGAAATTGAGAATTTATTGTTATGGATGAACATGTGAGTAAAGGAGAAATAGTAGTAAAAAGGGCATATGGAGTTTTATGATGTGTATAACCCTCAACTACTTCAATGTAAATAAATAAATAAATAAATTTCCTTTTCAAAATTTCACTTTTACAAATCACTTGTACACGTCTAAAACACACACACACACACATATATTTTGTATAAAGTTTTCTACCAAGAATAATCTCTTTAATTTCAAAAGTGGGGAAATATTATTTTCAACTGTTTTTGGTTCTTAAGTATTTCAAAAACGCAATTGAATAAATGTGTAGGCATGGAATACTAGCTGTGTTGTAAGAATGTAGTTCGTGGTACTATGGTTTTATTGGGTTGTGTTTGTCGAAGGCCATGATTGGCGGATGAAACTCTTATTAAAATCTTTTCTTCTCATGAAAAGGAAATGAGGACTTGTGTAGTAATGTGAGGTAATTGTTTGAAAATTTTGGTTGCCGAGCGATCGGTAGTTGTTTCTTGGGGTGTGAATGTGATGTGAGAATTTTTTTGTTTTTTAAGGTTCTAGGTCATTAGACAACCGAAAATCATTCTCTGGATGTTGAGTCTATTTAAGGCAGGAGTACTGTAGGTTATGTTAGTGAGACCTTTACCCTTCACCTTTAGTTTTGTGGAAAAGATAAGTTCTTGTGGCTTGTTAGAGGTACACGTGACCATTTTGTTTAATCCTGCTAAATGGGGACCCGTAGTAATGGAAGTCGTTTGTTTGGGTTGAGTGGGCCTTGGTAATCCTTGTGGATGAATTAGAGGAAAGACACATCGCTTGAGTGTTGTTATTCATATCATATGGGGTGGTTTCAATATTAATATGGAACCTAAAAATATGAGAGGTAACCTTAGATTTTGAACTGGATTCTAGAGTGGTGATTGCAATTTTATTGGGGATTGTTTTACCCTTTATATTTTGGGTTTCCTTATCTTCTTTCATTCTTTGGAAGGTGTGGTCTGTTATTTGGAATTGGTGGGGCAGTGAGCTATTCCTAGAATTGTAGAGGGAATGTTACTCTACTGGGAGGGAGGACACTTCAGGAGGTTGGAGAAGAAGCTATGGAGAGCAATCCCATTAACTGCTCTTTACTCTTTTTGGAAACTCATAAATGAATGTGTTTTTAGGGGAGCAGAACTAGATTTATAGGAACTTTGTGAGCTAATAAAAATTAGAGTTGCATTATGGTTCAAAGCTTCAACTAAGGAGTGGCATTTCTTATTCAATGATGTTCTTTTTAATTTCAACCAGGTAAGGGTCTATATTGGTGGTGGATAAATTACTTGGATGGTCTTGGGGCGTTGATGGAGCATCAAGGCAACTTTTGGGGATTGATTTAGAGTTGAAATAAAGAAATGTCTTGTTATTTGGTGAGTTTGCTGCTAAATGACCTGCTGCTTGGACAGTTTACTACTGGCCTTGGTTTTTTAGGCTCTTGTTTTTAGTAGTTTGGTGTTTTCTCCTTTTTTTCTATTGGTCCCTCACCAACATTGTGGCTTGAGCTAGCACATGATTAAGTCCCCTATGACGCTTTTTATGGGTGTTGATTTCCGACCATGCAACCAAACAAGAGACTTAGCTAGAGAGCATCGACAGAATAGATTGAGCCATCTACCTGCCAACAAGAAGATGAGAATTCCGTGGTGGTTCGTCCACTTGGGGGCACTCTGATGATTAAGTTAGTAAATCTTATCTCTTATAGATATCAAAATAGTACTTAAACTCACAAGTAAAAACTTACCCCAGACCCATGAGGGTGCCTCGCCTATATAACCAGCAGTGTCCTAGTCCTCTAGAAGCCTCACTTCATTGGACTCAGGCTTAATGCTCATCTTAGACTCTTAGCTAGATAGGGATAAACTACTCATGAGCCTTATCCTTATCTAGACTGAGAGCCTCTTCTGTTCTAGGACTCTTATCCCTTATCCGGATACCTCAGGATTCTAGCGTTACCGTTGAACATCCCGGCAATGGCGTGGACACCTCGGCAACATAAATCATCCACGTGGCACCTTAGTCGACATCTTAGGGCTATCTTGGCCACGTGGTTCCATTTGCAAAATACTTCCCTACAACTGCCCCTAGGTTTTATTACCTCGGTAACCTGAGGTGATGGAACCTACATTGTTTGTCCATCCCACGTGTTGGCACAAAACGTAGATACTACTACAACCGAGATCGTGACTCGCCAGCTGCAAGTAACCATGACTTAGTTGCCCACTTTAATAAGAATCAAGAACCAAGTTCTTTAAGCATCTCAACCGAGATCGTTCCTCTAGCCGAGGTAATTGCCTCATTATTTCAAGAATCTCATGAGTTTTAACTGCGCACGAGCTGTCACGCACCGTCATTTAAACTGTTTTTTCTATGTGTCCCTTTCTTACTGGTTCGTACTTGACACGCGCCATCAAATCACGTCGAATCTATCCACGCTGCTTGGCAGGCATGTCGTCCAAGGAGATTTCGTTACTTTTTTCCACCCTCTCGTAGTTTTGACAAAATTCTCTCCCTTCTCTCTCTGTCTTTTCACTTTGCAATTACAACTCTCTCTCTTCTCAAATTTTCTCTCTCTGCCAAACCTCTCTTAAACCGCTATTGTTGTTCCCTTGAGCTTTTTGCAACCGTTTGTTCATCACCTCCGGTAATCTTTTCATTGCTCCGTCACCACCTGACTCCAGCAAACATGAATTCAGTAGCCATTTCTTTGGCTATATTCTGTAAGTCTTCGATTTCTTCTTTTTCATTTTCGTTCTCTACTGTTCTTCAGTAAATTTTGAATTTGCTATATGCTTTATACTACATTTGTTCATGTGTTTATGCGTTATCTTGAATCTGCACAGTATATTCAATTTTCGTCACTCTGTATACTTAGCCTTTGATTTTTTTCAATGCTCTTGTTCTCAATTTCACTTTCTTATACATTGCCTTGTACTCAATCATTGATGTTCACAAATCTATCAATGCCTTTGATTGCACTTCTTGTTCTAGGCCATATATTTCCTTTGTTTTTCTAGCTTGTTTCCAGATTCTTGCCCTTGCATCTTGTTTGATTTTGGTAATTTGTTCATAGAACTAGGATTGGGATTTGATAGAAACTATACGCTTAAGGAAAACTGAAACGAATCCTTTCTTAGATCTCCAAAACCTTCACCCTAGAGCTCACTAGGGTTTTGCCGAGGTTTTAAACCCCTTTAAAACCCTATCACACAGACCAGCATCCAAATCACCTTAACCGAGATCATGGGAATGTTCAAATGAAAGGTAGATTCGCCGACCAAACTAGAGTATTTCCCTTAGAAATTCTCTATCCCAGCCAATGTTCAACTTAGGTTGGCTAGGAAGGAGGATTCCATTTTGCCTGGGAAGGATTACATGTCCTTCCCCATAGTTTCCATCATTGAGGGTGGACTTAGGTTCCCACTAGACATCCTATTCAGAGAAGACATATATTTCTACAAGTTTAATCCTATGCAACTAGCCATTAATACTTTTAGGGTTATCAACGGTATTGCCAAGTTGGCATGCCGGGAAAAGCTAGGATCACCCTTGCCAACATCTAGTTCTGTTATACCATGTGTGGTCTCAAGTTCGTCACTGGGTATACTTACTATCTCAAGCCCAGATCCACTGCATACAAACTAATAGTCGACCTCCCAGACCCTAACAAAGGTATTGGAGATGACTATCTAATTGTCTTGAGCAATTAGGAATTTGCACCTAACGATGATCTTCATGTCTACCCACTGTGCCGAGGAGTTTTTAGAGAAGATGAGGGTAAGAACTTAGTAAAAAATCTCATTTTTTTTTTGGCATATATGCACTTGTCTCTTATTTTGATTCTGAATTTTCCTTCCTGTTTTTGCAATTCTTCCTCAGTCAAGCAAATCATTTCGGCAATCTTACATCCCCAATGAAGATCTCAAAAGGATTTTGGACCTTCAGATCCTCAAGCGAAGGGCCCTGCTTCTGTTGAACTTCATACCAACTTATCGGTCCCCTCTTCCTGACATCTCCAAAAGGAGCAGGACTTTTGCCTCTACCTCTGCCTCAACTCCACCAGCTGCCTCTTCCCTAAGGCCAGGTCAGGCATCCACTTCTAAGCCTGTTGATCAATCTTCAACTTCTACTGCCGCCCAACTTATTTCACCGTCCCAATGCCAATGCCAACACCAACACCAACGCCAACGCCGACCTCGAAATGTTCCTACTAGTCGTACTCAAAACTGTAGGCGTTGAGATTCAGAAGCGTTAGCTTACCACCTCGCCAATCCTCTCATTGCTCTACCTGCCATCAACTTCGGCACCAGGGTGACAAATCGGCAATTGCCGAGGACTTATTGGCTAGTCTGCCTGACATCGTGTCTCTACAGTTCACGCCATTCTCTTAACCCTAACAAAAGCCTAAACCGAAACCAAAGTGGGTGAAAAAAGCCGAGGCTAAGGCCACTGTCACTAAGATCCCTTTTGATTCTGAGAAGGATCTAGAGAACTTAGTCCCAATGCCAAGAAGAGGCCAGCTGAAGCTGAATCTACTGATTTGCCCCACCACGAAGAAGCCGAGATCTCCGGGCCAGGATGGTGGTAGCGACTTCCATCCCAAGGACACCTGGGCCCCTGAGGTCCTTAAGGGAGATTGACCTCTGAAGGCTAGTGACAGTGCCATTGAGAGCCTTGAGATTGGGGCTGCTCTCTTAACAACAGTTTTACTTCTGGCCTATATAAACCAGATGGCCGACTTTAATCAGTACGAAAACTTTGAATGATGATGCGACACTTTGTTCTAGTAAATCCTTTAGCTTTTATCTCTCCATTCAGCTTTAATTCAGACTTTTATACTTGGGAAACTTTTCTAATATCCGACATGTGCACTGTCATGTGATCAAGGCCGAGTTGGTGAAGAAGGACCTTAAAAAGAAAACCCAAGAAGCTGCAGGTCTCTTCTTTCCACTCAACAAAGGTGAGGCCAATAATCGGGGTCTAATGGACAAAGCCACAGCCGCCTAGTTTACTCAACCCAAAGCCGAGGCTGCAGTGAGAGAGGTCAAGGAAAAAGCAAAGGCAGCTGAGGCAAAATATGTCGAGGCCGAGGCCAAGATTGCTAAAGTTAAGTCCAAACTTGCTGAGATGTTGGAGGCTAAGGAATCCTAAGTCAAGGCTGCCTACGAGAAGGCTTATATCTAAGGCCAAGCTGACGTGCACGATCAATATAAGAAGCAAGTGAATCTAGCTTGTAACAAAGGCTATTTCTTGGGTTGGAGGGCAACGCTCAAGAAGATATCTGTCCCCGAGGACCCTCTACTTTGAGACATCACTCAACTTGAGGTGCCTTTCCCTCATTCACCAGACAACTCTGAAGTCAAGGCCGAAGAGGAAGACTTTGAGGCCCAAGACGCAATCGAGGCCGATGTCGCTATTGGGGCCAAGTTCCCCACCCTGAATGTTCAAGTCCTATACTTGACTGAGGAAGATGGGGCCGAGGTTCCCAAGAGCACCTCACTGAAGAAAACAATGATGCCTGAGGCCGAGGTCATTGTTGTAGAGAAGAGTCATGATGAGACTTTGCAAGAGATAGATGTTGAAATTATTGCCGAGGCCGAAGTACAGCCAACAGCCGAGGTTACGCAATTCGAGATCAGTACACAAGATCCCAATACTTAGGAATTTTTTCTTTCTATTGTACTTTTTCTTTTGACTTGTTTTGCTTTGTCGGGCCGATGTGCCTTCTGTTTGTAATTGAACAAGTTTTTCAATAATGCAACTCTTGTTTTTCTTACAAGTGTTTGAATAGTTTCTGTCTTATGCTTACTGCCTTGCATATTTTTCCATACTTAGAATTTTTCTTGTCTTTTTAGTCTGTCAACTTGGTTCCTCACCTTGGACCCTATGACCTCGGATACACCCATATCTCGGATAACAGTACTTCGGGTATAGTACAGTACTATCATCTCGGAGAAACTTGTGTTAATTATCTCAACTGAATTATACTTAAAACAATTTCTCATCAAATTTTTACAAGTGTTGTTTCTTTACTTGAACTAATTGTCTGTTGGCAAGACTTCACCCTTCCAAGTCTAACAACTTGGTTGGTTAATTCGTTCAATTACATTGAATAACTTTAACTTGTAAAATTTTCCAAAAATTTTCACAAGTGTTATGATCATTCATATTTCTTGCTCCCTAATGTGAACCAAAGTACCACTTATGTCCACATTAACGACGCATCACATGGTTATCGCCTAAGTCTCATTTACACATTCTTGACCAAGGTCATCATGTTTGGCTCGCCCAAATGAAGTAGTTAAGGCTTAATCTTAGTGCATCGAGAGTACCATACTCTTCTGCTTTCCTTTCAAACTGACCAAGTCATGGCTAGTTTCGCCTTGTTTCAAGCCGAAACATCGCAAACTTAGTTTAACTCTACCATCAAGGCAAGTTTAAGTTAATGGTTATGTTTCATGATGAAACATCACAGACTTAGTTAAACTTTACCATGATGGCAAGTCTGAGTTAATCATCATGTTTCATGTTGAAACATCGTGGACTTAGTTTAACTCTACCATTAGGGCAAGTCTAAGTTAGTCGTCATGTTCACCATGGGAACATCGTCTTAAGACTTTTTTCTATCTTATCGTACAAATTTCAACAATATCTCATAAGAACAAAATCGAGCTTGTACTCTATTAATACTTTAGCTAATAAAAAAACTCGAATAATAGAAAATAATGGTAGAAAAACTTCAAATTGCTTGTGTTCTAGGGTCTTGGCAACTCCTTGCCATCAGTGTCTTCAAGCCGGTACGCGTCATTGCTGGCGACCAATATGATTCGATACGGTCCGTCCCAGTTTGGGCCAAGCTTTCCCTCTCTAAGATCTTTTTTTATTGCCGTCAACCTTTCTTAGGATGAGGTCCCCAATCTGAAACTTTCTGGGATTGACCTTTTTGTTGTATGCCCTAGCAAGTTACTGCTAGTATGCCCCCAGTCGAATTGCTGCTTTTTTCATTCTTTCTTCTATTAGATCAAGATCTCGGGCAATAAAGGCCTCGTTTGTTCCATTCTCCACTCCCTGGGTTCTGATTCCAGGGATGCCGATCTCTAGTAAGATGACTGTTTCAGTTCCATATGCCATGGCAAAAGGAGATTATGTAGTAGATCTTCTCGGCGTAGTCCGATATGCCCATAGGACATTGGGTAATTCCTCCACCCACTTACCCTTGGCAGCTTCTAGCCTTTTCTTGATTCCATCCAAGATGGTCTTGTTGGATGCCTCTGCTTGTCCGTTACTTTGGGGGAAGTAAGGAGTAGAATAATAGTTTTTGATCTTGTGTTTCGCACAGAAGTTTTTGATCAACTTGCTGTCGACTTGAGTGCCATTATCTACTACTATGGCTCTTAGGATTTCAAATCTGGTGATTATGTGTAGACACCCCATTTTTGACCGCCCTTATGACTTGGACATCATCGCTTGCACACCCAATGATGAGTGTATATGCTTATCAAGTGCTCGAAGTCCTCAGTAGAATGCCATAACTTTGAGGCTTTCAAACACAACACGCTTGTTGCCTTGTTTTTTGGACCAAACCCAGAGATCTTCAAGCCTGCAACCTTTTGTGGTCTGCCGGCCCCTTCTATTGGCTGTCGGCCATTGCTTATAGTTGTCGGCCACTGATGTGGCCTGTTGGCCACCAATGTGTTTTGCAGATATTTTTTTGCCAGCTGTGCAAGCTGTTGGCACAGATGCATGCACCTTCTCACATGTGTATGTATAGATATTTCTGAGGAATTTGCTTGGTTTTCTATATATAGGAGGCCTCCCCTTCCATTTTTAAGGTTGGAATTTTTAGAGCAAAAATTCTTTGTCTCTCTGTCTCTGTCTCTCTCTCACCACAATTTTCTCTCTCTTGAAATCTCTTAGTTTTTTGCAAGCTTTTGCCTATACATTCTTAACCAAACCTCTCCATCTTTGAGCTAAGGTACTTTTGAGCCTTGTTTGAGCTCTTGAGGGTGTGTTTGTCTTGATTTTTTTGCCTAGAATTGGTTTTCCTCCTCAAGAGGTATAAAGATTTGCTTCTCTACTTGCTTTATTTACTCTTTTTTCTACTATTTTTACTCTGTTTTTGGGCTGTACAAACTCTATATATTTGGGCTGAAACTTGGGTTTTAAGGCCAATAAAGGTCGAGGAGTGGTTCACCATTCTTTACACCTTGCTTTCAAGGCCTTTACCCTTGTGTTTCCCACCTTTACGCTATCTTTTTTTGAGCTTTTAAACATTGATTTTCAGAGTTATTTCAGTGGCAAAAATGATGGTTTGAAGTTCAAAATTGAAGGGGTTAGCCTCCACTCCTTGTGTTTTGCTTACTAGCCTAGCATGATCCACGTTTTAGCTTATTGTCCTAGCTATTTTTGTCTTAATTCCATCATGTTTTAGGACTTATTTAGCACTATTTTAGGACTTTTTTTTAAGTGTTCATTGCATTTGAGCCTTATATTGCATGTTTGTAGTGTAATTGTCCTCATGAGTTTGGTGTTTTAGGCCTTAGACACCACCTTATTTAAGTTGATTGCATTTGTTTAGTGCTTTTCTTACTTGTTCTCACCTTTAATCACCTCTGCAACCTCCCACCTTTCTTGGGTTTTTTTTTTTCTTTGAAAGTGGTTTCAAATTATTTTTTTGTTTAAGCATGAGATTGAGGTGTCTTGCTTAATGGTTTAATCCCGTTGTGGGTTCATTACCAATAGTATGATGTCTCTTTCATGCCTAAAGGAACACTTTGTTTGAGCCCTCTTTCCATTAGAGGACTTAAATTCACTTGTGGACTTAATTGATTAAAGAATTGAGAGGTAACTAAAATGGAGTAATAAAATTGGTGAATAAAAATGAGCAAGATAATAATTTGGTTTGGGTTTAATTGGATGTTAATTGAACCCTTGAGTCTTGAGTCGTTCATACACATTAGTGATGAAAACAGTTCAAGATTCATTCTCAACTACTTCCCTTGATCTTTCATGATAGAGAGGTGGCTTTGAGAGTCTTGTTTTGTTGCATTCATTGAACTTGCACACTTGATTCATAAGCCATCATGCAATGAAATTGCATCTACTGGTGGTTTGTGAATCAAACTTACTACTTCTTTGAGCTGTTAAAATGATAAGGAGGGGTGGATTATGCAATTAAACCCTTGACAATACCCTATCCCTGCTCTGTTTGCTCTCTGTTGCAGCAGAAAATCCAATCATCAGTGGCTGGCAGGCCACTATTGGTGGCCAACATGCCATCATCAGTGGACGACATGCCCTTGGGTGGAAAGTCCATGCATGCATGAGCATTCCTCGTTTCCCGAGGAGGAGTAATTAGAGTAGTTAATTTGGTTACTTCATTTTGTAATTAATAAGTTAAGCTAATTTTGTCTTGTAATAATTAGTTAGCTAGAATAGTTAATTAATTCAGTTTGTAATAATCAGTTAAGTAGTTTAGCTAAATTATTCGTTTGGGTTTGTAATAGTTGATTAATTAGTTTAGCTTAGCTAGTTAGTTTATTCGGACCCTCATGCGTGAGGGCAAAATGTTGTAATAAAGTGTATGTCATCCAACCCCACGTCTTTCTCCCTTTTATTTAACTGCTTACGATGGTTAGTTTAGGGCATCATGTTTTGTTTAGCATACTTCATGTTTGCATCCATTTGTCTTGCATGCACTGAGGCTCAGTTCATCATTCTAACTTGCATTGTTATTGCTTATACTTCTTTGAATACATAGTTAGACCGCATGCTATCAAATTGATTTCTATGCCATATTAGTAGCCGAGCCTAGTAAATTGCATATCGCATGTGTTGCATTAGTCATATCGCATAGTTAGGAATCATGCATTTTTCTAACTCGTTTCTCTTTTGGCTTGGAGTACTAGGTGAGCCTTTACTCGCTTTAGCATATCGGATATTGATGTTGCCATGTCTAGCATGCTTGCCATGAGGCTAATTACTTAAACGCTATAATTGCTTGAATGCCTGTGGATAAAGGCTAATTGCTTGAATTGGAATAATTTGAGCAATGTTCATATGCGATCATTTTTTCAAGTGGTACATATTCAAAACAATTTTCAAATCAAACGTGAATCAAGTGTTCCAATTCTTGCAAATTAGTCTATACTTGTATGTGTGCGCATCACATAGTAATGCTAGCCTAAAAATTAGAACAAAAGCATATAATGTAGATAAGAATCACGTCATGATTAGTAGAGGCCGATCAGTAGAGGCCGATCTTTGATCGGGCAAGCGGGGGTGCTCAATTCATGGCCTTCCCCTCTCGTACCTAAGTTCCCGAGCCGAGACAATCTTGGTGATGACGGACACGTGGCCTTTGGCACGAGTTATGGGTTTCCTAAATTCCCCAAAAAATATTTAGGTAGCGACTCTGTATCTGGCAAAGTAGTCAATTTTTGGCAATTTGATTCAAAATCGATTTTCCAAAAGATTTGCCGGATTTGGACTCTTTGGTGATTATCTATTTCGCATTGCACTTGTGAGTTCAGATTCAAAACCATGGGAATTCGCTACTGTAGGGCTTATTTCGACTTCCAAAAGGGGGCGCAAAAAAGTCGAGCTACTGTTTCTGGAGACTCCACTGGGGATTTAGAGAACTTGACTCAAACTTCATGATGTGAAATTTTATCTACACTTATATGTTTCTTTGTATTTGCATTTGCATTGGTGCTCTTAAGTCACTGTATTTGCCATCTGCTATTCTTTGATGGTTTGTTAGAGGCTTGCCTGAAAATCTTGCCAAAAGGCTGACCGGTCACGGGCTCTGCCATGATGGGAACATAACCCTTGGATCTGGACTACCGCTCTACTATTTGATCCTCCTTTCACTTTTCGGTGTTAGGTGTGAGAGGTATATTAGGTAGTCTTGTTGAGGTACCCTTCTGACCATTCGGCCTAATTGCATACTGAAAAGTCATAGAGACTGTTCCAAACTAGGACATGATGCTCACTCGAATACAGGATTCTGTGAAACTACTTTGTTTGAATAGTGAACCCTAGTTCCTGACGAAACTAGGGCAGGGTAACCTTACCCTCTCATAGGGGTGTTTTGGCTCTCACTTAATTAGTATGTGCTTTACAGTGAAATTGAATAGGAATGTGCGTATCAGTTGTAAGTTTGGTATCCATTTTGGGGGTAGAATTCAATGTTGAGTGTAGTCCTACAACTTTGATTACATCTGTGTTGGTAACATCATTAGCTGAGGTGCTGTGCAATTTCTGATTACAGCTTTCTTTTTGTTTTATTTCTTTTTGCTAGGTAGTTTAACACCATAGCTTCAGAAGTTCGAATATCCCTTAAGTACTCTGGACCTGAGTCAGAAGACTTTGCAAAGCCAGGGTTCTTGTTCGAGGATAACCCGTGTTTACTTCACTCCCACTGGTTACAAGATGGAGGAGAGTCAGACAGAGTTCACCGGTCCAGTTTTTGTAGCAGTCACCCCTCAATTCACCTCTGTATCCAGTCAGGCTCAAGGATAGTCTTCTACTTTTAGTCCAGCATGAGATTGCTCGCCTATTCATATGGCACAGTATCCCCCAGTTACGAAGGAATGAATACATCATCTTCAGCAAACAGTTGAAACCCTACAGTAAGATACTGCTCGTCAGGCCGAGGTCACAACCTGTCAGGCTGAGTTAATAAACAGGTTACAATAACAACAACCACAGTTGACAGTGGCTTTTGTATCCCGTGCACCTCCTACGGGTATCCCAACATCCGAAGCCATTGCCTATACTACTAATGTCCAAGAAAATCAGGGCAATTCGGCAGACCCGATCCCAACACAAGCCTCCAAAACACCTGTGTATCAAACTGAGGCTCCATTTGAGTTTGAGGTGGACCTGACTGTGCTCAAGGTCAACAAACTGGAGAAGCTATTAAAGAGAGCACAAGGTGTTAACTCCATCCTGGACATAGAGGATGAGTATATCGACTCTGCAGTGACATTACCAGATCGGTTCAAAATTCCTCACATTGATCGATTTGACGACTCTGGAGATCCCATTGTTCATCCATGTCTGTTTTCAGACATCCTGCGACTAATGGGCCTGACTAGATTATAGAAGCTGTCTCTCTTTGGCCGTACCAACTCTGGTATAGCGGTCATTTGGTATGCAAAGTTAGAGGATTTTGTTAAGCAGAATTGGAAGGAAATGGCCAAGGCCTTTATTGCTCAGTACTGGTATAAACACACAACTCGAGGTCACAACTCCTGATCTTGAGGTAATGCAGCAAGAGCCGAAGGAGGGCTTTTTAGAATTTGTGATGAGGTGAAGGGCTAAAGGTTCAATGATGACCACAAGGCCTTCCAAGGAAGATCAGATAAGGATGGTAGTCCGCAATCTGCATGGGATGTTGTTGTAGAAAATGATTGTCCTACCTTTGTTCACATTCACTGAGCTCCATGAGATGGGGGTTCAGATCAAAGACGCCATGAAACAAGGGCTAATTACAGATGAGAAAGAGCGGGCAAAAAGGCCTTTTGTGCATAGTTCCAATGCTACCGCCAGTGGTAGCATAGCTGTGAGCCGTCAGATGTGAGTGTTGTCACCACCACAACCAAGACTGCCAATCCCTTTGCCAACACAGCTCCACAAACTTCAGCTAACCCTACTCAATCCCAGAGGACCTTTACCCAACTCTACATGACCTTGTCTCAAGCCATGAAGGTGTTAGTCAAAAAAGGGCACCTCAAAGAGTTAGAGCCTCGCCCACTACCTGACCCTCTTCTACCTAAACACAATCCAGCAAAATACTGCGTGTTTTACTAACAGCATGGTCATGATACCGACCAATGCTTCTAACTGCGTCATGAGATTCAAGACCTCATCGACAACAAGGTGATTGCACCACTCTAGAAACCAAATGTAACTACAAACCCTCTCTCGGCCCACACTCAAGTTCCCCCACCTCAAAATCTAAACCTAATCTACACACTGGCCATCCTCTATGACCCTAGTGTATATATTACCCCTTCCCACCTACCAAGACCGACGTTGTTCATTCCCGAAAACATAGATTTATGCATGATGGACACGTCCGTACTTCAACCTAAGCCTGTGGTGGTGACAGTTGTAGAAGAAGGGAGGTCGACCTTAGAGGAAGGTATGAGTCCGCTACCGGAGAGCTCTGAGGACTTACCTAAGAGGGTGTACGATCCAAGTTGCTACATTGTGCCGATTGGTCAAATTAAGCCTGAATTGGTATTGCCAACTGTAGTAGAGGTTAATGTGGTTAGGGAAGATGGCCCGAGCCAGGGGTTGGATGATTTGGCGGAACTCGAGGAGGATTTAGACAACCTACAATCATTTGACGAACATGATCAAAGGGATGTGCAGATTGGCTGGTTTGATTTGAACAGATCAACCGACAACTCTGGGTGGCTAAGTGATGAGCCGGATAAGGAGGATGGAACTGAAATGAAATCGAAAGAAAAGGAAGTAGGAATTGTTGTAGTGGCTGGAAAGGCTGGTGAAAAGGGAAAGCTGCCAAAAAATGCCGGCATGAAAAATTCAGCTTAGGAACTGGGCGCTGTGAGCACTGTGGACAAAGAATAGGAAGCTGCACTGAAGCAGTTTGAACAAGAGAGGGTTGAAGACAACTAGGAAGCTATAACGGCCTAACACCTTTTAGGGGATACTTGTGATGTGAAGGAAATACAAACGGAGCCAAACAACTGTTTGTCGGCTACTAAAGGTGTATGGTGGGATGATGACAATCTGTATCAGGTGTACACTGACGAAGACTGGGGTGAGTGCCTTCCAGATAACACGTGGTACGTGGAAGAAATAGATCACATGACAAGAAGTGGGTGGTATTTTAAGCCACTGCACTTAGATCAAGCTAAGGCATCTGGAAAAGACAGAGAGGTTGAGAGACAAAAAGAGAAACAGCTGGAAGAAGAGGCAGTGTTGAAACAACTTAAGAAAATCCAAGCTGACATCTCAATATGGGGTCTTCTTATGGCCTCCCGGGTACATTGACAGGCACTACTATCAAGAATAGACAAAGCTAAATTGTCCATTGACACTACTCCTAAACAGCTTGTGGGATTGGTCTTCCCAAGTGGTGCTGGGCCAACCCTAACCTTTTCTGACAAAGAACTGCCGCTAGAAGGCTCAGCTCACAACAAACCCTTGTGCATATCTATTGAGTGTAGGGAGAAGTCGGTACCGGTAGTGTTGATAGACATCAGTTCGGCTATCAATGTCTGTCTTTCCCGCACAACTTATGCAATCGGCCTTAGACCAGCAGACTTTGTGCCCACGACCCAAGTAATTTGGGCATATGATAATACGAGCAGGGAGGTCATAGGCATGGTGAAAATCAGAGTCCAGGTGGGTCTAGCACAGTAAGATGTCGAGTTCTATGTCTTAGATGTGCCAGCCACCTTCAATTTACTGTTAGGATGGCCCTGGTTGCATCATGTGAAAGCTGTCTCCTCCACCCTTCATCAAATGTTAAAGTACCCTCACAGGAAATGAGTGGCTATTGTTTTTGGGAATTCATCTATCCATCCCCCGTCAGAGGTAACTATACCAGTGTTGGAGATCACTCATGGCGATGAGGATGCATTCCTCTCAGGGTTCACTCTGACTGAAGCCTGGGTAGTGCAGACCATTTTGGCTGCATATGAGGGCAAGTATGTCAGCGCCCAATCTATCTATTTCATGAAAAAACTACAGCATGTGCCAAGAATAGGACTCGGAAGAAGTGGCTAGAAATGTGTCACAGCATTGGCAGACATGCTGCATAACCCATATGCCTTTAGTCTGGACTATGTACCCACTAAAGAGGACTGGATCAGGAAAGAAGAAGAAATCAAAGGTAGAGCCAAGGCCAAGCAAGCTAGGAAACACTATGAGCTCATCCACAGGTCAATCCAGGGAACACTGAATGCCCACTTTGTTTGGGAGGGAGAAGCTTTCCCTTTTTATGGCTTTCTTGAGTCCTGGATGAATTCCACGAAGCAGCATGTCCCTGGGTTCGAAATCTTCTTTGACCTGCAACTGCAAGATAGTGATACTAAGGAAAAGGATGAACCAAGTACTGAAGATGAACAGAGCATGGAAAGTGACTCAGACAACAGCGAACTTTGAGTAGGGGTAGCACTGGCTTGTCTTCTTACAGAACCTGCAGCTGACTCAGAGAACTTTGGGGATAACCTTACCATCTCCATGATCAGGGAAGAACTGGGTGTGAACCCAACTAGCAGTATTTTGGATGCATTAAAGGCACCATCTCTTATCTGGTAGCTGGAGGAAGGCTATCTGTCTAGTTCTGAGTCGGGTGATGAGCTAGAATTTGATTCCACTGAATCTGTGGGGTCGGGATCAGATTTCGGTTCTTCTGAGTCTGAGTCTGGTATTCCTAAGGGTAGTAACCTAGATGCCAAGGTCTTGTTGAGGTCTTCTTTTTGTTTTGTTTTTAAGTCGGTTGTAACCAAGGAGTCAGAATTTATGAATGAGAACGTTGTCGATTCTAAGTATTTCTCTGTTCCGCTTATTTATTGTATTGACCAAGATTTTGAAAATTTTAATGAAAATGAAGAGGAACGAAATCCTCTGGTTTCGAAAAACTTGATTAATCGAGAGGAGGAGAGGTTTGCTAAACCCTGTGCTGATGAAATTATTTCTATTAATGTGGGTACTGAGAAGGATCTGCATCTGGTTTGGATCTGCGTCTGATCCAGATCAGGTCCACATTGTTTTCGGAGAAGCACGAGCGCTTAGTCACTTTATTAAAGGATTTCAAATATGTTTTCGTGT
Source organism: Camellia lanceoleosa (assembly GCA_025200525.1). Classification (NCBI taxonomy): domain Eukaryota; kingdom Viridiplantae; phylum Streptophyta; class Magnoliopsida; order Ericales; family Theaceae; genus Camellia; species Camellia lanceoleosa. The sequence continues at coordinate 32,781,255 of CM045766.1, forward strand.
AGTCCTACGAAGACATGCCTGGAATCGATCCTGGGATTTTATAGCATCAGATCCCTTTTAACCCCGAGGCCTGACCCGTCAAGCAGAAGTTGCGTAGAATTCGTCTAGATTGGCGTTGAAAATCAAGGAAGAGGTCACTGAGCAGATCGATGCAGCATTCTTATTAGTATCTGAATATTCGACTTTTTGGCCAATATCATCCTAGTGCCGAAAAAGGATGGTAGAATCCGGGTGTGTGTGGACTTCCGGGACTTGAATAAAGCCAGTCTGAAGGATGACTTTCCTTTGCTGCATATTGATGAGTTAGTGGATTTCACTACGGGCCATGCATTGCTATCCTTTATGGACAGATTTTCGGGGTACAACTAGATTCTGATGGCACCCGAGGACAGAGAGAAAACCGCATTCACTATGTCGTGGGGTACCTACTATTACTGGGTTATGCCGTTTGGGGTAAAGAATGCTAGGGCTACCTATCAAAGGGCTGCAACCACCATTTTGCATGATATGATCCACAAAGAGGTCGAGGTGAAAGGGGACGACATGATTATCAAGTCCAAAGAAAGAGAGGGCCACTATACTACCTTGAAGAAATTATTTCAACGGATCAGAGAATACAAGTTGAGGTTAAACCTGCAGAAATGCACCTTCGACGTAATAGTAAGGAAAATATTGGGCTTTTTTATCACACAGAGGGGCATCGAAGTAGATCTTTCGAAAATCAAGGCCATCCTAGAAATGCCACCACCAAGGACTGAAAAGGAGGTGTAAAGCTTTCTGGGTAAAGTGCAATTCGTAAGACGGTTTATTTCCAAATTAACCTTGACTTGTGAACCACTTTTTGGTCTCCTAAAGAAAGGGAAGAAATTTTGATAGGATGATTGATGTCAATTCACCTTTGAGTAGGTTAAGCAGGACCTCCAGAATCTATCTGTGTTGTCACCACCAGAGTCGGGGAAGCCTTTGATTCTATATTTGTCAGTGACAGACACGACTATGGGATGCATGCTCGCTCAGGAATTTGAAGATAGGTAGAGAAAGCCATCTACTATTTGAGTAAGAAAACGCTCGAATACGAGACCCGCTATACTCCGTTGAAGAAAGCTTTCCTGGCCTTGGTATGGGCTATCCAGAAGTTGAGGCACTACTTGTTAGCTAACTCTGTAATTCTAGTTTTGAGATAAGACCCCATCAAATATCTTTTTGAGAAACCAGCGCTTACGGGTAGGCTAGCTCGTTGGTTACTTCTCCTCTCCGAATTTGATCTCAAATATGTCACTCGCTAGTCGGTCAAGGGAAGAGTTGTAACGGAGTTCCTGGTAGATCACCCAATAGAAGGAGATGAGGCAGTGGAATACTTGTTCCCAGATGAAGCCATTCCACAAAGTGATGAGGAAACTTAGACGATGTACTTTGACGGAGCAGCCAATCAGTACGGTTATGGAAGAGGTGTGTTACTGATAGCACCCAATGACTCCCATATAACTTTAGCCTTCAAACTCTGGTTCAAGGTGTCGAATAATGAAGCAGAATATGGAGCATGTATCGCTGGTTTAAAAGCCGCCCTGGGGCTAGGGGCAAAAGGATTGAATGTTATCAGGAACTTGAACTTAGTTGTTTCTCAAGCAAATGGAGACTAGAAATTCAAAGAAGAAAAGATGAAGGTTTATCACCAGACCCTGGATGTTCTGATTCCTAGGCTTGAAAAGCTGACTGTCACATATCTGCTGAGAGAGAACAACAGGTTCATTAACACTCTAGCAACTCTATCTTCTATGGTAGACATCCCACTTGGAGTCTGGATGCGTCTGATTATCATCGAGCAGAAATATACGTCGGCTTATGAAACTATCGCTGCAATAGTTGAGGCATAAGACAAAAACCCCTGGTACTACAACATTTGGAACTTCTTGGAAAAGGAGAATTATCCACCAAAGGCAAATACCAAGGACAAAAGGGGAATACGGCGAATGGCCATCCAATTTATCATCAGCGGAGGTAAATTGTACAAAAGAGGTCATCTGGGAATGCACAAGTTATATGTCAAAGAAAAGGAATCAAAGCGCCTAACGGAGGCCATTCATGGAGGAGAGTGCGGAGCACACACAAACGGAGTAATGCTAGCTCTGAAGATTCTCAGACAAGGTTACTACTGGTCCACCATGGAGGAGGATTGTATTGGTTTTGTTCAGCGAGGCCACAAATGCCAAATTCATGCTAATTACATGAATATCCCGCCATCAAAACTGTACAACATGACTTTGTAATGGCCTTTCTCAGTCTGGGGAATCGACGTCATCGGTGCAATCATGCCAAAAGGATCGAATGGGCATGAATATATCTTGGTGGCAATTGATTACTTTACAAAGTGGGTGGAAGCTCAGTCCTATGCAGTGTTGAAACATCGCATAGGGCCAAGTTCATTAGAAACAATATCATTTGCCGATACGAAGTCCTAAATGAGATCATATCAGATAATGGCTCCCACTTCAAGAAAGAGGTGATAGACTTGTTGGAGAAATACAGTGTGGCTTTTCATAAGTTATCTACATACAGTCCGCAAACCAATGGAGCTATTGATGCCGCCAACAAGAACATCAAGAACATCTTGTAGAAGATGGTTGAGACCTATAGGGACTGGCCAGATAAATTGCCATTTGTACTTTGGGGCTACAGAACTTCAATTCGAACGTCTACAAGGGCAACTCCTTATTCTGTCGTCTACGAGATGGAAGCCATTTTGCCAATTGAAATAGAAGTCCCATCACTGCGAGTTATGGCTGAGTGTCAGATAGCAAAGGTGGACTGGCAACAGAGCAGATTTCAGGAGTTGATGCTGTTTAATGAAAGAAGGTTGAAGGCATTGTATCATGTTCAAGGCTACTAACTCAGAATTGCTAGGGCTTTTAACAAGAAAGTTAAGTCCTAGAATCTCAAAAAGGGGGATATGGTGACAACCGAGCTCCCATTCACGACCCTAGGGGCAAGTTCAGACCCAATTGGACTGGTCCTTACATCATCAAAGCTATTTGGTTGGGTGGAGCTATTATTCTCATGGACTTAGATGGATTGGAATTTTCACAACTGATCAACATGGTCAAGTTGAAGAAATACTATCCCTGAGAGGCTTGCTAGGCCGAAAACCTGGAAGGGTGATCTAGGGAAAAGTTAGAGCATGAAAATTAGAAATAAAGAAAAACTGAGCTTGCAAGGTTGAAAACCCTAAAGGGCGACTTTGGCAAAAGTTAGAGTGCAAAAGAAGAGAGTTAATACTCGACTGAACTTGAACCAAACTACGTAAGGCCTGATTTCCATCTTCGGGATATGTATGCAACTTCATTCTGAAGTTCGGCCGTGATCACCTCTAACTCAACTGTCCTGTCCATGTGTTTGATCAGGTCATCTTTGTCTGTTCTTTACCTGAGAGTTTGGTTGGATCTTCATTCTGGGAAAAAGTGCTGGTTACAATGCAGAGTAGTGGTGTTCAATTAGGGGCATTTCTAATCTTTTGATTTGGGGTTATACATCTTGAGGATTGATTCTGTGCATGTCAAGTGGTGATCCTTTTCGAAAATGGTTTTGGAAAGTTTTAATAAAAGTTGATTTTGTTCAAAATTTTACCTTTTACAACTTAGACCATTTTTCGACCAATAGAAAATTTTTTAGTGCTCACAACTTTAATTTCATTGATTTTAACATAAAGTTCTACAACTTTCCGATACAAATCAAAGTTGATTTTATTACATCGAAAAAAACTTGAAAAGAAAGGTTAAAGCAATAAACTAGGGGCATAGGTGAGTTAGGTGCTCCTGTGTCCTCTGCTCATGCTTGTGGAAGTTTCTGAAGCCAAAGTGGGCCTGGTTTAGGCTTCATCCTCCAGCCAAGCCAAGCACTCACCAGAAAGGGCATAACTGAAACTAGGGGTAGGGGCCAGAAACTCTCTCATCCTCCAAGCAGTGAGGTACCTAGCCAAATGTGAACCACAAATATGAAATGAAATCGGGTACTCTACTCCCTCTTCTGGGTGGGTCTGATCATGCTTGAACTGACGTCTGAATCGGAAAGGGAAATAGAACATGCAATGCGTGAAGCTAATCAATTGTATGCCAAGTTGTTGAGCCAAGCTATAACTCATCTCGGTTAGATTAAGCTAGGGGCAACGCCAAGCTATGTTAGCAGTAGACCTGCTACACATCCAGTTGTACCACCATCCCTCGTGGTAGAAGAAATAACCTCGAGCTGAGTACTCAGGGCAGGAGTCCACTACTTTTAGCTTATCCATAAGCCACACTTGGGAAAGGATGAAAGAAAATAGAGATTAAAGAATAGAGAAATATATGTCGAGAGAAGAGTAAGGAAAGGGCTTTGAGAGAAAAATAAAGCATGAATGCTGAGTAATATGAGAAACACATATGAGAAAGGGCGGGAAACAATACCTGAAGAAGTAATGGACTCCCTGCAAATCTAGTAGTCTCTCGCCAATGAAAGGCATCTAAGCCCATTAAGGTCTTGGCCAGTGCCAAACCAATGCAACTCTTACCTTCTTTCAGACTTTGGGCCACTTCAATCAACCGAATGCTGGATCTGTCGAAACTAGGGGCAAGAAGGAAATGTGCAAGCATACATAAGCATAGAGCATGTTGCCAAAAACCCTACCAGAGAAGGTCGCCTCTCTCACCAATGTCGAAAAATCGATGAATCAAGCTGGGTATGTCTAGTTCTCCGTTATGGGCCAGAGACTGAGCCTCGTGCAGAATGAGCCCACACATCCGTCCCAAAGCTTGGGTGTGGCCAAAACGGGGCTGAAGCTTGATTTCCTCATCGTGTCGGGATTCCATTAGTGCCTGAAATTCTTCAAGTGTCCAGCATATTTCTTGTCCACCGAAGTGAAAAACATGTGTAATTAGGTTCCAACATTGGGTCGTGGCATGGAGGAACGGAAAACAAAGTGGAGTACGACTCAACGAAAAAAGTGCATTTATGCTAAAACCCCAGAAATTTACCTTTTCCATGCCATCTAAAGAAGCTATCCAATCCGTGAGCTTCTCAGCAAGGAATATCTCCATTTGTGGAATAAATTGCAGTTAAAATGAGGTTCTAAAGAAAAAATCATGAATCAAAACCTTTTGTAGAAGATAAGGTTGTGAGTGGAAGCCAGCTATCAATAATTTGGAAGTCACTCACACTGGTGGCCAGCAGGCCACCTCCTCTGGTGGGCAACCTCTATCTATGGCTGGCAGCTCTCCTTTCTGGCCATCATCCACTGGTGTGTTGGGCAGTGTTGGCAGCATGTGTTTTATCTCGATCTTTGAGTGTTTTAAGGTCACGTTTTGAGTCTTTTTGGTTTTAGCAAGTTTGTTTATTTGTATTTGAGTTGTTTTTTCTTTGTTTATCGAGTTATATTTTATATTTTGTATTTTAGTTGTTGGTCGGCTCATTACCCGATTAATAACATTGTTTCAATCAAGCGCTCTCTTGGCCAATTCAATTTCATTTCCATTTCATGCAAATATGGTGCCTATGATGTAAAAATGACAACACTTTTCATAAAAAAAACTGTGGGGTTTTATTCCAATCATGGTTTTTACAAAAGAGGCGTACAAGTTTCAAAAGCAAAATAAACCTATCTGAAGCTATACATGTACTAATGCTACCAAACAAAAAGAAACTAAGCAAAAAGTACAAAAACATTAGCGCCGGTCATCTCAGGCCCAAGAGGCCCTCTTCTTCCTGTTCCTTGGAGGGGACTCAAGAGGAGTATCTTCATCGGCACTGCTGTCTGAATCAGACTCTGAACCAAAGCTGGTATCATCTCCGCTTCTTGCCTTGGAGCCCGTCTCGGCGTCACCGTCACCCTCAGACCCCGAGCCAGCATCATCAAATCCACTATTGGATGACTTAGAATGTCGACTCAATGCCTCCTCAGAGTTACTAGTCTCAGCATCATCGTCGCTCAAAATAGGCTCTGAGGGACTGCTCAAGCCTTGGGTGCCCCTATCCTTACCTCGACCGTGACTCACATCTCGGCCACGAGCTGGGGCCTGTCTCTCTCTCTCTCTCTCTCTCTCTCTCTCTCTTTCTCTTTCTCTTCTTGCTGCTGGAGGAGGTGGTGCTGGTGCTGCCGTTGGTGCAAATGGAATTTGGAAAAAATAGTTGTCAACATATTAGCTATAGTGTGTGTATCAAGATACAGGCATGGTATGCAGAAATTTGATACAGTATGAGTACAATGTGTGAGTACAGTGTATCAGTGCAGTTCACGAAAGACTACAGTTGAAATGGTAGTGTATTGGTGGAAATATGATAACATGAAGTGCAAACAGAGTTAGTAATGAAATGCATGCTGAACTGAAGGAAATTACCTGGATACTGTGGAGACCAAGCAGCATCTTCCTCTTTTACACCATACCCATCAGAGAAGCCACCAGTATGAGGAGGCTCCTTGTATACTCTATAGATGTCTGCAAGTGCATTTGGGTGATCAATGTCTGGGATAAACATATCTGAAATGGAAATGTGGAGGTTCAAATTGTATAGTGTGGTCCATACCTGGGACGAGCCCCGAACTCTGACAAACTCATGCTAGCCTCTGCCGGCTCGATCAAAATCTGGTAAGTAGTCCTAGTACACCGCTAGCATGTGAGCACGGTAGGAGCTCCATCTAACGGATAGTTTGCTCAACAGGGGGAGTCCCTTTAGTATAGGCCCTAGTAAGTAGAGTCGCCTCGCCCGCCACAAGAGCCCATGCTCCCTCTCCTGCGTAAGCTCCTATCAGAGGAGGCTGTAGACACCCCATTTTGACCGGCCCTAAGACTTGGGCACGTTATTTTGACCACCCTCACCAGAAAAATGAAATTGAAATTTTAATCTCAAAACTCACACATTTTGGTCAAATTAAAATATTTTTATTTGAATTTATAATTTTGTATAATTTTATATAATTTTGTGTGTTCGTACAAATTTTTAGGTGTAAATTAGCATGTGATATTTTATAAATAAAAAATGATAAAAACAAAAAAATAAAAAATAGAAAAAAAAAAGAGAAAATATGGTCAGAATGTTTTTTTTGTTTGTTTTGTGGGTGGGATGATGATAACATAAAAAAAATGAAAAAAAAAAAATGGGGTGGTGGTAGAGAATATCTTTACAGAAAGAAAGGGTGGAATCATAATGTATTTTTTGAGTGGAATTGTGCTGGAGAATGTAATCATAAAAGATGAGAATATATGGTCATGGGTGGGACATTCAAAAGAGAGGCATGGAGAATATTTTTGGTAGAAAGAAGAGTTGGTTTGATTTATGTATGACAATTCGGTGGGTGGGTTTCAAAGTAGGTGAAGAAAATTGAAAAAAAAAAAGGAGGGGCAGGTGAGAGTGGGTAGAGATAGGGACACATCAATTTTCGGTAGAGAGATTTTTAGAGTGAGTGGGGTGAATAAAAAAATAAGGGAAAAAAGAGAGGGCCTTGGATCTGAGCTTCACACACACCCACGAAAAAGAGAGACCTAGGATCTACACACACAAGCTCCTTCTCTCTGACAGTTTGGAGGGAGGGGCAGCACATAGAAAGGCAAATGGGTTCATGAGTGATATCATTTTTGAGAGAGAAAGATATAGAAGAAAAAAGATGGATGCGCTAAGGAAGCAGCTCGACGGGCTGATGAGAGAGAACCAGGACTACCCACCATGAAGGAGATAAGAGAGACACCACTCAAGATCAACACATGGCAGCAAGGCACAGATTGAGACATGCACTAGCTCTCTCTCAGCTCTCTGGAGGAATACTAATACACCATCACACACGGTTTTGAAAGGGGAGATGCACTGATCTCTCGCTCCCCCTCTCACGGCTACACCACAACTCCCATTCACACCCAGCATATACACAACTTCAACCCACCATTCAAGGCTGTTCTCTTCCACCTCTCTCTCTTTCTGATCATACACAAACCCAGCATGTATGGATACACACACACACTAGCTCTCTCTCCTCTCTTCTTGGCTATCAAACACAAACACACAGAGGAGGCATGTCACACCCCAAACTTGCCCCTAAAAGTTTGGGCATGACCTATTCGAAAATGGACACTAAACCTGTTATACCTATCATACGGGGCCTGAACGGAAGCATTTAATAATAATATAAAATACATAGAATAACATCCATTGAGCTATTACTAACATGCCAGGATCATATACACATACTCAGCTCCTTTACTGAGCGTATAACTAAACCTTATTAAAGGAAAGGGGTTATATGCATACATTTTCAGTTGGATAGACAATTAATCAAAAAAATTTAACAAAACTTTACAGACATGCATGGGCTTGGTCCGGGTGCCTGGACACACTGAGGTTGACAAATGAAAGGCGATCATCAAGGTTTAAAACTGACCTCCAAGGTGGTCACCTACAGAACAAACATAACACAAAGTAAGCCAGGCTCAGTGAATAATAGTACATAAACAAAACGATGCTTAACTTGAAACGGAATATATTAATGCGTGTGAAATTGTAAGGTTGACATAGTTAGTCTGATTCTTTATTAATTTCATAACGGCCTTAGGCCCAGTCTTGAAACATAATAACTTGAAACATACTATCTTGAAGCATAGTGGCTTTAAGCCCTCGAATATCATAACATTAAACTTTCAAACGTGTTGCGTAAAGCTCTTGAAACATAGTGGCATAAAAGCCCTTGAAACATGTGGCACGAGGCCCTTGGAACATATGGCACGAGGCCCTTGAAACTTGTGGCATAAAGCCCTTGTAACATATTGGCACTAAGGCCCTTGTAACTTGTAATGACATGTAGTCCTTGAAAATGTATGTAAACTTGTACCATACTTAAGCTTGTAACATGCATATACTTAAGCTTGTAACATGCATAGACTTGTAATATACTTGAACTTGTACCATGCGTATACTTGTAACATGCTTGAGCTTGTAATAGACATGAACTTGTAACATACGTATACTTGGAGACTTGTAACATACATGAACTTGTATATACTTAGAACCATACTTGAAATAGAACATACTTGTCAAAGATAGAATAATTCACATCCTTATGAGGATCACATAATAATGTTAAACATTTACATGCCTGTCATAGGTTCTTAACGACCTCAGGTCCTTAAGTAACACCATAGAATAATCTCAATTTCAGACAGATACTTGGCTTCAAGCTAAACATGATTCCATTTATGCACTAAGAACGACGTAGTTTACCTATAGATAATAAAGAATTATTATTCGTCATTAATAAAACCGAGTTATTCCAAAGTCATACCGATGTAGACCAATCTTTCAACGTTCACATTGACTGTCAATCATCATAATGTTCGTGTAACATGTTTGTGCAACACTTACAAGAAACAGAGCGTTAGTGATAATAATTGTCAATGATAAATAATATATATATATATATCTTCGTACTATTACTCACAGTGTTTGGCTGCTTGGTCTGCCCCTGTAGTTGTCCCTACACAATTTGTAATACACAAAGAAATTGAATCACATAAACTTATTTCGTTCTTAATTAATTCTCTTTATTCCAATTACACATCACTTTGCACTTCATCATAATTTAAACTAAATCTTTAAATCCCATTTCAACACCCCACAATTGAGTTCATGTCTTCCAGATCCTTACTAAATTATTTCCCTACTTTTTCCTTTACTTTATTACACGAATTCCACATTTATAACAAAGTTCATTCGCTAAATTTAAACATAATTTCGAAACATCTCAGAAATCCAATTAAACTTGTACACGTATAATTCAACCTACCAATTCCATGATTCTATGTTTAATTTGGGCAACCTCAGTATTTATCATCACCAATTAATCTAGGGTTTCAAGAATAATGAGGATCTTTAGCAAAAATTCAAATTTCTTAAATCACCACTTTTAATTCCAATTTTCCAATGATTCTACACCTAGGATTCACAATCCATCATTTAAACTCATCAATTTAACTCCCAACATCACAAACCATAAAACCCCAAATCTCAAGTTTGACACCAAATGTTCAAAACTATAAATTTTGCATTTATATACTCAAAATACCACAATCCATCCATGAATTCAAGTATTGTAAAAGAATAAGGGTCCCTACCTCAAAAAATAAAGCAAGGGCAAAGCTTTGAGGCGAATCCCCCAAATCTCGAAATTCCAATCGGTTGAAGTTGTTCGTCTTCTTGTCTTCTTCACTTCTTGGTGGAAGGTCTTGCTCAAACCTAAGGGAAATAGAAGTATTTGGGGATCAAAACCCTAGGGTTTTCGGACCTAGGGAGAGAAGAGAAGAAGGGAAAAGGAAAAATGGAAGAAATGATCCAAAAATTCGTGTTTAAAGCTGCTGTCCCGTAATTCCCGCTCGAGCGTATAAATGTCCGCTCGAGCGGACCTGTTTTCAGCACAGATCCCGAAACTTCAAACATGCGTAACTCTCCCATCCGGACTCCGTTTTAGGTCGTTCTTGTGCCCAAATTGAAGCCCCGGAAATAAGCTTTCCAACGATTCAAACCTCACATCCAAACTCAAAGTATGGAAAAAGAAAAGGGCAAATGAGTGGCGGTTGGTCGTAAACGAATTATTCAAATTAAGGTTTTTGGTCCAATCTTACTTTACCATCATATTATCATCTCAAACAATACCCCAAAATAAGGTAAGAACATTTCAAATATACTAAGAAGAACATCAAAAATGAGCCCACATGCTTCAGAATCAAACTTAACCAGGCAACCCGCTCGAGCGCCCAACCTTGCGCTCGGCCAAGAAACCAACAAAGTCGCTCGGCGTAAACTCTCCGCTCGGCGAAATCACAACGCCAGAACCTCGGGCCGTCTGCCAAAATTCTGGGAACCCCAAAGTCCGCTCGGCGGCCACTCCTCCCGAAAGCAGAGGAAGAATTACAGGTCGTCGCAAGGCACCTCTCCCTCACACTAGTCTCTCTCTGACTTTGTTTTGTTTTTAGCATACTTGATCATCATCTGCAACACACACACGTGCATTACAGGATGAGACACCCACACATGGGCAGTTCTCTCTCTGTCTCGCTTGGCCTATCTCTCTCTCTCGGTTGAAACAAGGGGGGAAGGGCACAGAGCATTCTGGTTGAAGCAAAACACACAACACCCACACACACATGCATAGACACATGCACATACATGTATAGATAGACACGGAAGACCCAACACACCATGCACACTGCCATGCATTCTCTCTCTCTCTCTCGGCTTAGAGAGAGAGAAGGTGGTAAGTGGGTGAGCATGTGTGGGTGTTTGTTTTGAGGATGGTTCATGGGTGTAAAACAAAAAAAGGGGTGTCTAGAGAGAGAAAAGGTGGTGAGGGAGGTGTGGTTCATGGGGGATGAGTGAATTATTTTAGAAAGTGAGAAAGCGGAGAGGAAAGCAAAGGTGAAGTAGGAAGATAAGTGGGTGTTCATGGGTATGGGTTGTGGGTAATAAAAATGTTTGTTTTAAAAAAAAAAAAAAATTTATGTTGGTTCATATAAGATTGTTATAAATGTTTATGTTGGGTTCACATGGCTTCTAGATAGAAAATCTGTTTATGTTGGGCCCATGGCCTTCTGGGTTGTTGTGGAATTGGGCCAATCCTGCTATGTTCTTAATAGATGTTTAGTAGATCAAAGTGAATTCACATCTTTGGGCTTGCAAGCTAAGTTATTTTGGGCTTGGCCCATATGATTGAATGGAGATGAAGTGGCAGGACCTCCATTGAAGATGAAGTGACATGGGCTGAGGTGTGCAGGCCTAAGAGATTGAAGACATATGGATCTTTGTGCTAGGGATGAAGTTATTTATTTTATTTTTATTTTGAGTGTTGTGAGGTTTTATTTTATTTTATTTTTCTCTCCTCTATCCGTCATTCAGATCTGTAATAATTCAGGTGTTGTAATAATTCCCCCACCCCACTTCTTTCTATCCCATTCTTTAATCGCTTTCCCTAACTGTGTGTATGTATATATCTGACATGCCATGCAGATCCATCCTTTACATTTATGTCTCATACATTAAGATTCGACTGTATTTACATGTGTGGATTTAATCAATTCTTCTGTGATTCTATGCGCTACCGTATGTTTTGAGATGATTCACATGCCATATTCTAGAAGCCGAATCTTTAGTGCATCTCATGAGTGAATTGCATTAGGATTCTGTATATAAGATCATGCATATTTTACTAACTTTTTTTTTGTAGCTGTTCGAGGGACGTCGGTCAATCTGTGAGTTTTTATGCTTTAGCATCTCATTTGTGTGTGATTTTCTTATTATGTTTAGCATCCTACCATGTGGCTATTTGGTTAAGTGATATAACTGTATGAATGCCTGTGGATGAAGGCTTGTTGTTTGAATTGGAATAATTCAATAAATGTACGTTCTAAGCCCATTTGAGGTGGCAAATTCAATTCCCTTTCGAAAAACAAAACATGAAATTGAATTGTTCCAATTTGAGAAAACTAGTCTATACTTGTATGCTTCACATAGTAAATTTTAGGATTTATTAACTAATCAGAACATGAATATATAAAGAAAATAAAAGTCATATCATGGTTTAGTAGAAGCCGATCTTTTGATCGGGTGAGCGGGGGTGCTCATTATTGACCTTCCCCTCTCATACCTAAGGTTCCGAGCCAAGCATCCTTGGTTCTGACGAGCGATGGCCTTAACCTTGAGTCATGGGTTTCGTAATTTCCCAAAATATTAGGTGGCGACTCTGAGATCTGATGACGCAGTCCATTTTTTACAAAATTGCAATAAAATGGATTTTCAATAAAAGTTTCCAAATCTGGACTCTCATCTACGTTTCACATTGCACTCGTGAGACATTGAGATCAAAGAGATCTCGGGAGTCCGAACTGTTTAACGCGCGCGGGTACCCCCCGGGTATGTTACAGTTTCTGGCGACTCTGCTGGGGATTTATGAAACCTTGACTCGAACTCCATGATATGAATGTTATTTTCAATTATATGTTTATTGCATTGCATGCATTGGTGCACTTAAAGTTCCTGTGTTGCCCAGATACTAGTGGGAGCACAGGCATACTTTGTGTGACACTACACCTATCTCTACATTACTGTGGAGGCCTTGTGTTATAATCTTTTGAGATCTCAAAGTTCTCAGACTTTGAAGAGAGGCTAATATTGACTCTTCTGAGTTCCTAAGATCTTCATTGGTTATGACCCAAAGGACTCTTGGGTAATGTCACCTTGACTTCAACCCTTAGAGTAGAGCTAACCTTGTACATATAGTGAGCTATAGTACCTTTCAAATTAGGATAGGATGCTTTCCCATTTCTAGGATGTGTGATACCACTTGTTTGAATAGTGAAACTCTAGATCATTTCAAGTTAGGACAGGATAACCCTACCCTCCATAGGGGTGTTTGTTCTCTTTCCTGCTATGTGTTATGTGCAATGTATTGGATCTATACAAGGGTTCTCAAATTCAAGTGAGTGGTTCAGGCATTCAGTTTGTGGGGTTCAGTGTGTTTTTAGTGAGGGCATAATTGGAAGTTCCATTTTGTTTCTGTAATTGAGGGGTGACCGCTTGTTGATTGGACGAGTTTTATTTTGAATATTGCGGATGGCCCACACATTGACTGGCAATTTGAGAATGGTTTTATTCTGAGTTCTGAATTGAGTATTGAGTATTGAGTCTAAGTTTAATTCCACCAAGTTTGTAGAGTTAGAGTCAAGCTCGAGTCAGCCTAATGAGTCAGAGTCTGTTGATTTCAATAGTGCTAACCTAGACATTTCTGTCTTGTCTAGGTCTTCTTTGTCATTTTCTTTTGAGTCTGTGTCATTGCTGAGTCATAGTCTCTTTTCAAAAAAAAAAAAATTCAAAAAAAAAAATATAAAAAAATGCCATAGAGTCTGCCTACTTCTCTGTGCCTTAATTCATGACATTGACCAAAGTTCTTCAAAACTTTTTCCAAAACTCTGATAAAAACGAAGAGGAAGAATTTCCTCGGGATTTGCAAATTTTGATCAACTGAGAGGAAGAGAGGTGTGCTAAGCCTTTGATGAATAAAATCATTTTTGTTAATGTGGATACTGAGAAGGATCCTGCCTTGGTCCAAATTGGTTCTATCTTATCTTCGTAAAAATACGAGTGATTAGTCACTTTGTGAAAAGATTTCGAAAAACTATTTTTGCGTGGTCCTACGAAGACATGCTTGGAATTAGTTATATAGAATAGGATCCCTCTTGACTCGTGGTCCGACCTCTTTAGCTCCTTAGCTTTCAAACCTTGATTTTGAAGTATTCAATGATCATTCAAAGTGTAAGGCTTGCATAGCCGAATTGGAAATAGCCCTTGAACTAGGGGTCATGATGTGATTCAAATAGAGGCAGCCCTTCAACTAGGGGCAATAAGGTTGAATATGATTTAGATTGGAAATAGCCCTTGAACTAGGGGCAATGATGTGATCCAGATTGGAAACAGACCTTGAACTCAGGGCAGAGAATGTGATTTCGATTTAAAACAGCTCTTGAACTAGGGGCAAAAGTGTGAGGCTTGCATAGCTGAAATGGAGGCAGCCCTTGAACTAGGGGCAATAAGGTACCACCCTTGAGAGGCTCGTTGGGTTGAAAATCCGGAAGGGCGACCCAGGCAAAAGTTAGAGCACAAAAAAAAGAAAGAAAAACAAAAAGAAAAACATGAAAAGCTCGCAAGGTTAAAAACCCGAAAGGGCAGCTTTGCCAAAAGTTAGAGCGTAAAAGAAGAGTGTCAATACCCGAGTGACCCTTAGCCAAAACTATGTAGGGCTAGTGATTCAGATTGGGAGCAACCCTTGAACTAGGGGTAAGAAGGTCGGATGTGATTTAGATTTGAAGCAGCCCTTGAACTAGGGGCAAAAGGTTGGATGTGATCAAAGAGTTAAAACTGAATCGTTTCCCAAAGAAGACCGCCTAGAAAGGCAAAACCCAGAATTTGAGAGAATGAATTTTATTATTGAAGGACAGTCGAGTTCCTATCCACTACACTAGGGGCAACATTAGGGGCAAATTCGGACCCAATTAGCCTAGTCCCTACATCATCATATCTACTGGTCAAGTGTAGTAGTCGTTCTTATAGATGGCCTACAGATTTCACACCCAATCAACATGGACAAGTTAGAATGAAAGTAACCCTTGAGAGGCTCGTTGGGTTGAAAACCCGGAAGGGCGATCCAGGCAAAAGTTAGAGCAGAAAAACAAAAAAATAGAAACTCAAAAGAAATAAAAAAAAAATGAACAAAATGAAAAACAAAAATAAAAAATAATCAAAAGCTCGCAAGGTTGAAAACCCGAAAGGGCGGCTTTGGCAAAAGTTAGAGCACAAAAGGAGAGTGTCAATACCCGAGTGAACCTTAGCCCGAACTACGATGGCCTGATTCCTATCTTTGGGATACGTAGGTAGCTTCATTTCGAAGTTCGGCCCTAATAATTTTTCAACTCATTCATCTCGTCCATGTTTGATTGGTGTATCTTTAGTCGACTTGGTTGTCCTATCCATGTTTGCTTGGAATATTTTCATTCTGCTCAGTTAAGTTGGTTCAATTCAACTTGGTTCAGTTTGGTTCGGTTCGGTCCAGTTCTACTCGGCTTTATTTGGTTCAGGTTGGCTTGGTTCGTTTGGCTTGGTTCAGATATCACCTTTGATTATCTGGTTTGGGACTATGCACCCCCAATGGTTGATTCCATGTTAGTTGAGTAGTGGCCATTTGCAAAAATAGGTTTTGATTAATTTGAATGAAGCTGACTAATTTTTCTCGAAAATTGTTCTATTTTTGCAAAACTTGGACCATTCTTTGGATTTGAAAAGGGAAAATTTTCAGTGCTCATAGTTTAGCTTACATGATTTGAAACAGAAAATGGAATAAGTATGCTAATCTAACTCTCTTGTTGATCAAAACATGTTTACAAAAAAATTAAGAGACAAAAAAGGGTCATGGCAATGAACTAGGGGCATAGTTGAGTTAGAGATTCTGTCTTCTCCACCGCTCGAGTCAACTATTCAGTGTATATAAGTGTGTATTCATACCAGTTAGTATATATAAGTGTATTCCTTTTATACCAGTCAGTATATTTATACCAGTCGATCATTTATACTAGTCAGTGTATATAAGTGTGTTTGGATCGTTTTGCTTCGTTCTTGTTTCGTTAAGTCATTCTTTGATTTAGGCCAGTATAGAAACAATGTTTAATTCAGAGTTCAAAATTCAATCACTCTCAAATTCAATCAAACGAAAATGTTTTCAAATTCAAAGTGATATGCCAGTCACACCATTGATTTGCAAAAACTAAACTGATTTTATTGCAGTCAGGGGAGGGCATCCCCGATTACAGAGACAAAAAAAAAAAAAAAACAACAACAACAACAAAAAAAGCAAAAAGAGAGAGTAGCATTTTCTCAGTTTTTCAGCAGCAGCCCGGCGATGGCGAAGATTACAACTGGCTTCATTTGTACACATCTTCGTTGCCTGACTTTACCATCAGCTGCCTCGCTTCGTCTTTACTCCTTCGGAGCTTTTGAAGACTCTGCCTCGGCCTTGGCAGAGCTTCCAAAGGAGATTATTCCTCGCCGGCCATCAAATTGGTTGTGCGAAGGAACTCCGAATCGAGTCACGGAGGTCGTCAGTCGTTTTAACTCTTTGTTCTGCTTCTTCAGCGCACTAATTTCTACCCGAGCGTCTTTGTACATACGTTGGAGGAGGGAAAGTTGTGCATTTAACTGATGTACTTCACACGTCCTGTTTTGAAGTCGACGGGACAAGTTAGAGACCGCAGTCACGGTCTCCACACATGACCTCAGCGTATACGAGTTTGCTTCGATGTCAGACTGTGCCGCCATGATTTGTTCAACTGACATCGCTGGAAAGTTGAAAACAGGGGAAGGAGGAGGAGCCCGTGGTTGAGGTTCAGAGGAGTCAGAATTGGTCATCTCTATCGTGGACTCGTTCAGGTCTGGGAAAAGAGTGAGAGAACTATGTGAAGAGGCCATGACAGATGAGAGTAATGCAAAAGAAAGAGGTTGTAGAGTGGTGGCAGAGAAAGTTTGCAGGCTTTTGCTCTGCCTCTCTCTTTCGTAGGCCTCAACTTAAGAAGAGGATGAAGCCAAAGAAGAAGACAAGAGGGAGAAAGGCTCGAGACGATCATTGACAATCTGGGCAGGATTAGATAGCCTGTCGGTCAGGCGCCGCGATTGTTGAAATCGTGCGATAGACACGACGCTCGAAGAAGATAATGGAAGAGAGAGTGAGACAAAATAAGAAGAGAGGCGGAAAAGTTGTATATATATATATGTATATGTATTGTATAGCTATGTAATATATATATTTGTTTGAACACTTGGGTCACAGGTGTGGCTTGGGTTCAGTGGTTTGGCCTAGTGGGTTGAAGAGTGAGAGGTTGAGCCTGAGGTAAGGGGTTCGAACCCCACATCGAGTGTTTCTTTTGGTTTGTTTTGATTTTGTGTATATATGTCTCGTATATGTATACATATTTGTTTGCATATCTTGTCGCAAGAATGGAGTGGCTCAATGGTTGAGTACTCGGAGGCCAAGCTTGAGGTCAGGGGTTCGACACCCCGCATCCCATGTCCATGCATTTTGTGTTTTTCCTTTCTTTTTGCGTGTTTTGTGTACGTGTGCTGACGTCAGCAAACAGAATATGCCTTCTTAGTAACGGCATCTTTCCACTGACGGTTGCAAATGGAATATTCCCCATCTGTGTATATATCCGTATATGTTTGTGTATAGGTCCGTATATGTCTGTGTCGTATATACCTGTATATATACTATATATGTCTGTGTATATATCTATCTGTATGTTGTCTGTATATGCATATGTGTATACCATATGTACATATATGTGTGTATTGATATGTAAATATCTATGTATTATCCTGCCTGTGTTTGCAATGAGTTCCTATGAGACCAACTGCGACGGTGGAAACTAGAGTTCGAATGGCGATGCCTAGAACGCGAAAGGTTTAGAATTTTCGAGACTAAAGTCTGGTTTAAATACCCAGTGGTGTATCCCCAACTTGAAATCTGTATGGCAGCCCCATAGGTTGAGGTAACGTGGATGCACCTCAATTCTAGACACTGAACCAACCTAGTCTATCACCCCGTTGGAGAATAGGGAAAGTTGTGAATATGATCAGGAATTAAAACGGCATCTGTGGCCATTCAATTGGTTAAAAATAGCAAGTGTGCTTGTTGTTCTTTTTCTGGTCTAGGAGACCTTAAATCCTCTGAAGGTGCAAGTCCTTTGGTGTTTGTCCTGCCCAAACGACTTTCATGGTCTAGGAGACCTTAAATCCTCTAAAGGTGCAATTCCTTTGGTGTTTGTCGTGCCCGAACGACTTCAATCGGTCTGGTAGTCACCTGACTATGTTTGTAATGAGTTGCTAGGAGATCAATTGAGACGGTGGAAACTAGAGTTCGAATGGCGATGCTTAGAACGCAAAGGTTTAGAATTTCCGAGACTAAAGTCTGGTTTAAATACCCAAGGGTGTATCCCCGGCTTGAAATCTGTATGGCAGCCCCATAGGTTGAGGTAGCGTGTATGCACCTCAATTCTGGATACTGAACCAACCTAGTCTGTCACCCCGTTGGAGAATAGGGAAAATTGTGAATATAATCAAAGAGAAAAGCGGCATCTGTGGCTTCTACATGTAGAGATTACCCCTTATCAGCAAGAAATCATTCTCCATTTTTTTTTCCACTCGCGTGAGACGCGTTTAGACTTCGAATCTACCTTTGTTCCTTTCACATGAGACGTGTTAGGATGTTGATTTCTGTTGGTTAAAGTCTTTCCTCTCTTGCATGATCATAAGTTTTTCAAAAATAACCGGCTTCGCGTAGCGTATAAGTCCAATCGTCAAACCGGCTTCACGTAAGCGTATAAGTCCAATCGTCAAACCGGCTTCGCGTAGCGTATAAGTCCAATCGTCAAACCGGCTTCACGTAAGCGTATAAGTCCAATTGTCAAACCGGCTTCGCGTAGCGTATAAGTCCAATCTTCAAACTGGCTTCGTGTAGCGTAAAAGTCTAATCTTCAAACCGGCTTTGCATAAGCGTATAAGTCCAATCGTCAAACCAGCTTCGCGTATGCGTATAAGTCCAATCGTCAAACCGGCTTCGCGTATGCGTATAAGTCCAATCGTCAAACCGACTTCGC
Source organism: Camellia lanceoleosa (assembly GCA_025200525.1). Lineage (NCBI taxonomy): Eukaryota > Viridiplantae > Streptophyta > Magnoliopsida > Ericales > Theaceae > Camellia > Camellia lanceoleosa. The sequence goes on from CM045766.1 coordinate 32,800,451, forward strand.
GTAACGTATAAGTCCAATCGTCAAACCGACTTCGTGTAGCGTATAAGTCCAATCGTCAAGCAAACCCGGCGTGGCGTATAAGTCAATCGTCAAACACCCGGCGTGGCGTATAAGTCAATCGTCAAACCGGCGTGGCGTATAAGTCAATCGTCAAAGCGGCAGCGTGGCGTATAAGTCCAATATTCAAAATGGCTTCACGTAGCGTATAAGTCCAATCGTCAAAATGGCTTCGCGTAGCGTATAAGTCCAATCGTCAAACTGGCTTCACGTAGCATATAAGTCCAATCGTCAAAATGGCTTCACGTAGCGTATAAGTCCAATCGTCAAAATGGCTTCGCGTAGCGTATAAGTCCAATCGTCAAACTGGCTTCGCGTAGCGTATAAGTCCAATCGTCAAACTGGCTTCGTGTAGCGTATAAGTCCAATCGTCAAAATGGCTTCGTGTAGCGTATAAGTCCAATCGTCAAACTGGCTTCGTGTAAGCGTATAAGTCCAATCGTCAAACTGGCTTCGCGTAGCGTATAAGTCCAATCGTCAAAACGGCTTCGCGTAGCCTATAAGTCCAATCTTCAAACCGGCTTCGCGTAGCGTGTAAGTCCAATCGTCAAACCGGCTTCGCGTAGCGTCTAAGTCCAATCGTCAAACCGGCTTTGCATAGCGTATAAGTCTAATCGTCAAACCGGCTTTGCGTAGCGTATAAGTCCAATCTTCAAACCGGCTTCGCGTAAGCGTATAAGTCCAATTATCAAAATCGGTTAACAACATCAGGTGCGCCTGTCTGTTTACACCACCCCGGTTAAAATACAGTCAGGTGAGCCTGTCTGTTCACACCATCCAAATCGGTTAACAACAGCAGGTGCGCCTGTCTGTTCACACCACCCAAATCGGTTAACAACAACAGGTGCGCCTGTCTGTTCACACCACCCAAGTCGGTTAACAACAGCAGGTGCGCTTGTTTGTTCACACCATCCAAATCGGTTAACAACAGCAGGTGCGCTTGTCTGTTCACACCATCCAACTCGGTTAACAATAGCAGTTGCGCCTGTCTGTTCACACTACCCAAGTCGGTTAACAACAGTCAGGTGCGCCTGTCTGTTTACACCACCCTAGTTAAAATCTGATCAGTGCGCTGCTGTTTACCACCGTCGATTAACAACGGCGGTCTTGTGCATTCACACCATCCAAATCGGTTAACAACAGCAGGTGCGCCTGTCTGTTCACACCATCCAAATCGGTTAACAACAGCAGGTGCGCCTGTCTGTTTACACCATCCAAATTGGTTAAAATACAGTCAGGTGCGCCTGTCTGTTTACACCACCCCGGTTAAAAATAGTCAGGTGCGCCTGTCTGTTTACACCACCCTTCCTCCTCTCGCATGAAACGCGTTTGGATTGCAAATCGGTTAAAAACAGCAGGTGCGTCTGTCTGTTTACACCACCCAAATCGGTTAAAAACATCAGGTGCGCTTGTTGTTTACACCATCTTTCCTCCTTTCGCATGAGACGTGTTAGGTTGTTGATTACTCTTAGTTGAGGTTATCCCTCTCTTGCATGATCATAAGTTTTTCAAAAACAATCGGCTTCGCGAAGCGTGTAAGTCCAACTTTCAAACTACATTGTGAGTATGTCACTTGCATTCTGCCCCTGAACTACGATGGTTTGATTCATTGCAAAGGGATACGTAGGCAACCTTCTGGTTCAATCACATGCATTGCATCTTGTTTGATTGCCCAAGTCTTATGGCCTTGTCAAAAGGGTCGTCTTCGGGCTTTGACATTCACTCACGCCATTTCATGACTTCGAGCTCTGTCAAAGAGGGGCAACTGCAGACACCCCATTTTGACCGGCCCTAAGACTTGGGCACGTTATTTTGACCACCCTCACCAGAAAAATGAAATTGAAATTTTAATCTCAAAACTCACACATTTTGGTCAAATTAAAATATTTTATTTGAATTTATAATTTTGTATAATTTTGTGTGTTCGTACAAATTTTTAGGTGTAAATTAGCATGTGATATTTTATAAATAAAAAATGATAAAAAAAAAAAGAAGAGAAAAATAGAAAAAAAAAAAAAAGAGAAAATATGGTCAGAATGTTTTTTTTTTTTTGTTTGTTTTGTGGGTGGGATGATGATAACATAAAAAAAATGAAAAAAAAAATGGGGCGGTGGTAGAGAATATCTTTACAGAAAGAAAGGGTGGAATCATAATGTATTTTTTGAGTGGAATTGTGCTGGAGAATGTAATCATAAAAGATGAGAATATATGGTCATGGGTGGGACATTCAAAAGAGAGGCATGGAGAATATTTTTGGTAGAAAGAAGAGTTGGTTTGATTTATGTATGATAATTCGGTGGGTGGGATTCAAAGTAGGTGAAGAAAATTGAAAAAAAGAGGGAAGGGCAGGTGAGAGTGGGTAGAGATAGGGACACATCAATTTTCGGTAGAGAGATTTTTAGAGTGAGTGGGATGGATAAAAAAATAAGGGAAAAAAGAGAGGGCCTTGGATCTGAGCTTCACACACACCCACGAAAAAGAGAGACCCAGGATCTACACACACAAGCTCCTTCTCTCTGACGGTTTGGAGGGAGGGGCAACACAGAGAAAGGCAAATGGGTTCATGAGTGATATCATTTTTGAGAGAGAAAGATGTAGAAGAAAAAAGATGGATGCGCTAAGGAAGCAGCTCGGCAGTGATGAGAGAACCAGGACTACCCACCATGAAGGAGATAAGAGAGACACCACTCAAGATCTACACACGGCAGCAAGGCACAGATTGAGACATGCACTAGCTCTCTCTCAGCTCTCTGGAGGAATACTGATACACCATCACACACGGTTTTGAAAGGGGAGATGCACTGATCTCTCGCTCCCCCTCTCACAGCTACACCACAACTCCCATTCACACCCAGCATATACACAGCTTCAACCCACCATTCGAGGCTGTTCTCTTCCACCTCTCTCTCTCTCTGATCATACACAAACCTAGCACGTATGGATACACACCCACACTAGCTCTCTCTTCTCTCTTCTCGGCTATCAAACACAAACACACAGAGGAGGCACCTCTCCCACTCTCTAGTCTCTCTCTCAGCTTTGTTTTTGTTTTTTAGCATACTTGATCATCATCTGCAACACACACGTGCACAGACGGAACCACGCACACATGGGCAGCTCTCTCTCTGTCTCGCTTGGCCTATCTCTCTCTCTCGGTTGAAACAAGGGGGGAAGGGCACAGAGCATTCTGGTTGAAGCAAAACACACAACACCCACACACACACGCATAGACACATGCACATACATGTATAGATAGACACGGGAGACCCAACACACCATGCACACTGCCATGCACTCTCTCTCTCTCTCAGCTTAGAGAGAGAGAATGTGATAAGTGGGTGAGCATGTGTGGGTGTTTGGTTTTGAGGATGGTTCATGGGTGTAAAACAAAAAAAGGGGTGTCTAGAGAGAGAAAAGGTGGTGAGGGAGGTGTGGTTCATGGGGGATGAGTGAATTATTTTAGAAAGAGTGAAAACAGAGAGGAAAGCGAAGGTGAAATAGGAAGATAAGTGGGTGTTCATGGGTATGGGTTGTGGGTAATAAAAATGTTTGTTTTTAAACAAAAAAAAATGTTTATGTTGGTTCATATAAGATTGTTATAAATGTTTATGTTGGGTTCACATGGCTTCTAGATAGAAAATCTGTTTACGTTGGGCCCATGGCCTTCTGGGTTGTTGTGGAATTGGGCCAATCCTGCTATGTTCTTAATAGATGTTTAGTAGATCAAAGTGAATTCACATCTTTGGGCTTGCAAGCTAAGTTATTTTGAGCTGGGCCCATATGATTGAATGGAGATGAAGTGGCAGGACCTCCATTGAAGATGAAGTGACATGGGCTGAGGTGTGCAGGCCTAAGAGATTGAAGACATATGGATCTTTGTGCTAGCGATGAAGTTATTTATTTTATTTTTATTTTGAGTGTTGTGAGGTTTTATTTTATTTTATTTTTCTCTCCTCTCTCCCTCATTCGGATCTGTAATAATTCAGGTGTTGTAGTAATTCCCCCACCCCGCTTCTTTCTATCCCATTCTTTAATCGCTTTCCCTAACTGTGTGTATATATATATCTGACATGCCATGCAGATCCATGCTTTACATTTATGTCTCATACATTAAGATTCGGTTGTATTTACATGTGTGGATTTAATCAATTCTTCTGTGATTCTATGCGCTGCTGTATGTTTTGAGATGATTCACATGCCATATTCTAGAAGCCGAATCTTTAGTGCATCTCATGAGTGAATTGCATTAGGATTCTGTATATAAGATCATGCATATTTTACTAACTTTTTTTTTGTAGCTGTTCGAGGGACGTCGGTCAATCTGTGAGTTTTTATGCTTTAGCATCTCATTTGTGTGTGATTTTCTTATTACGTTTAGCATCCTACCATGTGGCTATTTGCTTAAGTGATATAACTGTATGATTGCCTGTGGATGAAGGCTTGTTGTTTGAATTGGAATAATTCAATAAATGTACGTTCTAAGCCCATTTGAGGTGGCAAATTCAAATCCCTTTCAAAAAACAAACATGAAATTGAATTGTTCCAATTTGAGCAAACTAGTCTATACTTGTATGCTTCACATAGAAAATTTTAGGATTTATTAACTAATCAGAACATGAACATATAAAGAAAATAAAAGTCATATCATGGTTTAGTAGAGGCCGATCTTTTGATCGGGTGAGCGGGGGTGCTCATTATTTACCTTCCCCTCTCATACCTAAGGTTCCGAGCCAAGCATCCTTGGTTACGACGAACAGTGGCCTTGGCATTGAGTCATGGGTTTCCTAATTTCCCAAAATATTAGGTGGCGACTCTGAGATCTGATGACGCAGTCCATTTTTGACAAAATTGCAATAAAATGAATTTTTAATAAAAGTTTCCAAATCTGGACTCTCATCTACGTTTCAAATTGCACTCATGAGACATTGAGATCAAAGAGATCTCGGGAGTCCGAACTGTTTAACGCGCGCGGGTCCCCCCGGGCATGTTACAGAGGCATAAGGTGGTTCTAAATAAATGTCATGTAATCGCCCTCTCCTTTGAAGAAATCAGCATCCAAGCCTACCATGAGCTGTATGACTGCATCATTAGATAGGCTATCCGCTGTCCTCATAGACTCTAGGGTGGCATCGGAATGACTAGATCATGCAAGCTCATAGACCTACAACTGCAAGGAAAGGGCAGTGATGTGATCAACAGTGTGAACAAACATAGAAAGTGCAAAACAGAAAGCACAGAGCATGAACAGATATAGAAAATGCAAAGTAGAAAGCATACAACATGAACAGATATAAAGTAGAAAATGTGAAGTAGAAAGTATAAATACAAAGAGTGAATTGAAATGCATACCTTCCAGGCTCGCCAATAGCCTTCGATCCGCTTTCCTCTCATACGGGAGGTGGAGCTCATATAGCTGTAAAAAGTGGTGAGGCCAGCTCTACCCTGGTCATAGAATTGCACCCAGGGAGGCGTCACCAGGGCGCTCAACAGATATAAACCCACGGTTTCCTCCTGTTCGAAAACAAGGTGGTATGGAGGACAAACATCAGGAAGCCCCAGGCATACTGCTCCATCTCTTCCAACGTCTCAGGCTCGCTACCTCAGAACTGCTCAGCGGACCAACTGTATCTCGCTATGGCTGGCCAGTACAGAGGTGGGCGCTCTCCCAACAGTTCGATTCAAACAGCCTCCCGCTCGCCTATGTCTGTATTAAAAGGGATCGAATCACCCCCTACTCCTAAGCTTGTGATCATGGCGAAGTCACAGGGAGTCATTGTCATCTCCCTAGCAGTAGAGAGGTGGAAGGAGTTGGTGGTGTCCCACCACTTCTTCACTAGTGCTCCTAGAAGGGGGCGGCTCGCTATGACACGTGTTAGTCTAGAGCAGAAAAGGCCAAGGCCAACCTCATCGACGATGTTGCGGACTCCGACACGGAGCTCGTCGTACCAGTCTTTCGCCGTTGTCATTCCATATCCCCTATAGGCACGGAAGTCTCCTTGTGGCAGAGAAAAAGAGTGAATCAGGCAGTGATAAAAGTGCAATCAGATGAAAAACCGTGTAACAAATGCCAAGAAAATAAAGGCAGGAATGCATGAAGATAAAGTTCATACCTCAGTAGCACTAGAAGAAAAGTGGAGGCCGGCTCCCTCAGCAGGAAGTTCTCTGGCACGTCGCGAGCAAAATCGCTGAAACGCCTAATATCTCCAGGTGGTAATATGTGTGTGCTGGGATAATATGTCACCGGATTGAAGGGTTGCACTCTCAATGGTAACGACTCAGGCTCGAACTTTGGCATAAACTCTGCCTTAAGGTCAGCCTCAATGCCATTTACCACCTCACCGGCCTCGACAACTACTGGCTTTTCTACTTCGGCAACTGGTGGAAACATAGGTGGAACCTCTGAAGGAGCTCTGTCATGTAGAATTTCATTTGCCATTTGGAAAATGGGTGAAAAGTAGTTGAAAAGTGAAGAAAAATGGAGAAAAGAGGGTAAGCTTGGAAAAAGTCAACCCTAGGAGAGAGAAAATGGGAGAAAAAGTCAAAACTTGGGAAAGTTCACAAAACCCAAGAGAAACTCGAGGGGAACAAGCCTAAAGTGGTAAAAATCCAAGAAAAAGCGACGAAATCAAAATCTGATCGGTTCAAAGTGTTGAGACCAAGAGGGTTTACGAAAAAGGTTTGCGTGGGGCGTTGGAAAACACATGTAAAGCACGGATCTAGAGAGAAAAAGTACCGAGAGAGAGGATTTTCGAGCTTGGAAAAGTGAGGAAATGAAGTCCTAAGATGTATACTTAAAGATTCGAGCCAAAAAGACTAATTTGCCCCGAATCTGCCATCAGTGGCCGGCAGGCCACATATGTGGCTGACAGGGTTTTTTGGTGGTTGGCAGGTGGTCGGCAGGTGGCCGGTGGCTCTCAGGTAGGTTCTGGTGCTATTTTGTGCTTATGTTTCTTGAGTAGTGTATGGAAGGTTCTGTTTCGAAAGCTTGCAGCTGCGTTCCGGTGTGTGAATATGTCCCATTTGCTACTATGAACGAGATGTATCCTTTTGAACATGTTGCAATTCTTTTGAGAGGTAAATCAGAAGTTGTCACCGAATATCGTTTTATTCCTTTTGTCAAATTACGTATTTGTTCTCTTCCATTGCATAGAATGTGCATTTCACATGCATATATGTTGCACGCATGTTTTACAACATTTATGGTTTGTGCATAGAACATGCTGTCAATTTGGCATAGAATATGCTTTTGTTTTTTTGCATAGAACATGCCTTTAATTAACATCATACGTCGGTTGTCCATCTTGCATAGAACATGCGTTGCCATTGTATTGACTTGTTCATTTTGTGCATCTATCATGCACCTCTGTTTTATCTCGAGACACGTGAAATGCGACCCCGAGCAGTTTCTCTTATTTCTCAGGACGCGTGAAGCGTGACTCTGGGTGTGTTTTATTTTGGGACACGTAAAGCGCAAGCTTGAGTTGTTTTCTCTTGTTTCTTAGGACGCGTGAAGCACAGCTCTAGGTGTCTTTTTATCTTGGAACGTGTGAAGTGCGAGCTCAAGTGGTTTCTCTTATTTCTCAAGATGCGTGAAGCGCTGCTTTAGGTGTGTTTTATCTCGGGACACGTAAAGTGTGAGCTCGAGCGTTTTTCTGTTGTTTCTCAGGACATGTGAAGCGCGAGCTTGAACAGTTTCTCTTGTTTCTCAAGACGGGTGAAGCACGGCCCTGGGCATGTTTTATCTCGGGACGCGTAAAGTGCAAGCTCGAGCGATTTTCTTTTGTTTCTCAGGACGCGTAAAGTGCGGCCTTGGGCTTGTTTTTATCTCAGGATGCGTGAAATATGCGCCAGAGCAATTTTTCTTGTTACTCAGGATGCATAAAGAGCCATCTTGAGCGGTTTTCATCTCGAGATGGGTGAAATGCGACTCCGAGCAGTTTTCTTTTCTTAGTTCCTCAAGATGCGTGAAACGTGACCTTAAGTGGCTTTTACCTCGGGACGTGTGAAGCGCGAGCCCGAGCAGTTTTTCTTTTTTTTCAATATGCGTGAAGTGCGACCTTGATCGGTTTTCATCTCGGGACGTGTGAAATGCGACCCAGAGCGATTTTCGTTTCTTAGTTTCTCAAGACGCGTGAAACGTGATTCTGAGCGGTTTCCTTTTCTTAGTTTCTCGAGATACGTGAAACGCGACCTTGAGTGGCTTTTATCTCAAGACGTGAGAAGTGCGAGCCCAAACAGTTTTTCTTGTTTCTCAAGATGCGTGAAGCGCGACCTTGAGCGGTTTTTATCTCAGGACATGTGAAGCGCGACCCCAAGTAGTTTTCGTTTCTCAATTTCTCTGAACGTGTGAAACACAACCCTGAGCTATGTTTTCTTTCCCTGTCTCATGTTTTGGGTGTGGTCATAGTGTGTTTTAGATCTTTGTGAATGGAACTTGTGTCGGTTTTAAGCTTGAAGCTGCTCATTCATATGTTGTTATCTGGTTACCTTGCTTATTGGATTTGTTATTGCTTATTGCAAAATCTCGCATGATCATGAGTTTTCAAAATAGCTGGCTTCGTGAAGCTTATGAGTCCAGCTTTCAAGTTTTTTTTGTGTGCATATCATTTGCATCTTGCCCCAAAACTACGCTGGTTTGATTCCTTGCAAAGGGATAAGTTGGCAGCCTGAGGGCGCAACTATTTATTTCTATCTTATTCGCTTGTTCAAGTCCTATGGCCTTGTGAAAATGGGTCGTCTTCGAGCATTGACATTCACTCACGTCATTTCATGACTTTGAGTTCTGTCAAAGAGGGGCAACTGTAGACACCCCATTTTTTACCGCCCTTACGATTTGGATGTCATGGCTTACATGCCCAATGATGAGTGTATATGCTTGTCAATTGCTCGAAGTCCTCAGCGGAATGCCATAGCTTTGAGCCTTTCAAACCCTACATCCCTCTTGCTTTGTTTTTTGGACCAAACCCAGAGATCTTTAAGCCTGCAACCTTTTGTGGTCTGTCGGCCCCTTCTATTGGCAATCGACCATTGCTTCTGGTTGCCGACCATTGATGTGGCCTGCCGGCGACCAATGTGTTTTGCAGATATTTTTCTGCTAGCTGTGCCAGCTGTTGGCACAGATGCATGCACCTTCCTACACGTGTATGTATAGATATTTCTAAGGAAGTTGCTTGGTTTTTTGTATATAGAAGGCCTCCCCTTCAATTTTTAAGGTTAAAATTTTTAGAGCAAAAACCCTCTCTCTCTCTTTCTACAATTTTCTGTCTCTTGAAATTTCTTAGCTTTTTGCAAGCTTTTGCCTATACACTCTTAACCAAACCTCTCTCCATCTTTGAGCTGAGGTACCTTTGCGCCTTGTTTCAGCTCTTGAGGGTGTGTTTGTCTTGATTTGTTGCCTAGAATTGGTTATTCTCTTCAAGAGGTATTAAGCTTTGCTTCTCTACTTGCTTTATTTACTTTTTTTCCTATTATTTTTCCTCTGTTTTTGGGCTATACAAACTCTATTTTTTTTGGGCTGAAACTTGGGTTTTAAGGCCAATAAAGGTTGAGGGGTAGTTCACCTTTCTTTACACCTTGCTCTCTAGGCCTTTACCCTTATGTTTCCCACCTTTACACTATCCCTTTTTGAGCTTTTAAACATTGATTTTCAGAGTTATTTCAGTGCCTAAAATCATGGTTTGAAGTTCAAAATTGGAGGAGTTAGGTTCCCTTCCTTGTGTTTTGCTTACTAGCCTAGCATGATCCATGTTTTAGCTTATTGTCCTAGCTATTTTTGTCTTAATTCCATCATGTTTTAGGACTTATATAGCACTATTTTAGGATTGTTTTTAAATGTTCATTGCATTTGAGCCTTATATTGCATGCTTGTAGTGTAATTGTCCTCATGAGTTTGGTGTTTTAGGCCTTAGACACCACCTTATTTGAGTTGATTGCATTTATTTAGTGCTTTTCTTACTTGTTCTCACCTTTAATCACCTCTGCAACCTCCCTCCTTTCTTGGCTTTTTCTTTTCTTTGAAAGTGGTTTCAAATTATTTGTTTGTTTAAGCATGAGATTGAGGTGTCTTGCTTCATGGTTTAATCCTTTTGGGGGTTCATTACCAACAGTATGATGTCTCTTTCATGCTCAAAGCAACACTTGGTTTGAGCCCTTTTTCCATTAGAGGACTTAAATTCACTTGTGGACTTAATTGATTAAAGAATTAAGAGGTAACTAAAATGCAGTAATAAAATTGGTGAATAAAAATGCGCAAGATAATAATTTGGTTTGGGTTCAATTAGACATTAATTGAACTCTTGAGTCTTGAGCCATTTCATACTCATTAGTGATGAAAACCGTTCAAGATTCATTGTCAACTACTTCCCTTGATCTTTTATGATAGAGAGGTGGTTTTGAGAGTCTTGTTTTCTTGCATTCATTGAACTTGCACACTTGATTCAGAAGCCATCATGCAATGAAATTGCATCCATTGGTGGTTTGTGAATCAAACTTACTACTTCTTTGAGCTGTTTAAATGATAAGAAGGGGTGAATTGTGCAATCAAACCCTTGAAAATACCCTGTCCCTACTCTGTTTGCTCTATGTTGCAGCCGGAAAATCCAATCATCAGTGGCCGGTAGGCCATCATCAATGGACGACAGGCCCTCTGCTGGTCACCCATGCAAAATCCGGCTGTGTACTTTTAAAGCAGAACATAATTGGTCCTGAGGTGGAAATCAGTGCAAGTGTTCTGCTATGCAACAGAGGCATTCAGTAGCAGTAATAGTGGCTTTTTCGGGTAGAAAGTCCGTGCATGCATAAGCATTCCTCATTTCCCAAGGAGGAGTAATTAGAGTAGTTAATTTGGTTATTTCATTTTATAATTAATTAGTTAAGCTAATTTTGTCTTGTAATAAGTATTTAGCTAGAATAGTTAATTAATTCGGTTTGTAATAATTAGTTAAGCAGTTTAGCTAAATTATTCATTTGGGTTTGTAATAGTTGATTAATTACCTTAGCTTGGCTAGTTAGTTTATTCAGACCCTCCTGCGTGAGAGCGCAATGTTGTAATAATGTGTATGTCATCTAACCCCACGTCTTTCTCTCTTTTATTTAACTGTTTACGATGGTTAGTTTAGGGCATCGTGTTTTGTTTAGCATACTTCATGTTTGCATCCATTTGTCTTGTATGCACCGAGGCTCGGTTCATCATTCTAACTTGCGTTATTGCTTAAACTTCTTTGAATACGTGCTTAGACTGCATGTTATCAAATTGATTCATATGCCATATTAGTAGTCGAGCCTAATAAATTACGTATTGCATGCATTGCATTAGTCATATCACATAGTTAGGAATCATGCATTTTTCTAACTCGTTTATCTTTTGGCTTGGAGTACTAGGTGAGCCTTTACTCGCTTTAGCATATCGGATGTTGATGTTGCCATGTCTGGCATGCTTTCTATGAGGCTAATTGCTTAAATGCTATAATTTCTTGAATGCCTGTGGATGTAGGCTAATTGCTTGAATTAGAATAATTTGAGTAATGTTCATATGCGATCACTTTTTCAAGTAATACATATTGAAAATAATTTTCAAAACAAACGTGAATCAAGTGTTCTAATTCTTGCAAAGTAGTCTATACTTGTGTGTGTGCACATCACATAGTAATGCTAGCCTAAAAATTGGAACAAGAGAATATAATGTAGATAAGAATCACATCATGATTAGTAGAGGTTGATCTTTGATCGGGCGAGTAGGGATGCTCAATTCATGACCTTCCCCTCTCGTACCTAAGTTCTCGAGCCGAGACAATCTTGGTGATGACGGACAAGTGGCCTTTGGCACGAGTCATGGGTTTTCTAAATTCCCTAAAAAATATTTAGGTAACGACTCTGTATCTAGCAAAACAGTCCATTTTTGGCAATTTGACTCAAAATCGATTTTTGCGAAAGATTTGTCGAATTTGGACTCTTTGGTGTTTATCTATTTCACATTGCAGTTGTGGAATCAGATTCAGAACCACGAGAGTCCGATACTATAGGGCTTATTCGTCTCCTGAAAAGGAATGCAAAAAGTTGAGCTACATTATGTTTTCCAAATGAAATTCTTCACGTTCACATCTCAGATTTTGGATAAGGGTTTAGCCTCTACCCACTTCGTGAAGTAGTCAGTTACTACCAGTAGGAACTTCCTCTGTCCAGTTCCCTGGGGCAATTGCCCAACAAGATCCATGCCCCACAGGGCGAATGGCCAAGGACTAGACACTGGATTCAGATCTGCAACTGGTTGGTGTATCAAATGTGCAAACCTTTGACACTTCTTGGATTTTCTTACGTAGGCTTCAGCATCCTTTTGTATGTATAGCCACCAAGATCCTTGAGATATGGCCCTGTGAACAAGTGATCTGCCTCTAGCATGGCTCCCACATACTTCCTCATGGATCTCGTATAGAAAATTCTCTACCTGGGATGGGTGCACACATCGTAGAGGTGGTCCAATGAAAGATCTTCTGTACAGATGGCCCTCTGTTGACAAGTAAAACCTGGTCGACTTCAATGTGATCTTATGCTCTTATTTTCTATCTGCTGGAAGCCTACCATCTCTGAGAAACATAACTATGGCGTCCATCCAGCTTGGACCCATCTCTATGCACATCGCTTCATACTCTGTTATTAGGGGTTCTATACTGGGGCCTCATAGGTAATCCGCCATTATTGTCCTGGCCTTACCCGACTTTATCGCGCTGGCGAGGTTAGCCAATGCGTCGACATGGCTGTTATCATATCGGCTAACCTGCTATAACCAGAAATTTTGGAAACATGTTAACAACTTGACAACATCTTTCATATAAGCTATCATCCTCTCATCCCAGGCTACGTATTCACCTGTCGCTTGATTCACAATGAGCTGGGAGTCATAAAAACTACCACCTCATCGGCTTTCACAGTTGCTACCAATTTCAGTCCAGTAATTAGCGTCTCGCATTTTGCTTCGTCATTTAAGGCTTTGAACCCTAATCGGATGGACTATTTTATCATTCGCCTATCTAGCGACACCAAAACCACTCCTATCCCTGCTCCTTGTTGGTTTGAGCTGTTGTCGACAAAGAGACATAAGGAGTCACCGATGTAAATCCTTTTTTTTGTTCTGCCGGCATGGGGTTTTGTGGCCCCAGTTGGTTTTCTTCTTCCTTTCCCAGACATCCTAGGCTGTGGCTCCCGGTGTCCGCCTTGGGATCGTGCCAAGAGAGAATTCTACCACAAAATCAGCCAAAACTTGGCCCTTAGTTGTTGTTCTTAGCCTGAATTCTATGTCATACTGACCTAGAACTACAGCCCATCGAGCTACTTTGCTTGTCAGGTCTCCATGCTACAATAAGGACTTTAACGGATATTCAATTTGCACCACAATCTTGTGGGCTTAAAAGTAGTGGTTCAACTTTTTTGAGGCCATTACCAGGGCCAATGTCAACTTCTCCAAATGTAGGTACCTAGTTTCTGCATTTGCCAAAGTCTTGCTCATATAGTACACTGCCTTTTGCTCACCTGCTTCTTCTCAGATTACCACGATACTCACGGTGTAGTCTGAAACTACCAAATATGAGAAGAATTCTTCTCCCCATTCCTGGTTCGACAAGGTGGGGTTGTCTGGTACTTCTTCAAGTTGGCCAAGGAAAAGCTTGTGACCTTCTTCAATAAACCAAAAAACTGTTTACATTTATCTGAACTTTGGCTAATGAGCCTATTCAGGGCTGCTACCGTTCCAGTCAACATCTGGACTTGTTTGGCCATTGTCGAGCTCTTCAAGTCAATGATGGCCCTAATCTAATCTGGGCTCACTTGAATACTTGTCCTGGTAACCAAGTATCCTAGGAACTTACTGGATCCAACTCCAAATGTTCACTTCAAGGCATTAAGTCGAAGCCAGTTTGTTCTTAATATGTCAACGACAGCCTTTAGGTCGCCCAGATGGTTCCCAGCTTCCTTGGTTTTAACAACCATATTGTCTATGTAGACCTCTACTGTCCTCCCAATCAAATGTTTGAACATCTTAGTGACCAGTCTTTGGTATGTCGCTCCTGCATTCTTCAACCCAAAGGCATTACTCTGTAGCAATAGAGTCCTTTAGGGGTGATGAATGTTGTTGTTTGTTCATCTGGGGCATACATTGCTATCTTGTGATAACCTCTATATGCATCCAGAAAATTCATCCTCCCATGCCATGATGTGGCATCTACCAGTTAATCAATCTTGGGCGTTGGGAAACTATCCTTAGGGTAAGCCTTGTTCAAGCTTGTGAAGTCCACATAGACCCTTCACTTCCCATTCTTCTTCTTCACCACCATTGTATTGGATAACCAAGTGAGATAATTCACTTCTCTGATGGCTTGTGCCTCTAGTAGCTTGTCTACTTCTTCCTCAACAACTTGCACATGTATCAATATCGGCCTTCTTGCTCTCTGGATGACTGGTTTTGCCGACATGTCCACATTAAGTCTGTGATAGGTGACCTCAGGGCCGATCCTGGCATCTCATAAGGTGTCTAGGAAAACACCTCTTTGTTCTCTCTTAGGAAAGCCTCTAGTTCTCTTTCTTCTTTCTTAACTATGCCAGAGCTGAGGAGGAAGAATTGTTCATCATTACCTTCTTGCACAAGAACCTTTTTCAGGGGTTCTTCGCTCTTGTCAACTGGCTTTTTGCCGACATCATCCAAGACCTCGTGCTCTTCGTTTTCACTCTCTACACTCTTTGCTTCTCTTACATTACAAGTGCACTTCAATCCTTCCATGAGCAATTTTTTGCCTGTACTTAGTCTCCCCGTACTTCTTCAATCCCTTGTGCAGATGGGAATTGCAACAGTTGGTGCAGTGTTGAAGGGACAACTCTCATTACATGTAACTAGGGTTGTAACAAACCCATCGCATAGTACTGTATATTTAATTAATGACGAAGATTTGAATTTTAAATGCCTACTATTCTGATTTAATTTAGGAATTATGAAAATAAAGAAGATTGATTCGCATACGATGTTATTGAAGATTTATTTGGAATTATAAATTGAAAGCTTGATTGGCTCAAGAAAGGATAACTAGTGAGTCGAATTATCACAATTGATCATGGAAATAAGCTTAATTTGATATTTGGAGCCTTTTGGGAGTTTGATTAAAAATTTGATTCGAACTGATAAATTTGAATATAATTAATTGGGCTCTAATGGAAGTTAAATTAGGTTAATTAAATTATGTGGGACTTGTGATTAGTCATGATTAAGCTAATTATGTTGTTAATGTGGAATTGCATGTGTAAGGATGTGAATTATAAGAATTTGAAATTATATTTGTTGATTGTAGACAAATCTATTGAAATTACAACCTTTGGATGGAAAATTGGAAGCCTTAGAGGCACGACGAACTAAAATTGATTTTGTAATTGTGGTTAGCATGATTTTTAGGATATAATATGAAGTTTTGTAAAAATTTGATTCGTAATGAATTAATTGACTTTATTTGGGTAAAACTCTTAGAGTTAACACTTTGAAATTGAAATTGACGACTTTAATGTGTTCAAAAATAGAAATTGAGTACATGTATATGCTATTGGGAATTTTTAGAGCCATTTGTGAAGCTTAATTAAAAATTTATTCCATCTGATTCGTTAAGGTGTGTTTGGGCCACCTTTAACTGTGTATATCTATATATAAGTGATATAAGCCATTTGAGCTCATCTTTATCTTTTTTTAAAACACAAAAATCTGAGAAAAGAGGGAGAGAGAGTTCTAGAACGAGAAAATAACGAGAGAGAGCTCAAGGAGAAGAAGGAAGAGGGAAACTTGAAGAGAGCATTGAAGATAAGCTAATCTACAACAAATTAGCCAACTAAGGAAAGCATCTTCCTCTGATTTTATGAATACAAGTTGCATTCCTCACGATATCATATAATCTAGGTTGAATTAAGAAGTTGAAGGGTGTAAAGTGGTGTAAATTGAAGTTAGAATCCTAAAGGAGAAGATTACTTGGTTTTATCATTTTGAATTCTAAGCTTACTTGATATATATATATATATACGAAATTAGACTTGGATTTCTTGGATTTGTTTGATTTAAGAGTTGATTTCTTTGAAGTAACTTGACTTGGGGTAGATTGTGAGAAGTTGAGCCTTAATATTAAGGTTTTGTATGGTTTAAACTCATAAAATTTTGTATGAAATGAAGATCTATGTGAATTTGGAAGAAGAAGTTTTGTAAAAGAACTAAACAGGGATTTTGATCTTTCTTGTTTAGAGATTCATTGTATTTTTGATGTTTTGATTTAGAAAACACTCATAATTTCATGTTTCCTTTTAGTTTTACATGTCTTTGAGTGATTAGAGTTTCAAACTAACTTGGGAAATGAAACAACAAGTGATAGAACCAACAAATATTTTTGGCAGTAGAATTTTGCCTAGAGCCGCACATGTGGACGGGCATCTTGCACATGTAGAAGTCTATTTCCAGCAACATTTTTTATTCTAAAATAATTGCACTTGCCCCCGCACGTGCCCTGATTTTCCCGCACGTGCGAAACTTCCTTGTTTCAGTCCAATTTCAAATAGGCATATCTCCCTCATCCGGACACCGTTTTAAATGATTCTTGAGCCTAATTCAAGCCCAGAAAGTCTAGTTTCCAGTGGTAGTCTAACATCCAAATTCTAAGTACACAAATAGATATGTTCAAATTAGTGAAGGTTGTTCACTTTCTTTCTAACCGTTTCATGCTATTTCTTCTCCTAACCCAGTTTCCTTTTGTTTCTTCTTATTTTCCTAGACATAGATTATGAACCATTGAGGACTAACGAGTTTAGAACCAACATATATAATTGGTTAAGGCAAAGTAAGGGATCGATTTATTTGATTAAGAAAAGATTAAGAGAAGTAAATTTGATGAAGAGAGCAATTCTATGTTTCGACATGTTGTGTTATGTAATTGTGTTTGTAGGTCAAGATGAGGACATTGCCCAACTCCTACCAGAAGCCCATCACTGTGAGTAATATTATACTAAAGATATGTTTTTCATTATCTATTTTGATTTATGTACGACATGATTCTCTAAATATCGTATTTTGTCAAAATGCACAAGTTTCCAAGAAATGTGAAATGAGCTATGAACAAGAAATGTGAAATGAGTTGTGAACAAGAAATGTGAATTGTTAATAATATGATATGGTGGGCCCAAGGTGTAGACGTCCCCGAATGCCCCGGGGGGGTGAACCCCCGTTCTGTTCATATTGGGCTTACTACAGTTCGGACTCGATTTGTCATGGTTCTTAGTCTGAACCAAAGAGTCCAAATCCGGCAAATCGTTTTGAGAAAAACAGATTTTTGTAAAGAGGTGCCAAACATGGACTGCTTTGCCAGATACAGAGTCACAACATAAATATTTTCTGGAAATTTAGGAAACCCTGACTCGGTGCCAAAAGTCACGTATCCGTCATCACCAAAGTTGCCTTGGCTCGGGAGCTTGGGTACAATTGGGGAAGGCCAGCTATGAGCACCCCCTCTCGCCTGATTCAAAGATCGGGCTCTACTAACCATGTGATCCTCTTTTGAAAACGTTATGTGTTCTTATTCCGATTAATCAGCTAGAATTACTATGTGATGCGGACAACACAAAAGTATAGACTAGATCGCCTAATTTGGGAATAAGCATTGCATATCCGTTTGTTTTGAAAGTATTTTGGAATTTGCTACTCGCAAGTAGGCTAAAACACAGATTTCAATGAGCTATTCCAACTCAAACAATCCAACCTTCACCCACAGGCATTCTGGCAGTTGTAGACACCCCATTTTTGACCGACCTTAAGACTCAGATGTCATCGGTTGAGCGCTCGGTGATGTTGCATACTGTGCTCGTTCAGAAGTCTCAGAGTTGCGGCCGTGCGCCCTACCTCCGGACTTCCGAACTTTCTCCTGTGCCTTGCCTCGGTTTGCGAACCAAGCTCGGTTTTCTCTGTTTTCTTTCCTGAGGGGAGGGAGTGGTCCTGTAGGCTATCTCTCAGTGGCCGTGAGCTACTTTTCGTGGCCATAGGCCATTTTGCCCATTTCGGAGCCCGGTTCCCGATTTTCGGAGCCGTCAGGCCGTGTGCCTCGGTTCGGGACCGCCCAACCATCTCCGATTTCTCCGATTTTTGGCAAGTGCCTCTGTTTTATCGTTCTGAGGAACACTGGGGCCTCTGATGCCCACTTCGTGGCCGAATGCCACTTTCGGTGCTTACAACCTAATTTCGGGACCCCGAATTGCGTGATTTGGGCCCCGAGCATTCATTTCGCATCGGTTTTTGTTCATTTTC
The DNA here is from genome assembly GCA_025200525.1 of Camellia lanceoleosa. Lineage (NCBI taxonomy): Eukaryota > Viridiplantae > Streptophyta > Magnoliopsida > Ericales > Theaceae > Camellia > Camellia lanceoleosa. The sequence continues at coordinate 32,818,812 of CM045766.1, forward strand.
GGCGGGGACCTCTGTTTTATTATACTAAGGAACACTAGGGTCTCAGATACCCACTTCGTGGCCGAATGCCACTTTCGGTGCCTGCAGGCTATTTTTGGGACCCCGAACTGCGTGATTTGGGCCCCGAGCATTCATTTTGCATCGGTTTTTGTTCAATTTTGGCAGGTACCTCTGTTTTAGCATCAGGAAGATCACTGGAGGGTGGGAGGCCAGCAATTGTTCCAGAAAACCAGTTTCGCTCCTCCGGCGCCCGTTTTGCTCACTTCCGGGCTAATGTTGAACACCCTAGGGGTATTTTCTTCAAGCCGAGACTACATATTTGTGATGAGGGCACATGGGAGGACACCAAAAAGTGGTGGTCGGCCAGTAATTGTCATTTTCATTTTTGAGCCTCTCCTTCAAGTTCAATGTTGTGACTCCTGTTTCAGAGTTGCCAAATTCCAACCTTCGAACCTTGTTCTACACACCTGGGAAGACCCTAAAAATTGGTGGTCGGCCAGCAATTTTTTTGTCCCATTTTTGGCCATGGCCGGCCGGCCAGGGGCAGTGGCTGGCCGACCAGTTGGGGTGGCCGGCCGGCCACCTTCCAGAAAGCCACCTGGCCGGCCAGCTTTCTGCTTTTCACCTCTTTACAGCTGTCCAGCTGCTTTTCAAAATATCCCTGTCCTCCGGGGGATATTTTGGGAGGGAAAGCTTGGGTGCATTTCCCTCCCCTTTTACACCCTTTTTGATCTATTTAAGGGGCTGGACAGCTCCTTCCCTAGGGTTACAACATTTGATCTCAAGAGCTTCTCTCCCAAAACCTCCATTTCCATAGCCAAAAACCCTAAAAAGCTTCAAGTCCCTAACTAATTCCTTCATCAACCCTAAGCCTCACCATCACCACCTCCATTCCAGCAGCAAAGAAGTGATTTTCAAAGGCTAAGGACCAGCAAATTCAAGCCAAGAAGCAACAAAAGACTTGTCTTCAAAGGTAAGCCACTGATTCCCTTTTTCTAGCATAATTTTGAATCAATTCTTTACCCTATTTACTCTCTGTTTTGGGCTCCGACCCCTACTGGTTTTAGGCTTATTTTGATCCCCTCTACAACTTTGTAGAAGGGCTCAACTCTGTTTGGTGTCTCCATGACACACCTCTTTCAATATCACTCTTTATGCCATTATTTTGCATGCTTTATTTCATTTATGAGTGATCTGATTTCGAGCCTGTAATAAACTGTGAGTGGGCCTATTTTGAACCCCTCTTCAACATTGAAGAAGGGCTCAACCATGTTTGGCCTCTCTATCATGCACTTTCTTTGTAATCCTCCATATTTTCCGTAAAATTGCATGATTTATTTGGCCTATTTGTGATCTGATTTGGAGCATCTCATGAACTAATATTATGCTTATTTTGAGCCCCTCTTCAACATTGAATAAGGACTTAACCTGGTTTTCATGCTCTACATGCCACTTGCTTTGAATTCATGTTCTACTCCTATGTGATATGCCCCTTTGAGCTTATTTGGATTCTGTTTTGAGCCTTCATCATGCTTAGAAAGAGCCTTGTTTTGGCCTTCTCATCATGTTTTGTTAAGGGTCTTAGGCCATTTGGTGCATGCTTTTAGTACTTCATGTTGTACTCCCTATTTGGTTCATTAATTTGCATGCTTTGTTAGGCTTGCTTGGCTTCTGTTTTCAGCCTTCATCAGGCTTAGAAAGTGTCTTAAAATGACCCATTCTTCATGTTTTGTTAAGGGTCCAAGGTTTTTTGATGCATGCTTTTGGTACCTCATGTTATAGCATTTGTTGGCTCATCATTTTGCATGCTATATTTAGCCTATCTACATACTGAATTGGGGGATGTCATCTCTTGTAAATGTGCATATTTTTGGCCCCTCTTTAATGTTGTAGAACTGTGTTTTTCATTTTGAGCATTGTAGATACCACTTGCTTTGTAATTCTCCTCTTTTTCCCTATTTTTGCAAGCTATTTTCACCATACTTGTGATCATTGTTTGGTCTTGATTTATACTAAAAAAATGTTAGTTTAGGGGCTGCCTTGCTACTGTTATACATGTTATTTCCATATTGTGCATGTTTAGTAGGGCTGTAAGCCGTTTCGGGTACTTAAAATCACATCTCGGGATGATTTCACGCATTGGTTGTCATTTCGTATCATGTCGAGGCTGTTTTCCCCTTCATTTAGGTGCTGAAATTTGGTTTGCATGCTTGCATATCATTTCCCGTGCCATTTCGTGCCTTTGGGCCATGCCTCGGTTTGCGTGCCCGTGGGCACACACTTCGAGGCACCTCTGTTTTATCCGACGGCATCTGATGTGAATGTGGCCGAGGTCCACTCATGTTAGTATAAGCCCAATTTGCATTTCCATCTCATTTTATCATTGCCTCGGTTTGCGTGCCTGTGGGCATGCATTTCGAGGCACTTCATTCTTATCCGACGGCCTCCTATGTGAGTGAGCTGAGGCTCTCCCATGTTGGTGTAAGCCCATCGTGGCATTCCGTATGCCATTTCATTCCATTTTGTCATCGCCTCAGTTTGCGTGCCCGCGTGCACGCTTTTCGAGGCGTCCCATTTTCGTCTCATTTTCATCTCATTTCCACAGCATAGTGCATACCAGGTTGTATCTTAGATTGCATTCATGTATTTTCTCGGTTTGCGTGCCCGTGTGCACGCATTTCGAGACATCTCATTTTCATCAGCATTGCGCATACTAGGCTGTATCTTAGTTGCATTTCATGCATATCATGCATATTGCATTGTGTTCGGAATAGGAGTTAGCCCGGGCACGGGAAACGAGGTACGTGTCGCACTCCGAGTGACGGAACGGGTCTCAATTCCCCAGTCGCCGACACTCCGGATAACCCATGATGGAGTTAGGTTTTCATTGTAGCATTCATGTGCATTCATTCTATATTGAGTTGTGCAATTCGGTTCCTCGGCCATCATGCATCGGTATGCGTGATTGGTGGCACGAGGATCGAGGCATGCATACATTTGTGAAATACATTGCTTTGCCCCTTTCCTGCTCTCTGTTGCAGCAAAATGAAGGATCAGCAACTTTTCGGAGCCGGGCACGCATTTCAAGAAAAGTGCAAACAGAGGCTAATCGGGGCATCGTCGTGGATTTCCGCGCCAGGCAGCCCAAACATACATCATTCAGCAGAAGCGAGGCAGTCCCTGGCTTGCATGCCAGTTTATTGCTTTCCCTAGTTTAATTTGATAATTAATTAGGAATCTGTACATTTATTCGGACCGTACCATTGGGACTGTATATTTATTCGGACCCTCTGCGTGAGGGCATAATTGTAATAAGGGTGTGTGAGTGTGATGTATGTTTTCCAACCCCACGTCTTTCTCCCTTTTATTTACCCGCTTACGATGGTTAGATATAGGGCATATTTCAATTAGCATACAGTATGACAGCATGTTTGCATCATTCATCTGTTTTGCATGCACCGGGCTCGGCGCATCATACTAACTGCATTTGTATTTCAATTCCAAAATGAATACATGTTAGTTGTAGCATTCCATATGCCATGTTTAGAATAGCCGAGCCTGCTATAGTTGCATCTTTGCATGTGTTGCATTAGGCAATCCTGTATATTTAGGATCATGCATAATTTCTAATCGGTTTTGCTTTTGGCTTGGAGTACTCGGTGAGTTTTATGCTTTAGCATCCTTGCATGCGTGTGAGTGTTGCCATGAATAGCATGCTTACCATGAGGCTATGTGCTTATGTGATATAACTGCCTTGAATGCCTGTGGGTGGAGGTTGAGTTATCTGAATTGGGACAATTCATCAAATGTTTGTTTTAAGCCCACTAGATAGTGGCAAAATCATTGTTTTCTTAAGCCCACCTGAGGGTGGCAAATCCGCGTCTTAGCCTACTTGTGGGTAGCACCATCAAACCATTTTCAAACAAACAAACATGAGATGTTTTGTTCCAACTCAGGCGATTCAGTCTATACTTGTATGCTGTGCGCATCACAAAGTAACCTAGGCTAATAACCGAAATAAGAATTCACAAAGTTTTCAAAATCAGATATCATGGTTAGTAGAGGCCGGTCTTTGACCAGGCGAGCGGGGGTGCTCACGATGTGACCTTCCCCAATCGTACCCAAGTTCCCGAGCCAACTTTGGTGATGACGGACACGTGGCCTTTGGCACCGAGTTAGGGTTTCCTAAATTTCCCATTTTAAAAAAATATTTAGGTGGCGACTCTGTTATCTGGCAAAGCAGTCCATGTTTGGCACTTCTTTCAAAAAATCTGTTTTTCTCAAAAACGATTTGCCGGATTTGGACTCTTTGGTTCAAAATTTGGAACCGCATCGAAATCGAGTCCAAACTGTAGCGAGGTCCCTCGCGGGCTTGTTACAGTTTCTGGCGACTCTGCTGGGGATTTAGAGAACTTGACTCGAACTCATGATATCTGGTTTTGACTACACTTGTGTGTTTCTTTGCATTGCATTTGCATTGGTGCGCCTAGGACACCGTGTTTGCCATATGCCATTCCCAAACGATTTGCCGGAGGCTTGTCTTGTCAAGTCATGTCCAAAATTTGATCGGCTCGGCTCGACGACTTGGGAACACAAACCCCGATTTACCGGGGCACCCTTTTTGGCCATTCGACCTAGTGCATATTCAGATCCATAGTGACCATTCCAAACTAGGACAGGTTGCTTACCCGTTTATAGGTTGTTTGAAGCCGCTGCGTGCGTAGTGAACCCCTAGTTCCTGACGAAATAGGACAGGGAAACCCTACCCCAACATAGGGGTGTTTTGGCTCTCACTTATCTGCTATGTGCTTGTTAGAGTGCGTCTCTACAGGGAATGCATGTATTAGTTGAGTTTGGGCATCAGGCCTGCGGGCATCATTCAGTATCTGAGAGTCAGTTGTCTGCGGATATCAGATTCAGTTTAAGGGAACAGTGATACAGGAACAGTGATCAGTGGTTAAGGACAGTATATTTCCAGCTTATCCAACTGCGTGTTGTATGCCCGACTGTGTGTTGTGTGTATTTAAATTGAGCTGTTATGCTGCTCGTTTTTCTGGTCATTTATTTCCTTTTTGCTTCATTATCTTTTTGCTAGGGCAGGGTTTGTAGCACGATTGCTTCCGAGCCAGTCGATACTCCCCAAGCAATTTGGACACGAGGTCGCCGACTCAACCGATCTGAGGATCTAGTTGACGGACATCCAGTGTTCCACTCTTTACCCCCAGTCACCAGAAGAAGGCCGAGAAGGCACAGTGTGTCAGAGCACGGATCACCGGAACAGCAATCTACTCTAGCGTCAGACAGTCGGATTGAGATTCCTGTTTCTGCTATAGAGATACACTTGCCGGTTATTCAGATGGAACAACAGAATCCAACAATGGAGGCGATGATGCGCCAGATGAATGAGAGCATGAAACAAATGCAAGATGATGCTATCCGCCAGGCGGAATTTTCTAAACAAGAAAGTCATGGCCCAAAGAGCTGAGCCGATCACCGACATAACAAAGAATGCCGCATCTGCTTCACACCAGGTCCCTCCTCCACCAGGGGCACATCAGGTTCCTCCTCCACCCGGGGCCCCATTACCTGAGCAGATATCTACTGGCCAGAATGCTCCTCAAAATCCCCAGAATACCCTCCCAAATCCACAGAACGCTCTGCCGAACTTCCAAAACACCCAAGAGGACACGGGTCTTCCAACGGGGCTGGCTCCGCCCCCGCTTCTGCCGCAACTGTCCAAAAATATTACACCCAATCACCCGGACTCTCCATTCGAGTTCGAGGTAAACCGAACGACTCAAATTGAGCAAGTTGGAAAAGCTCTTCAAGAAATCACAGGGGGTGAAGGCCATCCCAGATATTGAAGACGGCTACACTGATGTGGCCGTAACATTGCCGGACAGATTTAAGATGCCCCAGATCGATCGCTTTGATGGGTCCGGGGATCCCATGGTTCATCTACGGCTGTTTTCCGACATCTTGCGGCCAATGGGCCTAACTAGACTACAGAAACTCTCACTGTTTGGCCGAACCCTATCAGGAGTGGCCGCCAACTGGTATGCAAAGTTGGATAATGATGTCAAGAGGAATTGGGATGAGCTAGTCGAGGCCTTCGTTGCACAATATTCATATAATACTCAGATCGAGATTACAACACGTGATCTCGAGACAACGAGGCAGGAACAGAAAGAGACTTTCTCTGATTTTGTAACTCGGTGGAGAGCCAAGGCATCAATGATGACCTTGAGGCCAACTGATAAAGATCAAATTCGGATGATTGTGCGCAATCTCCAACCGAGGCTTATGCAGAAAATGATTGTAGTTCCCTTCCCCACCTTCGCAGACTTACACGATATGGGGGTGCAAATTAAGGATGCTATGAAGCAAGGGTTGATTGACCAGGATCGGGAGCAGCCCCGAAGAACATTCAATCGTAATAACAAAGCGGGCCCGAGCGGCTCTACCAATGCAAGAACTTCAGAGGTCGGAATGGTCACCACCAATCCCCCTCCCCAACCAAGGCCCGCCACGGCCACACCTTTTTCTGATGCATCTGGGAGCAGTAGCCAAGCTTCAAAATACCAACCCAGGGGTCAACGAACCTTCTCCCAACTACATATGCCTTTGTCCAAAGTCCTCGGGGTTCTAGTCAGAAAAGGGCGTCTGAAACCCTTGGAACCGAGGCCCCCTCCAAATCCACTCCCCCCTTCCCACAACCCAGCCAAATATTGCAAATACCACCAGCAGCATGGTCATGATACCGACCAATGTTACAGGCTGCGTCATGAGATTCAAGACCTCATTGACAAAAACATCATTCTACCTCCCGAGCGACCCAACGTTACAACCAACCCACTCTTACCACATAACCAAGATCCACCCAAAAGAATCAATCTCATCCAAACTGGGGACGTGTCTTACGACCCTAGTATCTACATTACTCCCTCCCACCTACCCAAGCCGAAGGTGATCCTTCCTGATAGCACTGACTTGTGCATGATGGACACCTCCACAACCCAACCTGAGCCAAAGGTGGTGACCACTGAAAATGTAACGGGGCAGGCTTCCGAGGAGAGCAAAACTGTTGAGTCTGGGGTGGAGCAGTCTGAGAATTTAGCTGGCAGAGCTTATGATCCGAGTGGATATATCTTGTCAATGAGCCAGCCTAAGCTGAGTGTGGGGCCGTCGGAAGAGGCTGAATTGTGTATGATCCGGGGGGACAAACCTGAATCAGTGGGGGATGATTTGACAATGATGGAAGAGGACTTCGCCAACCTCCAGTTTTTCAACGACCAAGAATCAGGGGATGCATCAATCAATTGGTTCGAATACGAGGAGTCAGCAGAAGTCGTCGGGTGGTTGGATGATCAGCCAGATATTGTACCATTTGTGGCCGGAAGGGCCGAGGGTCAGATTGAATTGCCGGAGAGCGCCGGTACGAAGAATTTCGCTCAGGAGCAAGACATTTTGAAAACTGAACAATTAACGCTGGAGGAACAAGAAAAGAAATGGGATTCTGAGAGGATCCGAAAAGCAAAGAACCATGAGGAGGTTGAGAATGCTGTGAGCACAAAAACTGAACATGCTGTGAGCATGTGGGAGGAAAATGCTGAGAGCGCAAACAAGCCGGAACCAGACAGGTGCCTGCTAGATGCTAATGGAATGTGGTGGGAAGATGACGACTTGTATCTCGCCCACACAGACGAAGATTGGGCAGGTGGCCAACCAGACAGCACCTGGTACCTCGAAGAAGTGGACCATATGACTAGAAGTGGGCGGTATTTCAAGCCCCCACACCTTGATCAACCCGAGGCATCGAGGAAAGATAAAGAAGCGGAGAAGCAGAGGGAGAAACAAGTTGAAGAAGAGGTCAGATCAAAGCAAATTGAAGAAAATACAAGGCACATCTCCATCTGGGGACTGCTTATGGCTTCAAGGGTGCACAGACAGGCTGTCCTCTCTGCTATGGACAAAGCCAAACTCTCTATCGAAACTACGCCAGAACAACTAGTTGGGCTAGTCTTTCCGGGAGGAGGTTCCCCGGCATTGACCTTTTCGGATAAGGAACTGCCGCCTGAGGGCGTGGATCATAATAGACCCCTCTACATCTCTGTAGAATGCAGGGACAAATGGATTCCGGTAGTACTTGTTGATACCGAGTCCACTATTAATGTCTGCCCGGCCAGAACGGCGTATGCAATTGGGTTAAAGCCTGCGGACTTCACACCGACTACTCAAGTGATCAGAGCCTACGACAATACAAGTAGGGATGTCCTGGGGACAGTAAAAATCCAAACCAAGATTGGGCCTGGACAACACGAGGTAGATTTTCATGTCTTGGAGGTCCCTACATCTTTTAACATGCTTTTGGGGCGACCCTGGTTGCATCAGGTGAAGGCTGTCTCATCTACTCTACATCAAATGGTGAAATACCCCTATGGAAAGGGAGTAGCCATTGTTTTTGGGAATTCATCAATCCATCCTCCTCCGGAGGTATCTACGCCAGTCCTGGAGATCGAACACGGCATGGAAGACATGTTCATATCAGGATTTACTTTGGCTGAGGCCCGGGTGGTGCAAAATATTATGGCTGTGAATGAGGGTGTGTATGTCAGCGCTCAAGCCGTCTACCTCATGAACAAGCTACAACATATTCCTGGGATGGGATTGGGAAGAAGCGGCAGGAAAGGAGTCGCAGCGTTGGCCGAAGTGCCACACAATCCACATACCTTTGGATTGGGTTATCTGCCCACCAAAGAAGATTGGGCGAGGAAGGGAAAGGAAATGGCCGGCAGAGCCAGAGCGAAGCAGGCTGGGAAGCCTTTTAACCTAATGCACAGGCCCATCCAGGGTACCCTGAACGAACGCTTTGTCCGGGAGGGGGAAGACTTTCCATTTTGCGGCTTCCCAGAGCCATGGTTCAACGCGGAGAGGAAGCGCGTACCAGGTTTCGAAATCTTCTTCGACCTGCAACTATCCGGGGATGACGTTGCCGCAGAGCAGACAGACCCAACAACTGAGGCTGAGCAGAATAAGGCAGTGGGTTCTGAGGGCACAGAATTTGAATGGGGGGTAGCACTGGCATGTCTCCTCTCTGATCCTCCGATCGACCAAGATTGCTTGGGGAATAACTTCATGGTTTCCATGATTGGGGATGAAACGGCTGCGAGCCGACCAGCAGCTATCTTGGATGCATCAATCGCACCCTCTCTCACTTGGCAGTACGAGGAGGGGTTCTTATCCAGCAGTTCCGGGTCAGGTAGTGAGCCGGAATCTGATTCCACCGAGTCCTGTGAGTCGGAATCAGATTCCAGCTCGACTGAGTCTGAGTCTGGTACTCCTGGGGATGTTAACCCGGATGCCACAGTCCTGTCCAGGTCGTCTTTTTCCTTTTCATTTGAGTCTGTTGTAACTGATGAATTGGACGATTTGGATGAACTTAATGAGAATGAGGTGAATGTGATTTCCGAGTACTTTTCTGTGCCCCTAATTTATTGCATTAATTCAGACTTTCAAAATTTTGATCAAAACGACGAGGACGAAGTTCCTCCGGTTTTACAACGTCTAATTGAGCAAGAGCAAGAGAGATTTGTTAAGCCATTAATGGATGAAATCATTTCCGTGAACATTGGTACTGAGGAGGACCCGCGGCTGGTCCAGATCGGGTCCACGTTGTCTTCGGAGGAACGCGAGCGCTTAGTCGCTTTATTAAAAGATTTCAAAGATGTTTTCGCGTGGTCCTACGAAGACATGCCTGGAATCGATCCTGAGATTGTACAGCATCGGATCCCCCTTGACCCCGAGGCCCGACCTGTCAAGCAGAAGCTCAGAAGGATCCGCCCGGATTGGGCTCTTAAGATTAAGGAAGAGGTCACCAAGCAAATTGACGCAGGCTTCCTGCTAGTATCTGAATATCCGACTTGGTTGGCCAACATTGTTCCGGTGCCAAAGAAAGATGGCAGGATTCGGGTGTGTGTAGACTTTAGGGATTTGAACAGAGCTAGTCCGAAGGACGACTTTCCCCTACCGCACATCGATGAGTTAGTGGACTTCACAGCAGGGCATGCATTGCTCTCATTCATGGATGGCTTCTCAGGGTACAACCAGATAGTGATGGCGCCAGAAGATAGAGAAAAGACTGCATTCACCACCCCGAAGGGAACATACTGCTACCGGGTAATGCCGTTTGGGTTAAAGAACGCCGAGCTACTTATCAACGGGCGACCACAATACTACATGATATGATCCACAAAGAGGTTGAGGTGTACGTGGGCGACATGATTGTCAAGTTCAAGGAAAGAGAGGGCCACTACCCCCCCTTGCACAAGTTTTTCCAAAGGATCGTGGAATTCAAGCTTGCTAAACCCTCGAAATGTACGTTTGGTGTTACAATGAAAATCTCGGGTTTCTGATTACACAAAGGGGCATCGAGGTCGACCCTTCCAAAATCAAGGCCATCTTAGAAATGCCACCACCGAGGACTGAAAAGGAGGTGCGAGGCTTTCTGGGTAAAGTGCAATTCATAAGACGGTTTATTTCAAAACTAACCTTGACTTGTGAACCACTTTTTGGCCTCCTGAAGAAAGGAAAGAAGTTCCAATGGGACGGCCGATGCCAAGCTGCATTCGAACAGATTAAAGAGTATCTACAGAACCCACCCGTTTTATCGCCACCAGAACCGGGGAAACCGTTGATTTTGTATCTGTCAGTGACTGAGACTACAATGGGCTGCATGCTTGCACAAGAATCAGAAGACAAGGTGGAGAAAGCCATCTATTATTTGAGCAAGAAGATGCTGGAATATGAGACCCGATATACACCGCTGGAAAAGGCTTGCTTAGCTCTGGTATGGGCTACCAGGAAACTGCGGCACTACCTGTTAGCTCATTCTGTAATGTTGGTTTCACGACTTGATCCCATCAAATATCTCTTCGAGAAACCAGCACTTACAGGTAGGCTAGCTCGTTGGTTGCTGTTACTTTCCGAATTTGATCTCACATATGTGACGCGCAAGTCAGTAAAAGGAAGAGCAGTGGCAGAGTTCCTTGCCGACCACCCGGTTGAGGGGGATGAAGCAGTTGAGTACCTATTCCCAGATGAATCAATTCTGCATATCGACGAGGAAACTTGGACAATGTACTTTGACGGAGCGTCAAATCAGCATGGGTATGGGATAGGAGTGTTGCTGATAGCACCCGACAATTCCTCAGATCCTCTAGCCTTCAAACTCCGCTCAAAGTCTCAAATAATGAAGCGTATCACGGCGTGCATTCTTTGGTTTGGAAGCGACCCTAGAACTAGGGCAAGACAATTTGGATGTCATTGGGGATTCGAACCTTGTTGTGTCTCAAGCTAAAGGAGACTGGAAAGTTAAAGAGGAAAATATGATGATGTATCACCAAACCTTGGATTTGCTGATTCCTCGGTTTGAAAAGCTAAGTTTTACTCATCTACTAAGAGAGAACAACAAGTTCGCAGATTCGCTAGCAACTCTATCATCTATGATAGACATCCCGTGTGGAGTCCGGATGCGTCCAGTCATCATCAATCAGAAATTTCTACCTGCCTATGAGTCGATTGCAGCCATAGATGAAGTTCAGGACGAACACCCCTGGTGTTACGACATCTGGAACTTTTTGGAGAAAGAAACATACCCGCCAGGGGTAAATGCCAAAGACAAGAGAGCAATCAGGAGAATGTCAGTTCAGTTCATCATCTGCGGGGGTAAACTATATAAACGAGGTCATCTGGGAATGCATAAACTGTGCGTTGATGCAGAAGAGTCAAAGCGTCTAATGGAAGCCATCCACGGGGGTGAATGTGGTGCACATATGAATGGGGTAATGTTGGCACGGAAAATCCTTAGGCAAGGTTATTACTGGTCTACTATGGAGGAGGATTGTATTGGTTTCGTCCGGCGATGCCACAAATGTCAGATTCATGCAAATCGCATGAACATCCCGCCGTCAAAGCTATACAACATGACTTCTCCATGGCCGTTTTCTGTCTGGGGAATTGATGTAATCGGAGCCGTTATGCCGAAGGGATCGAATGGGCATGAGTTCATCTTGGTAGCGATAGATTATTTCACAAAGTGGGTTGAGGCCCAATCTTATGCAGTGTTGAAAGCTTCACACGTTGCAAAATTCATCAGAAACAACATCATCTGTCGCTACGGGGTCCCAAATGAAATAGTTTCAGACAATGGTTCCCACTTCAAAAAGGAGGTGATTGATTTGTTGGAGAAATACAATGTGGCTTTTCATAAGTCGTCTACTTACCGGCCGCAAACCAACGGAGCAGTTGAGGCCGCCAACAAGAACATCAAGCGCATACTACAAAAGATGGTGGAAACTTATCGGATGGCGGATAAGCCGCTTTTGCTCTGTGGGGCTACAGGACTTCGATCAGAACTTCTACTGGGGCGACTCCGTACTCATTGGTCTATGGGATGGAGGCCGTCCTGCCTATTGAGATTGAGGTCCCGTCATTACGAGTATTGGTGCCAAAAGCAAATAGCGGATTGGCAAAGAAAAGCATTTGAGGAACTCATGCTTTTCGATGAAAGAAGGCTGAAAGCACTGTACCACATCCAAGGTTATCAACGCAGAATTGCCCGGGCTTTCAACAAAAAGGTTAAGTCCAGGAATTTGAAAGAAGGAGATTTGGTACTCAAAGACAACCGAGCTCCCATCCACGACCCAAGGGGCAAGTTCAGACCCAATTGGACTGGTCCTTACATCATCAAGTCAATCTGGTCAGGTGGAGCTGTGGTTCTGATGGATTTAGATGGCTTGGAGTTTTCCCAACCGATCAACATGGACAAGTTGAAGAAATATTACCCTTGAGAGGCTCGCTAGGCCGAAAACCCGAAAGGGCGACCTAGGCAAAACTCAGAGCATAGAAAATTTGAAATTATAAAAACTGAGCTCGCAAGGTTGAAAACCCGCAAAGGGCGGCCTTGGCAAAAGTTAGAGCGCAAAAGGAGAGTAAAAATACCCGAGCGAACCTAAGCCTGAACTACGTAAGACTTGATTCCCAGCTTTGGGATACGTAGGCAGCTTCATCTTGAAGTTCAGTCACAATCTTTTCCCCGATCAACTTTGTCCATTCTGATCATCTCAGCCATCTCTATTCATCAGCATTTATCGTGATCTCCGGTACAGTGCTATTCAGACTAGGGGTAACTTTCCGTTGCCATGAAGTGTTGCGACACCATCCAGACTAGGGGCAACTTTCCGTTGCTATGAATTGCCGAGGCACTTTTCAAACTAGGGGCAACTTTCCAGTTGCTAGGATTCGGCGTTGTACATTTCAGTGACAGATCTCAGGCGTGTCCAGTTCTGATTCATATCGAAAATAGTTTTGAAAAGTTTTAATAAAAGTTGACTTTGTTCAAATTAATCTTTTCACAACTAAGACCATTTTTGGACCAAAAGTGGAGAATTTTCAGTACCACAACCTTCAATTTCATTGATTTCGAAACAGAGTTCTTTTGCTCTTGCATACAATTGAAGTTGCTTTTTTATTACACTCATAAAGAAAACTTGAAAGTACTAATAAAGCAATAAATCTGGGGCATAGTCCAGTTAGGTGTCCCTGCGCCCCCTTCCAGAGCTAGTTGAAGCCTCTGATGCCAGCTTAGGCCCAACCTGTGCTTCCTCGTTGAGCCAATCCCAGCACTCATCAGATAAAGTGCAACTAAAAGTAGGGGCAGGGGCCAGAAGCTCTCTAACTCTCCATGCTGCGGTCTGCCGAGCCAGCTGTGCGCCGCGAACTGGAAATGTAGCCGGATACTCTATCCCCTCCGGTGGGCAAGTCTGATCACGGACAAACTGGCGCAGAATACGGAATGGGAAATAGAACACACAGTGAGTCAAGCCGATCAGTCGAATCCCGACCTGCCGGGACATGCTATAGCTCATTGCCGGGAGATTGAGCCAAGGACAACGCCACGCAATGCGATCCGCCGACAAGTTGCACATCCATTCAAACCACCAGCTCTCATCAGGAGCATTCACTAGGCGTTGCCGAAAGAAGTAGCCACGGGCCGAGTAAGCAGGACAAGAGTCCACAACTTGCAATTTATCCATCAACCATATCTGGGAAGGGATGAAAAATGAGAGAATAAAGAATAGAGAGATGTGCGATGAGAGAAAAGTAAGATGAGGGTTTTGTGAGAAAAACCGAGCCCGAGGGCCGAGTGATGTGAGCAAATATACATGTGAGCTTGGGTGGGAAACATTACCGCAACAAGAGGTGGACTCCTCAAACCCGTTGTCTCCCTACGCGTAAAGCATCCAAGCCCATCAGTGTCTCAGCCAATGTCATGGCAATACAGCTCTTCCCATCCCTCAAGCCTTGAGCGACTTCAATCAAACGGATGCTAGCTCCTCCGGAGCCCGAGACAAACAGAAAATGAGATAGTAGGCACAAGCAGAGGGCATGCTGCCGGAAGCCTTGCCAATAGTGGTTGCCGCGGTCACCGGCATCAGAGAATCGGTAAATCAGGCTCGGGATATCCAACATGCCGTCACTAATCAGAGATCGAGCATCATGCGCGTTGAGACCGCACATCCACCCTAAGGCTTGGGCATAGCTAAAATTGAGCTGGGGCAGAATTTCCTCGCCTCGCTCGGACTCCGTCAAGGCTTGAAAATCTTCAAAAGTAGGACATACCTCTTGCCCGCCAAAGCTAAAGACGTGCGTCACCGGGTTCCAAAACCTTGCCGCAGCAGAGAGGAAAGGAAGATGCAGTGGAGTCCGACTTAGCGTAAATAGTGCATTCAAGCCAAAACCCCGGAAGTTCAACTTCTCCGAGCCATCTAAAGAAGAAATCCAAGATGTGAGATTTTCTGTGAGAAATGCCTCCATTTTTGCGAGGAAAGGTGATGAAATGAATGAGTTCCAAGGGGGGGCTTTTATAGAGGGGCAAAACACTATTCAAAGGACACGTGTCAAACTTCTGGAGGTTGCGGAAGAGGTGGCCAGCCGGCCATCTATCCTAGTAGGCCGGCCACCTTCTAGTCTTCAAATGCAAAATGTTTTCCGCCGCGCGTTGGTCCTATTTTGCCCGCCGAAGGGAAGTTTGAAGCATTTCTAGGCATCGGGAATGTCAAAGGCCTCCATTTCTATCAGTTTCGGATACATTCCACTATCCAGATTGTCCATCCGAAGTACGTTTTGTTGTGTTTTGCTTATCGAGTTGTTGTTTTATTATCGAGTTGTAAGTTTTGTCGAGCTGTCGCATTTTTTGTTTTGAATTGTTACTCTTTGGTTATACAATTTTGTTAAGTCTTGTCTATTGAGTCGTTAACATTGATGTACTTTGTTTATCGAGTTGTAAACTTGCTAAGATTCTGTTATTTCTTAGTGAGTCGAGTTGTTTTGATTTGTTGCGTCGGTTCATTACCTGACCCGGTAAATACATGAGGCACATTTTCATCCAATTCCATTTTGTGCAAAATGATGCGATGCGATGCTAAGAATTTCAAATACAAACATCTTTTCAAAAGCTGTTTCATTCCAACCAAATAAAGGTACAAGTTTTACAGAAAATAAAACTGCCTAATAATGTGCAAAGTGCTACAAACTACTAGCCAAAAAGTAAAATAAAGCAGAAATGGCATCAGTATCCTCGGGAACGGGAATGAGGAGGTCCTCTCATCCTCTTCTGCGGGATAATCTCTGCATCATCATCACCATCCGGATCAGAGCTGTCGTCCTCCGGATCCCCTGCCTGCCTCCGCCTCCGGAACCAAGACCGGAGCCTCCCTCCCCAGGAGATGTCTCTGACACACGGTCTGCAACCTCCTCCTCCTCATCCTCGACAATGGGTGCCCTGCGTCTACGAGACGACCCAACTCCTCGAGCTCCTCGGTAAGGCCTGGATGGCCCAGCTCCTCGGGGCCCAGTACCTCGAGTAGGTCTAACACCTCGACCTCTCTGGGAAGGCCTGGGTGGCCCACCTCGTGTCGAAGCATATACGGGAGGCATCTGAAAATGAAAAGTGCAATACATCAGTTCAAACATAAAAAGCAGGTGCAAGTACAGTATGTGAGTGGGGTGTGTGCCAGATGTGTTCTACACAGCCTATCAATACAGCAGGATGTTTAAAACCAGCATGTCATCGCAGATATGATAAATGCAAGAGAGATGAAGGGTACCTGGAAGCCCATGATGGACATCTGTGCCTCTCTACGCAGGACCATCCCCTCAAGTGAGGCCACCACCCCGAGCATCTGGTCTATGTACTCCCGAGGTGGCTGCAGACACAAGCTCAACTCATCAATAAATAAGCAACTGCCAAAATGTCTGTGTGATAAATGAAAAATGGTAGAACATACCGGTGGTGAGTCAGGATCACTGACATATCTGTGACCAGGCATCGGAGGCTCCATAGGGATCGGAATCGGAGAAGTAGTCCCATACTGCCAACTCGTCAACTCAGTCGGCATATCTGGCCATCCAGGATGATCGAGAGTCGGAGGGATCGGAGGAATCGAACTACCTCTACCTCTAGATGCACCAGCCCTGCTAGAAGAGGGGATGTCTGTAGCACGGGCACAGCTCGAAGATGGTGCGCCAGTAGACCTCAGTGGTGGAGCCCGTACTCCCGTCAAGGGGGGCATCAGATATATGCGGCGATAGGTGGCGTAGTTCCCCTCAATAAGATGTAATAAAGCATCGGTGCCCTGCATGTCCCTAGTGACCTCCTCAGTAGATAGCCTGTCGGCAGTCCGCATAGTGGGTGGAGGCACAGCAGGAGGGTCCTGAGAATCATACCCCATACCGACGCCAAAGCGTTCCCTCAGAACCAAGCTCACCGACCGTCCTCGGCAGAACCTATCTGAACTAGTCGACCCTCGGTCTTGATTCTCGAGATCGCCGCCAAAGATCGCCAGGTTGCTGGTGATCTGCGGATAACCAAAGGTACAAATCAATCAAAAATCAAGAAATACAAAGCAGATCAAAGATGAAAATGAAAGGAACTGAGAGTTCTGAAATACCTCTGCAATACGGTGTCAATCATCGCCGCAGAGAAGAGAGTCTCTCGAGGCCTCGATAGGTGCTCGCCCTCAAACATCAATGAAAACGGAGTCATAGGAGGTCCTGCCACCTCCATCTCCGGGGCTAATGTGGGAAAATATGCATATACCCATAGCTGAGAAAAGCAGTGTGGAATGTGAATTCAAAGTGCTAAAGGCAGAATACAGAATGCAAAGTGCGCCGTGTGTGCAGTGAATAAGTAATGAGGGGCAAAAATGTAAATCAAGAGGACAGAATGTACCTCCCAAGCTCTCCAAGAGTCACGAGTAAGTCCCCCACGCGAGAGATCAAGGCTCATGTAGCAATAAAGGGTAGCCAGGCCAGCGCCGCCCCAATCATACTGATTGACCTGTGATAGGTCTACTAGGGCACTCAAGAGATACAACCCGACCATGTTCCCTCTATCAGCAAACAGAGTGGTGCCAAAGAGGAACATGAGGAAACCACTGCATATCGCTCGACCTCCTCGGGAGACTCAGGGCTCCATCTCAGGTCACGAAATGGGAAGAAACCAAGTATACCGAACCCTCTCGGAAGCTCTGTCTCTGAAAGGAGTGCCCCAATAGATGCATCCAAGCGACCTCCCAATCGACCCATATCTTCGTCAGAATGGGTCCACCGCCTATGTTCAGGCCGGTGAGTACAACAAAGTCCGGGGGTCATGGTCATATCGATCGCGAAAAATGGAAAGAATTGGTGGTGTCCCACCATCTCTCCGCCGCATCAAACCAAATAATGTCCTACCGATAAGATCGTGAGATAACCCTGCGAATGGTCCGAATCACGCAAAGTCAACCAAGTCTCGACATTAGGAAGCTCAAGATACCACTCCCTCGCAAGGGAGCCATATCCTCAAGATCTGGCGAGAGCCAGCCTGCATTTAGAATGAATGCCTGTATCAGCAAATGAAGTGAAAATGAGCTGTGTGCTATTGAAGTGAAAATGAGTTGCAAATGAAGTGTTTTGGGCTGCGTGTTCAAATTTCAGAAAATTAGTGGGCTGTGTGTTCACGTCAAATCTGGGCTGCGTGTTCAGTAAGTCAGAGTTTAGAGCTGTGTGTTCTACTCTTGATCAGTGGGCTGTGTGTTCTACTCTTAATCAGTGGGTTGTGCGTTCACTTCAAATCTTGGCTGCGTGTTCAGTAAGTCAGAGTTTAGGGCTGTGTGTTCTACTCTTAATCAGTGGGCTGTGCGTTCACTTCAAATCTGGGCTGCGTGTTCAGTAAGTCAGAGTTTAGGGCTGTGTGTTCTACTCTTGATCAGTGGGCTGTGTGTTCTACTCTTAATCAGTGGGCTGTGCGTTCACTTCAAATCTGGGCTGCGTGTTCAGTAAGTTAGAGTTTAGGGCTGTGTGTTCTACTCTTGATCAGTGGGCTGTGTGTTCTAGTCTTAATCAGTGGGCTATGCGTTCACTTCAAATCTGGGCTGCGTGTTCAGTAAGTCCGAGTTTAGGGCTGTGTGTTCTACTCTTAATCAAGGTCGTATGCTCACTTCAAACTGGGTCATGTGTTCAAGAAGTCGAGTTTGGGGCTGTGTGTTCTACTCTTGATCAGTGGGCTGTGTGTTCCCTCCAAACCGGAGCGGCGTGTCCAGTAAATCTGAGTTGGGGAGTGTGTGTTCTACTCTTAATCACAATGTATGCTCACTTCAAATCTGGGTCGTGTTCAAGAAGTCGAGTTTAGGGTCAGGTGTTCTACTCTTGATCGATGGAACGTGTTCGCTTCAAATGAAATGCGTGTTCAAGAAATCTGAGTTTGGGATCAGATGTTCTACTCTTAGTCAGTGGGTTGTGCGTTCACTTCAACTGGGTCATGTGTTCAAGAAGTCGAGTTTAGGGTCAGGTGTTCTACTCTTGATCAGTGGGCTGTGTATTCGCTTCAAATCTGGGCTGCGTGTTCAGTAAATCTAAGTTTTCGGACTGTGTGTTCTACTCTTAGTCAGTATGTGCTGTGTGCTCATTTTCAACTTCGGGCTGTGTGTTCGGTGAATCAATGTTTGAGCCGTGTGTTCAATTTCTAACTAATGTGTACTGTGCATTCACAATTATTCAATGTGCCGGGTGTTCACGAAATTCAAGTGTTTAAGTCACATGCTCAGGATGCAAGTACTATGTCATAAGCTAAACTGTGTGTCTAAGCATGGCAAAGATACAAAATGCACGAAAGATGCAGCAAATGAAGTAAAATACCTCTGCATCGTGGGAGAGGTGCTGCTCCGGCTCTCGCAGAAGGAGATCCCCTGGTACCCGATCGTTGAACTCGGTGAAATGACGAAAAGTAGCTCGCGGAAGCCTATGTACCGCTAGGGCGTATCGATCGGGAACAAAAGGGCGAACCCTCGGGGGCAATGTCATAATGTCGAAATCATCTCCGGCACCCGGAAAACCTCCACCGTGAGGGAAATGACCCGCCATGTCAAGAAACCTGCAAAGAGAAGCAAAAATGAGCAAAATGAGCCAAAATTGGAAAAAGTCAACAAAAAGTCAACTCTCGGGAAATGAAAAGTCAACAAAAAGTCAACTCCCGGGAAAATTTTCCAAATATTGAGACAAACTTACCTCAAGTGGTGAAAATGAGAAGAGACGCCCCGGAATCAAAATTTAGTCGGCTCAAAGTGCTTAACGCTAGAAGATTTCGCAAAAACAACTTGCGTGGAAGGCCGGAGGGCGCGTATAAAGTGCCAATTTGAAGGAGAAAATGGTCTAGGGAGCAAGGGAAGGAGTTTTCACAACTTTGGGTGTGATTTCGGATTGAATGGAGGTGTGTATATATAGAAATGGGAAAATGACCAAAATGCCCCTGCTTTTGGGCAGTGGCCGGCCACCACCTTTCGGCCGGCCGCCATTAGCTTTTCCTCTCCTGGCCGATGGCCTCTCCTAGGGAAATGGGCTGGCCGTTGGTGGTCCCTACCCCCTCCCCTACCTCTCTGCAAATTTTGAGGAAAATCGGAGTTCCCGGGACCTGAAAAAGTTCAAGAAAAGTGCACTTTCTGGCGCCGAATTGCTCCGCCGGAACTTCAATTGCAATTTCTGACATGTGTCTCATCATTATTCGTCAAAATCAGAGTGTATCCTTTTTAAATATCTTGTGACCTCTCCGGGAGGTGAATCAAAGGCCGCGATCAAGTTGCCTTCACCGAAATACGCGTTTCCCAGCTCGTTGTTGCGCAACAAACGGGTATACTGATTTATCTTTCGTTTTGCATTGTTTTGCACGTAATTTGCATTCTCATGAATATTTTGCATTGTCATGCATGATTTCTTAATGTATAATACTTCTGTGTTTTAACATGCGTTGTCACGCATTATCTTTTCTCACATTGCGATGCATTCGTTCGCCGACACTGTGTGTGTCCAACTCTTGGAATCATAGAAATCGCATTGAATATATGATTGTTAGCATATTGTTCTTGTTGAATTTCTCTATTTTGCAGGCACGATATTGTATGTACGATTCATTTGAGGCTGGTGCGACCAGACGAATCGCGCAGGTATCGTATCTTCTCCGTGTGAAACGCGATGAGACTTGACTAATTCTCCGCATTCCTAACTGCATGAAATGTAGTTGTTGCTTTGCATTCTTGCTTAGAACTGTTGCATCTATTTGTCAATACTTGCTTCATTACAGCTTGCTACACTTGCATAATCACCTGGCTCCGTGCCTATCCTTTGCATTTTGCCCCCTTTTGCCTGCGGGCACGCCTGCGGGCACATATCTTTGTTTATCTTGTATGTTTGTCTAAGTCTTCGGCCTTGTCAAAAATGGGTCGTCTCTGGGCTTTGACATTCACTCCCGTCACTTCTTGACTTCCGAGTTCTGTCAAAGAGGGGCAACTGTAGACACCTCATTTTTGACCGACCTTAAGACTCAGATGTCACCGGTTGAGCGCTCGGTGATGTTACATACTGTGCTCGTTCAGAAGTCTCAGAGTCGCGGCCGTGCGCCCTACCTCCGGACTTCCGAACTTTCTCCTGTGCCTTGCCTCGGTTTGCGAACCAAGCTCGGTTTTCTCTGTTTTCTTTCCTGAGGGGAGGGAGTGGTCCTATAGGCTATCTCTCAGTGGCCGTGAGCTACTTTTCGTGGCCATAGGCCATTTTGCCCATTTCGGAGCCCGGTTCCCGGTTTTCGGAGCCGTCAGGCCGTGTGCCTCGGTTCGGGACCGCCCAACCATCTCCGATTTCTCCGGTTTTTGGCAAGTGCCTCTATTTTATCATTCTGAGGAACACTGGGGCCTCTGATGCCCACTTCGTGGCCGAATGCCACTTTCGGTGCTTACAACCTAATTTCGGGACCCCGAATTGCGTGATTTGGGCCCCGAGCATTCATTTCGCATCGGTTTTTGTTCATTTTCGGTGGGGACCTCTGTTTTATTATACTAAGGAACACTGGGGTCTCAGATACCCACTTCGTGGCCGAATGCCACTTTCGGTGCCTGCAGCCTATTTTTGGGACCCCGAACTGCGTGATTTGGGCCCCGGGCATTCATTTTGCATCGGTTTTTGTTCAATTTTGGCAGGTACCTCTGTTTTAGCATCAGGAAGATCACTGGAGGGTGGGAGGCCAGCAATTGTTCCAGAAAACCAGTTTCGCTCCTCCGGCGCCCGTTTTGCTCACTTCCGGGCTAATGTTGAACACCCTAGGGGTATTTTCTTCAAGCCGAGACTACATATTTGTGATGAGGGCACATGGGAGGACACCAAAAAGTGGTGGTCGGCTAGTAATTGTCATTTTCATTTTTGAGCCTCTCCTTCAAGTTCAATGTTGTGACTCCTGTTTCAGAGTTGCCAAATTCCAACCTTCGAACCTTGTTCTACACACCTGGGAGGACCCTAAAAATTGGTGGTCGGCCAGCAATTTTTTTGTCCCATTTTTGGCCATGGCCGGCCGGCCAGGCGTGGGCGGCCGACCAGTTGGGGTGGCTGGCCACCTTCCGTAGCCACTGGCCGGCCAACTTTCTGCTTTTCACCTCTTCTGTTGTCATTTGCTTTTCAAAATATCCCTGTCCTCCGGGGGATATTTTGGGAGGGAAAGCTTGGGTGCATTTCCCTCCCCTTTTACACCCTTTTTGATCTATTTAAGGGGCTGGACAGCTCCTTCCCTAGGGTTACAACATTTGATCTCAGGAGCTTCTCTCCCAAAACCTCCATTTCCATAGCCAAAAACCCTAAAAAGCTTCAAGTCCCTAGCTAATTCCTTCATCAACCCTAAGCCTCACCATCACCACCTCCATTCTAGCAGCAAAGAAGTGATTTTCAAAGGCTAAGGACTAGCAAATTCAAGCCAAGAAGCAACAAAAGACTTGTCTTCAAAGGTAAGCCACTGATTTCCTTTTTCTAGCATAATTTTGAATCAATTCTTTACCCTATTTAATCTCTGTTTTGGGCTCCGACCCCTACTGGTTTTAGGCTTATTTTGAGTCCCTCTACAACTTTGTAGAAGGGCTCAACTCTGTTTGGTGTCTCCATGACACACCTCTTTCAATATCACTCTTTATGCCATTATTTTGCATGCTTTATTTGATTTATGAGTGATCTGATTCAGAGCCAGTAATAAACTGTGAGTGGGCCTATTTTGAGCCCCTCTTCAACATTGAAGAAGGGCTCAACCATGTTTGGCCTCTCTATCATGCACTTTCTTTGTAATCCTCCATATTTTCTATAAAATTGCATGATTTATTTGGCCTATTTTTGATCTGATTTGGTGCATCTCATGAACTAATATTATGCTTATTTTGAGCCCCTCTTCAACATTTAAGAAGGGCTCAACCTGGTTTTCATGCTCTACATGCCACTTGCTTTGAATTCATGTTCTACTCCTATTTGACATGCCCCTTTGAGCTTATTTGGATTCTGTTTTGAGCCTTCATCAGGCTTATAAAGAGCCTTGTTTTGGCCTTCTCATCATGTTTTGTTAAGGGTCTTAGGCCATTTGATGCATGCTTTTAGTACTTCATGTTGTACTCCCTATTTGGTTCATTAATTTGCATGCTTTGTTAGGCTTTCTTGGATTCTGTTTTCAGCCTTCATCAGGCTTAGAAAGTGTCTTAAAATGACCCATTCTTCATGTTTTGTTAAGGGTCCAAGGTTTTTTGATGCATGCTTTTGGTACCTCATGTTATAGCATTTGTTGGCTCATCATTTTGCATGCTATATTTAGCCTATCTACATACTGAATTGGGGGATGTCATCTCTTGTAAATGTGCATATTTTTGGCCCCTCTTTAATGTTGTAGAACTGTGTTTTTCATTTTGAGCATTGTAGATACCACTTGCTTTGTAATTCTCCTTTTTTTCCCTATTTTTGCAAGCTATTTTCACCATACTTGTGATCATTGTTTGGTCTTGCTATATACTAAAAAAATGTTAGTTTAGGGGCTGCCTGGCTACTGTTATACATGTTATTTCCATATTGTGCATGTTTAGTAGGGCTGTAAGCCGTTTCGGGTACTTAAAATCACATCTCGGGATGATTTCACGCATTGGTTGTCATTTCGTATCATTTCGGGGCTGTTTTCCCCTTCATTTAGGTGCTGAAATTTGGTTTGCATGCTTGCATATCGTTTCCCGTGCCATTTCGTGCCTTCGGGCCATGCCTCGGTTTGCGTGCCCGTGGGCACACACTTCGAGGCACCTCTGTTTTATCCGACGGCATCTGATGTGAATGTGGCCGAGGTCCACTCATGTTAGTATAAGCCCAATTCGCATTTCCATCTCATTTTATCATTGCCTCGGTTTGCGTGCCTGTGGGCACGCATTTCGAGGCACTTCATTCTTATCCGACGACCTCCTATGTGAGTGAGCTGAGGCTCTCCCATGTTGGTGTAAGCCCATCGTGGCATTCCGTATGCCATTTCATTCCATTTTGTCATCGCCTCAGTTTGCGTGCCCGCGTGCACGCTTTTCGAGGCGTCTCATTTTTGTCTCATTTTCATCTCATTTCCATAGCATAGTGCATACCAGGTTGTATCTTAGATTGCATTCATGTATTTTCTCGGTTTGCGTGCCCGTGTGCACGCATTTCGAGACATCTCATTTTCATCAGCATTGCGCATACTAGGCTGTATCTTAGTTGCATTTCATGCATATCATGCATATTGCATTGTGTTCGGAATAGGAGTTAGCCCGGGCACGGGAAACGAGGTAATGCGATGTCGCACTCCGGTGTGGCAGGTCTCAATTCCCCAGTCGCCGACACTCCGGATAACCCATGATGGAGTTAGGTTTTCATTGTAGCATTCATGTGCATTCATTCTATATTGAGTTGTGCAATTCGGTTCCTCGGTCATCATGCATCGGTATGCGTGATTGGTGGCATGAGGATCGAGGCATGCATACATTTGTGAAATACATTGCTTTGCCCCTTTCCTGCTCTCTGTTGCAGTAAAATGAAGGATCACCAACTTTTCGGAGCCGGGCACGCATTTCAAGAAAAGTGCAAACAGAGGCTAATCGGGGCATCGTCGTGGATTTCCGCACCAGGCAGCCCAAACATACATCATTCAGCAGAAGCGAGGCAGTCCCTGGCTTGCATGCCAGTTTATTGCTTTCCCTAGTTTAATTTGATAATTAATTAGGAATCTGTACATTTATTCGGACTGTACCATTGGGACTGTATATTTATTCGGACCCTCTGCGCGAGGGCATAATTGTAATAAGGGTGTGTGAGTGTGATGTATGTTTTCCAACCCCACGTCTTTCTCCCTTTTATTTACCCGCTTACGATGGTTAGATATAGGGCATATTTCAATTAGCATACAGTATGACAGCATGTTTGCATCATTCATCTGTTTTGCACGCACCGGGCTCTGCGCATCATACTAACTGCATTTGTATTTCAATTCCAAAATGAATACATGTTAGTTGTAGCATTCCATATGCCATGTTTAGAATAGCCGAGCCTGCTATAGTTGCATCTTTGCATGTGTTGCATTAGGCAATCCTGTATATTTAGGATCATGCATAATTTCTAATCGGTTTTCTGTTTTGGCTTGGAGTACTCGGTGAGTTTTATGCTTTAGCATCCTTGCATGCGTGTGAGTGTTGCCATGAATAGCATGCTTACCATGAGGCTATGTGCTTATGTGATATAACTGCCTTGAATGCCTGTGGGTGGAGGTTGAGTTATCTGAATTGGGACAATTCATCAAATGTTTGTTTTAAGCCCACTAGATAGTGGCAAAATCATTGTTTTCTTAAGCCCACCTGAGGGTGGCAAATCCGCGTCTTAGCCTACTTGCGGGTAGCACCATCAAACCATTTTCAAACAAACAAACATGAGATGTTTTGTTCCAACTCAGGCGATTCAGTCTATACTTGTATGCTGTGCGCATCACATAGTAACCTAGGCTAATAACCGGAATAAGAATTCACAAAGTTTTCAAAATCAGATGTCATGGTTAGTAGAGGCCGGTCTTTGACCGGGCGAGCGGGGGTGCTCACGATGTGACCTTCCCCAATCGTACCCAAGTTCCCGAGCCAACTTTGGTGATGACGGACACGTGGCCTTTGGCACTGAGTTAGGGTTTCCTAAATTTCCCATTTTAAAAAAATATTTAGGTGGCGACTCTGTTATCCGCAAAGATCCATGTTTGGCACTTCTTTCAAAAAATCTGTTTTTCTCAAAAACGATTTGCCGGATTTGGACTCTTTGGTTCAAGATTTGGAACCGCAACGAAATCGAGTCCAAACTGTAGCGAGGTCCCTCGCGGGCTTGTTACAGCAGTTTATAACATATAAGCATCTAGCCACATGGTAAGCATGCCGTCATGGCAATACTCACACGCATGCAAGGATGCTAAAGCGTAAAATACTTACATCGTACTCCATGCCAAAACAATAAACTAGTTAGCAAACAATGCATGACCCTAGTCCATGTTCAGTGGCTAATGTATCGCATACAAAATGTCATAGGCTCGGCTAATCTAGGAATGGCAAGTGAAATGCACAAACATCATCTATTCAAGTTAGATTTGAAATACTTATGTAGTTAGCACGATGCGCCGAGCCTGGTGCATGCAAAACTGATGAATGATGCACGCATACATAACATGAGGTATGCTAAAATAAACGTGTCCTAATACTAACCATCAAAGCAGGTAAGTAAAAGGGAGAAAGAAATGGGGGTTGGAAGACATTCACACACTCACCCACACTTATTACAAATTTGCCCTCGCTCGGAGGAACCAAAAGAATAATACAGACTAAATAAATAATCAACTATCCTAGCTATTATTACAGACCAACTAAATTAATTAAGAAAATTAATTAATCTAATTTAAGCAATAAACAGTCCTGGGATGAAGGCCCAATACAATGCGCGCTCGGTTTTGCCCAGAAATCCACCGACATGCCCAAGATGCCTCTATTTTCCCTGCTTTACTCCTCTGAGGACTGTCAAAGTCTCAGGGTTTGTTCTATGGATGCCAGGGAACACCACCGGCTGGGGGAGAACACCACCGGCCATGTAGAATGGTCACCGGCCACAATTTTGATCCACCGGCCAAAAATGATGACCGGCCGACACTAAATGTGGCCGGCCGGACAAAAGTTCCTGCAGAACTTGGTTTGACAGCAGCAGAAGACAATACTTGGCATGGCAATGCAATTCAAGCAATGTATGCACCAATCACATCCCATATCATGTTTATGACTCAAAGGGACATGAACCTTGGTTCTCGGACCACCAATCACGCATTTCCATGCGTGATGGCCCAAGAAGCCAAGTGTGCACATTTAATATGAAATGCAATGCACATAGTCGAACCAAGGGGAACTTAACCTCTATCATAAGCAATTCAAGAGGCCAAGTATGCATGCTAATGCAATGCAACCTAAGCATGTTAACTAGGTATGCAACATGGCAATGCAAAGAGGCATACAAAACATGCAAGGCATGAGACAATGCAACCAATAAGCATGCAAGATACAATGTGGGTGTTTAAGCATGTGAGCAAACATGTGACTTCATTCAATCATGTAAGTTCAAACATGCAACACACTCATCAATATGATACAACATACAAGGAGCATATGCAACAAGCAAAGAGATGGACTTAAACATGATTTAGGCAGCCCTAACTAGGCCTAAAACAGTGGCCAAAGAACACAAGAAATGGGACCAAACACACATACACACGTGTACATGTTAATAGACCAATACTTAAGCACATAAAGGCAACTTTTAAGCACACTTAAAAGAGGCAAACATGGATGAATGGCATGCATTAAACTCTGAAAATCATGCTAAAATGGTGCCAAACCAAATGAACAAGATAAGCATGGCATGTAATTAAGGTCCCGATACTTGAGGCAAACCAAAGGGGGTTAAACCAAGGCTAAGTCAACCAAGCCTCACAAGGCCAGGGGGACTTAAAATAGGTCTAATGCAGACCTAGACAAAGCCAAGAATGTACTTAGATGACATCTAAGTGGTCTAAAAATGCAAGCATATTCCAAGGCCTAAACAAAGGGCATAAGTCAACAACCTTTAAACACATTGAAGGAGGGTTAAATGCAAGCATATAAGCATGTTATAAGGACTGAAATAACATGTTAAGTGGTTCCGAACCACTGAAATAATACAAGCAAGGCATGCTACACACTTACACACTTAAGGCCAACATGCCAAAATGCAAAGGGGGCATGCAATGCAAGCTAAGTATGACTCAAGAAATTTAAAAAAGAGCTAAAGCATACAAGAACATGCACTAAAGCTTCACAAAGCTAGGCCTAGAACATGCTAGAACAAGGGCTAAAACCTAGATGCATGTTGAGGCAACAAAATGGCATTACAAGGCATGTATGCTAAGCAAGCATGGTGTACCAAAACCAACTAAAAACAGAGGCATATTATGACATAATAAGCACAAAATCAGTTAAGGCATGGCCAACACACGCTTAAAAGGGCTATTTTTCAAGAGGCAAAAAT
The DNA here is from genome assembly GCA_025200525.1 of Camellia lanceoleosa. Classification (NCBI taxonomy): domain Eukaryota; kingdom Viridiplantae; phylum Streptophyta; class Magnoliopsida; order Ericales; family Theaceae; genus Camellia; species Camellia lanceoleosa. The sequence continues at coordinate 32,846,784 of CM045766.1, forward strand.
AGCCCTTTTCAAGGACAACAAGGAGAGGGGGTGGCCCTCTCCTTCTTAGGACCTCAAGGCACCATCCTCACCTCTAAAAGCCCTCAAGATTTCAGTGGTGAGGAGGTCCAAACACTATGGTCCCGGAGCTTACACAAAATGGCACAAAACAAGGGCCAAACAAGGCTTAAGAGGGGTCAAACAACCCCAAAGCTTAAAACACTCTTAACAAACTATTTAGAGGCCTTAAAAACAGAACTTTTATGTGTTATACACAAAGCCAAAAAATAGTTGTAAGATAGGCAAAAGTAGAATGCAAAAATGGGAAATAAAAGGACAAACTTCTTACCCTTGAAGACTTTCTTCACAAATGAAGCTTCAGCAGCTTCTTGAGGTTGAAACCAGCTCCAAAACACTAAAAACAACCCTCAAGGGCCTCAGCTCCGAGAGATGGTGTGATGGTGTGTGTTTGTGAGCAAAAATGAGACAAAACACACACTATAGAGATAGGATATAAACCAAACCCTAACCCTAGAACTCAAACCCTAAAAATGGCTGTCTAAAAATGTCCCTCTTTTTTCCAACCCCTAACCAAGAGAAGAAGCCTCCTCTTTATAGAGCTTTCTGTGTTGTAAAGCTTACAAGACAAGCTTCTAAAGAGAGATCCCTCCATACACGTGTATGAAGGGGAGTCAAATGCATGCCAACTGTGAGAAAATATCTGCAAAAGCAGATGCACAGTAGTCGGCCGGCCAAAAATGCAATTGACCAAAAAAGGATAGCCGGCCGGCTATCTATAGTACCGGCCGGCCAAACATTTGGCCGGTGGCCACAAAACACAGCCGGTGGCCTCAAGCCATGGCCGGTGATGGGTGGGGATGGTCTACAAGCCCTACCCTGCCTCTCAAAGGCAAAACACAAGTGTTTGATGCAAAACCAGACACAAAATAGTCTAGTCGAGAGATCCTGAGGCAAGGCACGTAGCCAAAATATCTGGGAACTCAAGACGAACGCAAACAAGGGTGATCATTGAGTGTTCAATCAGTGACGTCCAAGTCTTGAGGACGGTCAAAAATGGGGTGTCTACACAAGGCCGTTCTGTTTATCCATTTGGTTTATGCTATGACATAATATGAATTGTTTGGTCTTTAAGACCTATTGATTTCTGGTATGGAATAAAGTGCTGTACGGAACTAAGTGCTATAGTGAGAGTCACCTCTAGAGTCTGTACGAGTCTCTTCTTGGGTCCATACATACATAAATTGGGCCCAAGGAGAGGTGCAAACATGTCGATATTCCATTGACTCCATGATAAGATACAGTGATACAATATGATTCATTTGGACCTAAGGTTATTCAAAATTGTGATATGATATGATATTGTTCGGACCCCGAGGTCGTTCAGAAAATGTGATATGAATATGAATGTTTTTACATCGCTATATGACTCATGTTTACAAATTTTTATTTTAAATGAATGAATGGATGTCCTATTTTGAAATGTGATCCTGACCTTTTGTATAAGTGAGCATGCCACGTACCACGTAAAATGTTTTGTAATGGTTCCAGATACGTATTCCATTTGAAAAAGCATGGCTTTTGATACAATAAATGTTTGTTTTAGAATGATTTATGACACGTTTCAGAATTGTGAAATATGTTTTCCTAATGTTAAGGACATCATTCATTAACCTCTTTACTTTATTAGTACTTACTGGACGTTAGCTCACCCTTTTACTTTATATATATATATATATATATGTAGGTGAGCCATCAAAGGATCAACATTAGAGTTTGTACCGAAGTTCGCCTCTCTGTCAAGCCACCCAGGAAATGTCTCTGTGTAGAGGCGTAGTATAATTTTCCAAGCTTAGGTTTGTTTAAAAGCTACTATATAGTGTGTGAGATTTGTATATGTATTTTATTGGAAATGTATTTAAACGCTTAAATTAATTTAAGACTTCATTTGTGCATAAGCTCAATGAACATTATTATTCTTTTTGGTATCTGCTTCCGCTTAAGGCCCCGATATGATTTGAATATATATTGAAATTTTGTCTTGGAGGCCTTAGTGCAAGCCAGTGATGACCTAAACTTTTAGGGGCGGATTTGGGTTGTGACAGTTTGTATCAGAGCATGAGTTAAGATCTCACATACATGTCCACCGAGCATTAACGTGTCTAGCATACATTTAAGTTGCACGTATTTAGTAACAAAGTGATATGTTGCGTGTTTCGAAAGATGTATGGGAGCTTGTGAAATAAGTTAAGTATTGAGATTGAGAACTAGAAGTTCTCAGGGAATTTTGATGATAAGAGGAGATCAAGATGTGTTTGTTTCTTTTAGCTTAAGTATTGAGACTAAGGATTGAAAGTCATTTGATAATTTGATAATTATAGGAAAACAAAAATGTGTTTGCTTAATAAATGTGGTGTTGAGGTTAAAGTTAGGAATGATTATGGAATTTTGATGTTTTGTCTAGAACAATGGTGAGTGCAGGCATGTTTATTTGTGGAAACATGATAAGCTAAGAGATTTCAATCTTCGCTTGAAGCCATGAAAGTGTATGGGTTTCATGTTAAATTAGACTATGAGAATATTTGAGAGATTGGGCCATTTGATGATCAATGAAGTATGTGGAACTAGTGATTGAGATATTTGGTGATCGTGATCAATAAAGCATATGGAAATTCTAGTGATTGAGAGTTAGAAAATTGTTTCATATGCATAAGATTGATGTTGTGAAAGACATAGAGTATGAGCCGCAGAATCAAAGAATGTGTTGGAAAGTTTGGGGTAAGAAAAATCAATGAATAAATATTTAATGAATGCAGGAAGTGTTAAGTTGAAATTAGTGCTCCTATGTATGCTCAAAAGACTATTGGAGAGTTCGGATTCTTTTGTGGGAATAATTGAAACTTGATTTGAAGTGATAATATAATTAGAATAGGGATACTTCGATGTATTGAGGCTGTTATGTCAAGTGTTTAAGCTAATTGTATGATTAGGTCGGGACCTATTTGGTGTCAGAATCATTTTGTTATAAACGAAATTGAATTTTTAGGCTAATATTATGTATGAAGAATTTCTTTGTTACCCAAAGGGTCTTATTTATTGGGAATGTTATGCTATGGATCTGATTTAATGCCTCCATATAGATTATTAGAATGTGTGATAAGTAAATGTTTTTAATATGCGGAAGCAAGCTATATATGGCTTTCGAATATAAATGACCCTCTTATTTGATTTATCAATAAGGCATGTAAGCTGTATGGGAACGAATATTCGGGCTAATGTGGCTAAGGAACTTGTGAACCAAGATTTGACTTCAATACTAAGGTTATGTTAGATACTTAGCCTATGTTGAAGTCTCATGGATGTCAATAACAGAATATTTTGATTCATAGGAAACAAGGGAGTGTAATCATGAATATAATTTGAGATTGAGGAACATGTGAATTATTTGGAGATATGTGTGGATAGTAAAACAAGAATATATGAGTGTTATGGACGATGTGTTTTATGTTTTGATGCTAGGAAGTTGACGTTGAGACCCATCATTACATTTCACATTGCAGAATAATTTTGGTGACTAAACCACTTTGGGCTAATAACTTGTATATAAATCATAAGAGTTAAACTCATGTGATAAGGAAATCAAATGGTAAGGAAGTTGCATGAGAACAGAACTGGAATGAGACAAAGTTGGTGAAGTATTTGTAGTACAAGTGGCATAAGTTTGGAGGACCAAACTTCCTAAAGGGGGGAAGAATGTAACAACCCCATAGTGTAATACTTTATATTTAATTAATGATGGAGATTTGAATTTTAATTGCCTACTATTTTGATTTAATTTGGGAATTATGAAAATTATGAAGACTAATTCGTATACGATGTTATTGAAGATTTATTTGGATTTAGAAATTGAAAGCCTGATTGGCTCAAGAAATGATAAGTAGTGAGTCAAATTATCATAATTGATGATGGAAATAAGCTTAATTTGATATTTGGAACCTTTTGGGAGTTTGATTAAAAATTTGATTTGGACTGATAAATTTGAATATAATTAATTAGGCTCTAGTGGAAGTTAAATTAGGCTAATTAAATTATGTGGGATATGTGATTAGTTATGATTAAGCTAATTATGTTGTTAATGTGGAATTGCATGCTTAAGGATGTGAATTATAAGGGTTTGAAATTATATTTATTGATTGTAGACAAATCTGTTGAAATTACAACCTTTGGACGAAAAATTGGAAGCCTTAGAGGCATGATAAACTGAAATTGACTTTATAATTGTGGTTAGCATGATTTTAGGGATATAATATGAAGTTTTTTAAAAATTTGGTCCGTAATGAATTAATTGACTTTATTTGGGTAAAACTCTTAGAGTTAATACTTTGAAATTGAAATTGACGACTTTAATGGGTTCAAAAACAGAAATTGAGTACATGGATATGCTATTGGGAATTTTTAGAGCCATTTGGAAAGCTTAATTAAAAATATTCCGTCTGATTCGTTAAAGTGTGTTTGGGCCTCCTTTAAGTGTGTATATCTATATATAAGTGATATAAGCTATTTGAGCTCATCTTTATCTTGTTTTAAAACACAAAAATCTGAGGAAATGGGGAGAGAGAGTTCCAGAACGAGAAAAGAGAGAGGGAGAGCTCAAGGAGAAGAAGGAAAAGGGAAATTTGAAGAGAGCATTGAAAATAAGCTAATCTACAACAAATTAGCTAACTAAGGTAAGCATCTTCCTCTGATTTTACGAATACAAGTTGTATTCCTCATGAGATCATATAATCTTGGTTGAATTATGAAGTTGAAGGGTTTAAAGTGGTGTAAATTGAATTAAGAACCCTAAAGGAGAAGATTACTTGGTTTTATCATTTTGAGTTCTAAGCTTACTTGATATATATCTATATATATATGAAATTCGACTTGGATTTCTTGGATTTGTTTGATTTAAGAGCTGATTTCTTTGAAGTAACTTGACTTGGGTTAGATTGTGAGAAGTTAAGCCTTAATATTAAGGTTTTGTATGGTTTGAACTCATAAAATTATATATGAAATGAAGATCTGTGTGAATTTGGAAGAAGAAGTTTTGAAAAAGAACTAAACAAGGATTTTGATCTTTCTTGTTTAGAGATTCATTGTATTTTTGATGTTTTGATTTAGAAAACAATCATAATCTCATGTTTCCCATTAGTTTTACATGTTTTTTAGTGATAAGAGTTGAAAACTAATTTGGGAAATAAAAGAACAAGTGATAGAACCAACAAATATTGTTAGCAGCAAAATTTTGCCCGGATCCGCATGTGCAGTGGGGCTTCCTACATGCGTGGAAGTCTATTTCCAGCAACATTTTTAATTCTGAAATAATTGCACTTGCTCCTTGCACGTGCCCTAATTTTCCCACACGTGCGGTTTTGGTCCCGTACGTGCAGAACTTTCCTGTTTTAGCCCAGCTTCGAATTGGCATATATCTCCATTATCCAAACTCCGTTTTAAGTGATACTTGCTCCTAAATTTATGCCCCGGACGTCTAGTTTCCAATGGTGGTGGTCTCACATCCAAATTCTGAGTACACAAATAGATATGTTCAAATTAGTGAAGGTTGTTCACTTTCTTTCTAACTGGTTCATCCTATTTCTTCTCCTAACCTAGTTTCCTTTTGTTTCTTCCTATTTTCCTAGACATGGATTATGAACCATTGAGGACTAATGTGTTTAGAACCAACATAAATAATTGGTTAATGCAAAGTAAGGGATCGGTTTATTTGATTAAGAAAAGATTAAGAGAAGTAAATTTGATGAAGAGAGTAATTCTATGTTTCGATATGTTGTGTTAGTAAATTGTGTTTGTAGGTCAAGATGAGGACATCGCCCAACTGCTACCAGAAGCCCATCACTATGAGTAATAGTATACTAAAGATATGTTTTTCATTATCTATTTTGATTTATGTACGACATGATTCTCTAAATATCGTATTTTGTCAAAATGCACAAGTTTCCAAGAAATGTGAAATGAGCTATGAACAAGAAATGTGAATTGTTGGTAATATGATATGGCGGGCCCAAGGCCATTCCGTTTATCTATTCCGTTTATGCTATGACATGATATAAATTGTTTAGTCTTTAAGACCTATTGATTTCTGGTATAGAACAAAGTGTTGTACGGAATTAAATGCTACAGTGGGAGTCATCTCTAAAGTCCATACGAGTCACCTCTTGGGTCCATACATACATGAATTGGGCCCAAGGAGAGGTAGAGACTTGTCGATATTCCATCTGCTCCATGATAAGATACAGTGATACAATATGATTCGTTTGGACCTAAGGTTGTTCAAAATTGTGCTACGATATGATATAGTTCGGACCCGAGGTCGTTCAAAAAATGTGATATGAATATGAATGTTTTTACATCGCTATATGACTAATGTTTACAAATTGTTATTTTATATTAATGAATGGATGTCCTATTTTGAAATGTGATCCTGGCCCTTTGTATAAATGGGCGTACCATGTAAAACGTTTTTGTAATGGTTCTAGATACGTATTCCATTTGAAAAAGCATGGCTTTTGATACGATAAATGTTTGTTTTAGAATGATTTATGATACGTTTCAGAATTGTGAAATATGTTTTCCTAATGTTAAGGACATCATTCGTTAACCTCTTTACTTTATTATTACTCACTGGGCATTAGCTCACCCTTTTACTTTATATATATATAGGTGAGTCATCGAAAATTCAACCTTAGAGTTTGTACCGAAGTTCGCCTCTCTATCAAGCCACCCAAAAAGTGTCTCCGTGTAGAGACGTAGTATAATTTTCCAAGCTTAGGTTTGTTTAAAAGCTACTATATAGTGTGTACGATTTGTATATTTATTTTATTGGAAATGTATTTAAACGCTTAAATTAATTTTAGACTTCATTTATGTACAAGCTCAATAGGCATTATTATTATTTTTGGTATCTGCTTCTGCTTAAGGCCCCGATATGATTTGAATATATATTGAAATTTTGTCTTTGAGGCCTGAGTTCAGGCCGTTCATGACCTACACTTTTAGAAGCGGGTTTGGGTCGTGACAAAGGTCATCCCAAAATGATGTTGTATGGAGAGAGAGAGAGAGAGAGTATCTATCTTAGTGAACTCTGTTGTTACCTTTTTGCTCCCTGCCTGCTTCTACAGACTTGTGGCTCCCCAAGGCCATGTTGGCATCCCATTAAATCTGACCATTGGGCTGTCAGATTGCTCTAAATCATCTTGGTGGAAGCCAAGCTCCTTGTAACATTTGACATACATGATGTCACACGAGTTGCCCTGATCAATCAGTATGCATCTCACCTAGCAATCTCCAATTTTCAGAGTTACCACTAGGGCATCATTATACGGATGTTGGACCATATCCAAGTCTGCCTCGGTGAAAGAAATCGTCGGTCCTTGATATTCATCTATTCTGGGCTTCTTCTACTGGACCTGATATGCATTCTGCAAGTGCCTTACTCTCTGGGTCTTCCCTCGAACCTTATTCTCATTGACCATCGAGTGAATTACATTGATTACTCGAGGTCCATCCGCCTGCTGTGGTGGTGGTGGTGGGGGTGGTGTTGGTGGTGCTTGGGGTAGCTTTGCTTGCTTTTCTCTTGTCTTCGCCTTATCTACTAGGTCTATCAGGTGACCTTATCTGACCAAATCTTCCAAGTGTGACTTTAGAGCCCTACATCCCTGAGTCATGTGTCCATTCTATTATGGCAGGCACAATGCTTCCCAGTGCTCCTGCCTATGAACTCACTAAGGACTCTCTCTGGTGCTCTATAGTATGGCTAGTTTCTAATCCTCTCCAAAATCTTATAGATTGGAATCCTGAATACTGTGTTGATTGCCTACATAGCCATCATTTTTGTTTCTGGCCGCCGATATTCCCTCAGCCTCGCTTTAACGAGCCCTTTCTCCATTCTTGCTTTGGTGTCTTCGTTCCTTGTGTGTCTTCCTCTGCTCTAGTATACTTCTCAATCTATGCCATGAGCTCTTCTATGCTCTTCTCCAGGGTTTTTGCAAGTGATTTTTGAAGGGAGCATTTATCATCCAGGCCGTTCTTGAAAGACACCACCGCCAGCTCCTGGTTACAAGCCAGAATTCGGTTATACACCTCATAGTATCTCTTGGCATAAGCCCTGAGGCCTTCGCCATCGCTAATCTTCAAAGCTAATAGGGAGTCTACCCTCAGTGGCTACAACTTGTTCGAAACAAACCTGGCCACAAACATCTCGGCCAGGCCTTACAGAACTAATCCGATGCTATCTCTCTAAAGAATGATAGGAATAATTTACATAGCAACTGCTCATTCCCGCTTCACAAAGCCATTGAATTCAAATACAAACCAATATGAAAGTTTGGATCAGACTTACCATCTTAGATCTAAAACCTCGGCATGTTAAATATCTTTGAGCCCTCAAACGTATCCAACTCCAACGAGAATGGTGTTCAACTGGATGGTGGACATGATCTTGGCATTGAGTCTCTTTCTCTGAGGGTAATCTCTCAGATCCTCCTTCGTTCTACCAGGAGCTCGGCTATCAATAAATTTTAGCCTCTTTGGTATGCTACTTCAGGTATAATTGTGTGTCCTCTTGGACTTCCCTTCGTCTACTGCATCAAAACAAAGACCTTGCCCTTGGATCTGCTATGATCCTTTGACAAAGGTCCCCTTGGTCTGTGGTGTCCTCTACTACTCTATAGCGATCCTGGTTTTGACCTGACTCTTACGATGTTCCAGACTTGGGTTTAATGCTTTCGTATTGTTGTTTATCTCATTCTTCCCTTGTATACCTTTGAAATTGGTCTTTGGATTGTTGTGGGTGTGTTTGGAATAGGTTGGTTACTTATTTTTCGAATTTTGTGTTGCCCAAATTTTTGGTCTTCTGCTCGAGCGGACTTTCTTGATCTCGAGCAGGATATGTACATTTTGGTCCTCCACTTGAGGAGACTCTCTTGTGCTCGAGCAGAAGTTGCAAACCCTCAATACTTTGCAAGTCTGCAAAAGTGCTAGAGAAGTGTCTTTCACGCTCGAGTGGTGTTTCCTACGCTCAAGTGGGTAGGCGCTTGAGCGTCCTTTCTTGAGCTCGAGCGGTTGGTCTGTCGTCTGAAAAAGTTCTGGAGGTGTGTATTCTGCGCTCGAGTGGGCCTCTTCCCGCTCGAGCAAAACAAAAGTTTGTGTTTGACGCTCGAGCGCAACTGTGCGTATAACAGATCACAAAAGATATTTTTTACATCACTTTTTCATATCTTTTCACCCAAAATCCTAAGGTTGAGAGTCTCTCTCTCTACAACTCACCTTCTTTCTACATTTTGGCCTAGATCCTTTGATCTCTACACCCTTATGCCTTCATTAAAAAGGTAGAACTCCTAAAGCTCTTCACTTTGATCCAAGTAGAAGTTGGTTTTGTCACTTTTGGAGCTCCATCCTTGCTTGGCTCATCTTCTCTCTTTGAGGTAGGGATAGTCCATACTTTGGTATGACTTTTAACCTAGTTATTTGTTGTTATGCATAAATGGTGGCAATCTTGGAGTTTTGGGGTAAACCTAGGATTTGGTTTTAAATTGAAAAGAGGGGTCTTTATGTTGTTCTTCATGGATGAATATAGGGGTTTGAACATGAGGATATCTTGTGTGAAAATGGTGGATTTTAGCCTTTGGGTTGATATTTGAAAAAATGGAGAAATTTTCCCTAATATGTGTTAAATAATTATTTTGTATAAATGATAAAATTGGTATGTGAAATGTGAAATTGGGACGATATATGAAAAAATGGCGTAGTTGGATTTGTTTAATCACTCACCTATGGGAATTTGAAGAATTATTTGTGATAAAGATTGTACATCTGTTTAGAAATATATGTTTTGGACTATCGGTGGAGGATATCCATGATTGTTGTAGAAATTGCATGAGGATTAGGTGGATTGAAACTAATCATTTAAGTTGTGTCATTGAATATGACGGTATAATTAAGACTTTGAATATGTGTAATGGATAGTCATTGTGTATGACGATGTTTTTAAATACATTGTATATGTATAATGTTTTGGGAGAAGAAAGGGGATGTACTCCATTGTTTGGGAGGAGACAAGGGAGGACTCCATTGAGAATTAAGTTGGCCGAAGTGTCTAGGGTGAAAGTCCTGAAATCTTGTGTATACATGGGTGCCGATTCCATAGACAAAATTTCCGTAAAATGGCAACGTTGAAATGCTTGTATGATTGTTATGTTAGTGGAAAACCACTGAGTTGTAGTCTCAGTTGGGTTATTTGGAAAATTATATATATATATATATATATTTGCCATAAGACTTGAAATGAATAAATGGAAATGGATTGAGATGTGAATATCAGTATTTTAATGGTCATGGGAAGAATGTGAGTTGGTCATGAATATGGAACGTTTATCTGACACTCATATTTTAGTTAAACCTCATATATTGTGTTAGTATATCTCTACTGGGCTTTGGCTCACCCTACTTGGGAAACCATTTTCAGGTGCTGGTGATATGCTTCCTTCAAGGACTTAGCTTGGGAGGACTCAGGAGCTAAAGGCTATGTTTTGTGTTATTTTTGTATTTAAATGTTTATTCAAGCAGGGGGCTTTACATGTATAGAGCTTATGACTCTCTCTTTTGTTATAACCAAGTGATAACTTGGAAAGATGTACACCTGTAGGGCATTTATTTTGTTGTTATTAACTTGTATTACATGCTGTAGATTTAGGATGAACGTTTATGAATGTAACACATGTAATCCTTTTTGTAATACGAACTTTGATGAATGAAACTGTATCATTTCTATTACATTCTTGAATCTCATGGAATGGATTAGTTATATTAGTTTGGGGCGTTACAACTTGGTATCAGAGTTTACCGGGTTTGAATACTTTGGGTACGTGGAAAGTGGTTAGTACCATAATGGGTTTGTCTCGATTGGTTGAGACGTTGGTATGTACTGTATGTTTACGTGATAACATGCTTACATGATTATATGGGTATAGGATTTAGTTTCTAGGATGCTGATCGAGTCCATGGGTTTCTGGGAGTCTTGTTGGAAAGACAATTGATCACTGCCATTTCTAACTGGAACTCTAGCAATGCAGCAGGATGGTCATTATCCGGAAATGAAATTCGTAGATGTTTACGTGATTACGTGTTTATATGGAGTGATTATTGCTGTCCATTGTATTAGGACGTGAGTGAGTTAGCTTCGACACATTTATGAATGTGCTAATCTCGTTTGTCACCTTCATTAAGATGTTAGGACGTGGACGTGGTGGTGGTAGACACGAGATGCCTATACCAGATGAAATTCTGGCACAGGAGGAGGGAGTTGGTTAGGCCAACGTGGCCAAACCGGTTGGTCAGTAGGCCATGGGTGCCTTAGCCTATGAAATGGCTAGAGTATTAAGGGCTGAGAATCAAGTCCAGGCCCATGTAGTTGAGACAGGGCTGTCTTTTTTGAAGAGGAAGTTCTTCCAATCGAATCCGAACGAGTTTTTAGGTGATCCCAAAGAGCCATTGAAGGCTGATGAGTGGCTAGAACAGATGGTAAAGAAGTTTGAGATGTTCGACATCGAAGACGGGAGTTTGAGAGTAACCTTGGGGTCCTTCCAGGTAAAGGGAGACGCGGGTCAGTGGTGGAAGTATGCACGAGGGTGCATTGGAGGGACTTGGGAGGCTTTTGTAGACGCCTTCCAGGACAAGTACTTACCTTCTACAGTAAAGGAGAAGTTGAGGGACCAGTTTCTCATCTTAAGTAGTTAAACACACCTGTGGCTGAGTTTGAGGCCACATTCATTAGCATGCCTAGGTTTGCACCGGAATTGGTGGCGACTGAGGAGCGTCGGTGTTTGGAGTTTGAGAAGAGATTAAGGATTGGTTTCATGTTTCGAGTGCCTAGGTCCATGATTAGAGACTGTGGGTGCCTTGTGGAGGCTGCAGCCTATCTTGAGACTATTATGGATGCAGAGGAAGAGAGGATGAGGGGTTGCAGGAGGAGTTAGGATAATCAGGGGGACAGTAAGAGGCAGAAGGGTTCTAATCTTCAACAGTCCCTGCCAGTGCATTAGAGGTCTACCTTTCCTGTTCCAAGTTTGGGTTCAATGCGAGGTGGTCAGGGGAATGTGACTTGTTTCAAATGTGGTTAGTTAGGCCACAAGTCTCTAGCTTATCCACAGAGAGGAGGAGGGCAGCGAGCAGCGTTGTCTTTGGCGCGCTCTCAAGGACAAGGCCAAGGGAGAGGCTAGCTGCTCACTTATTATCAATATGGGTAGGCAGGGCACTTGAAGAGGTTTTGCCCACAGTTAGGTGGCACACCTGATGCATCTGGTTCAAGACAAACATAGAGTCACCAATATGCACAGTCAACAGAGGCCTTGTGGGCCAATTAGGGAGCCTCTTCGGGTCAATTTGTGCAGCAGAGCTATGCTCCGAGGAGTGAACAGGTAGATCAGAGGCTAACAGGGCGTCTGTATGCTGTTACCGCACCAGATCTTGTACCGGCTCCATCTGTAGTGAGAGGTACCTTCTTGTTTTGCAATTCAGTTGCTAGTATATTGATTCATATGGGTGCATCCCATTCATTTATTTCGTCTGCATTTGCATCAGTTTTAGGGTTGGAGTTGGCATAGTCAACATCTCCTATTTGTGTAGAGTCACCTATTGGTGGTGAGGTTATTTTGAAACAGGGGTGTCGGGGTTGTGACATAGAGGTCGCCGGTCGTCGACTTCCATTTGCATTTGTTTTGCTTGATATGACTGGTTTTGATGTTAATTTGGGTATGGACTGGTTATCATCATATCAGGCTATTATAGATTGCTACTGTCAGAGGGTTATTGTATGTACCTTAAGCGGAGATTATTTTTATTTCTTAGAGGACTGGGTGGATAGAGTGTTATCCTCGGTATATGATCCGTGTGGACGGAGTGAGCTTAGTTGTCTTCTTGCTAGCTTTCAAAGTGGTGAGTGTGATGAAATTCGGGTTGAGTTGCTGTAACAAGCCCGCGAGGGACCTCGCTACAGTTCGGACTCGATTTTGTTGCGGTTCTTAATCTTGAACCAAAGAGTCCAAATCCGACAAATCGTTTTGAGAAAAGATTTTTTTGAAAGAAGTGCCAAACACGGACTGCTTTGCCAGATAACAGAGTCGCCACCTAAATATTTTTAAAATGGGAAATTTAGGAAACCCTGACTCGGTGCCAAAAGGCCACGTGTCCATCATCACCAAAGTTGGCTCGGGAACTTGGGTACGATTAGGGAAGGTCATATCGTGAGCACCCCCGCTCGCCCGGTCAAAGACCGGCCTCTACTAACCATGATATCTGTTTTTGAAAACTTTGTGAGTTCTTATTCCGGTTATTAGCCTAGGTTACTATGTGATGCGACAAAGATACAAGTATAGACTGAATCGCCTGAATTGGAACTGAACATCTCATGTTTGTTTGTTTGAAAATGGTTTGATGGTGCTACCCGCAAGTAGGCTAAGACGCGAATTTGCCACCCTCAGGTGGGCTTAGAAAACATGATTTTGCCACTATCTAGTGGGCTTAAAACAAACAGTCGATGAATTGTCCCAATTCAAATAACTCAACCTCCACCCACAGGCATTCAAGGCAGTTATATCACATAAGCATTTAGCCTCATGGTAAGCATGCTATTCATGGCAACACTCACACGCATGCAAGGATGCTAAAGCATAAAACTTACAGAGTACTCCAAGCCAAAACAAGAAACTGATTAGAAATCGTGCATGATCCTAAGTATATAGAATGCCTAATGCAACACATGCAAAAGTGCAAACTATAGCAGGCTCGGCTATTCTAAAGATGGCATGTGAAATGTAACAACTAACAAGTATTCAATTTGGAATTGAAATACAAATGCAGTTTGTATGATGCTCCGAGCCCAGTGCGTGCAAAACAGATGAATGATGCAAACATGCTATCATACTGTATGCTAATTGAAACATGCCCTATATCTAACCATCATAAGCGGGTAAATAAAAGGGAGAAAGAAATGGGGGTTGGAAGACATACATCACACTCACACACCCTTATTACAATTTTTCGCTCGCGCGGAGGGTCCGAATAAATAATACAATCCCAAATGAAAGAATATTACAGTCCGAAACATACAGATAAAATACAAATTTCTGATTAATTAACAAAGAAAGCAGTAAACTGACATGCAAGCCAGGGGGCTGCCTTGCTTCTGATGAATAATGTATGCTGGACTGCCTCGGGCGGAAATCCAATGGGATGCCCCAATTAGCCTCTGTTTGCAGTATTTCTCGAAATGCGCGCCGAACTCCGAAAAGTTGTTGGTCCTCGATTTTGCTGTAACAGAGAGCAGGAAAAGGGCATAGCAATGTATTTCACAAATATATGCATGCCTCGATCCTCGTGCCACCAATCACGCATCTCGATGCATGATGGCCGAGGAGTCGGATTGCACAACTCAATATAGGATGAATGCAGATGAATGCTACAACAAAACCTAACTCCATCATGGATAATCCGGAGTGTCGATGACTTGGGAATTGAGACCTGTTCCGTCACTCGGAGTACGAAACGTGCCTCACTTCCCGTGCTCAGGCTAACACCTATCCCGAACACGATGCAATATGCATGGTATGCATAAAATGTAGCTAATATGTATCCTAGCGTGCACAATGCTATGCAAATGAGATGTCTCAAAATGCGTGCACGCGGGCACGCAAATTGAGAAAATGCATGAATGTAATCTAAGATACAACCTAGTATGCACAATGCGAGGAAAATGAGACGAAAATGAGATGCCCCGAAATGCGTGCCCGCGGGCACGCATACCGAGGTCATGATGTGAGATGCAAACTGGATAAAACCGAAGTGTCTCGAAATGCGTGCCCACAGGCACGTAAACCGAGGCGATGAAATGGCATACGGAATGCAATGATGGGCTTACGCCAACATGAGAGAGCCTCAGCCGCACTCACATAGGCTGCCGTCGGATAAAAAAATGCGCCCCGAAATGCGTGCACGCAGACGCATAAAAGAATGTATGAAATGGCATACGGAATGCAATGATGGGCTTATACCAACATGAGAGAGCCTCAGCCTACTCACATAGGAAGCCAATGAATGAAAACGGAGTGCCTCGAAGTGCGTGCCGACGGGCACGCAAACCGAGGCAATGCACTAAGGCATGAAATGACATGGAAAATGATATGCAAGCATGCAAACCAAATTTCAGCAGCTAAATGAAGGGGAAAACAGCCCCGAAATGATACGAAATGACAATCAATGCATGAAATCATCCCGAAATGTGATTTTAAGTACCCGAAATGGCCTACGGCTATGCTAAACATGCAAAATTGGTATATGAAAGCAAAAACAGTAGCAAGGAAGCCCCAAAAATAGAATCTTTTTAGTACAAAACATGGCCAAATTGTGAGCATAGATATGGCAATAATGGCATGCAAAAATGGGGGAAAATAGGGGATTTATTAAGCAAGTAGTATATAGAAAATTCAAACCACAAAATTTCCTTCTAAAACTTCGAAGAGGAGCCCAAAATATGCATATTTACAGTGAATGACAACTCCAAAATCAGTATGTAGATATGATAAACAAAGCATGCAAAATAATGAGTCAATGAAGGCTATAACACAAGGTACCATAAGCATACACCAAACAACTTCGGACCCTTAACAAAATATGAATAATGGGCCAAAATAAGACACTTTCTAAGCCTGATGAAGGCTGAAAACAGAGGCTAAGCAAGCCTAACAAAGCATGCAATTTTACGGAAAATGTGAGGGATATAACATGAAGTACCAAAACCAATCATCAAATGGCCTAAGACTCTTAACAAAACATGATGAGAAGGATAAAATAAGGCTCTTTTTAGGCCTGATGAAGACTCAAAACAGTGACCAAATAAGCTCAAAGAGGTATGCAAAACATGGCCAAAGAGAGGTACAAAGAGAGGCCATTCATGGAGGCACCAAACAAGATTGGTCCCTTCTACAATGTTGTAGAGGGACACAAAATAAGCTCATAATCAGTTTATAGAATGCTCCAGAAATAAATGCATATAGGCTAAAAGTAGCATGCAAGTTTACGGTAAAATGGAAGAATTTCAAAGGAAGTGCATGCTACAGCCACCAAACATGATGGAGCCCTTCTTCAATGTTGAAGAGGGGCTCAATATAAGCCCACTAAAAGTATATATGAGGCTCGAAATCAGATCATTCAAAAGCCAAACAAAGCATGCAAATAATTGGCATAAAGGGTGATATTGAAAGAGGTATATCATGGAGACACCAAACAGGGTTGAGCCCTTCTACAAAGTTGTAGAGGGGCTCAAAATAAGCCTAAAACCAGTAGGGGTCGGAGCCCAAAACAAAAATAAAATAGGGTAAAGAATTGATTCAAGAAAATGCTAGAAAAAGGGATTTAGTGACTTACCCTTGAAGATCCAACTTTGGTGGCTTCTTGGCTTCAATTTGTTGATCCTTAGCCCTTGAAAAGCACTCCTTTGCTGCTGGAATGAAGATGGTGATGGTGAGGCTTAGGGTTGATGAAGGATTGGCCTAGGAACTCAAAGGTTTTTAGGATTTTTGAATAGGAAAATTGAGGTTTTGGGGGAGAGGTTTGTGAGATCAAAATTTCTAACCCTAACAAAGGAGAAGACCAGCCCCTTTAATAGGCAAAAAAAGGTGTAAAAGGGGAGGGAAATGCATCCAAGCTTTCCCTCCCAAAATATCCCCCGGGTGGGGGAGATATTTCAAAAAGCAATTTAACAGAAGAGGTGAAAAGTAGAAAGCTGGCCGGCCAGGTGGATTTCTTGAAGGTGGCCGGCCGGCCACCCCAACTGGTCGGCCAGCCACTCACCCTGGCCGGCCGGCCATGGCCCAAAAATGAAGTCCAGATTTTCTGGCCGACCACCACTCCTTGGTGTCCTCCCAGGTGTGTAGAATAAAGCCCCAAGATTGGAATCTGGCAACACTGAAACAAGAGTCACAACATTGAACTTGAATGAGGGGCTCAAAAATGAAAAGCACAATTACTGGCCGACCATGCACTTTTAGGGTCCTCCCATGTCCCCTGATCACAAATATGTAGCTTTGGTTGGAAGAAAATATCCCCAGGATGTTCAACATTGGCCCGGAAGTGAGCAAAACGGGCGCCGGAGGAGCGAAACTGGTTATCTGGGATAATTGCTGGCCTCCCACCCCCCAGTGATCTTCCTGGTGTTGAAACAGAGGTACCTGCCAAAATTGAACAAAAACCGATGCAAAATGAAAGCTCGGGGCCTAAACCGCGCGGTTCGGGGCCCCGAAAATGGGCTGTAAGCACCGAAAGTGGCGTCTGACCACGCAGTGGCATCAAAGGCCCCAGTGTTCCTCGGAATGATAAAATAGAGGTACCTGCCAAAAACCAGAGAAATCGGAGATGGTTGGGCGGTCCCGAACCGAGGCACACGGGCCCGAACTCCGAAATGGGCAAAATGGCCTACGGCCACAAAATGTAGCTCACTACCACCGGGAGATAGTCTACGGACCACTCCTCCTCGAAAGAAAACGGAGAAAACCGAGTCTGGTTCGCAAATCGAGGCAAGGCACAGAAAAGAGTTCGGAAGTCCGGAGGCAGGGCGCACGGCCGCTACTCTGAGGCTTCTGAATGAGCACAACATGCAACATCACCGAGCGCTCAATCGGTGACGTCTGAGTCTTAAGGTCGGTCAAAAATGGGGTGTCTACAGTTGCCAATGGTGGTTTGTGAGTATCCAGATGTCATTCCTGAGGATCTTACTAGTTTACCACCTCATCGAGAGATAGAGTTCTCTATCGATTTAGTGCCTGGCACGGCACCAATTTCTATGGCACTATATCGGTTTACACCAGCTGAGTTGAAGATTCAACTCCAGAAATTGTTAGATAAGGGTTTTATCCGCCCTAGTACATCACCTTGGGGAGCACTGGCTCTCTTTGCTAAGAAGAAAGATGGAGCGTTGCGACTTTGTATAGATTATCGAAAGTTGAACCGGGTTACGGTTAAGAACAAATATCCGATGCCTCGCATAGATGACCCGTTTGATCAGTTGAAAGGGTCTTGTTGCTTCTCTAAGATAGATCTGAGATCGAGTTATCATTAGTTGAGAGTAAGAGAGAAGGATATCCCGAAGATGGCATTCCGTATGCGGTATGGCCATTATGAGTTCCTAGTGATGCCTTTTGGGCTAACCAATGCCCCAGATGTGTTTATGAATTTGATGAACCGAATCTTCCGGGAGTTTTTAGACCATTTTGTGGTCGTCTTTGTGGACGACATCTTGATTTACTAACCTTCTAAAGAGGAACACGAGGAGCACTTGCAAGTAGTGCTTGAATTACTTAGAGCCCTGAAGCTATATGCTAAGTTTGGAAAATATGAGTTCTGGCTAAGGGAAGTTAAGTTCGTAGGCTATGTGGTATCTGAGGGACGGAGTGACTGTAGATTCATCCAAGATAGAGGCGGTGCAAGATTGGGCACAGCCTAAGAATGCCTTTGAGATCCACAGTTTTTTGAGGTTAGCAGGGTATTACTGTCGGTTTGTGAAGGACTGCTCGAGATTAGCCTCACCTTTGACTAGGATGACGAGGAAAGGAAGCAAATTTGTGTGGAGTGAGACTTATGAAAAGTGGTTCCAGGAACTTAAAGTTAAACTTACCACTACTCTGGTCTTGATTATTTCAGAGAGGGATTTGGGCTATTTAGTATATTGTGATGCTTCACAGGAAGGTTTGGGTTGTGTTTTGATGCAAGAGGGAAAGGTAGTGGCCCGTGGGTCGCGGCAGTTGAAAACCCACGAGAGAAACTACCCTACTCATGACTTAGAGCTAGCAGCAGTGATATTTGCCTTACAAATTTGGAGGCACTATTTGTATAGTGACAGATTTGAGGTGTTTTCTGATCATAAGAGTTTGAAGTATCTGTTTACACAGAAGGACTTGAATTTGAGGCAGAGGAGGTGGATGGAGTTCATAGAGGATTACGATTTCGAGTTACATTACCATCCCAGAAAGGCCAATGTTGTGGCCAATGCCTTGAGTTGGAAATCAATTAGCAGTATAGCTTGTATTGCCATCTGAGAATGGTGAATGTTGGGTACTCTAAGGGAGTTTGATCTACACCTAAGTGAGTCCACTGAATCTGCAGCTTTGTTTTCAGTAGTCGCACAACCTACATTTGTGAACCGAGTGTTGGAAGCGCAAAAAGGTGACCTAGAGGAAGAATTCCTCCAGGAGAAGATCTCCAGTGGGAAAGTAGAAAGAGGCTTGACTATGTATACTGACTAGAGTGTGAGATACCGTGACCGTTTGTTTGTACCGGAGTCTTGCCGAGAGGAAGTACTCCGAGAGTTTCACCATTCACGCCTTGCGGTGCATCCGGGAGGCACAAAGATGTGTCATGATCTGAGTCGCTAGTTTTGGTGGAGAGGCATGAAGAAGGATGTGGCTGTGTTTCTATCGAAATGCCTTACTTGTCAGCAAGTGAAAGGCCGAGCACCAGAGGCCAGCAGGTTTGTTGCCACCCTTGCCTATAGCTGAGTGGAAGTGGGAGCATTTCACGATGGATTTTGTTGTGGGCCTTCCAAGGACTCAATGGGGTAATGATGCCGTTTGG
Source organism: Camellia lanceoleosa (assembly GCA_025200525.1). Lineage (NCBI taxonomy): Eukaryota > Viridiplantae > Streptophyta > Magnoliopsida > Ericales > Theaceae > Camellia > Camellia lanceoleosa. The sequence continues at coordinate 32,866,455 of CM045766.1, forward strand.
GTGGTAGTTGACCGGTTAACCAAGTCCGTGCACTTCATATCTATGCACGTGAGTGACTCGGTACATTATCTTGCCGACTTGGGCCGTGGTGGGTGATGCACCTTTGTTGGGCCTAGAGTTGGTTCGAGAGACGACGAAAAAAGTTGCACTTATCCGTAAGAGGTTGGCTACAGCCTAGAGTCACCAGAAAAGTTATGCCGACTATAGAAGGAGACCCTTGTCTTTTGAGGTGGGAAACCATGTGTTTTTTAAAATATCACCTAGGCGGGGTTTGATAAGATTTGGGAAGAGTGAGAAGTTATCCTCTTGGTTTATTGGCCCTTTTGAGATCCTTGAGCGGATTGGGGAGGTTGCTTACCTTTTGGTGTTATCACTACAACTTTCTGGATTGCATGACGTGTTTCATGTTAGTATGCTTTGGAAGTATGAGCCGGATCCATCACATGTGTTGGATTGGACCAATTTGGATGTAGATGAGGATGCCTCGTATGAGGAGAGACCAGTGAGAGTCTTGGATAAGCAGGACCAAGTCTTGCAAGGCAAGACAATTTCCTTAGTTAAAGTATTGTGGAAACATCACGGGGTTGAGGAAGCAACTTGGGAGCGTGAATTGGAAGTCTGGGAGAAATATCTGGACTTATTTGTTGATGTTTGAGTATATGATGAGATTTTAGCTTTGTTTATGAACTGTAGAAACATTGTATATGATTTGAATTATGAGAACATTGTATGTGTTAAATATGTTTCGGAAGCACAAGTTTAATATGGGCATTGTATATGTCGTTTAAATTTTGGAAATGCAAATTTGTAATAAACATTGAATATGTTTTGGAAATATGAGGCATACGTATTGAAATTGGTTAAAATTTTGGGGATTGCATATTAATAATATATGTTGAGAGGTGTATTGTGAATTTGTTCTCTTGTGAAGGGATTGAATGACCGGTAAATGGGTCATAGTGTTGGGATTTGTAATCATTTTGAGAATTGGCTAAACTTGATTTTGAAACTTAATTCATAAATTTCGGGGACGAAATTCTTTAAGGGAGGGAGGTTATAGCGATCCTGGTTTTGACCCGACTCTTGTGATGTTCCGAACTCGGATTTAATGCTTTCGCATTGTTGTTTATCTCCTTCTTCCCTTGTATACCTTGGAAATTGGTCTTTAGGTTGTTGTGGGTGTGTTTGGAACATGTTAGTTACTTAGTTTTCAAACTTTGTGTTGCCCAAATTTTTGGTCTTGCGCTCGAGCGGACTTTCTTGTGCTCGAGCGGGATATGTACATTTTGGTCCTCCGCTTGAGCAAACTCTATTGCGCTCGAGCGGGAGTTGCAAACCCTCAATACTTTGCATGTCTGCAAAAGTGCTGGAGGAGTGTCTTTCACGCTCGAACAGTGTTTCCTATGCTCGAGCAGGTAGGCACTCGAGTGTCCTTTCTTGAGCTCGAGCGGTTGGTCTGTCTTCTGCAAAAGTTCTGGAGGTGTGTATTCTGTGCTCGAGCGGGCCTCTTCTTGCGCTCGAGCAGAACAAAAGTTTGTGTCTGATGCTCGAGCGTCAAACTCTCTACTTGAGCGGACTACGCGTATATCAGATCACGAAAAACACTTTTTACGTCACTTTTTCATATCTTTTCACCCAAAACCCTAAAGTTGAGAGTTTCTCTCTCTACAACTCACCTTCTCTCTACATTTTGGCCTAGATCCTTTGATCTCTACACCCTTGTGCCTTCATTAAAAAGGTAGAACTCTCAAGCTCTCCACTTTGATCCGAGTAGAAGTTGGTTTCGTCACTTTTGGAGTTCTATCCCTGCTTGGCTCGTTTTCTCTCTTTGAGGTAGGGATATTCTACACTTTGGTATGACTTTTAACCTAGTTATTTGTTGTTATGCATAAATTGTGGAAATCTTGGAGTTTTGGGGTAAACCTAGGATTTGGTTTTAAATTGAAAAGAGAGGTCTCTATGTTGTGCTTCATAGATGAATATGGGGCTTTTAACATGGGATATCTTGTGTCAAAATGGTGAATTTTAGCCTTTGGGTTGGTATTTGGAAAAAGGGAGAAATTTTCCATAATATGTGTTAAATAATTATTTTGTATAAATGATGAAATTGATATGTGAAATGTGAAATTGGGATGATGTATGAAAAAATGGTGTAGTTGGATTTGTTTAATCACTCACCTATGGGAATTTGAAGAATTATCTGTGATAAAGATTGTACATTTGTTTAGGAATATCTATATTGGGCTATCAGTGGAGGATAGCCATGATTGTTGTAGAAATTGCATGAAGATTAGGTGGATTGAAACTAATCATTTAAGTTGTGTCATTGAATATGACGGTATGATTAAGACATTGAATATGTGTTGTGGATAGTCATTGTAGATGACGATGTTTTTAAATACATTGCATATTTATGATGTTTTGGGAGAAGAAAGGAGATGTACTCTATTGTTTGGGAGGAGATAGGGGATGGACTGCATTGAGAATTAAGTTGGCCAATGTATCCAAGGTGAAAGTCCCAAAATCTTGTGTATATATGGGTGCCTATCCTGCGGACGAAATTTCCGTAAAATGGCAAGGTTGAAGTGCTTGTATGATTTTTATGTTGGTGGAAAACCATTGAGTTGTAGTCTCAGTTGGGTTATTTGGAAAATTATATATATATATATATGTATATTTGTCATAAGACTTGAAATGAGTAAATAGAAATGGATTGAGATGTGAATATCAGTATTGAATGGTCATGGCAAGAATGTGAGTTGGTCATGAATATGGAACGTTTATTTGACACTCATATCTTAGTTAAACCTCATACATTGTGTTAGTATATCTCTATTGGGCTTTTGGCTCACCCTACTTGGAAAGTCATTTTCAGGTGCTAGTGATATGCTTCCTTCAAGGACTTAGCTTGGGAGGACTCAAGAGCTGAAGGCCTCGTTTTGTATTATTTTTGTATTTAAATGTTTATTCAAGCCAAGGGCTTTGCATGTATAGAACTTATGACTCTCTCTTTTGTTGTAATCAAGTGATAACTTGGAAAGATGTACGCCTGTAGGGCATTTATTTTGTTGTTATTAATTTGTATTACATGTTGTGGATTCAGGATGAACGTTTATGAATGTAATGCATGTAATCCTTTTTGTAATACGAGCTCTGATGAATGAAAGTGTATCATTTCTATTACATTCTTGAATCTCATGAAATGGATTAGTTGTATTATTTTGGGGCATGACAGACTCGCCTCGTACTGACTCTGTTCGCCCGACATCCCGTGACAACGGATATGAGTTTTCCTTTTCCTTGCCATGCTATAGAACAACTGGGATTGTCTTCTGTCCTCCTTTCTAGCATAAGTTTTGGTTGCTGGTGCCGGTGCCTCTCGCAATGGGAATGATGGTTGCATCATGTTGTTTTGAATCATAAAATTGACCACTGTCTGCAAGTTTGTCAACTTGTTCTCCATTTCTTTCATCCCCTCATCCCTCGTCAGGCATCTATCCTTCCACACTTGGAGGTCTCTTTCATTGTAGTATTCATCTCGGCCTCTCTTCTTCGGGGCCGTTTCGCCCTTTCCCGACGTCATTCACCTCAGGATTTGGTTCCTGTGCTCCTTCATTACGATTCTCTTCTCTGGCATTAGGATCCACATGTTCCTCTTCCTAATTGTGGATGTCGTCTCCAATTCTCCCTTCCTCCCTATTGTTGGCCATCTATTCTCCTTAAGTTTCCATGGACGGCGCCAAATTGTTGGTGTTGATTTCCGACAACACAACCAAACATGGAACTTATTTGGAGAGCATCAACAGAATAGATTAAGCCAACTACCTGCCAACAAGAATATGAGAATTCCTTGGTGATTCGTCTACGTGGGGGCACTTTGATAATAAAGTCAGTAAATTTATCTCTCACGGATATCAAAACAGTACTTAAACTCACAAGTAAAACCTTACCCCAGATCCACGAGGGTGTCTCACCTTTACAACCAGTAGTGACGTAGTCCTCTAGAATCCCCACTTCACTGGACTCAGGCTCAATGCTCATCTTGGATTCTTAGCTAGATAGGGATAAACTCTTCACGAGCCTTATCTTTATCCAGACTGAGAGCGTCTTCTATTCTAAGACTCTTATCCCTTATCTGGATATCTCGAGATTCTGGCATCATCGCAGAACAACTCGACTATGCCGTGGTTACCTTGACAACATGACTCATCTACGTGGCACTTTAGCCGACATCTCAGGGCTATCTCGGCCACGTGGTGCCATTCACAAAATACTTCCCACACTTTTTACTCTTGTCTTCTCTTTATTAATGTACTTTCATATGTAATCATCTTGAATTCCATCAATAATTTTTTTGGTTGATCAAAAAAAAGTATCCACACTATCCCAATAAATCTATTTCCATTATAGAAAACACACACGTCATTTGGTACGAATGTTATCACGCTCTTTTCTCCTCCTTTTCTTTTTTTGAATTTGCCTTTCAATTGTCATATCTAATAATTATTGAACATTTTTCTTATTCATCAGACTATTTAAAATTGCTAAATAATTTTTTAATTAATGAAATCACCCCTGAATCATCAAACTACTAACAAATTAAATATAAATTACAAATGCATCGCTTTTAAACTCACCACTAGTATATATATGCGAGCATTATAAATGAAAATGCATACAACTGTGGAAGAATCGCATATTCTGCTTCTTCACATGAAAAAAAGAAATTTTGTGGTCTTTTTAGACCGAGTTTACTTTCGATTTTTGAGTCCACTTTGTCAAAAACTTTCTATATTTCTCCTAAACTTTCTATGGAAAAATAAACGTGTTTTCCTTGCCAATCACTCTTGGAAAGCACTTCCAGAAAAGGGTAGTGCATAAACATATTTTGAAGTTAGATACTACTATTCTTAGGGGTGAGCATGGTCTAGATTATCCGTTATCTACGGTTCCTGAAAAATTGGAATCAATCCAGTCCGTTTAAATAATGGAACCAATCTGTTTAAACAAGGATTGGATCGGTTTAGGATCACGGATTCACATAATTAAATAACAAAAAAAAAATATGAAACATTTTAATTTCATAAAAAATAAACATAGCATCAAACAAAAGCAATAAACAAAAGCAATAAAACTGGATACACATTACACAAACTAGAGTTCTCTTTTGTATTAAAACTAAACATAACATCAAACAAAAGCAATAAGAATGGGTTTAGCTTTTATATGAAATAATAAATGATATTATGTGGGAAGGTCTATAATATAAATATAGACTATTTGTATACGGTCCGGATCGGTTCCAATCCAGAACCGTGTAGTTCAATTCAGAACCAATCCATGGCCTATGGATTTTTAAATTTCCAATCCGAAACCGAACCGCGAATTCAATAAACCAATCCAAACTTATTGGATTGGACTGGACCGGATCAGATTACGGATTATATAGATTTCTTGCTTGGTCATAACTATTCTAACAGATTTCTTTGCCTACAACATTCATGATTTTACTTCGCACTTACATTTTCAGTTCCAAGTACAACCTACCCATCATTTGTCTTTCTTTTTTTTAAAATTTTTACAAACCAAGTTACTCAAGTTTCTTGACTCATATTCGACTTGTTAATATATATATATATATATTAAAAATTTGCTCGTTAAATTTCCAATTAAAGATTTAACAACCTGCTACTTAACTCGACTCGACTTGATTATATATAGTTTAAGTTTGATTGAAATCATCTTTAAAAAGTAAATAAGCCAAACTTGAATGCATTTTATTTATAATTTTTTGTTTTATTGTAGTGGATTAGTATGAGATTATTTATAGCATATCCAATGGACTCCTTAAATAAGGCTTGTTAGCTATTATAGTTAACATTATCATATTTCAGTCCTTTCAAGAGGCTTACTATTACAATAGTGATTTTAACAAAATTCTTCAAGGTTAGCGACATTGAAGAGCTTTAGAAGGCTCTTTAAATATTTTGTGTTTATAGATAGGTAAAAATAAAGAGTAGCATTGGAGTATATAAATAGCAAAAGAAATTAGACAAAATAAAAAAATTATCTTTTTTTATAGTTTAGCTAGTAAAAAATGAAGAGTACTATTGAAGTTTATCTTAAAAATATTCTGAGGATTATATAAATTAGACAATTAATTGCATAAAAAAAGTTATTTATTTAAGAAGTCACTTATTATTTAGTCAAACCAAGCATACTTTTTATATGTAACTTCTTTTTAGCCAAAGAGATTATTTGAAGATTGCTAAACTAAGGACTTTCAGAAGAAAAAAAAAATATTTAGGAAAAAAATTAAAATGCATAAATTAATTCATTTTTATTTAAATTCACACCACACTAAAATTTAAAACTGAATATTTTTTCCACACACATGCGACCACTCTGGAAAAAAGAAAAAAGAAAAAAAAAAAAAGATGTGAAGATTCTATTACGTTTCTTGGACTCTCTTCAGTTGGTTTTGCATTGAAGCCAATTTGAGAAGACATCAAGGGTTTCTGCGTCAGCTCTGTAATGCTTCTGGGTGAATTCAAGAAGAGTTGGCCAAGTGAAGTCTGGATATATCCTTGGATTATCACTATTCACCAATCCATTAGGTGGACTCACCACTTTGTCTATGTTTGGAGACAAAAAGAAGGTTAGAGACTTCCTTGGAACTTGTTTGTTTACCACTGCTCTGTGCAAGCAACTCTTGTAAATTCCATTTGATAGAGCCTGAAACATTTCCAAACTTTTATGTATTGAAATTCAAGCTTATGCTAATAAACTTCATTAAAAGAAAGTTTAAAAAGATTCTCAGATATTTTGGATTTTTCATATGATTGTACACATGGTCCTCTATCTCTAAATTCAAGTTTATCCTTAGCTTTTTGAAACCATCATTGACATTAGACACAAGGTCCTTGTCCCTAAATTTTCTTGTTCGTCTCTCAATACGTCCTTAATTATTGAATTATATTTCAAGATTCTCAAATGATTCAATAGTTAAGAGTACATTGAGACATAAAGACAAAGGGATTAGATGACAAAAAATCTATAGCCATGTCAATCATTCAACAACGTTATAGAGTCAGAAAAATGGTCGCTAAAGTGATTTGGCACTGAAAAAGATACCTCGGTCACCAAATATGTTTTTTTCTTGTAGAGGTAATATAAAATACAATTTCTAAAGAAAAAAAAAAAGAAAAGAAAATCATACAAAACTATGCGACATTTTGCAGTTTTTTCATTTGAAGACAAAACACCCGTCATTGTAGCAAGATTTACAAAATTATTATTGCCACATCATTCTGTATAGATTGTATTATGTATGCAAATTCTGTTTAACAATAGTTTATATATATATATATATATATAAATTACGTAACAATTAAATGTCATATAATTAAATGTCATTTTAATAGGGTCATATAACTCTATATCTAAATTCTACATATTTGTGTGTTTGTTTATTATTATAATTTTTGAAGACTGGATCATTTGTTCTTAAATATTGGTGTTCCTAATGCCAAAACATCTATACCTATTAGATATGTTTTGAGATTTTTAAATATTTACATGATCCAATGACTGTACATGTTTTGGGGGAGAGAAACAAAGATGACAATAGGCAAGACGGGAGAGAAAACTTTGTCCCCGCTTTGCTTTCTCATTAAGGACAAGAAATTGTCATCCTAAATTAAAGTGAGAGGAAGGGTAGCCCTTTTTGGTTAGTTTTCAAGCTATTTTTCACTCATAACTTTTTCCTTATTCAATATTTGTTTATGTACTCACCATGAATGTGTCTCCAATGTTGACAACAAAAGCTTGTGAATTGGGAAGAATGGAGTGCCATTGTTGATCAATAAACACTTGAAGCCCACCAACATTGTCTTGATGAAGGATAGTGAGTGAATTTGGATCACGGTGAGGACCAGTTCCAAGAGTCTCATGAGGTTTAAGGCAAGGAGGGTAGTTGTTTAATCTCATTATTGACTCATTTCCTTCAAAGAATTCTCTTAAATGGGTTGGGCCCACTCCTAGGCTCATCCCCAATAGCTCCATGATTCTAAGTGAAAGAGTGTTCATTGCTTCACTATAATCTTGGTATATCCTTCTAAGAAAACACAAAAAACAACAAAAACAAAAACGAAAACGAAAAAGCAAGTTTAGCTAGATAATAAATTGAGAGAGAGAGATAGACATGCCTTTGAATAATTAAGAGTATTTTTATTTTTAAATTTTTGGTTGTTTCGTTTTGTGTTTTGGTTTTTGAGAAAACACAAAAAAATAATAATAATAACTAAAAAATTATTTAACAAATAGTTACATTATATTTTTGACCCTTCATTGTGATGTACCTTTGCTGTACTCTTCGTTTTACATCAATAAAAAAAAAAAAAAAAAAATTCTAATAAAAAAATATTTTTGAAAATGGTTTTCATTAAAGTTTTTTGAAGACTCACTTTAAATATCTAATGTTTTTAAGTGGGCAGTTTAAATTCAAAACAAAATCATCTTTAATAATGAAATTAACTCACTTAAAATAATTTAAAACAGTACAACTACAAGAAATCTAGTACCTCTCTTGGTATCCATTAATAATATTCTTTTTTAGTAAATTATATTTTGATTTTGTAATTTAATTATTGTATCAATTTGATCTCAACAAATTCAATTGTATTGATGCTCTTGAATTTTTACTTTGTATTTTGAGAAATTAAAAAAATATATATATATGATTTATTAAACAGGAATAAATAATTTCAAATCGGATGTTAAACCGTTAATTACTCTGAGATGTGTCACACTTGATTTCAGTTCAACTTTTAAAGGATTGTTATGAATTAGGGTAAATTGACATAATGTGAAAAATTCAAAAATAAAAATATAGTAATCAAATTAACGCAAAACACAAATTACATGGACTATGGTTCCTTTCTTTGCTAATAAATATATATATATATATATATATATTTAAAAGCTTTTTGAGAAACTTTTCTGACTACTTACCTTTGAAAAATTTTAAAAAAAATTATAAAAATATAAATAATCTAAAATACTATGAAGTATGAAAAGTTATTTTAAAATCCACCTCGAAAGAATTATATAGTGTAAATTTAAAATTGATGAGATATGGACCACAATGAAAATGATTATTATTCATAAATATGTTTTTCTAGATATTTTTATGAGTTTATAGCATGGTTGAAAAATAATATCAGACTGATCGGTATTTCTAAATTTTTCATTGTTTAGTTTTCAAAAACACGAAAAAATAAAAAAATGGAAACAAAACGATAACCAAATAGAACAACCTAAGTTTTTCATACCCGAATTGTCTAAAATCTTCACCCATTGTGCTGACCAAGTACTCTTCAACCACGTTTGATGATCCACTGTCATCACAATACCTAAAAGAAAGAGTTTCTTTCCATGGAAGCTTGGAAGAGTATCTACCAGTAAAGCTACTAGCATATCCATGATAATCTCCAACTTTTCTCTGAGCTCTCTGTTTCTCTTTTAATGGCATATCAAAAAACAAGTCCATGTTCTTGTGAGCTTCATTGATAAGCTCTTCGCTAACTCCATGATTTATGACTAAGAAGAAGCCATGTTTCTTGCAAGCCTCATCGACAAGTCTAGTTGCAGTTGAGACGGAGAGGGGGTCACCAGAGAGGAAGGCTCCCAAGTCGATAGGCGGAACGAAGAGCGGTGGCGGCTCATGGAGGCTAGGTTTTTCATGGTCCGGCCATATGAATTGTGGAGGTATGTTGAGTTCGTGTTTGAGAAGAGATGCGTCGAACACAGGAGGATTTGGGTGGTTTAGGGGCGGAGATGATGGTCGTAGGGGTGGAGAAGGATGAGGCATTGTATTGGTGTTGTTAAGACTTGACAGAGATGGTTGTAAAAGAGAGAGAGGACAGAGATATTGATGAAATGAAAAAAATTACAAGCCCATTTTATAGACTCAATTTTTAAACCTAGTGATGTGTCAACAAAAAAATTGATTGATGATTAGATAATAAATAAGAGAGAGAGTCAACTTAATTATGGGACCCACATGGTATGGGTCCTACATTCATATGAGACATTTGATAGAAATTTTGGTAAAATTTTTGGAGTCTCTAACATTACTTTTTAATAACAAAAACGTTAAAGATCCTAGAAGTTCCACCAAATCTATCACTTGGGTATGAGACCCACAAAGGATGTGGATCCCACACCCATGTGAAGCATTTGGCAGAAATTTTGATAGAACTTTTAAGATTTCTAGCATTACACTTTTAATAAAGTGCCACATCATTGAGTCTAAAAAGTATATTTAATTTTTGGACCTGTATAGCAATGTTCTCAATGAAAAGTGAGATAAAATAACAATCGGACTTTTGTTCCATCCATTAATCTCATCATGTACGTTATTTTGATATAAGTCATTCAATTTTTTAATTTTTACCATATAGAATATTCAAGGGAAGAAAATCACATTAATTTTTAGCAAAATAATTTTTTTTATTATCTATTTTTAAAATATGAACAATAAATATTATTTAGAAAAGAAACTAATTAGGTTTTGAAGAAAAAAAATGGTAAAATTATATAATTACAGTTATCAAATTAATATAATTTTTTTCGTAAATACAATATACATTAAAATATTAAAAGTAATAATTAAAATAGGTCCATAATGAACTCCAATAGAATTTGAGTGGAGTTGGATTTATTTAATTAATAATTATATAATGTTAGTAAAAATATTATGACTTCTTTGAGGTTGAAAATCTCAATATAATTTTCTCATATTTTTTGAAATTTTTAACACTTAAAATGTGATTAGTCTAAAACCTAATTTATATAAATTAAATTAATTTTTAAATCCACTCAATCATTGCCAATAATAAATTAGTATTGTCTTCTTAAATTTTGCATTTTCAAAACTTACAATGATGTAATTACAATTTTTAGTTTCAATGGTTATGGTATGAAATCTATAGCCATATCTATAATATTATGTACAAATATTAATGGTTAATTTTTAAATCCTCTTAATTATTGTCAATAATATATTAGTATTTTTTCTTTCAATTTTGTGATTTCAAAAATGCAATGATGTAATTACTATTTTTAATTTCAATAGTTATGGTATGACATCTATATCTATATTTATATTTCTATCTATACTATTATATACAAATATTATTCGTTAATTTTTAAATAATCCTAATTATTGTCAATAATATATTAGTATTTTTTCATTAAATTTTGTGATTTCAAAATATGCAATGATATAATTACTATTTTAGTTTCAATGGTTATGGTTTGAAATTCATATCTGTATCTATTCTTCTATCTATACTATTATATAAAAATATTATTGGATAATTTTTAAATTCTCTTAATTTTTGTCAATAATATATTAGTATTATTTCTTTAAATTTTGTGATTTCAAAACATACAATGATGTAATTACTATTTTAGTTTCAATGGTTAGGGTATGAAATTCATATCTATATCTATACTTCTATCCGCACTATTATATAAAAATATTATTGGTTAATTTTTAAATCCTCTTAATCATTGTCAATAATATATTAGTATTATTTCCTTAAATTTTGTGATTTCAAAACATGCAATGATGTAATTACTATTTTAGTTTCGATGGTTATGGTATAAAATTCATATCTATATCTATACTTCTATCTATACTATTATATAAATATATTATTGGTTAATTTTTAAATTCTCTTAATTATTGTCAATAATATATTAGTATTATTTCCTTAAATTTTCTGATTTCAAAATATGCAACGATGTGATTACTATTTTAGTTTCAAAGGTTAAGGTATGAAATTCATATCTATATCTATACTTCTATTTACACTATTATATAAAACTATTATTGGTTAATTTTAAAATCCTCTTAATCATTGTCAATAATATATTAGTATTATTTCTTTCAATTTTGTGATTTCAAAAATCCAATGATATAATTACTATTTTTAATTTCAATGGTTATGGTATGAAATCTATATCTATATTTATACTTCTATCTATACTATTAGATGAAAATATTATTGGTTAATTTTTAAATCTTCTTAATTATTGTCAATAATATATTAGTATTATTTCCTTAAATTTTGTATTTTCAAAACATGCAATGATGCAATTACTATTTTAGTTTTAATAGTTATGGTATGAAATTCATATCTATATCTATACTTCTATCTATACTATTATATAAAAATATTATTGGCTAATTTTTAAATCCTCTTAATCATTGTCAATAATATATTAGTATTATTTCTTTTAATTTTGTGATTTCAAAAATGCATTGATGTAATTACTATTTTTAATTTCAGTGGTTATGCTATGAAATCTATATCTACATTTATATTTATACTTCTATCTATACTATTATACAAAAATATTATTGGTTAATTTTTAAATCCTCTTAATTATTGCCAATAATATATTAGTATTATTTCCTTTACTTTTGTGATTTCAAAACATGCAATGATGTAATTACTATTTTAATTTCAATGGCTGTGGTATGAAATTCATATCTATATCTATATTTCTACCTATACTATTATGTAAAAATATTGTTGGTTAATTTTTAAATAATCTTAATCATTGCCAATAATATATTAGAATTATTTCTTTAAATTTTGTGATTTAAAAAATGCAATGATTTAATTACTATTTTTAATTTCAGTGGTTATGGTATGAAATCTATATCTATATTTATTCTTCTATCTATACTATTATATAAAAATATCATTAATTAATTTTTAAAACCTCTTAATTATTGTCAGTAATATATTAGTATTATTTCCTTTAATTTTGTGATTTCAAAACATAATTACCATTTTTAGTTTCAATGGTTATGGTATGAAATCTATACAATATATTAGTATTATTTCCTTAGATTTTGTATTTTCAAAACATGCAATGACGTAATTACTATTTCAGTTTTAATAGTTATGGTATGAAATTCATATCTATATCTATACTTCTATCCATACTATTATATAAAAATATTATTGGCTAATTTTTAAATCCTCTTAATCATTGTCAATAATATATTAGTATTATTTCTTTTAATTTTGGGATTTCAAAAATGCATTGATGTAACTACTATTTCTAATTTCAGTGGTTATGGTATGAAATCCATATTTATATTTATATTTATACTTCTATCTATACTATTATATAAAAGTATTATTGGTTAATTTTTAAATCCTCTTAATTATTGCCAATAATATATTAGTATTATTTCCTTTACTTTTGTGATTTCAAAACATGCAATGATGTAATTACTATTTTAATTTCAATGGCTGTGGCATGAAATTCATATCTATATCTATATTTCTACCTATACTATTATGTAAAAATATTGTTGATTAATTTTTAAATCATCTTAATCATTGCCAATAATATATTAGTATTATTTCTTTAAATTTGTGATTTAAAAAATGCAACGACTTAATTACTATTTTTAATTTCAGTGGTTATGGTATGAAATCTATATCTATATTTATTCTTCTATCTATACTATTATATAAAAATATCATTAATTAATTTTTAAAACGTCTTAATTATTGTCAGTAATATATTAGTATTATTTCCTTTAATTTTGTGATTTCAAAACATAATTACCATTTTTAGTTTCAATGGTTATGGGATGAAATCTATACAATATATTAGTATTATTTCCTTGGATTTTGTATTTTCAAAACATGCAATGATGTAATTACTATTTTAGTTTTAATAGTTATGGTATGAAATTCATATCTATATCTATACTTCTATCTATACTATTATATAAAAATATTATTGGCTAATTTTTAAATCATCTTAATCATTGTCAATAATATATTAGTATTATTTCTTTTAATTTTGGGATTTCAAAAATGCATTGATGTAACTACTATTTCTAATTTCAGTGGTTATGGTATGAAATCTATATCTATATTTATATTTATACTTCTATCTATATTATTATATAAAAATATTATTGGTTAATTTTTAAATCCTCTTAATTATTGCCAATAATATATTAGTATTATTTCCTTTACTTTTGTGATTTCAAAACATGCAATGATGTAATTACTATTTTAATTTCAATGGCTGTGGTATGAAATTCATATCTATATCTATATTTCTACCTATACTATTATGTAAAAATATTGTTGATTAATTTTTAAATCATCTTAATCATTGCCAATAATATATTAGTATTATTTCTTTAAATTTGTGATTTAAAAAATGCAACGATTTAATTACTATTTTTAATTTCAGTGGTTATGGTATGATATCTATATCTATATTCATTCTTCTATCTATACTATTATATAAAAATATCATTAATTAATTTTTAAAACCTCTTAATTATTGTCAGTAATATATTAGTATTATTTCCTTTAATTTTGTGATTTCAAAACATAATTACTATTTTTAGTTTCAATGGTTATGGTATGAAATCTATATAATATATTAGTATTATTTCCTTAGATTTTGTATTTTCAAAACATGCGATGATGTAATTACTATTTTAGTTTTAATAGTTATGGTATGAAATTCATATCTATATCTATACTTCTATCTATACTATTATATAAAAATATTATTGGCTAATTTTTAAATCCTCTTAATCATTGTCAATAATATATTAGTATTATTTCTTTTAATTTTGTGATTTCAAAAATGTAATGATGTAATTACTATTTTTAATTTCAATGGTTATGGTATGAAATCTATATCTATATTTATATTTATACTTCTATCTATACTATTATATAAAAATATTATTGGTTAATTTTTAAATCCTCTTAATTATTGCCAATAATATATTAGTATTATTTCCTTTACTTTTGTGATTTCAAAACATGCAATGATGTAATTACTATTTTAATTTCAATGGTTGTGGTATGAAATTCATATCTATATCTATATTTCTACCTATACTATTATGTAAAAATATTGTTGATTAATTTTTAAATCATCTTAATCATTGCCAATAATATATTAGTATTATTTCTTTAAATTTTGTGATTTAAAAAATGCAACGATTTAATTACTATTTTTAATTTCAGTGGTTATGGTATGAAATCTATATCTATATTCATTCTTCTATCTATACTATTATATAAAAATATCATTAATTAATTTTTAAAACCTCTTAATTATTGTCAGTAATATATTAGTATTATTTCCTTTAATTTTGTGATTTCAAAACGTAATTACTATTTTTAGTTTCAATGGTTATGGTATGAAATCTATATAATATATTAGTATTATTTCCTTAAATTTATTATTTTCAAAACATGCAATGATGTAATTACTATTTTAGTTTTAATAGTTATGGTATGAAATTCATATCTATATCTATACTTCTATCTATACTATTATATAAAAATATTATTGGCTAATTTTTAAATCCTCTTAATCATTGTCAATAATATATTAGTATTATTTTTTTTAATTTTGTGATTTCAAAAATGCATTGATGTAATTACTATTTTTAATTTCAGTGGTTATGGTATGAAATCTATATCTATATTTATATTTATACTTCTATCTATACTATTATATAAAAATATTATTGGTTAATTTTTAAATCCTCTTAATTATTGCCAATAATATATTAGTATTATTTCCTTTACTTTTGTGATTTCAAAACATGCAATGATGTAATTACTATTTTAATTTCAATGGCTGTGGTATGAAATTCATATCTATATCTATATTTCTACCTATACTATTGTGTAAAAATATTGTTGGTTAATTTTTAAATCATCTTAATCATTGCCAATAATATATTAGTATTATTTCTTTAAATTTTGTGATATAAAAAATGCAATGATTTAATTACTATTTTTAATTTCAGTGGTTATGGTATGAAATCTATATCTATATTTATTCTTCTATCTATACTATTATATAAAAATATCATTAATTAATTTTTAAAACCTCTTAATTATTGTCAGTAATATATTAGTATTATTTCCTTTAATTTTGTGATTTCAAAACATAATTACTATTTTTAGTTTCAATGGTTATGGTATGAAATCTATATTTATATATATACTTCTATCTATGCTCTTATGTAAAAATATTATTGGTTAGTTTTTAAATTCTCTTAATCAATGCCAATAATATATTATTATTATTTCCTTAAATTTTGTGATTTCAAAACATGAATGATGTGATTACTATTTTTAGTTTCAATGAAATAAAATTATTGTCTCATCAAGCTATATATCTAATTTTAAATATGTAACGCCCCCAAAATGTAACAATAAAACCATCTCATGGTATTCATTAAATAATAATTCAATTATGAATAAAGTACCCTTCTATTCATATGTATGACAACCCCACTACGTATTATATTTGACATTTAATTAATTAAGGAGATTTAGATTTTTATTAGTCATTTTTTGAAATAATTTTGGGGTTACAAGGATTATGGAGCCTAATTGGTAAGTGATTTTAATAATGATTTATTTTGGTATTGGAAAATTGAAGGTCCAAATGGCTTAAAATGGCTTAAGGAAGTAAAATCAATTAGTTGAATCAGTTTGATTTCAAGTATTGACGCATTTGGGAGCTTAATTAAATATTTGATTCAGTATCAATTTAGTTTAGTAAAATTAAGATTTGATTAATTGGGTCCAAATTTGGAATTAATAATTAATTATGTTATAAGGTTTGAGAAATTGTGATTATCATGAATTAAGGATTTTGGGTCTGACTTGAAATTGATGGCCTTGATGATTTGAGAAACTAAAATTGGTGATGATAATAAGTTTTATTTGATATTTGGAGCCTTTAGAGAGTCTGACTAAAAATCTAATTTAGAGTAGTAAAATTAAATATAATTAATCGGGGCTTAATGGAAGTTAAATTAGACTAATTAAGTTATGTAGGATTTGGGATTGATTATAATTAATTTATGGGTGATTGACCCATAAATCCCAAAAAGTGAACTTGTGAATCAAGCAATCCTAAATTTATTTTAATGAACAAGGAAGTCCCATTGAAAGGGATTGACTCATTTACCCATGTATTTTGTTGTTATTTGTAACAATATTGTTATTACCCAAAATGTAGTCCCTACATTCCAGCCACCTTAGTAAAAGGCGCACAATAGAGTTTTTAATTTTTTTCCCAAACGTGGTATAAGATACTCCAACGTGGCAAGTATAATGTGACGCTATAAAAAAAATTAGTGTATTTTTTTTTTAAAAATGTGACAACGTAACGTATATGATGTGACACTCTAAAAAAATTAAAAACTCTTTAGTATACTTTTTTCAAATGTGACAACATGACGGGTATGATGTAACATTTCAAAAAAAAAAAAAAAAAAAATTCCTTAGTGTACTTTTCTCAAACGTGACAACATGACGGGTATGATGTAATACTCTAAAAAAAATTAAAAACTTTTTAGTGTACTTTTCCAAACGTGACAATGTGACTGGTATGATGTGACACTTAAAAAAAATTAAAAACTCTTTAGTGTATTTTTCTCAAATATGACACTTTAACGTGAAAGATATAGTGTTACACTAAAAAACTCCTTAGCATATTTTTCCGAAACGTGACAACGTGACGGGTATAATATGACAATTCAAAAAAAATAAAAACTCCTTAATGTACTTTTCCCAAATGTGACAACTTGACCGATATGATGTGACACTTCAAAAAAAATAAAAATTCTTTAGTGTACTTTTTTCAAACGTGGCATATGACATTTCAATGTGACAGATATGATGTGACATCACAAAAAAATTAAAGACTCTTTATTGTATTTTTCTCAAATGTGATACTCTAACGTGAAAGGTATGGTGTTGCACTAAAAAATTCTTTAGTGTACCTTTTTTTTTCTTCTTCTAAATGTAACACTCCAATATGACGAACAAATGAGTTATTACACATCCAAAAAGACTAAATAAATAATAAAAAAAATATGAGACTATATAAATTACAAATTCAAAATATGAGACTTATTGATCAATCACCCTTTATTATTTACACCCCACCTCCAGAAAGATTTTGTCCATATCAATTATTTCCAAAAAATGTGGACAACACCAAATGTGATTGAAGAAATTCAAAATCCCTTCTAAATTTGCCACCCCATCAATAAAGGGGCAAAATCGTCATCAAAATCCATACCACGTTTCTCTAGAGGACCTGCTAGATCACATTCCCCCATAATAGGACTTCATGGTTCATTAAAAAAAACGGAGGACCATTCAGATCAACACTCTCCTAAACGGGACTTTCCAATAATTTTCCCTATATTTAATTATGTGCTAATCAAGATTAAACAAGATTAAATGATGCTTAATTAAATTAAAATGTGATTAATATACTCAATTATTCCTACTCAATTAACTTGATGGAGCACAAGTGGGAGAGTTCTAGAAGAATTGAGAAAGTGGTGTAAGTGTGTATGCACTGCATATCCCTCTGCTGGAACATATTCATTTATTTGACTTCCTATTCAATTCTTCGACATTCTGAGAAAGAGAGAACCAAGAGAGAGAGGAGGAAAACCGAGTGAGAGAACCGAGAGAACAAAGAAGAGAAGAAGAATTTAAGTTTTGTGCTGGAATTAAAGGAAGAACTCAAGAGACTCAACAAATTAAAGTTCTAAGGTAAGAAAGTTTAAGCTTAATTCTTCTAGATTAGCCCCGGTTTGGCAAACGTTTTGAGGCTATATAAGCACAAGACGACAAAACGGAGCTAGAAAATCACAAACAGACAAAGAGCGAAACATGCGAGCTAGGAGGTATAAATGGAGAATGACCAAAATACCCCATGTACAGTAGTGTTCACTTGGATGTATTTGCTAGGGTTTCATTTCCTGAAACACACCAACCAGACGGTGACGAAGAAGAACCAGAGAGGGGGAGAGGATGACACACCATCGCACGACCGATCTAGGCCAACAGCGTTTCGTCAACGCTTTGACCATCCTTAAAGTGTAACATTGTGCCGTGGTTACATCTCCGGTATGCATAGCTTAATCTATTTTGGGGTTTTCCTTTCCTTGCACGAGATGTCACTTGTTTCTTGTGTGCATGTTGAAAATCTGTCGTTCTTGTGTTCAATCACTCGTAAAAAGGTTTTGTTGGCATCAATAGCGGTTTAAACCAGATTGTCGCTGTACAGATTGTATGATCTGTGGATATGGGAATGTGTGGAATATTTTTCATTTTTCTTCTCCATCAACTAAACGAAGAACATGTAACAACCAGAAATACTTTTTTTTTTTCCCCTATTTTTTTGCCCCCTTTTTGGTAATCTGTTAAACAATTGTTTATATTTTTGATATCACTGGAAATGGTTGTTCCCCCATTCATGTTGCTTGTGGATGAACTGAACAGGGTTGCTTCACTTTTTTTTTATTATTATTTAATTTTTTCTAATTCCTCTCTTAGATGTGTTACCAATATATGTGCAAAGTTGTGGATTTTTTTTCTTTTTTAACTCGCGAGACATCAAACTGTTTTTTTTTTTCTATTAATTTTTTTTCCTTTTTGTGTTGTTTTTCTCCTACTTTTTTGGTAGTTGTTGAACACAATTTTTTTTTCTTCAACTCACTAAAAATGGTTTTGCTTCTTCGTGAGCTGAACAGTGCAATTGAACGTGATTTATCTGTTGATGTGTTTGCATTTTCAACTTTTTGGTACGTTAGTTAAGTGCAATTGAACTAATTTCTTAAATCTGTTGAACTGAACAGAGCAATTCTGTTAGTTTTTCAACTGAACAGAGCAATTGAACTAATTTCTTAAATCTATTACCATTTTCTAAATTACAGAAGCAAAATGTGAACCATATTTTCTTCAACATCTGTTAGCAATGCTTTAATATATATATATATATATATGTACATATTTTTGTTTTTGGTTAACTCAGTGGACCTACTGTCTAGTAGTTGGTTGTATCCAGATTTAGCTTGGACAAGCTTTTATCAAAATATAGATGAAACAGAGCACAACATTTTTTATTAGAATTGTTTGATTTGGATACCTAATCCAGCAGAAATAGAGCACAGCATTTGAACTTGTTAATTTTTTATTTTTTTTTTATTTTGTCTTTGAAATCTGTTACCAATTCTTGTTTTTGTTGTGATCTGGGACTATTTGTTGTTGTTTGCTCCTTCACTAGACAATAGTTCTGAAGGAAAATGCAAAACCAAAAAAAATATGTGCTGTAACCTCACTACCATTTCGAATAACAATTGGGTGCTTAGAAAATATAAGAGCTACTTTCTATTTTCAGAGCCTCATTAATCAACAAAAACAACGTATGGAAGTTGGTTTTAAATAGTTGTGCCTTAGCTTGAACTATCTATTACTTCGTGTAATTGTTTATGCCTGGTCTTCAATGTAATCATAATTAAATGCTCATTCACTTGAGGCAGGAATGAGTTTATTACGAACAAGTTAACTAACTGAACAACTCCTCTTAGTTGTGAATGTTGGTTTTCTTTTTTGTTATTATAATGTGTTAATTTTAGTCTTTTCAATTATCTTGGATTAGTAACACTTTCCTAACTGTTGAAGGAAAAACAATGACCATTGTTTCTCAATTCTCTTGGATTAGGTCCACTGGAGATTGTTGCTTATGTGTATGCAATCCTATATGAGTATGCAAGTGTATATGCATTGGTATGTGTGTTATTGTATTTATGCCATAAACAGTAGTGCTAAACCAATTATGTAGTTAAGTGTAGAGGGTGTATGCTAACAAATCCTGTAGGACATAACCATCTCATCACCACACATATGATATATGACAAACACACAAGTTATTCATGATGATGTACCATACACTATCTTACACCTTGTAATGCCCCCAAAATAATACAATAAAGATAACTCATATGCGAAATAAATATGAGCAACAACATACTTTCATATATCAGAGTTCACTGTTTAACAACCAGTTAAATGCCATGTAGGCTTACATCTTTTCAAGTCATTGCTTGGTTACACAGATTCAGTCTCGCTCATTATATCTTAAGCCCTTGGCTTTACAAATAACAAACATACACACATAAGGCATAATTAAGAAGCTCTTACTTCCCGAAAGTCCATCCATGCTATTGCCTTGGAGGAAACATCTCACATGCACCTGAAAATGGTATTCCCATATAGGGTGAGCCAACAACCCAGTAGAGATAATCTAACACAATATATGAGGTTTAGCAAAATTATAAATACTACGTGCATAAACAATACCAATACTAAAACATTCACAAGGCCTATATATTCATATGCCATTAAGACCAAACCTCATTCCATTTTTCCTTCAATTCATGTACAGTTCATATATGCTACTCAAATCATGAGTTAAATTCATTATCTTTTAACAACCAAAATGAGACTACAACTCAATGGTTTTCTAACTATGCAAAACACACATACACACTCCAAACCTGTCATTTTACAGATATTTCGTCTGAAGGAATCGGCACCCATTTATATATGAAGTTTCTAGTCTTTCACCCAGGACACTCTGACCAACTTGCTTGAAATGGAGTCTATCCACTTTCTCCTCCAAAACAAATATACATATATAATGTATTTATAAACATAATCACATATGAAGTACATCCCCTTTCTCCTCCTAATAAACATACATATACAATGTATTTATAACATGGTCATATTCAATGACATCAACAATGGATTATCATTAAATCGCCTAATCCTCATGTAATTTCTACAACAAACATAGCTATCCTCTACCGATGGCCCAATGCAATTATTTCTAAAGAGATGTTCAATATCAAGATAGATAGTTTATTCAAAACTTTCATAGGTGAGATAATACATATCCAATATCACCATTTATAACCACAACCTTCCAATTTCACATTTTCAATGTTAATCCCAATTATTTATACAAGATAATAATTTAATCAAATTAGGGCCAAAAAATCCCCCTTTTACGAGTTCTCAACCCAAACACCAAAAACAACTATTTTGGCACAACATGATCTTATATTCAAGCCTCATACTCATTTACCCCGTATTCATCAAAAACCCCTCTTCCCATTTAACACCCAAATCTTAGATTTGTCCAAACCACAACCAAATCTCATCATCTATACACAATAGCAAATAACTAAGCTAAAAATCATATTAGAGTATAGAAAATCCCTACCTCAAGTGTAGAAAATCCAAGCAATAAGGTGGAACTTCAAAGATGACGAAACCAATTCCTTCTTGGGTCAAAATGAAGCTCTTGTAGCCCTCTACCCTTTTCTAAAGACCCTAGGGTGAAGAGATCCTTAGATCTAGGTGTATTTGTAGAGAGAAGTCAAACCCTAGAGAGAGAAGGAGTTGATTTAGGGTTTTTGAGTGAAAAGGGATCAGAAAAATGAAGCAAAACGGCGCTACTGTGAACTGATGTACACTACGCTCGCTCGAGCGAAGGAGTTCTCGCTCGAGCGACCAGTCACAAAAAGGTCGCCTCGCTCGAGCCCAAGAAGCGTCGCTCGAGCGTAGAATGCAAAGCTTCAGGTCTGCCATGGATGCAGACGCACGCTCGAGCACAAGAAGCCTCGCTTGAGTGAATAAACATTTTCACAGGGCTCGCTTGAGCGGAGACAAACCAGTGCTTCTCTTTTCTCAAGTTCACAGTTGTTGGACTCATTCCCTGTACTTTGTTCTGCCTCAACAAGCAAGTCAGTCTGTTCCTCTAAAGCTTCATCCTCTTGTAGCTGTAGGTCGAAGAAAATCTCAAAGCCGGGCAAACGCCGTTTCTCAGAGTTCAACCATGGCTTAGGAAAGCCGCAAAATGGGAAGTCCTCCCCTTCCCGGACAAAGTGGCTGCTCTAAGTTCCCTAAATTGGCCTGTGAACAAGCTCGTAATGCTTCCCAATTTGCTTTGCTTTGGCTCTTCCTGCCATTTCCTTCCCTTTTCTTACCCAGTCCTCTTTGGTAGGCGTGTAACCTAAACCAAAGGTATGAGGGTTATGTGTCACTTCGGCCAGTGTAACAACGCCCTTCCAGCCGCTCCTTCCTAATCCTATCCCCGATACATGTTGTAGCTTATTCATGAGGTAAACTAATGGAGCACTAACGTACAACCCCTCATCAATGCTAAGATGTTTTGCACCACCCGGGCCTCAACCAAGGTAAAACTAGACAAGAATGCATACTCGTCACCGTATACAATCTCCAGTACTGGTGTAGTGACCTCCGGCGGAGGATATATAGAAGAGTTCCCAAAAACAATGGCTGCCCATTTTCCAAGAGTACTTCAGCATCTGATGCAAGGTGGAAGAAACATATTTTACTTGGTGCAGCCAGGGTCACCCAAGTAGCAAGTTAAAGGTAGCTGGAATATCCAGGACGTGAAACTCAATATCTTGTTGTACCGGACCAACATGTGTTATGATTTGAACTGTACCCATCACCTCTCTGCTTATGTTGTCATAAACCCAGATCACCTGGGCTATTGGTACAAAGTCTGTTGGCTTCAAGCCAATAGCATAGGCCATGCGCGATGGACAAACATTAATTGTAGATCCAGTATCAACCAATACAACAAGCACTCACTTCTCTCTGCATTCAACTAAGATGTATAGTGGTTTGTTATGTGCAGAGCCCTTAAGCGGCAATTCCTTATCCATAAAGGTCAAAGTCGGCGAAGCACCTCCTGGGAAGACAAATCCCACTAATTGTTCTGGAGTTGTGTCGATAGATAGCTTGGCCTTATCCATTCCAGACAATAGAGCTTGCCAGCGTACACACGAAGCCATGAGTAAACCCCAAATAGATATGTCTGCCTGAATCTTCTTCAGCTGCTTCAGTACAGTTCCTTCTTTTAACGGTTTATCCCTCTATTTTTCAGCCTCTTTGTCCTTTTAAGATGCTTCAGGTTGGTCCAGGTGTGGGGGCTTGAAGTACCGCCCTCTCCTAGTCATGTGATCTACTTCCTCAGAATACTATGTATCGTCTGGCAGATTATGTCCCTAATCTTCATCAGTATGGGCAAGGTGCAGGTCATCATCTTTCCACCATATTCCTCCAGCAACCAACAAGCAACTATCCAGTTCCGTTGTAAATATTCCCACATCAACATCACAGTTATTACCAGCAAGGCCTTTGGGTTTTTCAGCTTTCTGACTTTTCTCATCCCTCTCCTATTCAAACCGCTTCAGTGTAGCCTTTTGCTCTGTATCGGCTGTACTAACACTACTCAATTCCTGAGCAAATTTTTAGTACTGGTGCTTTTCAACAACTTTCCATTCTCATCGACCGTTCCGGCCCTTGTAGCAGTTCTTATTTCCAGCTGTGCCAGCTTGGGTTGAAGTCCCTCATCCACATTAGGTACATCACTGAGCCACCTCGAATTATCTGCTAACTTGTTTAGATCAAACCAGTTAATTTGTGCATTCCCCAGATCTTGCTCATCGTAGAACTATAGATTGCTGATGTCCTTCTCGAGGTCAGCTAAGTCATCCAATCCCTGACTTGGGCCATCCTCCTGGACCACACTAACCTCCATTCCTGTTGGCACTTCCACCTCTAGTCTGGCCTGATCAGTTGGCAAAATGTAGCGGCATGGGTTGTATTCCTCTTCAAATAAATCTATAGAGCCCTTAGGCACTGAACTGACATCCCTATTCTCTACCAAGGACACCCCGCCTTCATCTACTACGGTCACCACCATAGGTTTGGGTTGGGATATGGATGCGTTCATCATGCACAAGTCTATGCTTTTTGGGATGAACAGCGCCATCTTGGGTAGGTGGGAGGGGGTGATGTATATACTGGGGTCGTAAGGGACGGCCAGTGTATGGATGAGATTTACTTGCCGAGGTGGAGGGACCTGGTTATGTAGTGGGAGGGGATTTTTAGTGATGTTACGCTTTTGTGGAGGTGCTATCACTTTGTTGTCAATGAGATCCTAAATCTCATGACGCAATCTGAAGCATAGGTCGGTGTCATGACCATGCTTTTGGTGGAAGGCGCAGAACTTGGCTGGATTATGTTTCGGGAGAAGAGGGTCGGGTAAGGGATGAGGCTCTAGTGGCTTCAGATGCCCTTTTATGATCAGGACTCTCAAAGCTGCAGATAAGGACATGTATAGAGGGGTGAAGACCCTTTGGCCTCGGGGTTGGTGTTTCGAAGTTTGTAAGGTTGTATCGGATGTACCGACAAAGGGATTGGCAGTTTTTAGTGTGGTGGTGACTACACCAACATTAGAAGGCCTTGCAGCTGCATTACTACTCGTAGCCATATTGGAACTGCATGTGAAAGCCCTCTTAGGCTACTCTTTCTCGTGGTCTATCAGACCCTGCATCATTGTATCATCTATCTGTAGCGTGTGGGAGCCGAATATCAGTACATGCAGGAAAGCCGAATGCGTTTGAAGAAAATCAGGATATATATTTTATTCGGCTTCGTCCTGGACGATCCTGAAGCTGAATAGACTAATCAGCCATAGAACCAACTGAACAAAAAGCTGAGTGGGAATTGGCATACGACAGAAGGGGCCGAATGAGCAATCATGCAATGGATTAAGAGTGGGCCCAACCCTAAGGCCCAAAAGTGAATATAAATAGAGGAACATCAACCAAAGAAAGGTATGTGAGAACAGACCCAACAAACTTAAGACACAACCAAACAAGAGACCTATACTAACTTGTCTAGCAGAATGCTAATTCCGACACCCTCGACTTGGAGTGTTAATCCCTTTTTTAGGTGGCGACCAGAGGATCAGGAATGTCCTTTAGGATCCAAGAGTATTTCCAAACCTACCTTTCCACACACCCCTATTTCGTAGAGATCAGCAAAAGTAGGCAGATGTATGACTATCATCTTCTGTAATAGCCTTGGTTACAAGTTACGGATGACCATTATGATCCGGTCCTTTTCATCCGGTTGGGTACTCATCATGGAGGCCTTGGCCCTCCACCAGGTGACAAAATCGAAGATGCCCTCTTTTGCCTCTTGGCGAGTTGCTTTGAGATCACGAGTTGTGACCTCGATCTGAGTGTTGTAGGAGTATTGAGAAATAAAGGCCTCAGCGATCTCTTTCGAATTCCTCTTCATAGAGTCTTCAAGCTTGGCATACCAAACGACCGCAATACCTGACAGGGTCCAGTCGAAGAAGGATAACTTTTGCAGTCTAGACAGGCCCATCAACTGCAGAATGTCTGAAAATAGCCGCAAGTGGACCATGGGATCACGTGAGCTATCAAAGCAGTCTATATGCGGTATTTTAAACCTATCTGGCAATGTCACCGCTGCATCAGTATAGCCGTCTTTTATATCTGGGATCGAATTGACACCCTGAGCTCGTTTAAAAAGCTTTTCAAGCTTGTTCACTTTCAGCACAGTAGGGTCAACCTCAAACTCAAATGGCGCCTCTGTTGGGTAAATCGGTGCTTTGGAAGTTTGGGGTGGAACTGGCTCTACCGGAATGTCTGCATTTTCCTAGACATTAGTTGTAATCTCAGGTATTGGAACCCTAACTGGGGGGTGGATGTGAAACAGAAGCTGCTGCTTGCTGTGGTTGTTATTGCTGCTGGAGCATACTGATCAACTCAGCCTACTGGGTTGCAATTTTTGCTTGGCAGGCAACGTCCAGCTGCATATTCTCAATGGTTTGTTGAAGTTGGCAGAGCATTTCTTTCATGTTGACTAAGGGATGCTGATTTATCAGAACTGGTCTGTACTCTCTTTCTGAAGTGAAAGTAGAAAACTGGACTTCGCTGAATGAAAGTAACTGTCGAACTGGTGAGTTATGCCTGACTCTCCTCCGTCTTGTAACCAGGGGCAGTGAAGCAAACACTGGTTGTCTTCTTACAAGATCCCTAGATCGGTAAAGTCACCTTACTCGAGTCCAGAGTGCTTGGGGGGTAACTGCCTCATCTGAAGCAATTGTGAAACACTACCTTGCAAAAAGAAAAATAAAGCAAAAAGAAAAAAAAAATTAGAAACTGCAAAGCACCTTGCCTTAGACAGAAACAACACACAATTGCAATCATAAGCTGAACGACTACACTCAAACACTGATTTCTACCCCAAATTTCTACCTTAAAACTGATACCCGGACTTGCAACTAATACATACATTCCTGCAGAGTTTCACTCTAAAAGCACGTATCAAGCAAGTGAGAGCCAAAACACCCCTATGGTGGGCTAGGGTTTTCCTGTCTTAATTTCGTCAGGAGCTAGGGGTTCACCACACAAACAAGAGGTTTCAAACAATTCCTGCATTCGAGTGAGTAACCTGTCCTAGTTTGGAATAGTCTCTAAGGCTTCTGATATGCAACTAGGTCAATTGGTGAAAAAGGGTACCTCAGCAAGACTACCTAATATACCTCTCACACCTAACATTGAGAAGTGAAATGAGGATCAAACGGTACAGCGGTAGCCCAGATCCAAGGGCTGTGTTCCTAACGTGGCAGAGCCCGCAACCGGTCAGCCTTTTGGCAAGCTTTTCCAAGCAAGCCTCCGACAAACCGCTCAGGAATAGCAGAAGGCAAACACTATGACATAGGCGCACCGATGCAAATGCAAATGAAAATGCAAAGAAACACATAAGTGTAGATAAAATAACATATTATGACTTCGAGTCAAGTTCTCTAAATCCCCAGTGGAGTCGCCAGAGACTGTGGGCTCACCTTTTTCTGGGCCCCGCCTTTCGGAAAGGGTTTGAAAAGAAGGCCTTACAGTTCAAACTCCTGCGGTTCTAAATCTAGTCTCACAAGTGCAATGTGAAACTGATAATCACCAAAGAGTCCAATCCGACAAACCTTTTGGAAAATCGATTTTAAATCAAATAATGCCAAAATTAGACTGCTTTGCTAGATACAGAGTTGCCACCTACATATTTTGTTTTGGGAAAATTTAGGAAACCCTGACTCGTGCCGAAGGCCACGTGTCTGTCATCACCAAAGTTGCATCGGCTCGAGAACTTGGGTACGAGAGGGGAAGGTCCTGAAATGAGCACCCCTGCTCGCCCAATCAAAGGATCGGCCTCTACTAATCTTGATATGTTCTTTTTAAAATATTATGTGTTCTTATTCCAGTTTATTAATCTAACCTTACTATGTGACGCGCACAAGCAAGTATAGACTAGTCGCAAGACTTGGAACAACTCAACTCATGTTTGTTTTCGAAAATGGTTTGAATTTGCCACCCTTAGGTGGGCTTAAAATGCGGATTTGCCACCAAACATAGTGGGCTTAAAACATGATTTTGCCACTCAAAAAAGTGGGCTTAAAACATACATTCGTTGAATCATTCCAATTCAAACAACAAGCCTTCATCCATAGGCATTCATGCAGTTTAGCATTTAAGCACATAGCCTCATGGAAAGCATGCGAAACATGGCAATGTGGCAATCACACTCATGCAAGTATGCTAAAGCATAAAACTCACTGAGTATTCCAAGCTAAAACAAAAAGTAGTTAGAAAGATGCATGATCCTAACTATGCAAGTTGTCTAATGCAACACATGCAATAATGCGACTAAATAGGCTCGGCTACCTAATCATGGTATTTGCAACACTTTGATAGAATGCTTTGAAAGACGTATTCAAAGAAGTATTGAAATTGCGATGGTATTTGAATGATGCGCCGAGCATTGGTGCATGCAAGACAAATGAATGGATGCAAGCATGCGATATGCTAATTAAAACATGACCCTAATCTAACCATCGAAAGCAATTAAATAAAAGGGGAGAAAGACGTAGGGTTGGAAGGCATGCACACACACACACACGCTTATTACAACATTGCACCCTCACGAGGGAGGGTCCAAATGAATAAGCGCTAACCAACTAGCTACGCTAATTAAGCTAAGCTATTACAACACAATGAAACTAATTAACTATTCTAAGCTAATTATTACAACAATTGAAACAAATTAACTAACTCATTCTAAGCTAATTAAATATACAAATCGGAATTGAATAATTAGTTACACTGACTAATTAAGTACAACACTTGAATTAACTAACTATTCTAAGCTAACTAAAGCAATTAAATGGCCTCGAGGGCGAGGGATGCATGCATGCTTGGTTGTTTTCCTCTCGAAAATCCACCACCTTGCCATTGCAGCCTCTGTTTGCACACATTTGACCACTGAAAATTGTGCCAGCTCCCAATACACCTCTGATCACCTTCAAGAGTACACAGAGCAACCTTCTTCATTGATGGCCGGCCGGCTGCTACTGGCGGTTGTCGGCCACTGCTGGTGGCCGGTTGGCCTCCCATTTCCTAAACTTCCTTTTTTGCTGCAACAGAGAGCAAACAGAGGCAAAGCAGTGTATTCTCAAGGAGTGTATGTACTGCTACCCTCATTATCATCACACAAGCTCAAAGGAGTGTAGCTCTCGGCCCTCAACACATCAACCAAGCATTTTCCATGCATGATGGCTAAGAAACCAAACTTGTACAAGCTTAATGAGTGCAAAACAAGACTCAACAAGACCACCACCCTATCATGCATGATCAAGGGTGATGATGACCAAGGAAAGTGGCACGTTTCATCACTTCGAGTATGAAACGTCCCATTTTCCTAGTGTTCGAATTAACGTCCGATTCGAACACATGCAATGCAACACGAAAGATGTTGTATCTTGCCTCTTTTACTTGTTGATTTTTGTTTACTCATTTTAGATTACCAACCCATTTTCTAATTGATTAGTCCAAGAGGTGAGTGTCCTCTAATGGAAAGAGGGCTTAAACCACAAGTGCCTTGAGCATGAAAGAGACCTCACGTCGTTGACAATGAATTCCCGAAGGAATTAAACCATTAAGCATGAATGTTTCCATTTCACACTCAAGCCAACAAGGGGTTTAAAGCCACTTTCAAAATAAATGAAAGAGTGAAAAATAGAGGGAGATTGCAGAAATTTTAGTGCTGAAATGGAGTGCAAAATGACATTCAAACACGTAAGCAAGTCATGCAATTCATGTTTAAAAGCCTAAAACATTAAGCTAGTGAAGGAAATTGCTCTACAACCATGCAAAACACTTCTCATACAACACAAATAGCCCAAAACAGAGGCAAAACAGCCCAAATCAGAGGTAAAAACATGTTGGAAATAGGCTAAGATAAGCTACAAAAACATGCTAACTTATGA
Organism: Camellia lanceoleosa; assembly: GCA_025200525.1. Classification (NCBI taxonomy): domain Eukaryota; kingdom Viridiplantae; phylum Streptophyta; class Magnoliopsida; order Ericales; family Theaceae; genus Camellia; species Camellia lanceoleosa. Next base: position 32,896,590 of record CM045766.1, read on the forward strand.
GGCAACTAGGCATGCATACAAGATGCAAGGAGGGGAGGCTAACCCCTCCAATTTTGGACTTCAAAAGAAGGTTTTTGTCACTGAAATAACTCTGATTTTTAGTGGTTAAAAGGCCCAAAAAGTTTGATTTGAATATGCTAAAAGATGGTGCAAAAGTCAACACAATTAAGCAATAAGAAGGGTAGATCACCCCTTAACACAAAATAGCCTCAAACCAGCATGTTAAGCCTCAAAATACAGAGTTTTTTGTAGTTGAAAATGAGCTCTAAAACAATACAAAATGATGGAAAAATTAGTAGTCAAAGCAAGTACACTAAGCAAGTGAACTACCTCTTGAAGCTCAAGCACAAAACAGCCCCAAAATCCAACTCAAACCACCTTCAAGAGCTCAAATTAAACTCCAAAGGACCTCAACTCAAAGGTGAGAGTGTTTGGTTAAGGATTGATGTACAAAGGTGTAGAGAAACTAGGCTTTAAGGCATAAAATAAGAAGAGACAGAAAATTCTAGAGAGAGAGAGAAATTTGATCCAAAATTTCTAACCTCTCCAAATGGGGGAGGGCACCCCCTATATATAAAAAAACAAGGTTTAAGCTTGAAGTCATCCTACCATACACGTGTATAGAGATGCACTTCAGTGAGCAACAGCTGGCACAACTGGCAAACAAATATCTGAAAAAGGATACAAATGGCCATCGGCTACCACTGGTAGCTGACCAGCCACCAAAGTAGCTGACGGCCACCACTGATGGCCGATAGGCACAAGTCATGGCCGATAGGCTGTGGGACTAGCCGACAAGCCACCCTCTCCTCCAGACTTGAAACTACAAACTCTTGGTTCACAACCAAGCACAAAGCAGATAAGGTTTAGAGGCTCAAAGACAAGGTGCTCGACCAAGATCTTTGGGCACTCAAAACGAACACGAGCATACAAAATCATCAAGTGTTCAAATGATGATATCTAAGTCTTGAGGACTGTTAAAAATGGGGTGTCTACAATGATGAACCTATGTTAGGTCCTAAGTTAGTCCGAAAAGCAACAAAGAAGGTTGCACTTATCTGTAAGAGGTTGGTTTTATCTCAGAGTCACTAGAAGAGCTATGCCAATCATAGGTGGAGACCTTTATCTTTTTAGGTAGAAGATCATGTCTTCTTGAAGTTCTCACCTAGATGGGGTTTGATGAAGTTTGGGAAAAGCGGGAAGTCAGCTCCTAGATTTATTGGGCGTTTTGAGATTCTAGAGCATATTGGGGAGATAGCTTATCGTTTGGCCTTGCCACTCCAACTTTTCGAGATTCATGACGTGTTTCATATATGTATGCTTCGGAAGTATGAATTGGATCCTTCACACGTGTTGGATTGGATCAAGTTAGAGATAGATAAGGATGCCTTGTATGAGGAGAGACCGGTTAGAGTTTTATATACTCGAGATCTAGTCTTGCGAGGCAAGACTATCCCTTGGGCTGAAGTGTTATGGCGACACCATGGAGTTGAAGAGGCTACTTGGGAGTGTGAGGGAAAGCCTGTGAGAAATATCTGGACCTATTTGTTAATGTTTAAAATTTGTATTGCAAACCTTGTTATGATTGTACATGTAAGACATTGTATATGTTTTCGAAGAGTGAATTGTAATATTCAGTATTGAAAGCATATGTTTATCATTGTTGTGAGTATAGATGGTTAATGGGTGGATCATTATTATGGTTGATTTAAATACAACGGTTGTTGCGATTTGATTTTAAAATTTCGGGGACAAAATTTCTTAAGGAGGGAGGTTATAGCGATTCTGGTTTAGATCCAACCCAATTATTGTTTTGGATCCAGGATTTCGTGTCTTGAATGGTTGTTCATGTCTTCTTTTATCTTATTTCTTGTTGAGTTTGGTTATTGGAGTGTCTTGGTTGTGTTTGAAACAGGTTGGGAGTTTGTTTTTCAAAAATGTTGCCGCCTAGATTTTGGCTTGTTTGCTCAAGCAAACTTTCTTGCGCTCTAGCAAATTTTGAGAACTTCCAATATTTTTGCAGTTTTGCAAAAGTCTTTGGGAATATGGCATTCTTCGCTGAGCAAGGTTTCTTCTTTCGGCGGTCTTGGCTTGAGCGGTCCTTCTTGCACTCGAGCGATTATCCTCTGTCTGCAAAACTTTTGGAAGGGTGTCATTGTGCACTTAAGCGGTAACTTTGTTCGCTCAAGTGGTCTCACTTATTGTGTCTGGTTGCTTGAGTGGTGTTTTGGTCACTCGAACAGTCTGCGCGTATATCAGTTCGTAAAAGCCACTTTTTGGATCACTTTTTCATCTCTCCCTCTCTAAACATTTCAAAATCTCAGATTTTCTTCCTCACTCTCTAAAAACCATCTTTAAACCTCAAATATACTATCATTCATTGGTTTCTACACCATTGTCCTTTGGGAAAAAGACGAGAGCACACCGAGAGCTTCCATTTGATCGAAACAAAATTTGTTTTCAGCTTTGTCGAGTTTCAACCCTTGTTCTTCTTTGTCCTTGTCTTGGAGGTAGGGATTCTTAGACCTTTTGCATTGTTTTTAACTTAGTTATTTTCTTTCTAAACAATATTGTGATTTAGGGGATTTAAACAAAATTTTAGGGTTTTGGCTTGAAATCAAAATAAGGGTTTTCAAATGGATTTCTTGAAAATGGTTGTGTGGTTGTAAGTATGATTAAGTTATGTCCAAATGGTGGTTTTCAATACTTGGAATTGATTTTTCAAGAAAATGGGATTTTGTCGTAAAATATTGGATACTTGATTTTATAAAAAGCAAATGGAAACGATGTTGGATTTTGTGAAATTGGAATGACAATGGTGGAGTTGGATACATATTATCACTCCTATCTTGAAATTTTGAAAATATATCTTTATTGGAAATTATTTGTATTAGTAGAGGTATCTGTTTTGGGTTATTGGTGAGGATAGCTATGATTGTTGTAGAAATTGCATGAGGATTAGGTCGATTGAAACTAATTTCTCATTCATTTGCATTGAGCATTATTGTATACCTAACACATCGAAAAATGTTTATTGTTTTGAGAAAATGGGTGAATACCTTCGTGAATCTAGGTAAGGGGTGTAGTTGTGGTATTATGTTGGTTTGTGTGTCTTTGGAGAATGTCCAAAAACCTACGCGGTCAGGTGCCGATCCTTTCAGTTAGTACCAGTAAAATGGCTTTGGTACTACTTGTATAGCCTACTAGCAGACACATACCTAGAGATTTCCAATGCTTGTATCCATTGCCCTGTTTATATAGGAACTATTTTCATAAATAGAGATATAACGTAGCATTGCATGGTTTTGGAAAGAGATGTAAAACATTTTGGCACATGCATTCACCTTATGGCTTTGTTAAGATTCATACATTGTATTAGAGTATCTCTACAAGGCTTTGGCTCACCATATGTAATGACCCCCCCTAAAAAAAAAAAGTGGTGGCGATTGTTTGGCGTGTATGGTTAGCATGAGGATAATGTTTTTGGGGTGGTGGAAAATTATTTGAGAGAGAGGCTAAGAAAAATTTGAGTGGGAAGGGTTTTTATAATATGTCTCTCTCTCTCTCTCTCTCTCTCTCACTCACATTAGGAGAGTGGTAACATTCCAGTTGGGGCATGCTCGTTTTCGGTGGGAAAACAATTAAAAAAAAAGAAAAAAGAAAAAGAAAACAATCAATGGGAAGATGGGTTTTAAAATATATATATATATATATCACATCTCTCTCTCTCTCTCTCTCTTGACAATGATGAGGGGGTGGGACAGGTAGTATTTGGTTGTTATTATGGTGCATGATAGACAATGGAAAAAAAAAAGGAGGGGGGGGGGACGGGTGGTCCATAATAATAATAAAAAAAAAAAAAGAGTTTGTAGGGAAAATGTGGTGTGGTCAACTAAAAGAAAAGAGGGGGACAATCTGTGAGGGGCAAAAAAAAGAAATGAAGAAAGAAAAGAAGAAAGAGGCTCAAATAATCATCATCTCGATCTCTCTCTTGGAGACAACCTATGAGCTCTTCTATTACGCTTGCTTTTGGTGCTTGGAGTGCACCATCATTTAGTTTTGGTTCCAATCCAGCATTTAGCTAATCAACTTTTGCATTTGAAAGCAGCCCATTTCATACTTCTACATTTGGCGCCCAGGCTATAACTTCAACATTTGGGAGCTTTAGTTTTGGGCAGCCTGCTTTTAGGGGTCAACGAGGGGGAAGTAAGGTGGCTGCTTATATACCAACAGCTGAGTTAGATAGTGGCAGTGGTACATAGCCTGTTGGAAAGCTGGAGTCAATATCAGTCATGCCAGTCTACAAAGACAAAAGCCACGAAGAACTGAGATGGGAAGACTATCAGTTGGGTGATAAAGTAATAAAGAGTACTACTTTCTTGGATAGTTACCATACTTAACCGGTGCAGAGTCTCTTGTTTATGAGGGTGTAATTCTTATCAATCTCATGATACATACCTTCTTTCCCATTTCTTATGAAGGATTTGATATCTACTGGAAAGGTCATCTTAATCAATTAAAGGGAATTACGGGAGAGCATCCTCATCTTGGCTGGAATGATTAGCACATACTTCAATGTCGTGGCTCTTGGGTTTTTATTTCTTCTGTTCTCCAGTTGGGTAGCATATGTCATGTTTGAAGATACCGAATAGGGGAAGACAGTTTTTACTTCTTTCGGCACAACATTGTGTCAAATGTTTGTTTTGTTCACCACATCTAAGAATCCTAATGCCTGGATTCCTACATACAAGGCTTCACGTTACTTCAAAAGTCAGCTTGCAAAACAAGTGTCTGAAAAGGACAGTACGAGCAAAAGAATAATAGTGAAAGTCTTTAATCTCATTGATAACAATAATTGTGGATATCTTAACAAAGAGAAATGTATCCATTTGTTTGAAGAGCTCAATAAATACAGTTCTTGAGGCCAAAGTGAAGAGCTTGGTGAGAGCAACATTTTGATCGGTGGAGATCAAATCCGACAAAATTGAAAATTTGGATTAACTTTTCTTCATACTTCAGGTAGGGATTTTTCCTATACTTGTTTATGAACTTTTACTTGATTATAGGGAGTTTAGAGTTGTATATAATTTAATTAGAATTTTTGAAAAAAAAATTGTGATTTATTTGCTTAAAAGAGAAATTTTGAGAAAAATAAAAAGTTGATGCCCAAATTGTGAAAGTGTAAACTTGGAATATGTTTGTAAGGTTATGAAAGAGTTATTTTTAAAATTTGAACAAAAACGGACTTCGATTCGATTAGTTTTGAAATTCTTACCGATTTGTGACCAAAAGAGCATTTTTAAAGAAAACAAAGGAATTACGTTTAATTTTTGGGGCTTTCAATCAAAATAGGATGTCATAACTGAATAATGGTTGGAGAATGAGTTTGGAAAGAAAATGATGTTTTCTTGGGCATTAACGGTATTATTTTGTTTAATGTATCTGTTGGAATAAAACCGACACTGTTTGAAATGGACCTTGAGAGATTACCAGGCGTGATTGTGATATGAAAAGTAGTGTAATTGTTCATATCTGATAAGATGTGGAATAGATTGTATTTATCGAAATTTTTTTGGAATTTAATTGTTTAAATATCTATTTAGAAATATCTGTTTTAGGCTATTAGTGGAAAATAGCCATGATTGTTGTAGAAATGCATGAGACTCAGGAAAATTAAACCACATTCCTCATTTGTTGCATTGGACATTGCATTGCATTGGAAATGCATCTGTTCTTTGATAAATGTTTGGAAATGTATCTATTTGAGAAACTATGAATACTTGGTGAATCTATGTAGGGGGTGTAGAACCGTGCGGTTAGGTGTCGAGCCTTCCGGTTTACTAGTAAAAATGATAGTGGTAGTGCATTAGGGTCTACTTGGAAATGCTCACCAAGAGATTCACAGAGCCTGTATTCATGCAACAGATATGGTTTAAAATGGAAATGGTTTTATATTTGTTGTTGCATCTTAGCATTGCATGCTTTATAAAAAGAGAGATAAATTATTTTATCATGGGCAAGGCATGAGCATACTCCTCTTTAGTCTTGTCATGGATCATATGTTGTGTGGTATATCTTTACTGGGCAGTGGCTCACCTTATAAGGGAAACCATTTCAGGTACAGGTGTTATGCCTCCGCCAAGGCATTGACTTGGGAGGACACGAAGCTGAGGCTTCATTTTTGTTTTATTGTTATTTGTTGAATGTAAGCCCAGGGGTGTATTTGTGTTGAGTTGAAACTTCATTTTGTACAACCAAGAATGTTCTTGGATAAATTTGTAAGCCTATAGCGCACTTATTATCTGTTTGGCTTCCATTTAATACTTGTTGTAAAATGGATGCTTGGGATTGGAACTGGGGTATTGTGATGTGAATAGCATGTATTTGGCATTTGGGATTTAATGGAAATGGATGTATGAAATAGTTAGCTATATGTATGTGTTTGTCTATCAAGTGGGTTTTGTAGCATGAATAGATATATCCTGCTCAATTTTCAGGACGTTACAACTTGGTATCAGAACTACCGGGTTTGAATACTTGGGCCTCGTGGGAAGTGGTTTTTACCAACGTGGGTTTATTTCGCTAGTGAGAAATGTTGCATATCTTATGTGCTATGTGATAACATGTTTATGTGACCATGTAGATATAAGGTTAAACTTCTGAGATGTGATTTGCGTCCGTGAAATTCTTTGAGGTCCTTTTGGAAAAGCGCCTGATCAATGCTATTTCTATTTGGGAGTCTTTGAATGTTTGTGGAATGAGTCAATATCTTGGAGGGTAACTCGTATGTGCTCTATGTGACTATGTGTGCTTATATGGTTTGCCTTATGTGATGCAGATACATATGTAGGTTTATGTTTAATCCGTATGCAGCTGTAGACACCCCATTTTTGACCGTCCTCAAGACTTGGACGTCACCGTTTGAACACTCGGTGATCATCCATGTTTGTGTTCGTCTTGAGTTCCCGGAGGTCTCGGATACGCGCCTTGCCTCAGGATCTCTCGACTCGACTATTTTGTGTTTGGTTTTGCACCAAACACTTGTGTTTTGCCTTGGAGGGGCAGGGAATGGCTTGTGGGCCATCCCTACACACCACCGGCCATGGCTTGAGGCCACCGGCTGTGTTTTGTTGCCACCGGCCAAATGTTTGGCCGACCGGCACTATAGATGGTCGGCCGGCTATCTTTTTTTGGTCAAATGTATTTTTGGCCGGCTGACTACTCTGCATCTGTTTTTGCAGATATTTTCATGCAGCTGGCATATATGGAGGGATCTCTCTCTTGACAAGCTTACTTGACAAGCTTTATAAGAGAGAGCTCTATAAGAGGAAGCCCCTTCTCCCTCCATTAGGGTTAGAAAAAAAAGCCAGAGGAGCTCTGATATTAGGGTTAGGTCATAGTGTCTCTATCCTATCTCCTATCTCCTATCTCTCTATTTTTGCTTTAAGTGTGTGTTTTTGTCTTACTTTTGTGCACAAACACCCACCATTACACCTTACCTTGGCTACTGAGGTGCTAGGGAGTTGTTTTTGAAGTTTTTGAGCTGGTTTGGGGCTAAGAAAGCTGCTGGAGTGATCCTTGTGAAGAAGGTCTTCAAGGGTAAGATTCTTTCCATTTTTACCCCACTTTTGCATAGTCTTTTTGCCTACCTTGTTTACTGTTTTAAGCTTAGTGTACAACACATAAAATTCTTGTTTTTACCTGCTTAAAATAGTTGTTTAAGGTTGCTTTGAGCTTTGGGGTTGTTTGACCCCTCTTAGGCCTTGTTAGGCCCCATTTTGTGCTATTTTAGTTGAGCTCCGGGACCATTGTGTTTGGGCCTCCTCACCACTGAAATCTTGAGAATTTTAGTGGTGAGGATGGAGCCTTGAGGTCCTAAGAAGGAGAGGACCACCCCCTCTCCTTGTTGTCCTTGAAAAGGGCCATTTTTGCCTCTTGAGGGAGCATCTAATTTAAGTGTGTGTTGACCATGCCTTAGCTATTTTTTGTGCTTATTATGTCATGATTTAGCACTGTTTTGAGTTGGTTTTGGTACACCATGCTTGCTTAGCATACATGCCTTGTAATGCCATGTTTAGGCCTTAACATGCTTTAAGCTTTGACCTTCGTTTTAGCATGATTTTGGCTCAGCTTTGTGAAGCTTTTGTGCATGATTTAGTGTGCTTGAGGACTGTTTTTGGTTGTTTGGGTCATCCATGCTTTGCTTTGTATAGCGACCATGTAATCCCTCTTGTATGCCTTAAGCATTGGCCCCTCTAGCATGCCATCCTTGCTTTGTTTCAGTGGTTTGAAACCACTTGGCATGTTATTTCAGACCTCATGATGTGCTTGTATGCTTGCATTTGATGTCTCTTTAATGCTTTATAAGGTTGTCATCTCATGCTTCATGTTTAGGCCTTCATGCATGCCATCATGTTTAGGCCCCATAGGATGCCATGTCACTGTGTTTTTAGCTTTGTTTTAACATACTAAACCTCTGATTTTGGTCATTCAATTCATGTCGTGTTTGGTTTTGTTAAAGGTAGTTCAATACCTGTTTGGTGAGCCTTGAATTTTGGCTTTGCTTGCTTTAATTAGTTGGTTTGACACCTCTACTTCATGCAATTTCAGAGCTTATATGCCTGCCATGTATCCATGTTTTCATCCTTTCAAGTGTGCTTGAGAGTTGCCTTTTAATGCTTGAGTGTTGGTCCATGTTTTGATGCATGTTTGTGTGTCAATTAGCCTTCATTCCTTGGCATCATGGCCACTGTTTTGGACCTAGTTTAGGGCTGTCCAATTAGTGTAAGTCCCCCCCTCCCTTTTTTGCATGTTGTGACATGTTTGCCTTACGTGTTGTTGCATATTTGGCCTTGTTCTATGTTTGTCACATTACACATTGGCATACGGCATACTTAGGTTGCTTAACATGTTGTGTGCCTTGCACACTTGCATGTTTAGATTACATCTTGTATGCTTGTCATTAACATGCTTGTTCCATGCCTTGCATGATTGTTGTACGCCTTGTATGCTTCTTTGCACTGTCCATGTTGCATACTTAGTCACATGCCTAGGTTGCATATCATTGCATGCATCTTTCACCTCTTGATCAAGTCATGATAGAGGTTGAAGGCCCCTCAGTGTGTTTATTTGGTTTGCATTTCATTTGAAATTGAAATTGCATACTTGGTTTTTTGGGCCATCGCGCATGGAAATGCGCGATTGGTGGTCCGAGAATCGAGGCCTATCCTCCTTTGAGTCATATATGATAAGGAGTGTGGTTGGTGCATACATTGCTTGAAATGCATTGCCATGCTTTGTTTTGCCCTCTGTTGCTGTCAAACCAATTTCTGCAGGAAGCTTTGGCCGGCCGGCCATCTATAAGTGGCCGATGGATTCATTTGTGGCCGGTGACCATTCTCCATGGCCGGTGACCAATCCCCTCAGTCGGTGGTGTTCCACAGCATTCAGAGAAGCAATCTTAGGACTTGTGAAGTCTTCAGAGGAGCAGAACAGTCAAAGTAGAGGCATCTTGTGCATGGCAGTGACTTTCCAAGCGGAACCAAGCGTGCATGCATTGGGCCCTCTTCCCGAGGCTACTGTTTATCGCTTAAATAGATTAGTTAATTTGCTTAGCTGATTTAATTGGTCTGTAATATTTAATTACTTGTAGGTTAATTAAATTGTATTATTCTTTCGGTCCCTCCGAGCGAGGGCAAATTTGTAATAAGTGTGGGTACGTGTATCCATGTCTTCCAACCCCCACTTCTTTCTCCCTTTTTACTTACCTGCTTTGATGGTTAGTATTAGGACATGTTTACTTTAGCATCCTTATGCTATGCATGCGTGCATCATTCATCAGTATTGCATGCATCGGGCTCGGCGCATCATACTAACTGCATGGTATTTCAATTCCAAGTTGAGTACTTGTTAGTTGCAGCATTTCACATGCCATCTTTAGGATAGCCAAGCCTATTGTAGTTGCATTTTGCATGTGCTGCATTAGCCATCTTAACATGAACTAGGATCATGCATATGATTACTAACTAGTTTCTGTTTTGGCTTGGAGTACTAGGTAAGCTTTTATGCTTTAGCATACCGCATGCGTGTGAGTGTTGCCAAAATAACATGATTGCCATGAGGCTAGTTGCTTATGTGGCACAACTGCTTGAATGTCTGTGGATGGAGGTTGAATTATTTAAATTGGAATAATGCATGGAAACTGTGAGTTTTAAACCCGCTAGATAGTGGCAAAATCATCTTTTCTAAAGCCCACTTGTGGGTGGCAAAATTTGCATTTTAGCCTACTTGCGAGTAGCAAACCATTTTCAAAACAAACATGAAATGTTTTGTTCCAATTTAGGTGATTTGGTCTATACTTGTTTGCTATGCGCATAACATAGTAAATCTAGGCTAATAACCGGAATAAGAACACATAACGTTTTCAAAATCGAATATCATGGTTAGTAAGGCCGATCTTCGGATCGGGCGAAAGGGGGTGCTCATAGCTAACCTTCCCCAATTGTACCCAAGTTCCCAAGCCGAGGCAACTTTGGTGATGACGAACACGTGGCCTTTGGCACCGAGTCAGGGTTTCCTAAATTCCCCCATTAAAAAATATTTAGGTGGCGACTCTGTATCTGGCAAAGCAGTCCATGTTTGGCACTTCTTTCAAAAATCTGTTTTTCTCAAAAACGATTTGCTGGATTTGGACTCTTTGGTTCAGATTAAGAACCGTGACAACTTGAGTCCGAACTGTAGTCAACCCACAAACGAACAGAACGGGATTCATCCTCCCGAGGCGTTCGAGGACGTCTACAGCAGCGTGTTAGACTTAGTGTGGAGTACTTACTTCTGAGCTAAATTATGTCTCTTATATAAGATGTCATAAAGCAGGAGAGGCCGTAATAGAAGGACTTGGGGTGCCCACGATGTTCTCATGTAGGAGGATACCTTTTCCCCAGGAAGAAGGTGTAAGCTAGAGTAATATGGCTATGGTGATTGGTCAAGATGTTGTGCAATTAGTATTGAAGTGTATGTTAACCGATTTGTATGATTGTGGGTGTAAATGTGACCTTAAAATAGTAGAGTTTGTGTTGTGTAACAACTGGTTTGTTGTTATGAGGAGTTAATTATTTTTCAATTTTATATCAAGTTTGTGGAAGTGGACTAGATGAAAAATCTTAGAAGTAGAATGAGTTAGAGATTAACCTTATTGTAATAGTATGGTTTGGTTGTGACTTTAATGATGATTAAAGTAATCTAAGATAATATGCTTTGGATTGTTGACATTAGAACACGTAAAACTAATTCTAAATTTTCTTGGGATAGACGAAGTTAGTTATAGTTGAATTGTTTCACTTGCTTGATGAACTACTTGTGAGGTTAGTGATGGGCCCTAGGGCAATTATTTTGTATGTGTTTGGGAATAATCGTGGTCTTAGCATGATAGAAATTATAGCGTGTAGTAAGAAATGTATTTCTTAGAGAGTTTGTTTTATTCATTATTCTGTTGCAAATCCTAAGAGGGAAAATGAGATGAATAATTTTGAGATAGATTGGAATGAGATTAAATTTTATTTGGGTTACGCCATTTGATGAGATTTTGAAGTAACCACGAGACTAATCCTTCGTCTTCAGTTGTGCAGGCTTTCGTAGTGGGTTTGATATGGTAATTGGTGTTGTTATTTGTGACATAGGCAGCTATACGGATCGATTTTATTTTCTTTGTACTTTAGTAAGCTGTTGTGGATTACTTTTCAAGTTAAATTATTTTTCAAGTGCAGAGCAGATTTAGTAGTGATTGGATTGAAGTACTGAAGATATTTTAGTTAGAATTCTGAATCAGAAGTATAGAATTATTTCTTTTGGCGAGGAATGTACATTGAATTTCCATTGGAGAGATTTTATTGCAATTTGAGGTTAATCAATTTATTAACAATTTGGAAATTTTAGAACTGTTCTAGTGTTAATCGTTATATGTGTCTTATTGTGATTGGTTTTGTATACTTCTAAGGTGAGAGGTAGACTATTTTGTTAACTAGCCTTAAGAGTAGTATTAATACTTGTCACTAAGTGAGTTAGTATAGTAAGAGTTGTTTAATTTGGGTTTGATCTCATGGGTTATCGTAATATTAGTGTGATGTAAAATAGTGTTGGTAAGGTATTGTCTGTTTTGTGACGGTTGACAGTCACTATTTGAGTTGGTGGTTAGTGCTTTTGAAGAGTTATTATTTCGTTTTGTTAAGGTCTCGGAGTAGTGATAGTTATTTTGGCCTTGGGATGCATTGTGCATTAGGCGATGGAGATAGTTCGTTGAAGTTGGGTTATCGCCAATAAGGTATAGTGTCTTGGTATTATGGGGAGTCGTTTTGTTATGCTTAAGGAATTAGATCGTATTTTGTTGCTGTGGGTTATAGATGTGGATAGAAGAATCATTTAATGGTTTACACTTGTAAGGGTTTATATAATCAATTGTGGTGCAAAGTAATGATTTGTTTCGTTACCGGTGTTACTAGTTGATGGCTCAAGTAGAGGTCAAAAAATTTTGTTTTTGCAATTTTAAGTACCTGAGTGAGTTTGTGGGTGACTGTAGAATGTATTACATTACTTGAGTTTAATTTCGAGGACAAAATTTCTTTAAGGAGGGTAGGTTGTAATGACCCTAAAAAAAAAAAAAAAAAAAAAAAAAAAAAGGTGGTAGTGATTGTTTGCTGTATATGGTCAGCATGAGGATAATGTTTTTGGGGTGGCGGAAAATTATTTCAGAGAGAGGCTAAGAAAAATTTGAGTGGGAAGGGTTTTTATAATATATCTCTCTCTCACATTAGGAGAGTGGTTACATTCCAACTGGGGCTTGCTCGCTTTCCGTGGGAAAACGATTAAAAACAAAACAAAACAAAAAACAATCAATGGGAAGATGGGTTTTAAAATATATATATATATATCACCTCTCTCTCTTTATCTCTCTCTTGACAATGATGAGGGGGTGGGACAAGTAGTATTTGATTGTTATTATGGTGCCTGATAGACAATAAAAAGGGGGGGGGGGACGAGTGGTCCATAATAAAAAAAGGAGAGTTTGTAGAGAAAAGGTGGTGTGGTCTACTAAAAGAAAAGAGCGGAACAATCTGTGAGGGGCAAAAAAAAGAAATGAAGAAAGAAAAGAAGAAAGAGGCTCAAATAATCATCATCTCGATCTCTCTCTTGGAGACAACCTATGAGCTCTTCTGTTACTCCTGCTTTTGGTGCTTCTAGTGCACCATACTTTAGTTTTGGTTCCAATCCAGCATTTAGCAAATCAACTTCTGCATTTGAAAGCATCCCATTTCGTACTTCTCCATTTGGAGCCCAGGTTATAACTCCAACATTTGGGAGCTCTGGTTTTTGGCAGCCTGCTATTGAGGGTCAACGAGGGAGAAGTAGGGTGACTGCTTATACACTAACAACTAAGTTAGATAGTGGCGGTGGTACACAGCCTGTTGGGAAACTGGAGTCAATATCAGTCATGGCAGTCTACAAAGACAAAAGCCACGAAGAACTGAGATGGGAAGACTATTAGTTGGGTGATAAAGTAATAGAGAGTACTACTTTCTTGGATAGTTGCCATACTTAACTGGTGCAGAGTCTCTTGTTTATGAGGGTGTAATTCTTATCATTCTCATGATACATACCCTCTTTCCCATTTCTTATGAAGGATTTTATATCTACTGGAAAGGTCATCTTAATCAATTAAAGGGAATTACCAGAGAGCATCCTCTTCTTGGTTGGAATGCTTAGCACATACTTCAATGTCATGGCTATTGGGTTTTTATTTCTTCTGTTCTCCAGTTGGGTAGCATATGTCATGTTTGAAGATACCGAATAGGGGAAGACAATTTTTACTTCTTTCGGCACAACATTGTGTCAAATGTTTGTTTTGTTCACCACATCTAAGAATCCTGATGCCTGGATTCCTGCATACAAGGCTTCAGGTTGCTTCAAAAGTTAGCTTGCAAAACAAGTGTCTGAAAAGGACCGTACGAGGAAAAGAATATTAGGGAAAGTCTTTAATCTCATTGATAAAAATAATTGTGGATATCTTAACATAGAGCAATGTATCCGTTTGTTTGAAGAGCTCAATAAATACAGTTCTTGAGGCCAAAGTGAAGAGCTTGGTGAGAGCAACATTTTGATCGGTGGAGATCAAAATCCGACAAAATTGAAAATGTGGATTAACTTTTCTTCATACTTCAGGTAGGGATTTTTCCTATACTTGTTTATGCACTTTTACTTGATTATAGGGAGTTTAGAGTTGTATATAATTTAATTCGAATTTTTGAAAAAAAAAATTGTGATTTATTTGCTTAAAAGAGAAATTTTGAGAAAAATAAAAAGTTGATGCCCAAATTGTAAAAGTGTAAACTTGGAATATGTTTGTAAGGTTATGAAAGAGTTATGTTTTAAATTTGAACAAAAACGGACTTCGATTCGATTAGTTTTGAAATTTTTACCGGTTTGTGACCAAAAGAGCATTTTTAAAGAAAACAAAGGAATTACGTTTAATTTTTGGGGCTTTCAATCAAAATAGGATGTCATAACTGAATAATGGTTGGAGAATGAGTTTGGAAAGAAAATGATGTTTTCTTGGGCATTAACGGTATTATTTTGTTTAATGTATCTGTTGGAATAAAACCGACACTGTTTGAAATGGACCTTGAGAGATTACCAGGCGTGATTGTGATATGAAAAGTAGTGTAATTGTTCATATCTGATAAGATGTGGAATAGATTGTATTTATCGAAATTTTTTTGGAATTTAATTGTTTAAATATCTATTTAGAAATATCTGTTTTGGGCTATCGGTGGAGAATAACCATGATTGTTGTAGAAATGCATGAGACTTAGGAAAATTGAACCACAGTCCTCATTTGTTACGTTGGACATTGCATTACATTCATTTCATTGGAAAATGTATCTGTTCTTTGATAAATGTTTGGAATGTATCTATTTGCGAAAATATGAATACTTGATGAATCTGGGTAGGGGGTTTAGAACTGCGCGGTTAGGAGTCGAGCCTTCCAGTTTACTGGTAAAAATGACAGTGGTAGTGCATTAGGGTCTACTTGGAAATGCTCACCAAGAGATTCACAGAGCCTGTATTCATGCAACATATATGGTTTAAAATGAAATGGTTTTATATCTGATGTTGCATCTCAATATTACATGCTTTATAAAAAGAGAGATAAATTGTTTTATCATGAGCATGGCATGAGCATACTCCTCTTTAGTCTTGCAATGGTTCATATGTTGTGTAGTATATCTCTACTGGACAATGGATCACCCTATAAGGAAAACCATTTAAGGTACAGGTGTTATGCCTCCGCCAAGGCATTGACTTGGGAGGACTCGAAGCTGAGGCTTCATTTCTGTTTTATTGTTATTTGTTGAATGTAAGCCCAGGGGTGTATTTGCGTTGAGTTGAAACTCCATTTTGTATAACCAAGAATGTTCTTGGATAAATTTGTAAGCCTATATGGCGCTTATTATTTGTTTGGCTTCCATTCCATACTTATTGTAAAATGTATGCTTGGGATTGGAACTGGGGTATTGTGATATGAATAGCATGCATTTGGCATTTGGGATTTAATGAAAATGGATGTATGGAATAGTTAGCTATATATATATATATGTTTGTCTATCTGGTAGGTTTTGTAGCATAAATAGATATACCCTGCCCAAGTTTCGCGGCGTTACACCATCTATAGAAAACAACTTTCAAGTGCTGATGATATATCTCCTTCAAGGACTTAGCTTGGGAGGACTTAAAGCCCAGAGCTTCCTTTTGTTATTTGTTTTAAATACTTTGTACAAGCCTAGGGTTTAAACTGTATTGAGTTTAAACTCACTTTTGTTGTAACCAAGTATCATCTTGGAAAGTTGTAGCCGTTAGGGCATAAAATTATCTGTTTAACTTTTATTTCATATCTTTTGCTTATGGCACATGTTATAGATTCAAGGTTAGGACCTATAAATGTATAGTTGCATGTGTCGTCTTTTGTAACATTGAATCATATGAATGAAGGGTACTACATTCAGAAATGTATTATTATTTAATAATTGTCATGGATTGAAATATTTGTTATTATTTCAAGTGGCGTTACATACGTGGTATTATCAACCAATAATAAGTTACGAACATACGGGCCATGTGAAGATCCCTACTCCACTACAATGACATGGAAGTTAAATGGAAATTATAACAATAACATGCGTGGATGGTTACAACTAATAAGTGGGGCTCACTTAATCATGTGCTAGATTATAACTAGTTGGTGATACCAAATGCACATAATAAAATAATACCATTGTTACACTGAAATTTTACTTAACAAAGTAGTGTTATATGATCACTAAACTTCTCCATTTGAACACTTAAAAATTTAAATATTAATATTTTTTTTATTTTACATTTAAAAAAAATGACTCATTTGATAGTGTAGATTTTATTAGAGCTCTTTAACCTTCGTTTGGGATGAGAATTTTTAGCCAGATTTTTTTGGTTATTTGACTATTTCAACTTGTTCTAAAAAAAGTTATATTTGCGATTATTTTTAGCCTTTTTTAGTTGATTTGATGAATGTAAGAGAAAAAAAATAAAATGATTATAGTTTAGATGTGACATTTTGTCTTATTGACTATTTTAGTCAAAAAGTTACAACCCAAACAATGTCTAATGGTTGTGTAACCATGTGTTTTGAAATTTAACTCCAATGCATAGGATATTTCTTTTCTATTTTGATGGTATGTAGTAGTTTATTTCTTCTTAATTTTAGGCTTCCGATTTTATAGTAGTGAGTTTAAATTAAGAGTAATGTTACGTGTTGTGGACACCCCATTTTTGACCGACCTTAAGACTTAGATGTCATCAATTGAGCGCTCGGTGATCGCGTATGTTGTGCTCGTTCTGAGGTCACGAAGTCTCAGCTGAGAGCCTTGCTTCCGGACTTCGGGACTTTTTGTGCTTCACCTCGATTTGCGAACCAGGTTCTATTTTATCTTCTCGAAGGGAGGGAGACGTCTCGTAGACCATCTCTCAGTAGCCATAGGCTACTTTTCATGGTCGTAGACCACTGTTCCAGCTTGGAGACCAGTTTTCGGTGTTCGAAGCCGTCGGCCGTGCGCCTCGGTTTGGGACCGCTTAACTTTCTCCATTTGCTTTGGTTTTTTGGCACACACCTTGTTTCCTCTCTCTAGAGGGACACTGTGGCTTGGGAGACCACCTTTGTGGTCGTACGCCGCTCTCGGTGCTTAACAGCCTGTTTTCGAGGCGCCCGGCCGCGCGCCCGGCTATGCATTGTCGGTGCCCATCTTCCCGTGTCTATTTTAGCTCGACCCTTTTGATCCCTTTTTTCTAGCTTCTCAAGGAAGCTTGACCTTTTGAACCCTTTTTTAGCTTCTTGAGGAAGCTCGAACCATTTGAACCTTTTTTTTAGCTTCTTGAGGAAACTTGAACCTTTTGACCCTTTTTAGCTTCTCCAAGAAGCTTGACCCTTTTTTTTAGCTTCTCCAAGAAGCTTGACCTTTTTTAGCTTCTCCAAAAAGCTTGCCCCTTTTTTTAGCTTCTCCAAGAAGCTTAACCCTTTTTAGCTTCTCTAAGAAGCTTGACCATTTTTTTAGCTTCTCCAAGAAGCTTGACCCTATTTAGCTTCTCCAAGAAGCTTGAACATTTCTTAGCTTCTTGAGGAAGCTTGACCCCTTTGCTCTAGCTTCCTCAAGAAGTTTAACCCTTTTTGCTTTCGCTTCTAAGAAAAGCTTGGCCCTTTTGCTCAAGCTTCTAAGAGAAGCTTGGACCTTTGTTCTTCTATAAGAGAAACCCTCTCCCTCATTAGCAAAGGTTCAGATTTTTTGACCAAGGCATACATACACCTATCTCCATACATCTCTCTATTTTGGTCCCAAAAGTGCTAGGTTCTTGGCCCCTTTGCACTACACCTCTTAGCCTAACCTCTCCATCATCCATCTAAGCACCTTGGAGCTTATTTTCAGAGGTTGAGAAGCCACTTTCTTGGTCCAGAAGCTGCTGTCTTTCTTGGCTACAAGGGTAACTCTCTTATCCCCATTTTGGTCCTTATTTTGCTTCATATCTTAGCTATATTTTCAAGCATATTTGGGCTTTGACATAAACTAAAAAAAGTCTTATTTTGAGCTTCTTAACAAGTTTGTTTAGGGTCATTTTTCCGTTGGGGGTCATCTACCCCCCTTGCATGCTTATTTTCATCTTGTTTTGAGCCATGCACTAAGGCCTTTGTGTTGTGCTTTGTTTGGCCTTTTAGCCACTGAAATCCAGTGGATTTTCAGTAGCTAGTATGCTATTTTGAGCATCAAAATCAGAGAGGGGTGACCCTCTCACCCCTTCTCTTGTTTACTAACTTTCTTAGCCTTACAAAGGAGCCCCTATTTGCATATTTCCAAGCCATGTTTCAAGCCTTTTTTGATGAGTTTTAGGACCTACATGAGCTCTTTCCAGAGCTGTTTTTGCCATATTAGGTGTCCCTCTTGCATGTGTAGAGTAACCCTCTTCATGGCCTTTCAAAGGAGCCTTTACTTGCATGCTTCCTAGCCTTATTTCAGGCCCTTTTCAGTGACTTTTAGGGCCTTTATTTCAGGCCTTTACTCTCACCCCTTGTCTTGTTTACCAGCTTTCTTGGCCTTACAAAGGAGCCCCTATTTGCATGTTTCCAAGCCATGTTTCAGGCCTTTTTTGATGAGTTTTAAGACCTGCATGAGCTCTGTCCAAAGCTGTTTTTGCCATATTATGTGGCCCTCTTCCGTGTGTAGAGTAACCCTCTTCATGGCCTTTCAAAGGAGCCTTTACTTGCATGCTTCCTAGCCTCATTTCAGGCCCTTTTCAGTGACTTTTAGGGCCTTCATAACCTCTGTCCAAAGGTGGTTTTGTCATATTGAATGTCCATCTTGTATGTGTAGAGTAACCCCTTGCATAGCCTTTCAAAGGAGCACCTCATTCTAGCATGTATTGACTGAGTTTTAGTGGGTTTTTGGTCATATTTTGGCATACCATGCTTCTTTTTTTGGCTGGTTTAGTAGTCCTTCACATGCTTCATATAGTTGTAGTGTAAGTCATGGTTCACTAGCTTGTTTTGCATGACGTTTTGGCCACCTTTCCTAGCATATTTTGGCCTTGCCCTAAACTGATTTTGTGCATGTTTTGGACTGCCTTAGCTCTATTTTTGGGTCTCATGGTTGAATGATGCTTGTTTTGCATGCCTGTAGTTCAATAGGCACGCTTAACTTCGAGTTTTGAGGTCCATCGCATGCGTATACTGAGGTTTTTTCATGTTTTGAGGCCATTGCACATCATATTTCAGAGCTTATATGCATTCCATATTCCCATGATTTCCACTCTTTAAGTGCATTAGAGAGTCGGGCTTGTATGCCTCATTTACCGACCATTGCATGGGCTTCATTTGAATGCATTCCGAGCCATCATTTTAGACCAATTTGCCACTATCTTGGACCTACCTAGGGTCTGTTTAGGGTTGGTTTTTCCATTTGTGCATTGCTTTGTGTACCTCTAGTGTAACGCACTTCACTAGTTTCGGTATTCGGGCCATCTAGCATGCATCGTGTGAAGTGTTTGCATGATTCGGGACCATTGTGCATCATATTTCAGAGCTGGATCATGTGCCATTCTATGCCATATTTCATCATTTTCCATGCTTTGTTAGAGTTGCATGTTGTGCCTTAGGATCGGTTCTTTGCATTCGTGCATGTTTGCATGTATTTCGGTTGTCTCATTTTCATCATATGGCCACTAATTTGAGTGTGGCTGAGGTCCACTCATATTGGTTTAAGTCCATCTTGCATTGTGTATGCCATTTAGCTCATGTTGTTGCACGTTTGACCATCGCATTGTGTACGCTTTGGTTATGTCTTTGTGTATGTCCATCTTCGTATGTGTGTATTGTGTATGCCATATAGCTCATGTGCATTGAGTATGCCATTCTAGGTTCATAGCATTGCGTATGCTAATTGCATGCGTGCATATCTTCCCTCGCATGCCAACATGATTAGGTTGCATTGCATTTAGGGTTGCATGTTAGCCGCATTGTGTATGACATCTCATTGCATTGTGTTTGGAGTAGGGTTAGTCCAAACATGGGAAACGAGGGATGTTTGGTACTCAAAGTGACGAAACGTGTCTCAATTTTCAGTCGCCGACACTTCGGATTACCCATGATGGAGTTTAGGCCTTGTTGTGTTTATATGTGCATTCATTTCATATTGAGTCGTGCAATTCGACTCCTCGGCCATCATGCATCAAGATGCGTGATTGGTGGCACGAGGATCAAGGTCTACACTCTCTAGAGCTTGTGCAATGGCAGGGAGAGTGGTCACGCATACATATGTGAAAATACTTTGCCATGCTCCTTTCTTGCTCTCCATTGCAGTGAACTGGAAACTGACAGCAAAAACTGGTCAACAACCTTCTGGAGTTTTGTACAGCATTCCGGGATCAATTGCAAACAGAGGCGAATCAAGGCATCGCGAGGAATTTCCCGATGAGGCGGCTCGAGCATGCATGCATCTTTCATCATTCGGAACAAAGCTGAGGCGGTCCATTTAGCTTGCATGCTAATTTATTTGCTTTCCTAGCTAATTTGTTGATTAATTAGGGTTTTGAAATGTTTAATTAGCTAGAGCAGTTAATTATTTATTCGGACCCTCCGAGTGAGGGTACAATTGTAATAAGTGTGCGTGTGTGTGATGTATGTCTTCCAACCCCACATCTTTCTCCATTTTATTTACCAGCTTATGATGGTTAGATTAGGGCATGTTTCAATTAGCATACTTATGCTTGCATGTTTGCATCATTCATCTGTATTGCATGCACCGGGCTCGGCGCATCATACTAACTGCATTGTATTCCAATTCCTAGTTGAACACGTGTTAGCTGTAGCATCTCATATGCCATTCTTAGGATGGCCGAGCCTATTTCTAGTTGCATTTTGCATGTGTTGCATTAGCCATCTTAACATGAACTAGGATCATGCATTGATTACTACCTAGTTTCTGTTTTGGCTCGGAGTACTTGGTAAGTGTTTATGCTTTAGCATCCTTGCATGCGTGTGAGTGACTGCCATGATAGCATCTTTACCATAAGGCTAACTGCTTATGTGATATACCTGCCTGAATGTCTGTGGGTGAAGGTTGGATTATCTGAATTGGACTAATGCATTGACTGTGAGTTTTAAGCCCACTTGATAGTGGCAAATCATCTTGTTTTCTAAGCCCACCTGAGGGTGGCAAATTCGCATTTTAGCCTACTTACGAGTAACAAACCGTTTCAAAAGCAAACATGAGGTGTTTTGTTCCAATTCAAGCGATCCAATCTATACTTGTATGTTGTGTGCATCACGTAGTAAATCTAGGCTAATAACAGGAATAAGAGCACATAATGTTTTCAAAACTCGATATCATGGCTAGTGGAGGCCGATCTTTGATCGGGCTAGAAGGGGTGCTCACGAAGTAACCTTCCCCAATCGTACCCAAGTTCTCGAGCCGAGGTAACTTTGGTGATGACGGACATGTGGCCTTAGGCAAACGAGTCAGGGTTTCCTAAATTCCCCAAAATAAAATATTTAGGTGGCGACTCTGTATCTGGCAAAGCAGTCCATGTTTGGCACTTCTTTCAAAAAAATCTGTTTTGAAAAACGATTTGCCGGATTTGGACTCTTTGATGATTCATCGATCTTGCATTGCACTCTACGAGATTAGATACAGGACCGTGACATTTGAGTCCTGAACTGTAGTAAGCCCATATGAACAAAACGGGATTTCCCTCCCGAGACGTTTGGGGACGTGTACAGTTTCTGGCGACTCTGCTGGGGAGTTAGAGAACTTGACTCGAACTCATGATATCGTGTTTTGACTACACTTATGTGTTTCTTTGCATTGCATGTGCATTGGTGCGCCTAGGACACCTTGTTTGCCGTATGCTATTCCTGAACAGTTTACCGGAGGCTCGCTTCGAGAAGCGTGCCATAAGGCTAACCGGTTGCGGGCTCTGCCACGACAGGAACACAAACCTCGGTTTTACTGAGGCAGCCTTTTTGACCATTCGACCTAGTGCATATTCGAAATCCATAGTGACCATTCCAAAGCTAGGACAGGTTGCTTACCCGATTATAGGTTGTTTGAAACCACTGTGTGCATAGTAAAACCCTAGCTCCTGACAAAATAGGACAGGGAAACTCTACCCCAACATAGGGGTGTTTTGGCTCTCACTTGCTTGCTATGTGCTTTTAGGGTGTGTCCCTATAGGAATGCATGTAACAGTTTGCAAGTCTGGGTATCAGGCCTGCAGGCATCAGTATTTGGGAATTAGTTTTACCTGAGGGTATCAGTTTACAGGCGGACTTTTGGGTAGAATTTGGTAGAGAGCACGGTCATTCAACTACGCTCATATCTGTTTTGGCAAAAATGGGCTGAGATGCGGCCTGTTTTCTCTTTTGCTAGGTAGTCCTGGAATCATAGCTTCAGAAGGCTTCAATATCCCCCTGGTACATCGAACTAGTGCTGATAGACTTTGTCCAGTCAGAGACTCAGTTCAGAGCAGCCAGTGTTTTCCTTCGCTGAGGCAAGGCAGAGAAGGGCCAGTCAAGGCTCACCGGTTCATCTGATCCGTCAGTCGCCAGTCACATCATCAGCAGACCGTGATGGCACAGGGTTCGGAAGAATTTGTGGTCGTGATAGCAGCGTTAAATCAGGGAACTACCATGTAGGCTGAGACCAGTATTGAAACGCAACGGCCATCTGGGGCATCTGCCTCACATCCAGCTTTAGGACCCCAGCCGAACTTTGACCCACTTCCGCCAGCTGAAGATTTGTAGGGTCCAGATCCTCGAGAAGGATTGGCTCAAGCCTGAGTTTTTAGACCCCTGGTGCAGCCTAATGAGAGGCTCTATCCCCTTGATGCTAGTGACCTCGATCCGACTGCGGTGAAAATCGCAAACCTTGAGAAGCAATTCAAAAAGGCACAGGGCCTTAACTTCATTCCCGACATTGAGGATGGATACACCGAGGCTGCCGTTTGGCTCCCAGACAGATTCAAAATGCCACATATTGACCGTTTCGACGGGTCTGGAGATCCTATGGTACATATCTGGCTTCTCTTGGATATCCTGAAGCCGATGGGTCTGACTAAGCCACAGAAACTCTCTCTGTATGGAAGAACCCTGTCGGGTGTAGCAGCCGCTTGGTACGCCAAGTTGGAGAATACAGTGAAGCAAAACTGGGAAGAATTGGCTGAGGCCTTTGTTAATCAGTATTCTTACAATACCCAAGTTGAAATGACCATCCAAAAGCTTGAAGCAACCCGCCAGAACCCCACAGAGCCTTTTGTGAAATTTGTTGCGAGATGGAGAGCAAAGCCAGCATAGATGACAAATCGCCGCCCTTCTGAGAGGGATCAAGTGCAAATGATGGTGCGAAACCTCGAGCATGATATGTTACAAAAGTTGATAGTCGCTCCGCTATTCACTTTCAAAAGTTTGGATGAACTGGGGGTTCAGATCGAGAATGCATTCAACAATGGGATCATTCCCAGAACAAGTGAACCGACAAGGAGGGTGATTTCAGGGAACAACAATGCTGGTAGTAGCATTATTCCCAAACCCACCGAAATCAATACAGTTGCCACAGCCAACCCTTTTGCCAAACCAAGCCTACAAACCCCCGGCCCAGCCCGAGCTCAGGGCAGAACTTTCACTCCTCTCTATATGAGCCTGACTAGCGCACTAAAACTCTTGATGGAAAGAGGGTATCTCAAACCCCTCGATCCTCAACCTCTGCTTGACCCACTCCCAACCAGACATAACCCCTCAAAGTATTGTGTGTACCATCAGCAGCGCGGTCATGGCACCGACCGTTGCTACCGCCTGCGTCATGAGGTCCAAAATCTCATCGACAACCGGACGATAGCTCCACCTTCAGACCCCAATGACCAAACATCTCCTGCCCACCTCAATCTCATCCATATACTACCATCTACCTTCGACCCCAGCATATACATCACCCCGGTCCATCTATCCAAGCCTGAGGTGTTCATTCTAGAAAGCATGGACTTATGCATGATGGATGCACCTGGACCCCAATCACCCCAATCATCTTAGGGAATACCAATGCTGGTAGTAGCGCTATTCCCAAACCCACCAAAATCAATATAGTTGCCACAGCCAACCCTTTTGCTAAATCAAGCCTACAAACCGTGGGCCCAACCCAAGCTCAGGGCAGAACTTTCACCCCTCTTTATATGAGCCTAACTAGCGCACTAAAAATCTTGATGGAAAGAGGGTATCTCAAACCCCTCGATCCTCAACCTCTACCTGACCCACTCCCAGCCAGACATAACCTCTCCAAGTACTGTGTGCACCATCAGCAGTGCGGTCATGGCACCGACCGTTGTTACCACCTGCGTCATGAGGTCCAAAATCTCATCGACAACCGGACGATAGCTCCACCTTCAGACCCCAATGACCAAACATCTCCTACCCACCTCAATCTCATCCATATACTACCATCCACCTTTGACCCCAGCATATACATCACCCCGGCCCATCTACCCAAGCCTGAGGTGTTCATCCTAGAAAGCATGGACTTATGCATGATGGATGCACCTAGACCCCAATGATCTCAAACCCGTGAGCCCACTACTTCTAAGCTGAAGAGAATGATCGAAGATCTTCAGAGAACTGTGACAAATCTGGCCTCCGAGATATTGGCTCCCTCATCGACCACATCACATACCGGGAATTTCATGACAAAAGACTCCCCAATCTTGGGACGGGCTGCATTTGAAGAAGGTCGATCCCTTGGCAAAGTGGGGGCAAGTGGTAAGAACAGGGTAAGGATAGGAATTGGTCCCCATGAACACCTACAACGAGCTGTTGAGACTTTGAAGGCCAAAGGACTAAACAAACAACAAGTGCTTGCAGTGGTTGCAAAAACTGTGGATGATACTTTTGCCACTCAAGTTGGGGGAAGTCTGAATCAATGGGCAAGCCGAGACAAGAGATGTTGTACCAGAAACACCCCTTTCAGCTCCAATCCTACACTCGGAAGAGATCATCAAAAGTTAGCACCTACCGACCCTTTCGCTAGTACATCCAACACAACCAGCTCACAACCTGCCAAATACCCACCTCGGGGCCAGAGGGTGTTCACCCCACTGGACATGTCTCTGTCAATGGCCCTGGGGGTCCTAATCGAAAAGGGGCATCTGAAGCCCCTAGAGCCGCGGCCATTTCTGAATAAACTTCCTCTCTCCCACAACCCGGCGAAGTACTGTGTCTTTCATCAACAAGCTGGCCATGACACTGACATGTGTCTTCGTCTTCACCATGAAATACAAGATCTGATTGATAAAAAGGTCATCTTTGCATCAGGTCCAGCAAAGTTTATCAAAACTGGATCGGTGAACTTGGGGGATAATGTGACCATGTGATCGGGGGATGAACCGCCTGCGGATGGCGCTCAGTTTACTCCAGATATGGTGGATGGCATGCACTGTTTTGAGCACATTTGCAAATGTTGTTAATTTGTACTTTCTGACTTGGGTATTGGGTCAGTCTTGTTGTTTTGTACAGAGTCAGTCTTTTCTTACTGAGTTAGTTGGGTCTATCTTGTTGTACCGAGTCAGTCCTATTTCGTTGGAGTCGGGTGATTTCGGGGGTGTTACCTCGGACATCACTTGCTTGTTTTGTGTTTGTCTTTTCGTTTTCTTTTGAGTATATTTCTGCCTTGGAGCCAGTAATGCCAACAGATTTGAATGAACAGCAGTGATTTTCACATTCTTGTGTTCGCTTTTGCCTTGTGCCAGTTGTGCCAGAAGTTCTAAATGAAATGGCAGTGCTGTTCGCCTACTTTTTTGTGCCTCGAACTCATTGCATTGACCTAAGTTTTTCAAAACCTTTTGAACACTATGATGAAAACGAAGAGGAAAGAATTCCTCGGGATTTGCAAAAATTTGATCAATTGAGAGAAAGAGAGGCATGCTAAGCCCTTAATGAATGAAATCATGTTTGTTAATGTGAGTACCGAGAAGGATCCTGGCTTGATCCAGATTGGTTCTACATTATCTTCTGTGCGAGCGATTAGTCATTTTCTTAAAAGATTTCAAAAAATGTTTTGCGCAGTCCTGCGAAGACCTGTGTGGAATCGCTCTTGAGATTGTGCAGCTTAGGATTGCTCTCAGCCTCGAGACTCGACCCCCCTTTGCTTTCAAACCTTGAACCTTAACTCAGAATGTTTAATGGTCAACCGCAATGTGAGGCCTGTGTAGCCAGATTCGAAGCAACCCTCGACCTAGGGACAGAAAAATGTCAGATGTGCTCGAAGAGCCGAAGATGGATCATCTTGCAAATCAACGAAGACTGGCAAGAATGCCAAATCCCAGAAGGGAAGAAAGAAGAAAGTATTGCTGAAGAACAACTGAGTTCCTATCCACAACACTAGGGGCAAATTCAGCCCCCATGGGATGGACTCCTGCATCGTCAGCGAACGGCAGTCACTCTCTTGGATTCAGATGGATTCGAGATCTCAGAACCATTTGACATGGACCAAGCTACACTTTTACCCTTGCGAGGCTCGCTGGGCCGAAAACCCGAAAGGGCAACCCAGGCAAAAATTAGAGCGAAAAAAAAATGATGATGAGGAAAATGCAAAAAATGAAAAAAAATAAAAGAAGAAAAAGATGAAAAAAAGAAGAAAATAAATGAAAAATAATTGAAGAATGTAGCTCGCAAGGTTGAAAACCCGCAAAGGGCGGCCTTGGCAAAAGTTAGAGCACAAAAGGTGAGGGATACATGAGTGTACCTTAACCGGAACTACGTAAGGCTTGATTCCCATGTTTGGGATACATAGGCAACTTCATTCTGAAGTCCAGCCACAAACACTTCCAACTTGATTATGTCTATGTAATGGTTTTGATTGTCTTTGCCTTCTCTGTATTCGAGAGTTTGGTTGCGTTCGTCACTTTGAGGACTGACTACAATGTGCTGCGGTACTATTCAGACAAGGGGCAACTTTCTGTTGCCATACAGTGTGCCGCGGTGCTATTCAAACAAGAGGCAACTTTCCGTTGCCGTGCAGTGTTCTTCAGACAAGGGGCAGTTTTCCATTGTTTTGGATCTGAGGTTATGCATCTCGAGAGTAGGTTTCGTGCTCGTTCAGCAGTGGCCGTTTGCAAAAATAGCTTTTGAGAATTTTTACTGAGGTTGGCTAATTTTCTCAAAAATTATTTCATTTTTCAAAACTGGACCATTTCTTGGACCCAAAAAAGGAAAATTTTCAGTGCTCATAATCTGACTTGTATGATTTTAAATCAAAAATTGAACAAGTATGTTAATCTAACTCTCATGTTGGTCAAAATTGTTTTAGTAGAAAACCAAAACAAAAAATGGTCAAAATGATGAACTAGGGGCACAATTGAGTCAGGTATTCTGTCTTTTCCCCATTGTCAACATACTTGCCAAGAAGAGCACTCCACCTACCAGAAAGGGCACAGCTGAAGCTGTCAGTAAAGGACTGAAAGCTCTCTCATCCTCCAAGCAACGAGGTATCAGGCCATGTACAAAGCATGAATTGGAATGGATCAAGATATTCCACTCCCTCATCTGGACAGATCTAACCACGTCCAAACTCCCTGGCAGAGCATCAACAGCCGATGTCAGCTACAGATTCGCTACACGCTCAGTTGCAGCACAACCCCTCTGTGGGAGGGGAGGAACTCACTAGCTGCGTGCAGAAAAAGAAGAATCTAGCTGAGTGCTAGGGGTAAGAGCCCCCAACTTTTTGTTTATTCATCAACCACTCAGGGGAGGGATAAAAATGAGAGATTAAAGAATAAAGAGATGTGCGCTGAGAGAAAAAAATGAGGAAAAGGGTTTTGTGAGAAAAGCTGAGCCTGAGGGCCGAGTGATGTGAGAATCACAAATAAGAAATGGTGGGAAACAATACCCGGAGAAACTGGCTCCTCATGCACCGAAAGGTCTCTTGCCTTTGTAACACAGTTGAGTGTTGTGTTTGTGCATTTTTGTTTGTCTCGATCCTTGTTTTGAGTCATTTGAGTGTCAACAGATGTTTAGGTCATTTTACCTTGTTTTTTCTTTGTTGAGTTGTGTTTAGGTTGTTCTACCTTTCTTTTCCATGGTTGAGTCATTTTGGTTGTGGTCAGTTGTAGGCTCAATACCCGGTTGAGAACCCTTTTCTCATTTCAATTTCAAAAATCGTTTTGTGCTCAGAGTGCCGTGTTGTTCTCCACATTTGTGCAAAACAGGATTGGTTCTTTCATAAAGCCGAAGGGTTCAACCCAGGTCGTGTTAGAATAGTAAAACAAGGACCTATTTGAAGCTATTTAGGTTCCGGACTGCAAAGCAAAAGAAAATAGGGAAAATTTGAAGCATCTTAGCATGTTTCAACTTTAGCAAAATCTGAGGCTGCATTCCAAGTGCACCCTCTCAGGCCTCGCCGTTTCTCTGGAGTATGAGTATATCTCGACCCCAAGTGTAAGCCTGCTTCAAGTCAGAATGGCAGTCCAAGCAACACCCGAGGGTTTCACATGTAGATGTTATCTCTCGCAAATATGAACAGGGTGTGCCCTTTTTGAGCTGAGTGTGTTGTGAAGTCCTCTAAGAGGTAAATCAGAGCACCAGAGTACATATTTGATGCTCCTCTATTGCATAGAATGTGAACTTTTATATACACTGTTGTTGCATGCGTGCCGCGCATCGTTATGATTCATGCATAGAACATGCTTGCTTTCGACTCTGCATAGAATATACTTTGCTTGTCTCATACATAGAATATGCTTTCAATATTGCATAGAATGTGCTTCCATACTTGCATAGAAAATGCTCGTATCTGTTGCGTAGAAAATGCCCACATACTTGCATAGAAGATGCATTTTATCGCACTGTCTTGTGCACTTACAGTTTGTATCTCACTAGCACTGTCTTGTGCATCTTGTGGTTGTATCTCATTCACACTATCTTGTGCATTGCATATCACTTGCGCTGTTTAGCATATCGCACTGTTTAGTGCATTTCAAATCACTCGCGTTGTTTAGCGTATTGCACTGTTTTGTGCAGTTTACATTCGCGCTATTTTGCGCATCGCACTGTTTTGTGCAGTTTACATTCGCGCTATTTTGCCCATCGCACTGTTTTGTGCAATATATCATTCGCGCTATTTTGCGCACCTCAATTGTACTGTTTTGTGCAGTTTACATTTGCGCTATTTTGCGCATCGCACTATCCTGTGCATTGCATTCGTTCATGCTATTTTGCACACCTCAATCGCACTGTCTTGTGCTTTGCATATCACATCGCGCTATCTTGGGCACCTTACCTGCACTTGTTAGTGCATTGCATCGCGCTATCTTGCGCACCTTATTTGTATAACACTGTTTTGTGCATTCACCCTGCTCGTACTGTTTTGTACACCTTTAGCATCGCACTATTTTGTGCATCTGTTTAGCACTGTTTTGTGCATTCACTCTGCATCACACTGTCTTGTGCACATTGTATTTTTGTATCATTCGCACTGTCTTGTGCATTTTCTGGTCTCGGAGACCTTAAATCCTCTGGTCTAGGAGATCTTAAATCCTCTAAAGGTGCAATTCCTTTGGTGTTTGTCGTGCCCGAATGACTTCCGGCGGTCTAGTATAGCCACCTGCCTGTGTTTGCGGTGAGTTCTTAGGAGACCAACTGAGACGGTGGAAACTAGAGTTCGAATGGCGCATGCCTAGAACGCAAAGGTTCGGGATTTCCGAGACAAAAGTCTGGTTTAAATACCCAGGGTTATCTCCTCGGCTTGAAATCTGTATGGCAGCCCCACAGATTGAGATAGCATGTGTACGCGCCTCAATTCTGGGTACCGAATCAACCTAGTCTGTCACCCTATTAGAGAATAGGGAAAGCTGCGACCATAGTCAGGGAGAAAAGTAGTACATGTGGTTCAACTGAGAAGAAGAGGAAAATTCCCATATCAGCATGAGGTAGGACATTGCCGAGGTATGTCATTGCCAATTGCCCCTGTAAGGTACCTCAATTTTCCTAGCTATCACATTGCATTTTAGTCATTATAGTGCATTGCAAAAATCCTAAATTATCAAACCGGCTTCGCGTAGCGTATAAGTCCAATTTTCAAACCGGCTCCGCGTAGCGTAT
The DNA here is from genome assembly GCA_025200525.1 of Camellia lanceoleosa. Lineage (NCBI taxonomy): Eukaryota > Viridiplantae > Streptophyta > Magnoliopsida > Ericales > Theaceae > Camellia > Camellia lanceoleosa. Next base: position 32,926,795 of record CM045766.1, read on the forward strand.
AAGTCCAATTATCAAAATCTTTCTACATATCATTTTGCATCCTGCCCCTGAACTATGTTGGTTTGATTCCTTGCAAAGGGATATGTAGGCAGCCTGCGGGCGCAACCATTTATTTATTTGTACTTTGTTTGTTTGTCCAAGTCTTCGGCCTTGTCAAAAATGGGTTGTCTCTGGGCTTTGACATTCACTCCCGTCACTTATGACTTCAGAGTTCTGTCAAAGAGGGGCAACTGTAGACACCCCATTTTTGACCGACCTTAAGACTCAGATGTCATCGATTGAGCGCTCGGTGATCGCGCATGTTGTGCTCGTTCTGAGGTCACGAAGTCTCGGCTGAGAGCCTTGCCTCCGGACTTCAGGACTTTTTGTGCTTCGCCTCGGTTTGTGAACCAGGTTCTGTTTTCTCTTCCCGAAGGGAGGGAGAGGTCTCATAGACCATCTCTCAGTGGCCGTACGCTACTTTTCGTGGTCGTAGACCACTGTTCCTGTATGGAGACCAGTTTTCGATTTTCGGAGCCGTCGGCCATGCGCCTCGGTTCGGGACCGCATAACTTTCTTCGTTTGCTCCGGTTTTTTGGCAGACACCTTGTTTCCTCTCTCTAGAGGGACACTGTGGCCTGAGAGACCACTTTTTTGGTCGTACGCCGCTCTCGGTGCTTAACAGCCTGTTTTCGAGGTGCCTGGCCGCGCGTCAGACTATGCATTGTCGGTAACCATCTTCCCGAGTCTATTTTAGCTCGACCCTTTTGACCCCTTTTTTTAACTTCTCGAGGAAGCTTGACCTTTTGAACCCTTTTTTAGCTTCTTCAGAAAACTTGAACCTTTTGAACCTTTTTTGTAGCTTCTTTAGGAACCTTGAACCTTTTGACCCTTTTTAGCTTCTCCAAGAAGCTTGACCCTTTTTTTTAGCTTCTCCAAGAAGCTTGACCCTTTGCTCCAAGCTTCTAAGAGAAGCTTGAACCTTTCTTAGCTTCTTGAGGAAGCTTGACCCCTTTGCTCTAGCTTCCTCAAGAAGTTTAACCCTTTTTGCTTTAGCTTCTAAGAGAAGCTTGGCCCTTTTGCTCAAGCTTCTAAGAGAAGCTTGGACCTTTGTTCTTCTATAAGAGAAACCCTCTCCCTCATTAGCAAAGGTTCAGATTTTTTGACCAAGGCATACATACACCTATCTCCATACATCTCTCTATTTTGGTCCCAAAAGTGCTAGATTCTTGGCCCCTTTGCACTACACCTCTTAGCCTAACCTCTCCATAATCCATCTAAGCACCTTGGAGCTTATTTTCAGAGGTTGAGAAGCCACTTTCTTGGTCCAGAAGCTGCTGTCTTTCTTGGCTACAAGGGTAACTCTCTTATCCCCCTTTTGGTCCTCATTTTGCTTCATATCTTAGCTATATTTTCAAGCATATTTGGGCTTTGGTATAAACTGAAAAAAGTCTTATTTTGAGCTTCTTAACAAGTTTGTTTAAGGTCATTTTTCCGTTGGGGGTCATCTACCCCCCTTGCATGCTTATTTTCATCTTGTTTTGAGCCATGCACTAAGGCCTTTGTGTTGTGCTTTGTTTGGCCTTTTAGCCACTGAAATCCAGTGGATTTTTAGTAGCTAACATGCTATTTTGAGCATCAAAATCAGAGAGGGGTGACCCTCTCACCCCTTGACTTGTTTACTAACTTTCTTAGCCTTACAAAGGAGCCCCTATTTGCATATTTCCAAGCCATGTTTCAAGCCTTTTTTGATGAGTTTTAGGACCTGTATGAGCTCTTTCCAGAGCTTTTTTTGCCATATTAGGTGTCCCTCTTGCATGTGTAGAGTAACCCTCTTCATGGCCTTTCAAAGGAGACTTTACTTGCATGCTTCCTAGCCTCATTTCAGGCCCTTTTCAGTGACTTTTAGGGCCTTCATAACCTCTTTTCAGAGGTGGTTTTGTCATATTGAATGTCCATCTTGTATGTGTAGAGTAACCCCTTGCATAACCTTTCAAAAGAGCACCTCATTCTAGCATGATTTGACTGAGTTCCAGTGGATTTTTTGTCATATTTTGGCATACCATGTTTTTGTTTTTGTCTGGTTTGGTAGTCCTTCACATGCTTCATATAGTTGTAGTGTAAGTCAAGGTTCACTAGCTTGTTTTGCATGATGTTTTGGCCGCCTTTCCTAGCATATTTTGGCCTTACCTTAAACTGATTTTGTGCATGTTTTGGACTGCCTTAGCCTTGTTTTTGGGTCTCATGGTCGAATGATGCTTGTTCTGCATGCCTATAGTTCAATATACATGCTTAACTTTGAGTTTTGTGGTCCATTGCATGCATATACTGAGGTGTTTTCATGTTTTGGGGCCATTGCACATCATATTTCAGAGCTTATATGCATGCCATATTCCCATGATTTCCACTCTTTAAGTGCATTAGAGAGTCGGGCTTGTATGCCTCATTTACCGACCATTGCATGGGCTTCATTTGAATGCTTCCGAGCCATCATTTTAGACCAATTTGCTACTATCTTGGACCTACCTAGGGTCTGTTTGGGCTTAGACCTACTATCTTCATATAGTTGTGTGACGCACTTCACTAGTTTCGGTATTCAGGCTATCTAGCATGCATCATGTGAAGTGTTTGCATGATTCGGGACCATTGTGCATCATATTTCAGAGCTGGATCATGTGCCATTCTATGCCATATTTCATCCTTTGCCATGCTTTGTTAGAGTTGCATTTTGTGCCTTAGGATCGGTTCTTTGCATTCGTGCATGTTTGCATGTATTTCAGTTGTCTCATTTTCATCATATGGCCACTGATTTGAGTGTGGCTGAGGTCCACTCATATTGGTTTAAGTCCATCTTGCATTGTGTATGCCATTTAGCTCATGTTGTTGCACGTTTGACCATCGCATTGTGTATGCTTTGGTTATGTCTTTGTGTATGTCCATCTTCGTATGTGTGTATTATGTATGCCATATAGCTCATGTGCATTGAGTATGCTATTCTAGGTTCATAGCATTGTGTATGCTAATTGCATGCGTGCATATCATCCCTCGCATGCCAGCATGATTAGGTTGCATTGCATTTAGGGTTGCATGTTAGCCGCATTGTGTATGCCATCTCATTGTATTGTGTTTGGAGTAGGGTTAGTCCAAACTTGGGAAACGATGGACGTTTCGTACTCAAAGTGATGAAACGTGTCTCAATTCCGGGCCGCCGATACTCCGGATTACCCATGATAGAGTTTAGGCCTAGTTGTGTTTATATGTGCATTCATTTCATATTAAGTCGTGCAATTCGACTCCTCGGCCATCATGCATTGAGATGCGTGATTGGTGGCACGAGGATCGAGGTCTACACTGCCTAGAGCTTGTTCAATGACAAGAAGAGTGGTCACGCATACATATGTGAAAATACTTTGCCATGCCCCTTTCTTGCTCTCTGTTGCAGCAAACCGGAAACCGACAACAAAAACTGGTCAACAACCTTCTGGAATTTTGTACAGCATTCCGGGATCAATTGCAAACAGAGGCGAATTGGGGGATTGCGAGGAATTTCCCAACGAGGCGGCTCGAGCATGCATGCATCTTTTATCATTTGGAACAGAGCTGAGGCGGTCCATTTAGCTTGCATGCTAATTTATTTGCTTTCCTAGTTAATTTGTTGATTAATTAAGTGTCGTTTGGTAACACTTACGTTTTCAATTTTTTGCTTATATTTACAAAAATTTTAAAAACTCAAATAAAAACTTGTTTGGTAAATTTTTGATTTATAAATCAGTGGTCTCAGTTTATAAATTTTGCCAAAAATGTAAACTCAAAAAATGTGTTTCCGTTTTGAGTTTTGAGTTTTTTTTTTTTTTACCACCCAACACTAGCTACCACCCACCACCATTTTCCACCACCGTCTTCCGCCACCACCACCCACCCCCCACCACCACCTGCCACCACCACTCACAACCCACCAGCCACCACACACCTGCCACCCACTCGCCGCCACCACCCACCACCCACCTGCCATCCACCCACCACTGCCCACCACCTGCCACTACCATCCAAAGACCCAAAACCACCACTCACCACCCACTGCCACCACCACCACCCACCACCACCACCACCACCATCTCACACCCAACCGCCACCACCACCTACTAGCCACCACCACCACCACCACCACCTACCACCCACCTACCACCACCACCCACTCCCTACCACCCACCACCACACCACACCCACCCACCCACCCACCCACCATCACCACCCACCACTACCACCCACCACATCCGCCACCCACCCGTCACCACCACCACCACCCACTCGCTACCACCCGCCACCGTCACCCACACACCCACCACCACCACCCGCCACCTACACGCCACCACCCGCCATCTGCCACCTGCCACTACCACCACCGACCACCCGCCACCACCACCACCCACTCGCTACCACCCGCCACTGTCACCCATCCACCGACCCACCACCACCCGCTACCCACCACCCACCGTCACCACTTTTCACCACCGTTTTCCACAGCCACTTGCCAACATTTGTCATTTCTCACTCTTTTTTATATTTTTAAAATTTTTTAAACATTTTGTCAATTATTAAACGCGTTTGTAGTTTATGTTTTTCTAAAAATAAAAAAAAACCTGTTTATAAAATTTTTGTAAATATAAACTGAAAACGTAAACGTTACCAAACAGACCCTTAGGGTTTTGTAATGTTTAATTAGCTAGAGCAGTTAATTATTTATTCAGACTGTATTATTTATTCGGACCCTCCGAGCGAGGGTACAATTGTAATAAGTGTGCATGTGTGTAATGCATGTCTTCCAACCCCACGTCTTTCTCCCTTTTATTTATCAGCTTATGATGGTTAGATTAGGGCATGTTTCAATTAGCATACTTATGTTTGCATGTTTACATCATTCATCTATATTGCATGCACCAGGCTCGGCGCATCATACTAACTGCATTGTATTCCAATTCCAAGTTGAACACGTGTTAGCTGTAGCATCTCATATGCCATTCTTAAGATAGTCGAACCTATTTCTAGTTGCATTTTGCATGTGTTGCACTAGCCATCTTAACAAGAACTAGGATCATGTATTGATTACTAACTAGTTTCTGTTTTGGCTCGAAGTACTCGGTAAGTGTTTATGCTTTAGCATCCTTGCATGCGTGTGAGTGACTGCCATGATAACATCTTTACCATAAGGCTAACTGCTTATGTGATATACCTGCCTGAATGCCTATGGGTGAAGGTTGGATTATCTAAATTGGAATAATGCATTGACTGTGAGTTTTAAGCCCACTTGAGAGTGGCAAATCACCTTGTTTTCTAAGCCCACCTGAGGGTGGCAAATTCGCATTTTAGCCTACTTGCTAGTAGCAAACCGTTTCAAAAGCAAACATGAGATGTTTTGTTCCAATTCAGGCGATCCAATCTATACTTGTATGTTGTATGCATCACGTAGTAAATCTAGGCTAATAACCGGAATAAGAGCACATAATGTTTTCAAAACTTGATATCATGGTTAATAGAGGCCGATCTTTGATCGGGCAAGTGGGAGTGCTCACGAAGTGACCTTCCCCAATCGTACCCAAGTTCCCAAGCCGAGACAACTTTGGTGATGACGGACACGTGGCCTTAGGCAAACGAGTCAGGGTTTCCTAAATTCTCCAAAATTAAATATTTATGTGGCGACTCTGTATCTGGCAAAGCAGTCCATGTTTGGCACTTCTTTAAAAAAAATCTGTTTTCAAAAACGATTTGCCAGATTTGGATTCTTTAATGATTCATCGGTCTTGCATTGCACTCTGCGAAATTAGACACAGGACCATGACATTTGAGTCCTGAACTATAGTGAACCCATATGAACAAAACGAGATTTCCCTCCCGGGGCGTTTGGGGACGTCTACACGTGTACTTAAATTTTTACTAATAATCTTACTAAAAACATATATGTCTAAACATTATTGGATAATTAAATATCATTTTTTTTAAACAACCAATCACATTTAACCTATTGTATTTTTAATATGACAATTGGTATATGTAGAATTATTCTTAACTTAATACTTAAAAAATAACAAAGTTATAATAATGCTTGTGGTGTTATAGTGATCAGTTTAACGTAATATTTAAATAATAATAATTTATAATATTATAAAGTGAAAGTTATGGCGTTGATACAATATGACATTTTTAATATTTTTAACACTTGAGCAACACAAAATCTATATTTTATAAATTTAGGGGTTGTTTAGGATGATCTAAATAAATATATTTTTTTACTTTTTACGAAAAGATGTGCAGAAAAGTAGAGAGGTGACGTTGTTGTATACAAAATAAGTATAAAAGAAAAAATAGATTCACTAAAGAAGAAAAGTAGAACACTCAAAGGTAAGGAACATCCAAGATACTTTCTTTAAGATAGTAATTTTCCCTCTATTATGCTTTCTTTAAGATAGTAAATTTCGCTATATTATACAAAAAGGTCTCTTGGAAATTATATCTCCAGGATACAATGCCTTATTCTAGAAAACAATACTAAGGTTGTATTTCTTAGTTGTTTTGTAAACCAGAACCTTAACCCAGAAAACTCATAATGAAAATAGTGAAAAAAACTTGCAGGGAAAAGTATGGGCCGTTAAAGAGAGTTCCTTATATGGAACTCAAACTGACACCAACCTAGGGAATTCAAAAGTTCAAAATGTTTCCCAATGTCCGTAAACCAACTAGTGGTTAGGATCTCTGAATTTAAACCAAACCAAACCAAACCAAGCCTTAAATCCAATCAAATAGGGTTGGCTACATAAATCATTTTTCTCCACGTGGCCTTATCAAAGGCCATTTCGTTAGTCAAATCTTAAAATTGATTTATCCAAATGGTCCCAAACTGTCTGTTTGTTTAAATATTTAATTTATTTAATTTATTTATTTCTATGTTATATATATATATATATATAAAGAACTAGAAGTTTCATCTTATGGATATCTTCAATGGAAGACCTCCAATGAAAACTTGAAGGAATATGGAAAGTTCTTCCTCTATTTATAGTATATGAGAGCAAACTCATTTGCTCAAGATTTCTATATGGGAACCAAGCTAAAAAATTTAAATTCCAAGTGAATGGAGGGAAAACGAAATATTGAATTCCCTCCAAGTGAAAGTGTAGAGATTCTTTTAGATTCCAATATAGGAATCAGGAAAGGAAACAAAAACCAAAAAAATATGGAGATTATTATTGTTATTAGTAAATAATATATAACAATCCCCCACTAATTTACTAATAAAAAAAAAAGAGAGAGAAAGAAAGAGCAACAAATAAACTCAATAAAATAAAAATTGGGTATTTGTATAGCATATACCCTTAAGTGGACAAGCCTTGAACTTAGAGTTAAACACAACCTTTGAGATTCAAACAACTAAGAGAACTAAGTCTTGATCTTAGTAAATTCAAAACTCAAAACAACCAAATTCTCACCACACATAGGTTCATACTTCACCATGGCAGGGCGTTAATTCGCTCTTGCGCAAATCCCGATTAGCAAGTACTCTAGGATTAAACTGGTAATCCATAAGGAGTGGCCCTTACTTCTATACTTGCAAAGGCAAACTCATCTAGAATGTTCCACAACCTCTCTATCGTCCCACCAAAGCTATGAATAATGTTAATTGTGGAACATTGAGTTCGTTAATTAGCTATGGAACTTTGTTTGGAATAGCATTAACCCCCACAATTCACAAGGTTATAAATGCACTTGAAATATAATCTCTCATTATATTTCATACTATAGACTTTAATTAAAAACCTTTGAACTCTAAAATCGTGATTATCTGAGTTATACAGACATTAACTAATTAGAGTAGGCTACAATAAAAAATCTATTTTTTAAGCTACGGGTGATAGTCCCATATCTCTTATGATTATATTGATCCTTTCACCACTAAGTGGCTTGAAAGAGAATCTGCAATCATTTTATCAGTAAGTAAATATTCAAGTAATATTTTACCTTTATTCATGAGTTTTCTTATATGATTATATCTCATAGCAATGTGTATGCTACTATTTGAGATTATCATATCTTTAGTGTGAATTGCTACTTGATTATCACAATACAAAGTAATAGTCCCTCTAGGAACTTCAATAAATGAAATACATCTTATAAAATTTTTCATCCAAATTAAATCTTTACTTGCTAATGACATAGCAACATATTTAAATTCCATAGAAGGCAAAAACAATACATTATTGTTTTTTAGAAGACCATGCAACTATAGCACAACCAACAGTAAATAACCATCCACTAGTAGATTTAGAATTAGTTCTATCAGAAGCCCAATTAGCATCACTATAACATTCAAGAATAGGATTTGCGCAAAAATAATATAAACCATAATTCATGGTATATTTTAAATATCTCAAAATGCTACTAAGCTCCCTCCAATGTTCAATACTAGGATTACTAGTAAACCTACTTAACATGCACAACAATTGCAATATCAGGTCTACTATAGTTCATAGCATACATTAAACTTCCTATAATACAAGCATATTCTACTTGATTAACATAAGCGCCTAAATGCGGAACCAATTTATTGCTAGAATTAATAGGAGTTTTACTATATTTACAATCAAAGTGATTAAATTTCCTTAACATTTTTTCTATAAAATGAGATTGAGTCAAAACAAATCCATTATTCTTTTTAATAACTTTAATGCTAAAATAACATCCATAGGATCCAAGTCTTTAATGTCAAAAGTTTGTGCCAAAAAACTTTTAGTCTCATTTATACAAGCCATATTAGAACCAAAAATTAATAAGTCATCAACATAAAGAGTTATAAGAACTTTATAATTTTATGTTACTTTAAAGAAAACACAACTTTCTACTTTAAAGCTTTTAAAACCAAGATTCTTAATTTCTTTCTTAAATTTTTCATACCATTGTTTAGGTTCTTGTTAAGACCATATAAAGACTTATTTAATTTACAATCTAAATTTTATTTACCTTTAATAACATAACCTTCAGGTTGATTAACATAAATTTCTTCTTCAAGAGTACCATTAAAAAAAGCAGTTTTTATGTCCATTTTCAAGATTATAAACAAAAACAATAGCAAACATAATTCTTATGGAAGTTATTTTAGTAATAGGAGAAAAGGTTTCAAAAAAAGTCTATTCCTTCTTTTTACCCTTTAACAACTAATCTTTCCATACATTTATCTATACTTCCATTAGCTTTAAGTTTCTTTCTTAATGCCCATTTACATCCTATTGGTTTTGTATTAGAAGGAAGATTAGTTAAAGTCCAACTGTTGCTATCAAGAATAGATTTGATTTCATCATCCATTGCAATTTTCCATACATTAGCACCATGCAAAGACATAGCCTGATTAAATGTTTTAGGATCTTGATCATGATCTGATAAATAAGTAAACATTCTAGGACCGAAACCATTTTCAATTCTTTGTCTTTTACTTCTTCTTAACTCAATAGATTTATCTATTATTTCAGTTTCCTAGTTATTATCACTAACATTAGGCAATCCATTATCAACTAGTGAATCATTCAAAGAAGAATTAGCATTGTTTAACTCAATTAACAATTCTTTTTTCACTTCATGATTATTAGCATCTTTAATAGTCAATTGTTCATTATATATTATATGAGTTGCTTCAAATACACTATTTGAATTTAAATTCAAAAATCTAGATGCTTTATTATTCATAGAATATCCAATAAAAACAGATTTTATGGCTTTACTACCTAACTTAGGCCTTTTATGAGAAACATCTAAAACATAAGCAATGAAACCCCAAACCTCAAAATAATTAATATTTTATTTATGATTTTTCCACAATTCGTAAGGAGATTTAATTTTATTTTTATGTATGTTTCTATTAGAAATGTGACAAGCTATATATAAAGCCTCAAACTATTGAGCAATTTTGAATGAATTAACATAGCACTAACCATTTCTAACAAGGTTTTATTTTTTTCATTCCACAACACCATTTTGTGGAGGAGAATGAGGAGTTGTTTCTTCTCTAACAATTCCATGTGTTTCACAAAATTGAATATAATCTATTATGGTTTCGGTTTAGACCCGACCCTTTTCATACTCTTAGATCCGGGATTCTGTACCCTTGACTGTTGTTCATGCCCTTTATTATCTTGTCTATAGTTGAGTTGAGTTGTTGGTTGTGTTTGAAACAGGTTGAGAGTTAGTTTTTCAAAAGAGTTGCTGTCTGTTTCACTTTGGGTTTGCTGGAGCGATCATTTGGCTGCTCGGGCGGTCTTTGAGATCTCTCAGTATTTTTGCAGACCTGTAAAACTTCTGGTATTAGGTGATCTTCGCTCGAGCGGTCTTTTCCAAGGCTAAACTTCTGGGAGGGGGTCATTGTGCGCTAGAGCAGTGTTTTGGGTCGCTCAAGCGATAACACTTATTGTGTATGATGCTCGAGTGGTGGTTTGGTCACTCAAGCAATCTATGTGTATATCAGTTTAGGAAAAAGGAGTTTTTGTCACTTTTTTACTTCCTCTCTCTCTCTCTCTCTAAAACATTCCAAACCCTAATTTCTCTCTCTCTCTCTCTCTCTCTCTCTCTCTCTCTAGTTCTTGCCTTAAAACCCCAAATACTCCTAATCCATTGATTTCTCCACCCTTCTTCCTTGGAGAAAAAGGTAGAACACGTTCAAAGCTTCGTTTCAATCGAAAAGAATCCCATTTTCGACCTTGTCAAACTTCCACCCTTGCTCTCTTCTTCTTATACTCTTAAAGTAGGGATTTCTTCAACCTTTGGTATGATTCTTAACTTAGTTATTTGCTCTTTGAAAAAGGTTTAGTGATTTGGGGAGTTTGGGTTAAACCTAGGGTTTGATTTTGAAATGTAAAAGAGGGGTTTTTCAAATAAATTCTTGAGAAAGGTTATGAGAGTGTGTAAAATGTTGGATTATGTTGAAATGTTGAAATTTCCTTACTTAAATGTAATTTTGAAAGTAAATGAGGTTTTATTTGAAAATCATTGATATTTGATTTATGAAAGAAAAGGGAAATGATGTTGGGTTTTGAAAAGGTAAGAGGAATGTATCTGCTGATGATGAGAGTGGAGTTAGATATGTATTATCGCTCCCATTTTGAAAATTATGAGATTGTATTCGTTGTTGGAAAATTATCTGTTGAGTAGAAATATCAGTTTTGGGCTATCAGTGGAGGATGGCTTTGATTGTTATAGAACTTGCATAAGGATTAGGGGAATTGAAACTTACTCATACATCTTGCATTAAGCATTGTTTCATACTTAAACATTGAAAATGTATTTTTTTGGGAAAAAAAGGGGTATACACCTTGGTGACTCTAGTTAAGGGGTGTGGTTGTGGTTATTATGTCGGCCTGTGTGTCATTGGTGAAAGTCCAGAAGCCTGTGCGGTTGGGTGCCGATCTTTCCAGTTAGTACAGTAAAACAGCTTTGGTAGTGCTTGTATAGCCTACTAACAGACATATACCTAGAGATTCCTAGTGTTTTCAATCCACTGCCTTATTTTCTGATATAAAAGTATATTTTTCACGAATTGATATATAACGCTAGCATTGCATTATTTTGAGAAGGACATGTAAAATGTTTGGCAAATGACATGCATATACATTCACCTTATGACTTCGTTAAGTTTTATATATTCTGTTAAAGTATTTCTACTAGGCTCTAACTCACCCCGTGTGGAAAACAACTTTCAGGTGCTGATGATATCCCTCCACCAAGGACATAGCTTGAGAGGACTTTGAGTGAAGAGCTTCTTTTGTTTTCTTCTATGTAATTATTTTGTACAAGTCTTGGGCTTTATTTGTATTGAGTTTAAGTCACTTTTGATGTACTCAAGTATTGATTTGGAAAGATGTAGCCATTACAGCATAAATTTACCTAATTCTCCTTTTATTTGAATTCATGTACACATTGAGGATCTAGGATTTATGAATGTATAATCTTTTGTATGATTGAGGAGTATCAATGAAATGTTAAATATATCGCAAGTTACACTTTCTGCGGAATATTATGATATGGGTTGTTGTTATTATTTCAAGGCTTTACAGTTTGGTATCAGAGCTACCAAGTTTGAATACTTTGGGATCGTGGGATGTGGTTTTTACCATGACTGGGTTTATCTCGCTAGATGGTATTACAAGTAAACCTAGTAAGCTATGTGATAACATGTTTATGTGATTAGATGGGAATGAGATTTACTTTCTAAGATATTGATTGGGTCTACAAGTTTCTAGAAGTCCTACTAGAAGAGTACTTGATCATTGCTATTTCTAACTGGAACTTTGGCAATGTCACAGAACGATCATTATCTAGAAAGGAAGTTCGTTTGTGCTTATATGATTAGGTGCTTTTGTAAAATGAATTACATGTTGTCCACCCTATTAGGACGTGAGTAAATTAGTTTCAGCATATTTATAAATGTGCTAATCGATTGTGTTATCTTCATTAGAATGTCAGGATGTGGACGTGGACGTGGACGTGGTGGTGGTAAGCATGGTAGGCCTAAGCCACAGGAAGTGCCGACACCAGATGAAATTCCAGCTCAGAAGGATAGAGTTGGTCAAGCCAGTAAGCCATGGGTACTTTAGCCCGCGAAATGGCCAGAGTATTGTGGGAATCCATAAACATTCTTAGGGCTAAGAGTTACGTCCAGGCCCAAGTTGCAGAAACAGGGCGTCATTTTTTAAGAGTGAATTCTTCTAGTCTAATCTAGATAAATTTATCAGGGATCCAAATGAGCCATTGAAGGTTAATGAGTGGCTAGAGTAGATGACAAAGACATTTGAGATGCTTGGCATCGACGACCTTCTAACTAAAGAAAGATGTGGGTCAATAGTGGAAGTATGCGCGAAGACGTATTGAGGTGACTTCGGAGTCTTTTGTCAATGCCTTCCAGAACAAGTTTTGCCACCCACAGCAAGGTAGAAGTTAAGGGAGTAGTTTCTGAAGTTCAAGCACTTAAACACGCCAGTAGCTGAGTTTAAGGCTGCTTTCACTAGTTTGTCGAGGTTTGTACCGGAACTTATGGTGACAGAAGAATGCCATTGTATCGAGTTCGAGAAGAGGTTGAGGATCGAAAGTCAAGATGTTCAGAGGGATACAAGGGACAACAAACAACAAAGGGGTTCCACCCTACAACAGTCTTACACTACGCAATTTAGATCTACCTTTCCCGTACCGAGTTCTAGTTCGAGGACAGGTAACTAGGGTGGTTTCACTTGCTTCAAGTGTGGTCAGTTGGCTATAAGTTTTCAGTTTGCCCACAAAGAGGAGAAGGGCAATAGTCTATGCCATCCTTAACTCATTCTCAAGGACAGAGCCAAGGGAGGAGACAGTCGCCTTCCTGTTATCAGTGTGGGTAGTCGGGGCACATAAGGAGGTTTTGCCTTCAAGTAGGTGGGACATCTGGTATGTCTGGCTCGAGACAAACATAGAGCCACCAACCTACTCATTCAGCACAAGCCACAAAGGCCAATCAGAGAGCCTCTTTGCCTCAATCCATGTACCAAACCTATGCTTTGAGAGATGACCAGGTAAAGCAGAGACCTTCAGGGCGTGTGTATGTTGTTACCATGTCGGACCAGTCACCAACAGCTTCTGTTGTAAGAGGTAACTTTTTATTGTTCAACTTTATTGCCAACATGTTGATTGATACTGGTGCATCTTATTCTTTCATTTCGTCTGCATTCACATCAATTTTGGGATTATAACTGCCTCAGTTAGTGCCTCCGCTCAGGGTAGAGTCACCAGTTGGGGGTATAGTTGTCTTGGATCAGGGATATTGCGGTTATGAGATAGAGGTTATCGTTCGCCAACTTCTTTTTTATTTCATTTTATTAGACATGTCAAGTTTTGAAGACATCCTGGGCATGGATTAGTTATTTTCATACTGTGCCATCATAGATTGCCACCGTAGAAGAGTTACCGTGTACACCTCGAGTGGTGATTACTTTTATTTTTGGGGGGGCCAAGCTAATAGATTTTTGTCGCCATTGTAAAACTTACGTAGTCAAGCCGAGCTTAATTTCCTCCTTACAACCTTCTTAGGTAATGAGAGTGACATGGTCCTAGTTGACTTGTCCAGGGTAGTTTGTGAATATCCAAACGTCTTTCATAATGACCTCACCAGTTTGCCACCCCATGGGGAGATTGAATTCTCCATTGACTTGGTGCCTGGCAAGGCACTGTATCCATGGAACCATATAGATTTGCACCCATCGAGTTGCAAGAGTTAAAGATTTAACTCTAAGAACTATTAGATAAGTGCTTCATCCACCTTAGTACATCGCCTTGGGAAGCACCGACTCCCTTTATGAAGAAGAAAGATGGCACATTGTGATTGTGCATCGATTATCGAAAGTTGAACAGGGTAACTATTAAGAACAAGTACCCACTACCACAAATAGATCATTTGTTTGACTAGTTGAAGGTCTCATTGTTTCTCTAAGATTGATTTCGAATTGGGGTATCACCAGTTGAGGGTGAAAAGGAAGATATTCAGAAAACGACCTTCCGTACATGGTATGGCCACTTCAAGTTCTTAGTAAGGCCTTTTGGGTTGATTAATGCACCGACTTCGTTTATAGATTTGATGAATCAAATCTTTCATGAGTTCTTAGACCGATTTGTAGTTGTCTTCGTCAACGACTTTCTAGTCTACTCAGCCTTCCAGAAAGAACACGAATAACACTTACAGTTGGAATTGAGTTACTTAGAGCACACCGTTTATAGGCAAAGATCAAGAAATGTGAGTTTTGGTTAAAATAAGTCAAGTTCTTAGGCTATGTGGTATCTGGGGAAGGAGTGTCTATTGATTCATCTAAGATAGATATAGTACAAGATTGGGAAGCCTTTGAGATTTGGAGTTTCTTGGGCTTAGCCGGGTATTATCAACGTTTTGTAAAAGATTTCTCTAGATTGGCTTCACCATTAACCAAATTGACTAGGAAGGGAATTAAATTCGTGTAGAGTGAGACTTATGAAAAGTCGTTTCAAGAGCTTAAGGTTAGACTCACCACTGCTCTAATTTTGATTACTTTAGAGAGAGGTTTGGGTTATTCGTTTATTGTGATGTGTCTTGGGAAGGCTTGGGTTGTGTATTAATGCTAGAGGGGAAAGTGGTAGTGTATGGCTCTAGGCAGTTAAACACACACGAGAGAAATTATCATACTCATGACCTAGATTTAGCGACATTGATTTTTGCCTTAAAAATCTGGAGGCATTACCTACATGGAGAGAGATTTGAAGTGTTTTTTGATCACAAGAGTTTGAAATATTTGTTTTCACAAAAAGAATTGAATTTGAGGCAAAGGAGGTGGATGGAGTTCATGGAAGATTATGATTTCAAATTACACTATCATCTGGGGAAGGCCAACATAGTTGCCCGATGGTTTGAGTATCTTTAAGCAGTGTAGTTAGTATCGCCATAAGGGAATATGAGATATTGGACGTAGAGAGCGAGTTTGACATGCATCTTGGCGAGTCCGTCGAGTCGGCCGTTTTGTTCACTGTAGTTGCATAACCTACTCTAGTGAGCCGAGTTATAGAGACACAACAGGATGATCGCGAAGTGGAATCTATTTGGGAGAAGATATCCAATGGGAAGGTAGAAAAGGGGTTGAATGTTTATTCTGACTCGAGTGTAAGGTATCTAGACTATCTTTTTGTGCCAGAGGTTTGTAGAAAAAAGGTACTCCAAAAGTTCCATCATTTACGCCTTGCGGCATACCTAAGAGGCACAAAGATGTACCACAACCTTAGTCGCCAATTTTGGTAGAGGGCGATGAAGAGAGATGCAACCTTGTTTATTTCGAAGTGTCTTACGTGTCAACAAGTAAAGGCCGAGCATCAACGACCAGCAAGTTTGCAATCCTTACCTATAGTCGAGTGCAAGTGGGAGCATGTCATGATGGATTTTGTTAGGGGTTTTTCAAGGAGTCAATGGGGTAATGATGTCATGTTGGTAATAGTCGATCGGTTAACCAAATCAGCACATTTTGTACCTATGCACACGAGTAACTCGGTAGATGATCTTGCCAACCTATATGTTAGGGACATAGTTCGATTTCATAGGGTCCCTATGACTATCATTTTGGATAAAGATCCATGTTTCACATCTCGGTTGTGGCAGAGCCTACAGAATGCCTTGGGCACTAGGATGATGTTTAGCACTGTTTATCATTCTCAGACTGATGGGCAGTCTGAGCATACCATTCAAATTTTAGAAGAGATGCTTCAGGCTTGCATTCTCGATTTAAAGGGGTTGAGGGAGAGACATTTATCTTTGGTGGAGTTTGTCTATAACAGTTTCTAGGCAAGTATTGGTATGGCACCTTTTGAAGCCTTGTATGGCCGGTCGTGTAAATCTATAGTGTGTTAGGCCGAGGTCGGTGATGCACCTATGTTAGGTTTTAAACTAGTTTGGGAAACGACGGAGAAGGTTGCGCTTATTCGTAAGAGGTTGGTTTCAACTCAGAGTCGCTATAAGAGCTATGCTGACTGTAGGAAGAGACCTTTATCTTTTGAGGTGGGAGATCATGTGTTTTTGAAAGTATTGTCGAGACGGGGTATGATGAGATTCAGAAAGAGCGTGAAGTTGTCTCCCAGATTTATTGGGCCTTTTGAGATTTTAGAGTGAATTGGGGAGGTAGCTTATCGTTTGGCCTTGTTGCCCCAACTTTCTAGGGTTGATGACGTGTTTCATATCTGTATGCTCTGGAAATACGAACCTAATCCTTCACATGTGTTGGATTGGACCGAGTTAAAGGTAGGTAAGGATGCCTCATACGAAAAGAAGCTAGTTTGGGTGTTAGTGCTCGGGAGCAAGTCTTGAGGGGCAAGACTATCCTATTGGCTAAGGTGTTGTGGCGACACCACAGGGTTGAGGAGACTTGTTGGTTAGTGTTTAGGTCCTTGTGACTTTTCATGTTTTGTTGTAATATGTAATTTTTATGAATGTAATGGAGAGTTGATTTCTAATATCTTGTGAGAGATGGCATTGTTTCATTATTGTTCCTAGTATGGATTTTCAATGGGATTAAATCTAGTGGTTTTTTATTTAATTTAAATTTTGGCGATGAAATTTCTTTAGAGGGGAAGATTATAACGGTTCCAGTTTAGACCCAACCATTTTCATACTCTTAGATCCGGGATTTCGTACCCTTAACTATTGCTCATGCCCTTTATTATCTTGTTGATAGTTGAGTTGAGTTGTTGGTTGTGTTTGAAACAAGTTAGGAGTTAGTTTTTCAAAAGAGTTACTGTATATTTGACTTTGGGTTAGCTCGAGCGATGATTTGGTTGCTCAAGTAGTCTTTGAGATCTCTCAGTATTTTGGTAGACCTATAAAACTTCTGGGATTAGATGATCTTCACTCGAGTGGTCTTGTCTTCACTTGAGCGGTCTTTTGTAGGTCTAAAATTCTATGAGGGAGGCATTGTGCGCTTGAGCAATGTTTTTGGTCACTCAAGCAATGTCACATATTGTGTCTGACGCCCGAGTGGTAGTTTGGTCACTCGAGTAGTCTATGCATATAACAGTTTGGAGAAAGGGGGTTTTTGTCACTTTTTCACACACACACACACACTCTCTCTCTCTCTCTAAAACACTCTAAATCCTAATTTTTTCACTTTCTTTCTCTCTCTAGTTCTTGCCTTAAAATCTTAAATACTTCTAATCCATTGATTTCTCCACCCTAGTTCCTTGGAGAAAAAGGTAGTGCTCGTCGAAAGTTTCTTTTTAATTGGAGAGGATCTCATTTTTGGCCTTGTCAAACTTCCACCCTTGCTCTCTTTCTCTTCGACTCTTAAGGTAGGAATTTCTTAAACCTTTGGTACGATTCTTAATTTAGTTATTTGCTTTTTGAAAAGGCTTAGTGATTTGGGGATTTTTGGTTAAACCTATAGTTTAATTTTGAAATGTAAAAGAAGAATTTTTCAAATAAATTCTTGAGAAAGGTTATAGGAGTGTATAAGATGTTGGCTTGTGTTGAAATGTTGGAATTTCCTTACTTAAATGTGATTTTGAAAGTAAATGAGATTTTGTTTGAAAATCATTGATATTTGATTTATGAAAGAAAAGGAAAAGGATGTTGGATTTTGAAAAGATAAGAGGATTGTATCTGTTGATGATGAGGGTGGAGTTAGATATGTATTATCGCTCCTATTTTTACGATTATGAGATTGTATCTGTTGTTGGGAAATCATCTATTGACTAGAAATTTCTGTTTTGGGCTATCGGTGGAGGATAGCTTTGATTGTTGCAGAAATTGCATAAAGATTAGGGGAATTGAAACTAATTACTCATACATCTTTTATTGAGCATTGTTTCATACTTAAACATTGAAAATGTATTATTTTGAGAAAAAGTGGTGTATACCTTGGTGAATCTGGTTAGTGTGTATGGTTATGGTTATTATGTTGGCCTGTGTGTCCTTGGTAAAAGTCCAGAAGCCCGCGCAGTTAGGTGTCGATCTTTCCAACTAGTACTGGTAAAATGGCTTTGGTAGTCTTGTATAGCCTACTGGCAAGCACATATTTAGAGATTCCCAATGTTTTCTATCCACTATCTTATTTTCTAATATAAAAGTATATTTTTCATGAATTGATACAGAACCCTGGCATTGCATTATTTTGAGAAAGAAATGTAAGATGTTTGGCAAATGACATGTATATGCATTCACCTAATGAATTCATTAAGTTTTATATATTGTGTTAAAGTATTTCTACTAGGTTATAGCTCACCCTATGTGGAAAATAACTTTCAGGTGCTAATGATATGCCTCCACTAAGGACATAACTTGGGAGGACTTGGAGTGAAGAGCTCTTTTGTTTTCTTCTATGTAATTATTTTATAGTACAACCCTTGAGCTTTATTTTTGTTGAGTTTAACTCACTTTTGATGTACCCAAGTATTGATTTGGAAAGATGTAGCCATTAGGGCATAAACTTACCTTATTCTCTTTTTATTTCAATTCATGTACACATGTCATATGCTATAGATTTAGGATCTAGGATATATGAATGTATACACACATATGTCATCTTTTGTATGATTGAGGAGTATCAATGAAACGTTAAATATATTACAAGTTACACCTTCTACGAAATATTATGATATGTTGTTGTTATTATTTCGAAGCGTTACATAATCATTAAGTCAATATTCACCACCCCTATCGGGTCTAATTCTTTGAATTTTCTTTCCAAGTTTAATTTCAACTTCTGCCTTAAATATTTTAAATTTTTCAAAAGCTTCCTCTTTTGTTCTTAACAAATAAACATAAGTAAATTTAGAAAAATCATCTATGAAAGTTATGAAATATCTTTTTCCTCTTCTTGTAATTATATCCTTATTATCACATGTCATTATGAATTAATTCTAACAAAGTAGTAGATCTATTAACAGATTTAAAAGGTTTCTTAACAATTTTTGCTTGAGCACAAGATTCACAATCTGGTGTGGGTATGTGAAATCATGCAAGTCATAGAATTACTACCAATGTGTGTAATCTATAATGCCAAACAGAATTAACATGTGAATCAAGCATATAAGCAGAAATTGAAATGTCTTTATTAAGACTAATAGAATACATATTGTCTTTAGCATAACCCTTTCCAACAAAGGATCCCTTCTTAGAGATAATCACTTTTTGGGAATCAAATACAACTCTAAAACCATGATCATCAAGCCTCTTAGCAAACACAAGACTCTTCCTAAGCCCGGGAATGTGATACACATCTTGCAAAGTAAGGACTTTACCGAAAGAGAGAAGAAGTTTCACCACTTCTTTGCCCAATATAACACTTGTAGAAGAATTTCCCATGAAGACAACTTTTTTACCACTAACTTTACTATAGGAATGAAAAGCATCCGTATAGGGAGTAACATGATAGGTTACACCAAAATCAATCCACCAACCATCTTCCATGTTGACCATGTTGATTTCAGTAGGCATGTGTTGGTCTCATTTTTGTGTCCCTTGTGGTGGCGACAATCTTTAGTATAATGTCCCTTTTTACCACACACAAAACAATAACCAAAACTTTTCTTTTTGAGAAACTCCTTTTTAGTGAAGTTGCCTTTCTTCCACTTGTAAGATTTTTTCTTGTTAGGAAACTTGACAACATGTTTATTAGAGGTAGATGCCAATTTTTCAACATTATGAACTTTTTCAGCCTTCCCCAGATTTTCAAGATTATCACATAATCTTGCTTCACTTTCTATCTGAATGTGTTGAAGCAACTCATCCAAATTCAAAGATTTTTTCTTATGTTTTAAAATTCTCTGGTAATCTTTCCACATAGATGGAAGTTTACCAATAACAGTTGAAACTTGAAAATTATCTAAAATTAGTTCTCCAACATCATTACATTCAGTGACAATGCCATTTAGATCATTAACTTGATCTATAATAGACCGAGTATCATCCATTTCAAAATCAATATATTTTGAAATTAGAAAAGATGGATTACAGGCATCGTCATTAACATACATGCATTGTATCGCATGCCAAAGTTCCAATGTTGTTGTATACTTGTGGAAGACGTTGAACAACACATTTGTCATCACATTGAGAATAGTAAAACGACACACATAATCATTCTCCATCCATTTCTTCTGAGTTTTTGTCAAGGCTCCTTACGATGTACTAGTACCATCAGTAGCATTGGTTCCATCAGCTGTAGGAGACACTTCTGTTTGAGGGTAGGCAATCGAAAGCACATAAACAACCTTTGCAACATTAAGTTGGAAAAAGATCATCATACTCCAATGTTTGTAGTTAAGTCCATTGAAACGTTCAAGCCTTTCAACTTCAAAAATCTATGTCTTGATCACCATTGTGGGATTCATAATTACTATCTTAAAATTGTTGTTTAAAAAATAAATAAACTCTGTATAAACCAAAAAACAGATTCACTAAAGAAGAAAAATGTAACACTCAAAGACAAGCCACATCCAAGATGCTTTCTTTAAGATAGTAATTTTCCCTGTATTATACAGAAAGGTCTCCTAGAAATTATATCTCCAGGATGCAATGCCTTATTCTAGAATACAATACTAAGGTTGTATTCCTTAGCTATTTTCTAAACTAGAACCTTAACTTAGAAAACTCAGAATGAAAATAGTGAAGAAAATTTGCACGGAAAAACTAAGTTTTTATAAATTGTTGAAAAGAGTTCCTTATATGGAACTCAAACAGACACCAACCTAGGGAATTCAAAAGTTCAAACTGTTTCCCAATGTCCGTAAACCAACTGGTGGTTAGCGTAACACCCCAAAATAATTAACATTATCCCATCCCATATTAGTGCTACAATTGATCAATAATCTTATAACTTCTATTCATTATATCTTTGATCATTACAAAAGATGGCATATGTAATATATATTCGTCAATCCTAGATTCTGAATCTATAGCATATGGCAAGAATACAAGAGTAAAAAGAGGAATAAAACCAAGTATGAAACGCCTTAATGGCTACAACTTTCCAAGATGATACTTGGTTAAAAAAAAATGTGTTTAAACTCAACACAAGTAAAGCCATACAAAAATAATTACATCAAGAAACCAAAAATGAAGCCTTAAGCTCCAAGTCCTCCCAAGCTATATCCTTGGTAGAAGCATATCATCAACACCTGAAAGTTGTTTTCCACATAGCGTGAGCCGCAACCCAGTAGAGACACTCTAACACATTATATGAATCTTCGCAAAATTATAAGATGAATGCACATGCATGCCTTTTGTCAAACGTTTCTCGTTTTCCATCTCAAAACAATGTAATGCCAAATTATAAATCAACTCATGACATAATCCTTTTATAACAAAAAACAGGGCAGTAGATACAACACACTGGGAATCTCTAGGTACTACCAGTAGACTATATAACCACTTCCAAAACCATTTTACCGGTACTAACCAGAAGGATCAGCACCTAACCGCGCTGGTTTCTAGACTTTCACCAGGGAGACGCAGGCCAACATAATAAAACCACAACCATAACCACACCTCCTAACTAGATTCACCACAGTATTCACCATTTTTTTTCTCAAAAATCAATACATTTACAATGTTCAATATGAAATGATGCTCAATGCACAATGTAAGAAGAATTAGTTTCAATTCAATCTAATCCTCATGCAATGTCTACAATAATCATGACTATCTTCCACCGATAGCCCAAAACCGATATTTCTATTCAATAAATAATTTCCAATCAAAAGATATAGAATTTTTTTTTTTATAATTACAATGAGAGTGATACTACATATCTAACTCCACTATCATCGTCAACATAAACATTGTTCCAATTTCACAATACCCAACATCATTTCCCATTTCCCTAAACAATTCCAAATATCTAAAAATCTAGGGCAAAACCCCCTTTGTTTTACAAAATCAATTTCAAGAAGAAATATCCACCATTTTAGCATATCTCACTCATAAATACATTCCCACAACCATTTTCAAGAATCCATTTGGAAAACCTCTCTTTTGATTTCAAATCCAAATGCTAAGTTTTTCCCAAAATTTTCCAAATCAATACCCCTTTCAAAGAACAAATAACTAAGCTAAAAATAATTAAAAAAAAAGAGTCTAAGAAATCCTTACCTCAAAGTAGAAGACACGAACAAATGATGGGTAACACAAAATGCTCAGATTAAAATGAAGCCTAAGACGTGCTCAATTTTCTTCTCCAAAGGACTAAGGTAAGGAATCCCATGGATTGAGAGTATTTGGGGCTAAAAATGAGTGCTAGAGAGTAAGTGTTTGTGGATTTAGGGTTTTGAAATGTTTAGAGAGAGAAAGAGATGAAAAGTGACTGAGAATAGCTTCCTTTCGGGCTGACATACGCACAAACCGCTTGAGTACAAAAATGGTCACTCGAACAGTAGACACAATAAGTGACATCGCTCGAGTGACCAAAACCACCGCTCAAGTGCACAATGACCCCCTCCCGGTAGTTCAGACCTGCAAAAGATCGCTCGAGCACAAGAAAGACCGCTCAATTGAAGATATCAAACTCTTAGTGGTTTTGCAGACTGTAAAAGACCGCTCAAGCGTATGCATGGTCGCTCGAGCGAACAAACCAAAATCTGGGCAACAATTCTTTGGAAAACTAACTTTTTCCACTTGTTTCAAACGCAACTAAAACTCACAATAGACAAACTCAACACGCAATAAGATGGAAATAAGATGGACAACAGCTAAGTACATGGGTTCTCATATCTAAAAGCAACAAATGGGTCGGTTATAAATCAGAATCATTATAGTTAGGATCTCTAAATTTGAAATCTTAAAATTGATTTATCCAAACAATCCCAAACTGTCTGTTTGTTTCAATATTTTATTTATTTCATTCTTTCATTATATATATAAAGAACTAGAAGTTCCATCTCATGGATATCTTCAATGGAAGACCTCCAATGGAAACTTGAAGGATTATGGAAACTCCTTCCTCTATTTATAATAGATGAGAGCACACTCATTTGCTCGAGATTTCTATGTAGAAACCAAGCTAAAAAATTTAAATTCCAAGTGAATGGAGGGAAAACGAAATATTAAATTCCCTCAAAGTGAAAGTGTAGAGATTCCTTTAGATTCCAATATGGAAATCAATAAAGGAAACAAAACCAAAAAAAAATGGAGATTATTATTAGTAGTAGTAGCAGTAGTAAATAATATATAACATATGTGACCTAAATAAGTGCACTTATCTAAACATGTTCACTTATTTAATTTATGCAAAATAATACCTTAATAACATACTCATTAATAATAATAATAATAATAATAATAATAATAATAATAATAATAATAATAATAATAATAATAATAATAATAATAATAATAATAATAATAGTAGTGTAGGTTGATACACCATGTGATAGGGGAGATAATTTATTGTGATCATTACTTAAGAGCCGTTTGATGGTTCTTCCATCTAAGCTTTGTCAAATCCCTTTCAAGACAACAGACCCTCGTGAATCTAAATTTTCATGGATAAGATCACATCACATCACATGATCGACAAAACTTATATTGATGTTTGTACATGATCCGATGATGTTTAGAGTATCCCCCAAATTCCTATTGGAAAAAGATTGAGAGCTCTAATGGGTGAGCTCTAGAGGAGCTCTAATGGGTGGAGCCTACCGTATGATGTGATGTTTTGAGCTAGTTTTTTTTTTTTTTTTTTTTTTTTCCACATCACTAGAGCTCAAATTAGAGCTCTTGATTTAGAGCTCTATATCATTTTCCTTTCCTATCAATGTACCCCTATTCTTGTGCTTATACATACAAATCATGTAGATAGAATTACATTAGAGTTATGGGAAATGCTATGGTGTAATATGTATCCTATTATAAAATGTTACTATTGGCTATATATTTTGTATAGACCAATCGCAGATTAACACGTTGCTCATAAATAGTAATTTGGGGAGTTAATCAAGTCTCAAATCAGCAACAGACACATGGTAGTTCATATTGGTAATAATGGATCTGCACAACATTAGAACAGTCAGAAGGCGCAGGATGACGTGGCTCAATGGTTACAGTTCAAATTCAAATTCATGAGGGAAGCCTAATTGCAAGAATGGCGTAGTAGAAGCTAACTATGCAAGGCCATGATCAGTGATCGTGGAAGGGAATTTTGACAGTTAGAAGCCCACTTCGTCAATTACCATGGGAGAGTATAAATAGAAGATAAGGCCAACAAAAGTAGGACATAGACTCAAATCTAGAAACCAATTATTTACTTCATTTTTTTTTTTTTTTCCAGTTTTTACATTTCCTGTTCTTTTATATTTCCAGCTCTTTAATTCTTGTACTGCACATCATTTCTTAGGAGTAGTTTCAAGTAGTTTGTTGCTATGAACCTCTTCGAGATTGGGTCATTTCATTGTAAGTTTATTATAAGTTCTCATTTCCTTAATGAAATTCAGTTTCTGAATTATTTTACACTTGTTATTGTTTATAAGTTTCTCCTAAGCAAGCCATTATTAAAAGTCCTCTTCGTTGAGGCTGAAAAAACTTCAACACAATCATCTGATAATTGGTTGGCAATTTAAATTCTGTAAAGGCTAATTGATCGTTGCTGGCACGCTTAAAATTACATAATTAACCTTTGAAAGCCAAAAAAGCCAACATATATTTTTGGCACGCCCAGTGGGACCCTTTAAAATGGATAGACGTAGGAGACAAGGAGAAAATGAACTCCTGGAAGAAGGTGTTGAAGGAGAGATAGAAGTTCCTAACCCAGAGGATAATGTAATATCACATCCTATGGATGCACCTATCTCATCAGATCCTCTACAAATAGTTGAACTGACCAGCACCTCAAAATATGCAACACATGTTCAGAACATTAGACGAGGCCATTGTAGACGCGCCCGTGGGGGCTTCACTCTACAGTTCGGACTCGATTTGTGTGTCGGTTCTAAATCTGAACCAAAGAGTCCAAATCCGGCAAATCGTTTGAGAAAACAGATTTTTTTGAAAAGTAGTGCCAAACATGGACTGCTTTGCGGATTCTGAGTCGCCACCTAAATATTTTTAAATTGGGAAATTTAGGAAACCGACTCGATCAAGGCCACATGTCCGTCATCACCAAAGTGGTCTTGGCTCGGGAGCTTGGGTACGATCGGGGAAGGTCAGCTATGAGCACCCCCTTTCGCCCGGTCCGAAGACCGGCCTCTACTAACCGTGATATCCATTTTTGAAAACTTTATGCGTTCTTATTCTGGTTATTAGCCTAGAATTACTATGTTATGCTTGACAAAGAAACAAGTTTAGACTAGATCGCCTAATTTGGGAACAAACATTGCATATCCGTTTTGTCTTGAAAAATGTGTTTAGATGTTGCTACTCGCAAGTAGACTAAAATGCGGATTTCAATGAGTACTTCCAACTTAAGCAATCCAACCTCCACCCACAGGCATTCCTACTTTATCATGTAAGCATTTAGCATGGTAATCCCTCTTGTCATGGCAACACCCACGCATGCAAGTATGCTAAAGCATAAAAGCTCACCTAGTACTCCGCGCCAAAACAATAAACTAGTTAGCAAAACAATGCATGACCTAGTCCATGTTAAGTGGCTAATGCAACACAGGCATAAATGCAATCTAGAGTAGGCTCGGCTATCCTAAGCATGGTATATGAAATGCTATCACATAGCACGTATTCAATTTTGGAATTTGAAAATTGCAATGCGGTTTGTATGATGTCGAGCCGGTGCATGTAAACAAATGCATGGATGCACGCATGCATTGCATAAGGTATGCTAATTTAAAATGCCCTAATCTACCATGAAAGCGAGTAAATAAAAGGGTTAGAAAGAAGTGGGGTTGGAAGACATACACACACTCACACACCCTTATTACAATTATGCCCTTACTCGGAGGGACCAAATAAATATCTGATCCCAAATAATAAATGAATGAATAAATTATTACAAATTTCTAAATCGAAATTAAATTAAACAGATAAAATAAATGGAGCCTCAACCTGTCTCGGAATCTTGAATGATGCATGCTCGTCGCGACTACGGGAAGACCTATGCCATGGCATTGCAACCTTGTTTTCAACATCTGCCTCTCCGAAATTCCAAAAATTCAGGATACCTCCCAAGTGGTCAGAAATGTCTCACCGGCAGATTGTAGCCATCGACCCCTTCCAGTGGCCACCGTCTGGACTTGGTGGCTATCGGCACAAAAGTGGTGCCGGTCGGCACTATAAAGTGCCGGTCGGCAGAAAATCCTGCAAGCAGATGACAATGAAGAAGAATGACACAGCAATGCATAGGCATGGTTTTTGGGCAAATGTGAGCATGTCCAACACCTCCTATCATGTTTAGGGACTCAAGGGGGTGTGGCTCTCGGTTCTAGGGCTATCAATAGTGCATTTGATGCATGATAGCCTAAGGAATCAAGATTGCTCATTTTAATGTAAACATGCATGCAACACAACAAATGAAGGCTAAGTCCCTATCATGTGGAGATCAAGGGCCTTAGTGACCAAGGATTGAGGTGAGTTACACCACTTGAAATGTGAACTCTCCTCAATCCTAGGCTTGGCTTGACAACCCCAAACCAAGCTATGAGATGCAAGTATGCAAGCAAAGCTCAAATGCAATGCAACCTATTATGTTAAGCATGCAAAGAACCAAAGTATGTAGGACACAAATAGCATGCAAGATGGGCCAATTAAACATGGAACTAACAAGCATGCATTCAAGGCTACATTGACCAAGCAAGCAATGATCATGAAGTAAGCATGCAACAATGGACTTAAGCCATAAAGGCAGTCCTCAAGCTCCCAAAAACAGTGGCAAAACAAACCTCTCAACATGATCAAAATGCCTCACAAGCATGCTATTCAATGGGCCCAAGTCTAGGACACCAAAGAGAGTAATTTGACATCATTCATACAACCACTCATGGCATGCATTCAACAAACAAAAAAACAGGTTTTAAGCATGTAGAGTGACACCCAAATCCCCTCATGGCACCCCCAAGAATATACTAATCATGGAAGCATGCACAATGCTCTTTTTAAGGCATAAAAGACCCACATTTTAAGACATGAAGGAGATGATAAATGGAGGTGTTTGAACATGAAATGGGGACTGAAATACCACCTATAATGATGCCAAATCATTAGATCGAAACAAGATAAGCATGCTAGGACTCCATGCAAACAAGGCCTACAAGCCAATATGCAAAACAACCACCTCAAGCACACCAAACATGGCAAAAACAGTGGCTCACAGCCCTCTAACATGACAAAACAATGCTAGTACCTTCACGAAACTAAGCCTAAACATGCAAAGAACATGGCCTCAAAACATGACACTCTTTTAGGCACAAGAGAGCATTTCAAAGGAAGTATAAGAAGCATGTTAGAGACTATAATTCCAACTAAAAACAGAGGTCAAACATGACTTGAAACAGTCCCAAAAGCCTTGAAATGAAGCCAAATACAAACATGCACACATGCTATGCTATGAGCCAAAACCAAGGCCAACCAAAGGACCAAAGGGAGAGGTGTCTCTCCCTTAGGTGAGGCTCGAAAATATCATCCTCACCACTGAAAACCCACTGGTTTTCGTGGTGGGAAAATCCAAGAACACCAAAACAAGAAGGCCTAAAAAAGGCACCAAATAGGGCCAAACAAGGCTTAAAGTGATGAGGCTTAACTCAAACCCAAAAAAGACCTTAATGAAGGTTCAAGAACAAGTAAAAACAAGACTTTTTTATCTTAAACACAAACTCAAAATCTCAAAGTAAAGAGGGTAGAAATAGATTGCAAGAATGGGGAATCTAAAGCAAAAAGCTTACCCTTGAAGCACCAATGAAGAACAGGTGGTCCAGCCCTCTCCAAGTGATCAAAACCAGTCCAAAGTCACTCAAAACAAACCTCCAAGGCTTCCAATCTCGGAGCTAGGTGTAATAGTGTGTGTAATGGTGCAAAAGTGAGATAAAACACACTATTTGAGGCTTAAAACACACACACAAGAGGAGAGGAGGAGATATAGATATATATGGATGTATATCGGAGAATGTATGTATATTCTCACGGTTCTTGACCTAAAATCTCTAACCCTTGAGCCCAAGAGATGAATGGTGCTTATATAGGCAATATAAGGGCTCTAACTTAATGGCTAAGCAAGACCAAAAAGGTTCAAAGGGGCAAGGGTTTCTAGCTTCCAAAGGCCAAGGCAAGACAAGCTTCTCCAAGAAGCTTGGCCAAGGGTTCAAGCTTCTAGAAGGTTCAAGGGGGTTCAAAAGGGTCAAGGGTGCAATGTTATGCACGGGGAGGGGATGATGGTGTAATCCAGCTGGCACAGCTGGCATGCACCATCCCCAGGGGGGTTCAGAAGGGTCACCGGCCGGCCAAAACAGTCACCGGCACAAAATTGTGCCGGCCGGCATAATAAAGTGCCGATCGACCAAGGATCAAGGTAAAAAAGTGCCGATGGCCACTATGGATAGCCGGTGGATGTGTGGGGCAGCCGGTGGGTTCTAGGGATGGCTTACAAGCCTTCCCCTACCCTCAAATGCAAACACACACAAGTCTTGGTGGAAAACCAAGCACAGAACAAACCGGTTAAGAGATCCTGAGGCACGGCGCGCAGTCGGGACCTCCGGGAACTCAAAACGAACACAAACATGGATAATCACCGGGTGTTCAAGCGGTGATGTCCAAGTCTTGAGGACGGTCAAAAATGGGGTGTCTCTGATTGCCCTCTTTGTGAACTTCGGAAGTCATAACAATGGCGTGAGTGAATGTCAAAGCCGAGAGACGACCATCTTTGACAAGGCGAAGACTTGGACAAGCATACAAGGCAATCAAGATATGCTACCGAGGGCGGGGCAAAATGCTGAAAATGCAAGAAGCCTAGCATAACTTTATGATCATGCAAAGAAAAGCGTAATGAAGCACACATGCAGGTTATAAGCTAACATGCAAGTCTATACTACAATGTAGAAAGGATGTAAGAGAATTATGCAATTCTCAAGCGTCTCACTCGGAGAGATACAATACTGTGCGACTCGTCCGGTTTCACCGCCTCAAATGAGCCGTACATACAATATCGTGCTGAAAAGAAAACAAACTTAACAGTATGACCATTAGCAAAATCCATGTCAATGCAATCGACAGTGCGTGACAACGCGTTCAGTGTATATAGAAAAGTGTGATTGAACACATGTAAGCAAAGCAAAGCACGCATACAATGCAATGTGTATAGTGAGATTGTAATTGAACACATGTCAGTAAAGCAAAGCACGCATACAATGCAATGTGTAAGGTAATTGAACACATGTCAGTAAAGCAAAGCACGCATACAATGCAATGTGTATAGTGAGGTAATTGAACACATGTCAGTAAAGCAAAGCACGCATACAATGCAATGTGTAAGGTAATTGAACACATGTCAGTAAAGCAAAGCACGCATACAATGCAATGTGTATGGTAATTGAACACATGTCAGTAAAGCAAAGCACGCATACAATGCAATGTGTAAGGTAATTGAACACATGTCAGTAAAGCAAAGCACGCATACAATGCAATGTGTATGGTAATTGAACACATGTCAGTAAAGCAAAGCACGCATACAATGCAATGTGTAAGGTAATTGAACACATGTCAGTAAAGCAAAGCACGCATACAATGCAATGTGTAAGGTAATTTGAACACATGTCAGTAAAGCAAAGCACGCATACAATGCAATGTGTAAGGTAATTGAACACATGTCAGTAAAGCAAAGCACGCATACAATGCAATGTGTAAGGTAATTGAACACATGTCAGTAAAGCAAAGCACGCATACAATGCAATGTGTAAGGTAATTGAACACATGTCAGTAAAGCAAAGCACGCATACAATGCAATGTGTAAGGTAATTGAACACATGTCAGTAAAGCAAAGCACGCATACAATGCAATGTGTAAGGTAATTTGAACACATGTCAGTAAAGCAAAGCACGCATACAATGCAATGTGTAAGGTAATTGAACACATGTCAGTAAAGCAAAGCACGCATACAATGCAATGTGTAAGGTAATTGAAATTGAGCATATTAGAACACGATATTGAGATGCAACGTACTGTTAACACAGTATGATTTGAAACAACTTCTTTCGAAAATCACAAGAATAAAAGGATACGAGAAGGGACATCCTTCACGTGTTCCGAGCATCGCTCACACAAGTCATGGCTTGAAATCAACTTGAAGATCCATTAACATCCCAGAAGTGCACTTTCCCGCACTGTTCTTGGGTGATGAAGAGTCGACCGCTCAAGCCAAACCGAGCACGGCGCGGAGGTGTTACGACTCTGAAGGGGAGGTTCTGGTATCCTGACGATACCTTTACATTCCTTTTCATTAGTTGTTTAAGCACATTACCTTTGCCTCAGCGGGTTTCATGTTCTTTTGAAATTGCGAGTTTTACAAAAACACATAGCGAAAATAAACGACCATTAAGCTCGAAAAGGGTATTGCACTTGTGTGCATCGCATCGCAAGGCATTACATGACAATGTGAATGAAATTGAAACTGTTGTTTGAAAACAAAG
The DNA here is from genome assembly GCA_025200525.1 of Camellia lanceoleosa. Classification (NCBI taxonomy): domain Eukaryota; kingdom Viridiplantae; phylum Streptophyta; class Magnoliopsida; order Ericales; family Theaceae; genus Camellia; species Camellia lanceoleosa. The sequence continues at coordinate 32,957,893 of CM045766.1, forward strand.
CATCGCATCGTAATAACCAGGTAGTGAACCAACTTACAACTCGATAAGCAAAATAAAGACTCGACAGACTAGTCAAGTGCAGGTACAACTTGGTAGACAAAGCGAAGACTTAAAGAGAGTGACATACAACTCGATAAGCAAACATACAACAACTCGATAAACAAATACGCGCGACTCAACAGGAATCAAATCACCGGAGAGTGCTGGAAGTGGTGGAACTCCCCAATATTCAGCATAGGAAGCTCGGAAGACATAGGGGGAAGACCATCGGCTAGACACAAAGGTCATCGGCCGAGTGGAATTGTCATCGGCACATAATTTGGCTGGTCGGCACGAAATTATGGCCGGTCGGCACTATATACTGCCGGTCGGCTGTATACTGTCTGCACCAGCAGAATGTTGACATGTGTCCTCCACTTAACCTTATCCTCTTCAAAGTGGTCTCAGCTTCGTGGTTCTCTTCATTTCAACACTGATTTGCCCCAAATGGAAGCATTTCTTGCCCAAAATCTTGCAACTTGGATTAACAACTTGGATGGCTCGGAAAAGCTGAATTTCCGGGCTTTTGGCATAAACGCACTATTCACTTTACGCCGTACTCCGCTGCATTTTCCATTCCTCCATGCCGCGGCACGGTTTTGGAATCCGGTAACACATGTCTTTAGCTTTAGCGGGCAAGAGATGTGTCCTACTTTCGAAGACTTCCAAGCTTTAATGGAATCTGACCGCGACGAGGAGATTCTGCCTCAACTTCGTTTTGGCCATGCCCAAGCCTTAGGACAAATGTGTGGGCTCTCAATACCCGATGCTCGTTCTTTGATTTGTGACGGGACATTAGATGTCCCGAGCTTGGTCTGTCGTTTTTCTGAGACCGGTGATCGTGGCGACCATCGCTGGCAAGGTTTTCGGCGGCACGCCCTTTGTCTATGCATATTATCCCATTATGCATTGTCTCCAGGCTCGAGGGCTCGATTATCCGGTTGATTGAAGTTGCCCAAGGTTTGAAAGAGGGCAAGAGCTGCATTGCCATGGTCCTGGCTGAGACTCTATTGGGTTTAGACGTCTTTTATCGTCGAGAGACGATCAGATTAGCAGGGAGTCCACTATTACTGCAGGTAATGTTTCCCACCCATCTCGCATTTTATATTTGCTCACATCACTCGGCTCTCAGGCTCGATTTTTCTCACAAAATCCTTTTCTCACTTTTCTCTCATCGTACATCTCTCTATTCTTTATTCTCTCATTTTTTCATCCCTCCCCAGGTGTGGTTAATGGATAAATTGAAGGTCGTGGACCCTTGTCCTGCATACTCAGCTCGCGGCTATTTCTTCAGGCAACGCCTGGTTGACGCCCTTGACGAGGGTTGGTGGTTCGAATGGATGTGTAGTTTGTCCATGAACCGCATTGCTTGGCGGTGCCCTTGGCTCAATCTTCCGATGATGAGTTCTGACATGACCCGTCGGCCGGGATCCAATTGATTGGCTTGACTCACTTGTGTCTTCTACTTCCTTCGTATCTTGCGCCCGGTTTGGTCATGATCGGACACATCCACCGGAAGGATAGAGTATCATTGCATTCCGATTCGGGGTGCCTGGTGGCGGTATGCCTGCAACATGGAGGGCGAAGAACTCTGGCCCCGCTCCACTTTCGGTTGCACTTTGTCGATGAGTGCTTGGATTGGCTTAATGAAGAGGCCTGAGGAAGGGCCCACTTTGGCGTCGAGAGGCTTCGACCGGCTACGGGAGGCGCGAGGACATTGATTTGGCCGTGCCGGTTTATTGCTTTATCAGTGCTTTCAAGTTTTCTTTATGAATGTAATACTAAGAGACTTCAATGGCATACAACAGCCAGCGAACTCTGTTTGAAATCAATGAAATTGGAGGTTGTGTCTTGAAAAATTTCCGTGTTTGGTCTAGAAATGGTCCTGGTTGTAAAAAGATTTATTTGAACAAAGTCAACTTTATTAAAACTTTTCAAAACCATTTTCGATATGGATCGAGCGGACACGCTGAAATCATCCTTGAGATGCACAACCGGTTCTGCAATTGGAAAATTGCCCCTAGTTTGAATAGTGCTTGTATGGCAGCTGAAAGTTGCCCCTAGTCTGAATAACCTTGCAGGAGATTGCGATGAATCTTGATGGACAAAGATGACTAGGATGATCAAGTGGACAAAAGCGATCGGAAAATGTTTATGGTGAACTTGGGATGAAGGCGCCTCGTATCCCAATGATGGGAATCAAGCCTTCGTAGTTCGGGCTTGGGTTCACTCAGTATTTTCACTCTCCTTTTGCGCTCTAACTTTTGCCAAGGCCGCCCTTTGCGGGTTTTCAACCTTCTTGAGCTCGGTTTTTATATTTTCTAATTTTTTGTGCTCTGAATTTTGCCTAGGTCGCCCTTTCGGGTTTTCGGCCAGCGAGCCTCTCGAGGTGATATTTCTTGACTTGTCCATGTTGATCGGTTGGGAGAACTCTAGGCCATCTAGGTCCATGAACCACAGCTCCACGACCAGATAGACTTGATGATATAGGGACCCGATCCAATTGGGTCTGAACTTGCCCCTTGGGTCGTGGACGGGAGCTCGGTTGTCTTTGAGCACCAAATCTCCTTCCTTCAAATTCCTGGACTTAACCTTCTTGTTAAAGGCCCGGGCGATTCTGCGCTGATAACCTTGGACATGGTACAGTGCTTTCAGCCTCCTTTCGTCGAAGAGCATGAGTTCCTCGAACCTACTCTGCTAAATCTGCCTCGGCTATCGACACTCGGCCAATACTACTTAATGATGGAACCTCAATCTCGATCGGTAGAACGACCTCCATTCCGTAAACCAGTGAATAAGGGTTTGCCCCAGTCGAAGTTCTAATTGAAGTCCGGTAGCCCCACAGGCGAATGACGGCAACTTATGCGGCGATCCGATAGGTTTCTACCATTTTCTGCGATATGTGTTTAATGTTTTTGTTGGCGGCCTCAAGCTGCTCCGTTGGTCTGCGGCGATCGTGGGCGACTTATGGCGACATTATACTTCTCTATCAAATCAATCACATCCATCTTGGAGTGAGAACCATTGTCGAAATGATCTCATTCGGGACTCCGTATCGGCGGAATAATGTTGTTTCGATAAACTTCGCGACATGCGAAGCCTTCAACTCTTGCATAAGGCGGGCCTCGACCCACTTTGTGAAGTAATCTATTGCTACGGGATATATTCATGTCCATTTGACCCTTTCGAATGCCGGCTCAATCACGTCGATTCCCCAAACCGAGAAACGGCCATGGCGCTGTTATGTTGTATAACTTTCATGGCGGGATGTTCATGCGGTCGGCGAGAACGTGGCATTTGTGGCATCGCCGAAGGAAACCGATACAATCTTCCTCCATGGTAGACCAGTAGTAGCCTTGTCGGAGGATCTTTCGTGCCAACATCACCCCATTTACATGTGCACCACATTCTCCTCCATGGATGGCCTCCATCGGCGCTTTGATTCTCCGGCTTCCACACATAGCTTGTGCATTCCCGGAGATGACCTCTTTTGTATAATTTACCCCGAGATGATAAACCGAGCACCATTCTTCTAATTGCCCTTTTATCCTTGGCATTTGCCCTAGTGGATATGTCTCCTTCTCCAAGAAGTTCCATATGTCGTAATACCAAGGGTTGTTATCTTGCACTTCTTCTATGGCGAGATTGACTCATATCTTTGGCGCAAACTTTTGATCAATGATTCTTTGGGCATCCGGATTCCCGACGGGATGTCTATCATAGAAGATAGAGTTGCTAGTGAATCCGCGAACCTGTTGTTCTCTCTTACTAGGTGAGTGAAACTTAGCTTTTCAAACCGAGGAACTAACAAGTCCAGGGTCTGGTGGTAAATTATCATCTTTTCCTCTTTGACTTTCCAGTCTCCTTTCGCCTGAGACACAACTAAGTTCGAATCCCCAATAACGTCCAAACGCCTTGCCCCTAGTTCTAGGGCCGCTTCCAGACCGGCAATGCATGCCTCGTACTCTGCCTCATTGTTCGAAACTTTGAACCGGAGCTTGAATGCTAAGGGGATACGGGAGTCGTCAGGCGCTATCAACAATACTCCTATCCCGTACCCATATTGATTTGACGCTCCGTCAAAGTACATCGTCCAAGTTTCATCTTCGATGTGCAGAATATCTTCATCTGGGAATAGGTACTCGACTGCTTCATCCCCTTCAACCGGGTGGTCGGCAAGGAACTCGCCTTGCTCTTCCTTTTCTGAGACTTGGCGTCACATACTTGAGATCAAATTCGGAGCAACAAAGACAACCAACGAGCTAGCCTACCGTAAGTCTTTGGTTTCTCGAGAAGATATTTGATGGGATCAAGTCGTGAAACCAACATTACGGAGTGAGCTAACAGTAGTGCCATGACTTCCTAGTAGCCCATACCAAGGCTAGACAAGCCTTCTCAATGTGAGTGTAGCGGGTCTCGTAATCCAGCATCTTCTTGCTCAGATAGTAGATGGCCCTTTCCACTTTATCTTCCGATTCTTGTGCGAGCATACAGCCCATTGTAGTCTCAGTCACTGATAGGTACAATATCAACGGCTTCCCCGGCTTTGGTGGTGATAACACGGGCGGATTCTGTAGATACTCTTTAATTTGTTCAAACGACTTGGCACCGGCCATCCCAATGGAACCGTTCCTTTCTTCAAGACCAAAAAGTGGTTCACAAGTCAAGGTTAGTTTAGAGATAAACCGTCTTATGAATTGCACTTTACCGAGCCTCGCACCTCCTTTTAGGTCATTGGTGGTGGCATTTCTAGGATGGCCTTGATTTTGGAAGAATTAAACTTGATGCCTTTATTGTGTAATCGAAACCCGACATTTTCATTTGTAACACCAAGCGTACATTCTGCGGATTCAACGCGGCCGAAGTCTCGATCCTTTGAAAAAAACTTTTGCAAAGGCGTAGTGGCCTTCTCTTTCTTTGGACTTGACAATCATGTCGTCCACATACACCTCGACCTCTTTATGGATCATATCATGTAATATCGTGGTTGCGGACCCGTTGATATGTAGCCCAAGATTCTTCAACCCAAGCGGCATTACTCTATAACAATATGTACTTACGGGGTGGTAAAAGCGATCTTCTCCGGTCTTGGTGCCATCACTATCGATTATAACACGAAAAGCCATCCATGAGCGAAAGCAAAGCATGCCCATTGTGAAATCTACCAACTCGTCAATATGTGGCAAGGGAAAGTCATCCTTTGGACTGGCTCTGTTCAAATCCCTGAAATCCACACATACCCGGATTCTGCCATCCTTCTTCGGCACTGGAACAATGTTGGCCAACCAAGTTGGGTATTCGGATACCAACAGGAAACCTGCATCAATCTGCTTGGTGACCTCTTCCTTGATCTTAATGGCCCAGTCAGGGCGGATCCTTCTGAGCTTCTGTTTGACAGGTCGGGCCTCGGGGTCAAGAGGGATCCGGTGCTGTACAATCTCAGGATCGATTCCAGGCATGTCTTCGTAGGACCACGCGAAAACATCTTTGAAATCTTTTAACAAAGCGACTAAGCGCTCGCGTTCCTCTGAAGACAACGTGGACCCGATCTGGACCAGCCGCGGGTCCTTCTCAGTACCAATATTCACAGTGTTGATTTCATCAATTAAGGGTTTAACAAACCTCTCTTGCTCTTGTTCAATTAGTCGTTGTAAAACCGGAGGAATTTCGTCCTCGTCGTTTTCATCAAAATTTTGAAAGTCCTGATTTAAGCAATAAACCAAAGGTACAGAAAAATACTCGGAAACCACAGCTACCTCATTCTCATTATGTACTTCCGAATCGTCCAATTCCTCTGTTACTGAGACTCAAAAGAAAGAAAAAAAGCGACACAGGCGAGATTGTGGCATCGGGTTATCACTCCGGGAATAGGGACTCGAGACTTCAGCAGTGGAACTGATTCCGACCCACAAGACTCAGTGGAATCGATTCGGCTCACTACGACCGGTCTTTGCTTGATAAAATCCCTCCTCGTCTTGCCGGATGAGGGAGGTGCGATGGGCAGCGTCCAAAATAGGCTGTTGGTTGGCCTGGCCGTTTCATCTCCGATCATGGATACGAAGAGTCATCCCGAGCACACTGGTTGATCAAAGGATCGAAAGTAGACATGCGATTACTACCCCATTTCAAACTCTGTGTCCGCAGACTCCAATTCCTTGCTATGTTCAGCCTCAACTGTCGGGTCTATCTGTCCTTCAGCAACATCATCCCCAGATAACTGCAAGTCGAAGAAAATTTCAAACCCCGGCGTGCGCTTCTTCTCTTTATTCATCCATGGCTCCGGAAAACCACAGAATGGGAAATCTTTCCCCTCCCGGACGAAACGTCCGTTCAAGGTACCCCGGATGGGCCGGTGTATCAATTCGAAAGGTTTCCCCATCTTTTTTGCTTTGGCTCTTCCTGCCATCTCTTTTCCTTTTCTTACCCAATCTTCCTCGGTGGGCATGTAACCCAAGCCGAAGGTGTGAGGGTTGTGTGGCACTTCGGCCAACGTTGCAATGCCCTTCTGACCGCTCTTTCCCAATCCCATCCCAGGGATGTATTGGAGTTTATTCATGAGGTATACTGCTTGGGTGCTAACATATATCCCTTCATTAACTGCCATGACGCTCTGTACTACTTCAGCCTCTGCTAGGGTAAATCCGGATATAAACACATCTTCCATCCCATGCTCAATTTCTAGAACGGGGGTAGACACCTCCGGCGGTGGATGGATCGATGAATTACCGAAAACAATGGCTACTCCCTTCCCATAGGGGTATTTCACCATTTGATGCAAAGTGGATGATACTGCTTTTACCTGATGCAGCCACGGCCGCCCCAACAACAAATTGAAAGTTGCCGGCACTTCCAAGACATGAAAATCTATTTCCTGTTGTCCCGGTCCAACCTTGGTCTGGATTTTAACTGTTCCCATCACCTCTCGGCTTGTGTTGTCATACGCCCTAATTACCTGGGCTGTTGGTATAAAGTCCGCGACTTTCAGACCAATCGCATAAAATTTGTCCTTGCGAGAGCGTTGATGGCAGATCTGTATCAACAAGGACTACGGTATCCATTTATTCCTACACTCTACGGAGATGTAGAGGCTTGTTGTGATTTGTGCCCTCGGCGGTAATTCCTTATCGACAAGCGTCAACATCGGGCGGCTCCTCTGGAAAGACCGGCCCCACTAAACATTACGGTGTTGTTTCTATTGAAAGCTTTGCCTTATCCATGGTGATAAAAAGACCTCCTATGCACTCGAGAAGCCATGGCGGTCCCCAAATAGAGATATCTGCTTGTATCTTTTTCAAGCTGTTTAGTCTGGCTTCCTCTTGGTGCTTTCATACATCTCTCTGCCTCCCTATCCTTTCGGACGTCTCTGGTTGATCCAAGTGCGGAGGCTTGAAATACCGCCCTCCTAGTCATATGGTCGATTTCCCCGGTGCAGTGCGTCGGGTTGATCATTTCCCGGCCTTAAATGCGTATGGGCGAGACAAAGATCCTCATCTTCCCACCACATCCCATCGACAATCGACAAGCATGTCGGGACTCCGGCATGGGCGTTTTCGTACTCACGGCACTTTCCATTCTCGTACTCGTAGCATTATCCGTTTACTGCGCACACGGTTTCGGCCCCATGGGCCTTTGCCTTCTGGCTCTCTCGATTCCTCAAACCTTTCTTGTTACATTGTGCCAACATATCCGGTTGTTCAACGATTCACGTGGTCAAGATGCTCCAATCTGGCGAAATTCTTCGTCTTGGCGCTCTCCGTGATACCTCATTTTTTGACCTTCATTTATTCTTGGTGTTCTTGCCCTCTTTGGGCTCCTTTTGTGAAACTCTTCTATCACATCTGGGTGATCGTCCAACCACCCAATGGCCTCTCTTTGTTTCCCCATGTCGAACGGTTGACCGATGAGTCCTCTGGATCTTGGTTGTAGTAAAACCGAATTTGGCGAAGTCCTCTCCACGGTTATTCGTTATCCATTTCTGTCCTAGGCTATCTCCTGGATTACACAGTTCTCCACGGGTGGAAGCTTCTGTGACACATCCTGGCCTATCGGTAAAATGTAGTCACTCGGACTATACGTTTTCTCGATGTAAGCTGTAAATTCCGCAGACCTCGGTTCAACAACCCGTTTTCCCTTCGGGATCTCCTCTTCCTTGTTTTCGGCGGTCACCATCACTGGCTTAGGTCGGGTGATGGAGGTGCCTATCATGCATAAATCAATGCAGTCGGGAAGTGACACCTCTGGCTTAGGCAGGTGGGTAGGTGTGATATAGATGCTAGGGTCGTAGGACACGCCCCCAGTGTGGATGAAGTTGAGTCTTTTGGGCGGTGGAGCTTGGTTATGTGCAGGGAGGGTTTTGTAACGCGTTGGGTCTCTCGGGAGGCAAAATCACCCCATTATCAATGAGATCACGGATTTCATGGCGTAGCAAATAACAGCTTGGGGTGTCATGACCGTCTTTGTTGGTGGAGCATACGATGCTTGGCGGGTTATGGTTAGGGGGAAGTTTTTCTGGTAGGGGCCGCGGCTCCAGGGGCCTCAGGTGCCCTTTCTTGATCAATACCCTAGAGCTTTGGGCGGGGGCATGTATAGTGGAGCAAAGGTTGGTGTTCTTGGGTGGGTATTTGGTTGTTTGTGGGTTGCTTCGGACGCCTTGGAAAATGGCGAAGGCATTGTATTTCCTTGTGAGGGTTGGTGGTGACCATGCTTACTTCACAGGTTCTTGCAGTTGATGTGCCACTCGAACTGCATTGTTGTTTCGGTTGAATGTCCGGGGTTGCTCCGGTCTTGATCAAACAGACCTGCTTCATCGCATCCTCAATCTGCATCCCCATATCATGCGGTCTGCGAAGGTAGGAAGGAACTACAATCATCTTCTTCATTAACCGGTTGAAGATTGCGCACAATCATCCGGATTTGATCTCTGTCAAGTGGGCCTTAAGGTCATCATCGATGCTTCGCCCTCCATCAGTTCTGAACTCTGAAAAACCCTCCTTAGGCTCTTGCCTAGTTGTCTCGAGATCACGGGTAGTGATCTCAATGTGTGTTGTATGAATCTTTGCGATAAAGGCCTCGACCATTTCGTCCCAACTTATCTTAATGTCATCATCTAGCTTGGAATACCATGCGGATGCTCGCTGACGGTCCGACCAAGCAGAGACAACCACGGAGCCTCTCGAGACCCATCGGCCTTAGACGTCCAAAGCAGGTCTTAAATGTACCATAGGGTCCTCAGACCCATCGAACCGATCGATATGAGGCATTTTGAACCTGTCAGGCAGCGTCACGGCTGCGTCTGTGTATCCATCTTCAATGTCAGGGATGGTCTTGGCTCCCTGGGATCTCTTGAACAGCTTCTCAAGCTTGCTCAACTTTAATGCGGTGGGATCGGTCTCGAACTCAAAGGGAGAGTCCGGTAAATTGGTGGGTGTCTTTGATTGCTGGGGTTGGGTTTGGGGTGGAGCTGGAGGCGGAGGTGGTCCTGTGGGAAGTTCTGTATCAGTCTGAGTATTGGTCGTTTCCCCAGCATTAGGAACTCCTGGCGGGGGAGGAATTTGGTGCGAAGCAGATGCTCCAGTTTGCTGCTCTAATCTGGCAATTGTCTCTGCCTGTTCTCTTACAACTGTGGCCTGTTGCCTGGCGAAGTCTGCCTGACGGACGGCATCCTGTTGCATTGCTTTCATGCTTTCTTGAAGGTGGCGCACCATCTCCTCCAAACTAGCCATATTATCCTGTTCTGGTTGAATTACTGGTATATACTCTCTCTCTGTTGGTGACACAGAATTTCGATCCCTACTGAACACAGGTGGGGTAGACAAAGCTCTCTGGACTGACTGTTGTACTGATGCCCTCTGCCTTACTGACTTCCGTTTAGTGACCGGGGGTAGCGAGTAGTACCTTTGGTTGTCGTCTATCGAATCCTCGGATCGAAGAATTCGACGACCTCGACCCGGGGTGCTTGGGGAATATCTATCGGATCGGTAGCAATTGTGCTCAACTACCTAATGAAAAGATAAATAAAGCGTATAAATAAGCAGACAATCGGATGACATAGCGGCGCCAAAGTAAATAAACACACGACACGGTCGGGTATTTAAAAACAATAAGCGGTCGAATCTTTGAATACCTGTTTCTCAACCACAGCGATCACGAACCATTGCCCTAGGCACTGAATCACGATATCCATAGACAAGCGATTCTCAAAACAACGTCTTGGCGCCCTCGGGCTTTGATGCTTAATCTTGCAAAGCGATCTGTATATTCCTGTGAGTTACACTCTAAAGCATGTAGCAAGTAAATGAGAACCAAAACACCCCTATGTTTGGGTAGGGTTTCCCTGTCCTATTTTGTCAGGAGCTAGGGTTTCACTACGTACGCAGCGGTTTCAAACAACCTAAATCGGGTAAGCAACTTTGTCCTAGTTTGGAATGGTCATTATGTATTCGACTATGCACTAGGTCGAATGGTCGAAAGGGTGCCGTGAAACCGGGTTTGTGTTCCCATCTTGGCGAGCATAACCGGTCGACCTTATGGACATGCCTTGACAAGACAAGCCTCCAGCGAACCGTTCAGGAATAGCAGATGACCAACACGGTGTCCTAGGCGCACCAATGCACATGCAATGCAAAGAAACACATAAGTGTAGTCAAAACAGGATATCACGAGTTCGAGTCAAGCTCTCTAAGGTCCCCAATGATGCGAAGCGTAGAGCGCCCGTGGGGCTTCACTCTGATTCGGACTCGATTTGTGTGTCGGTTCTAAATCTGAACCAAAGAGTCCAAATCCGCAAACCGTCGTTTGAAAAGCAGATTTTTTGAAAAGTAGTGCCAAACATGGTTGCTTTGCGGATTCTGAGTCGCCACCTAAATATTTTTAAATTGGGAAATTTAGGAAACCACGACTCGATCTTAGAAGGCCACATGTCCGTCATCACCAAAGTGGTCTTGGCTCGAGCTTAGATGCGATCGGGGAAGGTCAGCTATGAGCCCCCCCTTTCGCCCGGTCCGAAGACCTGCCTCTACTAACCGTGATATCCATTTTTGAAAACTTTATGCGTTCTTATTCTGGTTATTAGCCTAGAATTACTATGTTATCTTACGACAAACAAGTATAGACTAGATCGCCTAATTTGGGAACAAACATTGCATATCCGTTTTGTCTTGAAAAATGTGTTTAGATGTTGCTACTGCAAGTAGACTAAAATCACAGATTTCAATGAGTACTTCCAACTTAAGCAATCAACCTCCACCCACGAGCATTCATACGGTTTATCATGTAAGCATTTAGCCGATTGGTAACCCTCTTGTCATGTCACCACCCCCACGCATGCAGTTTGCTAAAGCATAGAAGCTCACCTAGTACTCCGCGCCAAAACAATAAACTAGTTAGCAAAACAATGCATGACCTAGTCCATGTTAAGTGGCTAATGCAACACAGGCATAAATGCAATCTAGAGTAGGCTCGGCTATCCTAAGCATGGTATATGGAATGCTATCACATAGCGTATTCAATTTTGGAATTTGAAAATTGCAATGCGGTTTGTATGATGTCTGAGGCAGTGCATGTAAACAAATGCATGGATGCGCATGCATTGCATAAGGTATGCTAATTTAAAATGCCTAATCTACCTTTGAAGCGAGTAAATAAAAGGGTTAGAAAGAAGTGGGGGTTGGAAGACATACACACACTCACACACCCTTATTACAATTATGCCCTTACTCGGAGGGACCAAATAAATATACAGTCCCAAATAATAAATGAATGAATAAATTATTACAAATTTCTAAGTACTGAAATTAAATTAAGCAGATAAAATAAATGGAGCCTCGTACCGCCTCGGAATCTTGTGAATGATGCATGCTTTCGTCGCGACTACTTGGGAAGACCTATGCCATGGCATTGCGACCATTTTCAGCATCTGCCTCTCCGAAATTCCAAAAATTAGGATACCTCCCAAGTGGTGCAGAAATGTCTCACCGGCAGACGGTGTAGCCATCGACTCCTTCCGGTGGCCAGGTGGACTTAGTGGTTATCGGCACAAAAGTGGTGCGGTCGGCACTATAAAGTGCGGTCGTGAAAAATCCTGCGGCCGAGCAGTGAGCGGCTGACAATGACAATGCATAGGCATGGTTTTGGGCAAATGTGAGCATGTCCAACACCTCCTATCATGTTTAGGGACTCAAGGGGTGTGGCTCTCGGTACTAGGGCTATCAATAGTGCATTTGATGCATGATAGCCTAAGGAATCAAGATTGCTCATTTTAATGTAAACATGCATGCAACACAACAAATGAAGGCTAAGTCCCTATCATGTGGAGATCAAGGGCCTTAGTGACCAAGGATTGAGGTGAGTTACACCACTTGAAATGTGAACTCTCCTCAATCCTAGGCTAACTTGACAACCCCAAACCAAGCTATGAGATGCAAGTATGCAAGCAAAGCTCAAATGCAATGCAACCTATTATGTTAAGCATGCAAAGAACCAAAGTATGTAGGACACAAATAGCATGCAAGATGGGCCAATTAAACATGGAACTAACAAGCATGCATTCAAGGCTACATTGACCAAGCAAGCAATGATCATGAAGTAAGCATGCAACAATGGACTTAAGCCATAAAGGGCAGTCCTCAAGCTCCCAAAAACAGTGGCAAAACAAACCTCTCAACATGATCAAAATGCCTCACAAGCATGCTATTCAATGGGCCCAAGTCTAGGACACCAAAGAGAGTAATTTGACATCATTCATACAACCACTCATGGCATGCATTCAACAAACAAAAAAACAGGTTTTAAGCATGTAGAGTGACACCCAAATCCCCTCATGGCACCCCCAAGAATATACTAATCATGGAAGCATGCACAATGCTCTTTTTAAGGCATAAAAGACCCACATTTTAAGACATGAAGGAGATGATAAATGGAGGTGTTTGAACATGAAATGGGGACTGAAATACCACCTATAATGATGCCAAATCATTAGATCGAAACAAGATAAGCATGCTAGGACTCCATGCAAACAAGGCCTACAAGCCAATATGCAAAACAACCACCTCAAGCACACCAAACATGGCAAAAACAGTGGCTCACAGCCCTCTAACATGACAAAACAATGCTAGTACCTTCACGAAACTAAGCCTAAACATGCAAAGAACATGGCCTCAAAACATGACACTCTTTTAGGCACAAGAGAGCATTTCAAAGGAAGTATAAGAAGCATGTTAGAGACTATAATTCCAACTAAAAACAGAGGTCAAACATGACTTGAAAGCAGTCCCAAAAGCCTTGAAATGAAGCCAAATACAAACATGCACACATGCTATGCTATGAGCCAAAACCAAGGCCAACCAAAGGACCAAAGGGAGAGGGGTGTCTCTCCCTTAGGTGAGGCTCGAAAATATCATCCTCACCACTGAAAACCCACTGGTTTTCAGTGGTGGGAAGATCCAAGAACACCAAAACAAGAAGGCCTAAAAAAAAGGCACCAAATAGGGCCAAACAAGGCTTAAAGTGATGAGGCTTAACTCAAACCCAAAAAAGACCTTAATGAAGGTTCAAGAACAAGTAAAAACAAGACTTTTTTATCTTAAACACAAACTCAAAATCTCAAAGTAAAGAGGGTAGAAATAGATTGCAAGAATGGGGAATCTAAAGCAAAAAGCTTACCCTTGAAGCACCAATGAAGAACAGGTGGTCCAGCCCTCTCCAAGTGATCAAAACCAGTCCAAAGTCACTCAAAACAAACCTCCAAGGCTTCCAATCTCGGAGCTAGGTGTAATAGTGTGTGTAATGGTGCAAAAGTGAGATAAAACACACTATTTGAGGCTTAAAACACACACACAAGAGGAGAGGAGGGGAGATATAGATATATATGGATGTATATCAGAGAATGTATGTATATTCTCTGGTTCTTGACCTAAAATCTCTAACCCTTGAGCCCAAGAGATGAATGGTGCTTATATAGGCAATATAAGGGCTCTAACTTAATGGCTAAGCAAGACCAAAAAGGTTCAAAGGGGGCAAAGGGTTTCTAGCTTCCAAAGGAAGCCAAGACAGCTGGCCAAGCTTCTCCAAGAAGCTTGGCCAAGGGTTCAAGCTTCTAGAAGGTTCAAGGGGGTTCAAAAGGGTCAAGGGTGCAATGTTATGCACGGGGAGGGGATGATGGTGTAATCCAGCTGGCACAGCTGGCATGCACCATCCCCAGGGGGGTTCAGAAGGGTCACCGGCCGGCCAAAAGCGATCCGGCACAAAATTGTGCCGGCCGGCATAATAAAGTGCCGATCGACCAAGGATCAAGGTAAAAAAGTGCCGATGGCCACTATGGATAGCCGGTGGATGTGTGGGGCAGCCGGTGGGTTCTAGGGATGGCTTACAAGCCTTCCCCTACCCTCAAATGCAAACACACACAAGTCTTGGTGGAAAACCAAGCACAGAACAAACCGGTTAAGAGATCCTGAGGCACGGCGCGCAGTCGGGACCTCCGGGAACTCAAAACGAACACAAACATGGATAATCACCGGGTGTTCAAGCGGTGATGTCCAAGTCTTGAGGACGGTCAAAAATGGGGTGTCTACAGCCATGAAACTGGACCATCAACTGCCCTTTCTACCCAACTAATGAATCAATGGAGAGGTTTAGTAGATGCTATGCGACAGCAACTAATGTATATAATGGAAAGGTGAGCAACATCCTTCATGAATCAAATGAACTCTCATCAACCAATTGTCATAAGGCAGGTTGAAGAAAACATAAATGTTCTTTAGCAAAGATTGGCTTGAGATAAACAGCCTATGCAACATAATGGACAAACTAATGGGCAGACTAGTAGTCAAAATCATGAGAGGCCATCCCCTGTGCCTCAGTCATGGGATGAAGCTTCTTCGAGACCACTAGCAAATCAAAATGTGCCATTATCCACCAGTGAAACCATGCAATTTGGTGGATCTGGGCCAGCACAAGGAAATGGCATGAGGATGTTTTCAAATCCCATGTTTGAAACCATACCCAGCACACAGGGATTCACTAATTTTGTGTTTGAATTTGCACCAGGGGAGTTGGAAGGGTTTCCTACTGTTGGAAGAGAAACAACACATGTTCCTCCTCTTGTAACACCTTTCGCATGACAGGTTCTAAAAGGCCAGCCATACCCTCAATAGCAACTAGTACAACAAGGGTAGCCAGTCTTAAATGTACCTCTGTGTGGACCAAGAGGCCCTTAGGCACATGGAGTTCCTATAAACCCTGTGTTTGCTCCTATAGTAGTGGTCCAACCAGCACAAAACATGGTTCCTGGTGACCAAATTGCTGATATTGTTAGAGAAATATGTAGACCCGTTGCTCGGGGGATCCAGACTCATGTGCACAAAAAACCTTACCCAGAATGGAAGGATAGGGCACATGAATACCCAAGGAGATTTAGAATATCAGATTTTGCCCTTTTTTATGGGAATGAAAACCAGTCAACGATGGAACACATTGTTAGCTTTATAGGCCAGTGTAGTGAATTCACCAAGAATGATTACATAAAACTAAGACGTTTCCCAAACTCTCTAACTGGAGTAGCCTTATATGGTACATAAACCTTACACATGGCTCTATCCAAACCTGGCAACAAATGGAGGAAATATTTCATGCCTAGCTTTTTCAAATAGAACCAAAGGTTTCTATGATAGACTTGGCATGGTTGAGCCAAAGGCCTGATGAGAAAGCTGCTCAATTCATTGCTAAATTTAAAAGGGCACGAAACAAATGTAGGGTCATACTACCTGAGACTGAATTTATAATATTGGCTCAAAATGGGTTGGAGTTTAGGCTTCAAAAAAAGTCTGATTCAATTAAGTTTCGAGACTTAGGAGAATTAACCTATAAAGTTTCTAGATATGAGACCTTATTTGAAGAAGAACAAGACTAAAACAATGCATCCAAAAGACCTATTATAGGGACCCTAATTATGAAATTGATGCAGCAGAGATCATAAGAAAAGAACCTATGACCTGTAAAGTATTGATTCAAAAAAACACTGCAATAGACTAGCAGTTTAAAAAGAAAGATATTCATAGGAAATATTCTTTTGACATAACAAAAGCAAATGACAATTTTGATCATTCACTTGCAGCACATTTCTTAAAGTTACCAAAGAGAGTTAAGATCCCTACTTCTAAAGAACTTAAAGGGAAATTGTACTGCAAATGGCATAATTCTTGGTCTCACTCAACTAAAAATTGCATTGTTTTTTGAGACAATACCCAATAACAAATTTTGAAGGGAAGGCTTAAGTTTCCAACCAAGACTGAAAAAGCCATGGGAATTGACACTAACCCATTTTCAGAAATTGGAGAGGCAGCAGCCAATGTTGGCATATTAGATTTCCAGAATCTCTCTTTAAAGGAATTGGAGGAAGTCAATGTGCAGATGCATGTTGCTAGCCAAGCTGCCTTCAAGAAGGACACAAGAAGTTCACCAACTAGTGGATAAAGCTTTGCAGGCCAAAGGGATGGCTCCAGTGAAGAAACATTGGATGATGACTCCCTCAAAGCAGCTGTAATGCAGAGGATGTGTCCCAGAAGTAGGTTTAAGTTACAAATGGCTAAAGCGGCTCCCAATTAATGGGAAACAGTACTACAAAGATGTGTAGAGAGACTGAAAACCAGCCAACACCTACAATAAAAGGCCATATCCAATTGGTCTTAGACAACATTCATCCTTGGTTGAACTACCAAACACCAAGACGCAATCAAAGGGAAAGAGGCCTCTGCATGAAACCAGTTCACCTAACTATCACATAGTGAGCAATCAGCCTAAAGGAAAGCCTAAATTTGGCTCAAGACAAGGAACCAGACCTAATGATTTGCCTCCAAGAACTACTTTAAAGCTAGTTTTGAAGACAGGGGTAGCAAGCCCAGCAGCTAGAGCAGTGGGTTCATAGGTCCCTGGGGTTTCAGATTGGCTTGTCATGTAGAACAAACCTAAGATAATGCCTACCCAGAGAAAGACTTTTGAAGATAAGGGGAAAATGATCAAACCCCTTTTAGTGGCTCCAAATAATTGGGTGCGACTCAGAGACCCAAAGACAAGGGAACCAGACATGATTCTTGTAATCTCTAGGTCCTAGAGAAAAAAGATCCAACGAAGGTACACCCAGTATCAAAGGGACCTAAAAGAGAATAGAGAAAGCATTTCTTTGACACAGTCAAAAGGCCAGACAGAAGAATGAGAAGGTTCAAAACCTGCTCCTAAGATCAAAGGGAGTGCTAGCAAGGAACAATTGGCTAAAGTTCATGCTGAACTAAGAGCCAAAGAGAGATCCAATCTGCAGGCCTTAGAGTGATGATGAAACAGATGAAGAACTAGGCCGAGAAAAGGTATTTGCTGAAGATAAAATGTTTGAAGCTTTCATGGCTAAGCAGACCTTCATGGTTGAAAAGCCAACAAAAATAGACAATCAACAAATTGCTTCGAAGGATCCTACTAATAATGAGGTACCATAATACAGTATGGAGGATGTCTCCCAAGGGTCAGAGCAAACCAATATGGAAAAGAAGCAAACATAGCCAGTGGTGCAATTTAGCCCATTCCCTCCAGTGCCAGTTAATATGGTTTATATGCTACCTCAAGAGTTTCAAGCTAAGGAAGAGAACCAAGAAGGATAGGAGGATGATCCCATTACAGTTTCTAGTGAGGATTCACAAACCAGCATAGTTCAAGATAAATCTGAAGTAGCTAAGCCCATGGAAACTGATAAGGAGAGTGAGGAGGTGAGCATTAACCTCTCATACCCTTTCGAGTACCCTACAATATCCATGACCCAAGATGTTAAGCCCCTGTACATTAAGGCTTATTTTGATGGGATACAAATAAATAGAGTACTAGTGGACAATGGGACAGCAGTGAACCTATTTCCAAGGTCCTCTTTGAAGAAGTTGGGAAAGAGAAACCCTAGGTTGATCCCAACAAACACAACCATTGTTGGTTTTGTTGGAGATAAGCAGATGGCTCAAGGCATTTTGTCTATCAACCTGAGTGTGGCAACTAGAGACTGCATGACAACATTCTTTGTTATAGACAGTAATGCAAAGTATAATGCTTTTCTTGGCATTGATTGGATCCACATAAACAAATGTGTGCCTTATTCTTTAGATTAGAAGATAATGATAGCACTATGCAATGGGGAAACAGAGGAGATCAATGTAGATCCACAGTGTTTTATTGCTTGTGCAGATTTTGCAAAGGCCAAGCTATACATTGAAGGGGTGGCACCACTCAGTGTGCTAAGAAGGTTTGATGTAACAGCCGAAGTGACGGCTGATGAGGAAGTAGCATACCTGAAGCATCTAGTACAAGAGAATGCTGATAAGGAGTTCATCACCAAAGATGACAATGATACCTGGTTGTAGGCAAAATGATCAAGACCAAGAAGCCAGACCATTGGCTTTAATCCAAATTTTAGCATTGGACATAGAGTCAACAATCCAGAAAGTGTAAGAAAAAGAGAGAGAAGCCACGAAGGTTGGCTGTAGACAGGAGCAACAAAAGGCCAGACCTTTCGCTCTTAGTAAGTACTGTGTATTGGACATTGAAATGAAAGTCCAAGTAATACAGGAAGAAGAGGCTTTGTGGACAGATTTTGTCTATGAAGAGGAGAGTAAGGATATTGAACTAGAAAGGACAGAAGCAAAACAAGATGAAAGGGTTACTTCAAAGGTAGAAAAAGTCAAAGAGGAAGCATCAATGAGCGCCCAACTGCAAGATCCTTTGGAAGAAGTCAATCTAGGGGAAGGTTCAGCGTAGCAACCCACTTACATCAGTGCTTAGTTGAGTCCTATTGACAGGAACCAGTTGTTGGTTGTCTTCAAACAATATAAGGATTGCTTTGACAGGTCTTATAATGAATTGCCTAGGTTAGATAGGTCATTAGTGGAACATAGGCTCCTCATGAAGCCTAATTTCAAGCCACACAAGTAAAAACCAAGGCGGATGAGCCCTGAAGTGGTTCAAAAGGTAAAAGAAGAGATTGTTAGGCTCCTTAAAGCAGGCTTCATCAGAATAGCTAGGTGTGTTGAATGGTTATCCAACATTGTGCCTGTGGTAAAAAAGAATGGCAAAATGAAGGTATGCATTAATTTTAGAAACCTAAATTTGGCAACTCCAAAAGAAGAGTACCCCATGCCCATGGTTGATTTATTGGTGGATAGTTCAGCAGGACACAAACTTTGTCTATGATGAATGGGATTCTGGTTATAACCAGATCTGCATGGCATTGAAGGATGTCCACAAGACAATTTTCAGGTGTCCTAGAAACATTGGCACCTTCAAATAGGTTAAGATGCCATTTGGGTTGAAGAATGCTGGAGGAACATATCAGAGGGCAATGAACACCATCTTCCATGATCTAATTGGAGAATACTTAGAGTGTTATATTGATGGCATTGTTGTGAAATCCCACTCCATGGGGAAGCACCTAGTTCATTTAACAATAGCCTTTGAAAGAATGAGAGAGTTCAAGTTGAAACTCAATCCTCTCAAATGTGATTTTGGTGTATCAGCTGGAAAGTTCTTGGGGTATGTGGTCCACAAGAAGGGAATACAGATTGATCAGAACAAAGTCAAAGCCATCATTGAGGCTAAACCTCCATCAAGTAAGAAATAATTGCAAAAATTTCTTGGTCAGGTTAATTTCATTTGAAGGTTTATTTCTAACACTGAAGGAAAGCAAAGTATTTTCTTATTTGTTAAAGCAAAAAATGAAAAAGAATTTGTGTGGACAGTTGAGCAACAAGATGCTTTCAAAGGAATCAAAGTCTACTTGGCTAAGCCTCCAGTGTTGATGCCACCAAGGAGAGACAAACCCTTGAAGCTATACATTGCTGCAGCTAAAGAATCATTGGGAGTTTTCCTAACTCAAGACAATAAAGAAGGCAAAGAGCAAGCAATCTATTACCTTAGCAGGTTTTTAAATTTTTATGAATGTAAATACTCAGCTATAGAAAAACTGTGTTTAGCATTGTATTTTGCAGCAATGAAATTAAGATATTATCTTTTGCCTATTGTTGTCTTAGTAATTGTAACCACATATTTAGTTCAATACATATAATCTAGACCTATGCTAAGAGGAAGAATTGCCAAACGGATTTTAGCCTTATCAGAATTTCATCTAAAATATGTTCCCCAAAAGGTTGTACAAGGATAGGTTCTGGCTAATTTTTTGGCAAACCATCCATATCAAACAGAAAGTCAAGAGATAAAGGATCTTAGTGTAACAACCCTCGTACTGATTACCGTATAACCACCGAATTATACACTGATTATTGCTAAACTGAACCGCTAACGACTAATAATTGAACTGATTAAAGTACTGGACAGACTGATTGGAATCGAAACTGAAACTGAATAAGACTGCCTATTGAATTGCATATTCTATCTGTTAATTGTATGATTTTATCTGTTTGTAGTTTATGTTTAAACTGTTAATTGAAGGCCTTATCGGCAGCCGATTTAGGAACTGTTTAGTGTTTCATGACCAGTAAAATATTTGTGATTTTATGGTATTTTTATCTGAAAATTGATTAGGAATGATTAAATTAGATTAAAATGAATTAATTGAAGAGTTGGACTTAATTACAGGAATGCCATTGGGTGGGCTTTGCTTAATATTATTCTTTGTAGAGCCTTATACACTTAATCAACCATTCCCTCAGCCTTGTTGAGAGATACAACCGAAATTAGAGTGAGAATAGAGGGAGAGTAAGAGATTTAAGCTCATTTGTTGAGATTGCTTGGAGACTTGAAGTACATTGAAGTGTAGTTGCATAAATTGAACTTCTAGGCAAGAAATTGAAGACTTAGGTAAGAAAATTACCATCTTCTTGTTATGTTTTAAGTTCCATCTTGCATACATCTTGGTTATAGAGAAGTTAAGTCATGATTTTGCTCATAGGTGTTGAATTGAAGATCAATTGTTGCATGCATGGTTGAATTAGTGAAATTAGAGTTGAATTCATGCTTGAATCATACATGCATGTCCATGTTTATATTCTAGTTCATGTTTTCAGAATGTTTTCCCACTAATGAGTCCCTTTGGACAAGAATTGAAGCTTAAATTTGATTTGAAGCTCATGCATTGCATGTTTTAAACTTGTTCTTGAAAATGGGTTTGAAAATGGATTTAATTGACTCACCTTTGGGGCTTGAATGCATAAATTGGCTTTTGAAACTTGTTATACATTGTTTTGGGATGTGTTCTCCAGAATTTGAGCCCAAGAGGTCGAGAATTGAGTTGAGAATGCTTGGTTTGAGCTTGGAAGGCAAATCTGGAAATTCCAGATTTGGCTTCTTTGCTCGAGCGAAGGATTCCTCGCTCGAGCGACCAACGTTTTCCTCTGAGCCCCGCTCGAGCGAAGGATTGGTGGCTCGAGCGTAAAAATCGAACATCCAGTACTTTTACTGTTCCATCAGACCGCTCGAGCGAAGGAAGGCTCGCTCGAGCGAACCCTTTGATTTTGGAAGCTCGCTCGAGCGAGAATCGAGCGAGCATCGCGCGTAAAAATTGAGCATCCAGTATTTTTACTGTTTCATCAGACCGCTCGAGCGAAGGATTGTTCGCTCGAGCGAAGCCTTTGATTTTGCAACCTCGCTCGAGCGAAGGAAGGCTCGCTCGAGCGAGGCCCCTGTTTTCAGCAACTTTTGAAAAGTGCCTTCCAACTGTATTTTTGCATCCTCATCGCATCCTAGGCATTCTTAGGCCTAGTTTAAAGCATCTTAATGAGGATTTAAACATAGAACCACACCGAGGAATTTAGGGATGTAATTATCATCTTTTCGACTGTGAACTTAGTGTGTGTTCTATTTGTTAACTGTTTAGGGTTGGCTCACGGGGACGCGCTCTAGCTACTGATAGCCCAATCTCTGTGAGTAAGTTGTGTAAAGATATGTTCAAATGGTTATATTTTGAATCTTGAATGAATTGTTTATTGAACTGATATTGCTTATTGAATGAATGTATGTCTGTATTTGTATTGTACAGTGGCATCCTTAGCACCTTGTTATTGGTATTCTGAGCTCTGTCGGTTTCCTTGTGGAACCATCTTGTTTGATGGCCATCATTATTGTTGGTGCATTAAGGCTGGTCCTTTTGGACCCTCTTGTTTATAGGCTAATGGATGTACCACATATGGTGATTGATTGAAATCTTGATTGGTGAAATCTTGAAAGATTGGAATATTGTATAATGAATTGCATTCATTAGTGTGAAGGACATTCATTCATATCCTCTTTACACGTTATGTGATTCACTGGGCTTTCGCTCACTGTTTATATATATATGTAGGTGCTTTCACCACCGCATCAAGCTAGGAGCGTGGGATTGGTCCCCAGTTTTGTCAAGCCAGCCTATGTGCCTCACTGCGAGGTTCCGAGATGCCATGTCATGGCTTGGGGTGTTTTTGTTTCCCCTACCTGTCTCCCTACTGTATTGTACCTTTTGTATAGATTTGTTTGATCTCTTGTTATCGAGGATTAAGTCCGTCTTGTTGTTTGTAAATGATTGTATAGAGTGTCTTGTTTTGGGTGTATGAATGCATAAAATGTTTTTGACATACTGATTTTCAGCTTTCGATGGACACTAGTTACTTCTTGTTTTGGCTTCCTTGCCAGTTCAGACTGATTGATCAGTATTCGTTCAAGAGGCCTTTGGTAATCTCGGATTACTGGCCAGTTACGGTGCTAAACCCATAGGGGCGGGTTTGGGTCGTGACACTTAGTATGGTTAATGTTGAGCCATGGCAAATGTGGTTCGATGGATCAAAAACCAATGGGTTAGTTGGAATTGGGTTTGTGATTAAGTCCCCACAGGGGGTAAAAACCACACATGGTTTCAAAGTTGACGAAACAACTTGTTCCAACAACCAAGCTGAGTATAAAGCTTTGGTAATGGGACTTGAGATACTTGTTGGATTACAGACTCATGCAGTTGAAATATTTGGAGATTCCTAATTGGTTATCAACCATGTAAAAGGAATTTTTAAGTATCAAAGTGCAAGCACGTTACCATATTATGTTGCTACTTTACATTTATTTTCTCAATTTCAAATAGCAAATGTGACTTATATCCCAAGATTCATGAACTACAAAGCCAATGATGTAGCTTAGAGAGCTTTGAATTTCAGAAAAAAGGTTAACATTCAAATAGATATAAGTCAAGCAACATATCAAAAGCTAATACCATATTTAGCTAAAAGGAGTATCATGGTTGAAGGTAATCAGAATGATCTGCAAGAGCAAGTTTGGAAGCATCCAATCATTCAGTATTTGACTGGCCCATGTTCGAAGGCTAGCAGGAAGCTTAAATTACAGTCTATGCAATACATAGTGCATGGCAATGCTTTTTACAAAAGGGGAGCAGATGGATTGCTATTGGAATGTCTAGGGCCAAAAGAGGCTTTGACTGCCATGGCTGAGGTATATGAAGGCATTTGTGGTGCCCATCAGCCTAGTGTGAAGATGAAATGGTTGCTTCGAAGGCATTCCTATTATTGGCCAACCATCCTTAAAGATTGTATAGAGTATGCAAAGGGATGCCAGCCATGCCAGAAGCATGGCATGATAAGACATGTGCCGATAATTGATTTGCATGTAGTTGTGAAGCCTTGGCCATTTAGAGGATGGGCAATGGATATGATCGGAAAAATATGTCCACCCTCTTCAAAACAACATTGTTTCATTCTAGTGGCCACATATTACTTCACTAAATGGGTCGAAGCTACGCCTCATAAGGCTGTGGATTAGACTGAAGTTATTGGATTTATCAAAGAATTAATCCATAGGTTTAACATCCCACAGACCATAACTGTGGATACTGGGACTATGTTTGATGGGAAAATGGTAAGATCTTTTGCTGCAGAATTTGGAATTAGTCTTATTAATTCCACCCTTATTATGCACAAGCAAATGGTCAAGCTGAATCATCTAAGAAAAAATAAATACAAAGAGTTGTAGAAGACAATCCCAGGGATTGGCATAATTTGTTGTTAGATGTGTTATGGGCTTATAGGACTTCTCCAAGGTCAAATACAGGAATCACTCCTTATGCCTTAGTATATGGAGATAATGTAGGGTTGCCTGTAGAAATTAATATCAAATCCTTGTGAGTAAAATGCCAAGACCAGTTAACTACTGAGTAATAATATCAAAGCATGTTCTTGGAGTTAGAGAATGTAGATAAAGCTAAAATTTTGGCATTAAATAATATTCTTTTCCAAAAGAAAAGGGTAGCCAAAAGCTATAAGAAAAAATTCAAGCACATTAGCTTTGATGAAGGAGATTTGGTATGGAAGACAATATTGGCAATATGAATTAAAAGCCATAAATTTGGCAAATGGTCTGCTAATTGGGAGGGACCATATCAAATTCATAGAGCCTTACCTGGGGAAGCTTACCATCTAAGAAATTTAAATAGTTATGTGCATCCCAAAAAAATCAGTGGCAGATATTTGAAGCGTTATTATCCAACTGCATGGGAAACATAAGGAGTGTAAGATCATCATACAAAACATGAGCAAAAGATCAGAACACATTTGGATAAATAAAAATCTTTCATTTCACAAAGAGTTAAGTACATAAAGCCATAAATTGGCCCAAAAATTAGTACAGTGTTTCAGTTGTTCCCTTACAATGGCCTTCATACCCCTAAGGGATGAGAACCACTGTATGGCTGTAGCCATCTCTTGCCTCCTATCATCTAACCCTTGATTGGTAGTCTGTAATTTCTTAGCATTTCTATCCAAGGCTAGGTTGAATGCTGCTAAGTCCTCTTCCAGTTGTGTTTTCTTCTGCAAGAGTTGGGTTCGAAGTTAAGAAGCATAAGAGTGTTATCCCTTCAAGTCAAACACTTCAACATGTATTTGGGAGACAAACTCTTTATCCTTCAGTAGCTCCTCTTCTGCAACCTTGGCTATATGACAAATATTGATGTAAAAATTAATGGTGGTTACTGCCTGGGATAGGTGGTTTGAGAAGGCTATGTTGAATTGCTCGAAGGCCTTGCAACATTTGAGGAAACTAGTTTTGATAATAGGCTTTTGTAGGGCTTCGAATGGAATCCTCAAGAATGATTTCAGCAAGTCCAAGCAGGCAAAGAAGTTTTTGTAGTAGTGGAAGAGCTCTCAATAATCTCCAAAAGAGAGTCAGCAATGATCAGTGGCTCAGTTTCACTGTTTGTTGCTCGGACTGGTGGAGATATATCAAATAAGCTAGCCAGCTGTGCTTCAAAAATGTCCTTCTCTTCTTTTGACATTGGCAGTACAAAGGAATCACTAGTTGAAAGAAGAGATAGAAGCATGGTGATAGAAGAAGGAGTGGAGGATTCCCCAGCAATATCCATGGTCTTGGCTACTGTAAGGCAAGAGAAAAGGGACTGGAGCTGGATGGTGGGGAGAAAATTGGTGAGATGCCAATGTCATTTTTGGAAGTATCAGCTACTACTAAAGAAGAAGTGACAACTGAGGTTCTATTAGGTGATATTGGGGTAGCCAGGACTCTGGGAGAAGTCTGTAGAGGTGAAGCAATTGAGATCCAGGGTAGGTTCGAAGAATTGAAAAGGCTAGAAGAGAGAGAAGATGAAATGCTTGGCCTTAAGGAAAAAATGGAAGAAGGCAGGGGAAGTGTAGAGCTAGGAGGTGGAAGCATTATTTGGAGGGGTTCTATGCTCATTGGCACTCCAAGGTCAACCTTTCCTTTTCCTTTTAAAGCTGCCTTTAGTTCTGATGAGGTCAAGAAAGGTCCCTCATCCCCAGTCAAGGTAAAAGAAGGTAGTGTCGAAGAAGGAGGGGCTGAAATGGCTGCTGCTGCATTTTAGGAAACAACGAGAAAATGTTAAATGTATACAAAGTCTTAGAGAAGGGAATTGACAAAGGGACTGAGAGAAATTACTAGCTTCGGTGGTTGGGGTGGTAATGGTTAGAGAGCTGTGAAGGGTATATTGTTCAGCAGTTTTACCCCTCTTCATAGTTTCCTTTTGCGTTGCATCAGCAATAGCAGCTTCTTCCCTTAGTATCTATTGTTGCCTCATCTTTTCTGGCCTTTGAAAGAAAATAATCTCTTTGGACTGTTCTTTCTCTGCTGCTTTGGCAGTTGCCTCATGAGTGGAGTCCACAATAAGCTTAACAATAGAGAATGTCTTCTTTTTTCTTTCTTTGTAATGGTGTTTCTTTTTCTTTTTCTTTTTCTTTTTCTTCCTCTTCTAAATGAGCCTCAAGTACCTCTTCTTCAAGGTCAAGTAAAAGTTTATTTTCCTCTATTGTTGTTGCTTGCCCTTGAGAATATTCAAGGCTTGAGCCCTTTGACGAGAAGCCTCATGTAAAGCTCCTACATTAAATATTGAAGCTATGAGTAAACAGACAAGGCATTATAGAAAGAAAAGGAGTAAAGGGGACATGGTGCATACCTTTCTTCAAAATGGCCCTGGTGACCCTAGAAGGAGGAGATAAGGCAGCAGGTGTAGAAATTGGAACGGTATGAGCAGTAGAGGAGCTGATGGTGATCCTAGTCTCCGTGGGCTTGACTTGAGAGGGCACATCCAGCCCTACTAATAGATCCTTAGGTGCATCTCCATATTTGCTGTCCACCAGTTTTAAAATTTTTTTAAGGCTGTGCCATACGGGATGAAAGGAGTAAATTCAAAGTCATTCAAGCCTTGTATCAGTTTGGAGGTTACTTCATCCAATTTGGTTTTGGACACTTTCAGTTCTCTGGTTGCAAGATTTGAATTGGAGAGGCTATAGAGAGGGGGAGGAATCCCTTAAGTAAGCCCAAATTGCCTAGCAAATTGGGAAGGGCAATAAGCCTCAGAGATGCACTTATATGCTCAAGGGTTCAAAATCCCAATAAAAAGCTCTCTAGGAAGCAAAATGGAGGCCCACATATCTTTGTGTAAAGGCCTGGAGCATTTCTTATCAGCCAAAAAAGTCCTGACCAGGCTAATACATGTTAGCCACAAAGGGACAGAAAAAGGTAGAAAGAGGAGAAGTTGAGAGTTGATAGAAGAAAGTAAGATAATAAGCAAAGCTAGAAGGGTAGAGGGAAACCCTGGCATATTTTTCTCCATAGGTGGTGGGGTTTTACATTAAGAATCTCAAACACCTAGAGTGTAAATTAGTGAAATATGCAAAAAGTCAGAGTTGCAATACCCAGAATGGGCCTCCTTGATTAATGTCTAGAGGTTTCTCATAAAACTGGGAATAGGCCCTATAAATATGGCCTAAAACATACGGAGCCAAGGTTATTTTTTTCTTCGAAGCAAGAGCCTTGGCAAGGGGAGCAAACTCAGGTATAATCCGCTGAGATGAGGTACAAAAAAGAAACTTACATAACCAATATAGAATAAAAGAAAAGAACTCTCGGTCACTCACAAGGCCTTTCTTTTTATTCTCAGTCTTTACAAAATCACTGAAGGAAGAGTTCAAAGATGGAATGGTGAAACTGACCAAAGGGTTTGGGTAACTAGGGGTGAAGGGATCACTAATTGGTGAGAGCCCTAAGAGCTGGCAGATAGCAAGGATAGTGAGGGCCATCATACCACATCGAAATTAGAAAAAAATTGAAAGCTAAGTTCCAAAAACAAAGGGCCGCAGGAATCAAAACAGGGTCTTGAGGGATAATGAACCTGGAGAGGTGAAGGGCATCAAGGATGCAAAGCTCTTGCAGGTCCCACTTTCTGGCAGGGACAACTTTATCGTACCATTCCTCACATTCGATCCTCAATGTGGGCCAACAGCGATGAGGTCGGTTCATCCTCCAACTCTCTTAGTTATGGCCCCCTTTGTAAAGAAGGCGGTGATCCTCCAAGGGAGGATACAGAGCAGGAAGTTGAGCAGGGGCTTCCCTGAAGATAGGTCCCAAGACGTATTCTTTGTGAGCATTATGGCGAGGAATAAAGACACACCTATCTATGGCACTTAGTCCACCAGCTTTGAATTCAGCTATCTCTTTATCAATACACCTTTTTAAAGCCATAAACGGGCTCATGTGCTCAATAATCAACACTTTTGAGGAAGAAGAAGCCATTAGCGAGGGATTAAAGGGAGAGCAAAGAGAGTGAGTGTGAGAAAGGTAGCAATTCGAAGTAGACAACAATGAGAAGTGGGAAATATTGGACAAGTGAATAGGTACAAGTGCAAGAAGATGGGGTTTTTAAAACCTTTCTATCTGAAAATCCATTTATCATAACGAGTCAGATAGGCCCAAGTTTTGACCTATGTTTTATTTTTAAAATTCCTGAAAACACAAGAAAGTGAGCTACCTCTAGAACAGTATATGGAAACCTTATGAAGAGGGAAACACATTTCAAAATACTTAGCTTGGCTTCGAAATAGGGAGTTGGTTTCAAAGCTAGTTTTTAAATACTCAACTTGGCTTCGAAAACAGGTAGTTGGCTTCTAAGCCAGTTTTATACCTTAAACTCAAGTATAGCTTGAGTTTCTTTGCTTCGAAGGTTTTGAGAGTATTCTCTTAGGCTTTCCACAAAAGGAGATTTCCTTCGAATGAGTCTTTGTAGTATGGTTCTTTCCTGATCTTTTGGCTTTCAGAATAAAGAAGCACTATGAAGCCAATACTTGGTCAAGCAATGTGGGAATTTCAAAGACCAGAGGATTTACCCATAGATGAAAGCACTCTCTCTTGAACTTTCTATTAAACAAATCTTTCGAAGACAAATATTGTAGAAAAAACTCCATGCTTCAAAGACAATTAAACTAGGCTTCAAAGCAATATTGGTTAATTCGAAGCTGTCATTGGAACAAATTATATGAACGAGATAAGGAATAAGGTCATGCAATTCGAATATGAAAAATCCTATTTTATTGATAAGACATTTACATTGGGAAAACCTACTTGGTTACATTCTCAATTTCGTAAAAATATGGAATGGACAAAGTTACAAGGTCATGAAACTTTGTCCAGCAAAATTCAATAAATACATATTCCTTTTCTAGCCTTTCTTCTATCCTATCAAATTTTGATTTATCTAATTAATGAGCCCTTATTTGGAAGAAGAGTTGCTGGGCCTTTATTTCGAACTCTGTTTGTTTAAGAGCTCTCTCTACTTCGTCTATCTCCCCCCTGTCGTACGTATTACCCACATTGGTATCTTCTTCATTAGCATTTTCTCCATACTCTCAGCCATGATTCTTGAAGTCTTCATACTCTTCAAGAAGATTCTTTGCCTCATACTGAGCTTGAATGCAAGCAGCAGAGAGCTCCTCCAAGGACTCAATACTGGCAGAAGCATTTTTGTGCTAGTTGAGTAGGAGAGAGAGTTGATCTAGAAAAGTGTGAAGCTCTGTGTGGGCCACAGGGTTGAGGATGTGGCTTCGAGAGACAATGTCAGAAGCCCATTGTAACAAGCCCGCGGGGGACCTCGCTACAGTTCGGACTCGATTTTGTCGCGGTTCCAAATCTTGAACCAAAGAGTCCAAATCTGGCAAATCGTTTTGAAGGAAAACAGATTTTTTGAAAGAAGTGCCAAACATGGACTGCTTTGCGGATATGAGTCGCCACCTAAATATTTTTTAAAATGGGAAATTTAGGAAACCCTAACTTCGGTGCCAAAAGGCCACGTGTCCGTCAACACCAAATTTGGCTCGGGAACTTGGGTACGATTGGGGAAGGTGACATCGTGAGCACTCCCGCTCGCCCGGTCAAAGACCGGCCTCTACTAACCATGATATCTGTTTTGAAAACATTGTGAGTTCTTATTAGGTTATTAGCCTAGATTACTATGTGATGCTCATGACAAACAAGTATAATGGGCGTCCGTCGAATTGGAACAAAACATTTCATGTTTGTTTGTTTGAAAATGATGTGATGGTCTTTGCCATGACGAGCTAAAATCTTGGTTGCCACCCTCGGGTGGGCTTAGAAAAACATGATTTTGCCACTATCTAGTGGGCTTAACAAACAATCGATGAATTGTCCCAATTCAAATAACTCAACCTCCACCCACGGGCATTCAAAGCGGTTATATCACATAAGCATATAGCCTCATGGTAAGCATCTTTGTCATGGCAACACTCACGCATGCAAGGATGCTAAAGCATAAAACTCACCGAGTACTCCAAGCCAAAAGCAGAATGATTAGAAATCATGCATGATCCTAAATATCTTGAAATGCCTAATGCAACACATGCAAAGATGCGAACTATAGGGCTCGGCTACTCTAAAGATGGCATATGATGATGCTACAACTAACACGTATTCAATTTGGAATTGAAATCTGGTGCGGTTGTATGATCTGTAGCGAGTGCGTGCAAAAGCAGATGAATGATGCAAACATCTTTGTCATGGTATGCTAATTGAAATATGCCCTATATCTAACCATTGTAAGCGGATAAATAAAAG
This sequence comes from Camellia lanceoleosa, assembly GCA_025200525.1. Classification (NCBI taxonomy): domain Eukaryota; kingdom Viridiplantae; phylum Streptophyta; class Magnoliopsida; order Ericales; family Theaceae; genus Camellia; species Camellia lanceoleosa. The sequence goes on from CM045766.1 coordinate 32,988,310, forward strand.
GGAGAAAGAAATGGGGGTTGGAAGACATACATCACACTCACACACCCTTATTACAGTTGTGCCCTCGCGCAGAGGGTCAGAATAAATATCTGATCAGAAATAAAAGAATATCTGATCCGAATAAATGATTCTAATTAATTAACAAATTAATTATAAAAGAAGTAAAACTGGCATGCAAGCCAGGGACTGCCTCGCTTCTGATAGATGATGTATGCTGGGCTGCTTGGCGCGGAAATCCACTGGGATGCCCTGATTAGCCTATGTTTGCACTTTTTCTCGAAATGCGCGCCGGACTTCGAAAAATTGTTGATCCTCGGTTTTGCTGTAACAGAGAGCAGGAAAAGGGCATAGCAATGTATTTTCACAAATATATGCATGCCTCGATCCTCGTGCCACCAATCACGCATCTCGATGCATGATGGCGAGAATCGGATTGCACAACTCAATATAGGATGAATGTATATGAATGCTATGACAAAACCTAACTCCATCATGGGTAATCCGGAGTGTCGGTGACTTGGGAATTGAGACACACTCCGTCACTCGGAGTACGGAATGTACCTCGTTTCCCGTGCCCGGGCTAACGCCTATCCCGAACACGATGCAATATGCATGATATGCGTGAAATGCAACTAACATATATCCTAGCATGCACAATGCTATGTAAATGAGATGTCTCGAAATGCGTGCCCACGGGCACGCAAACCGAGGTGATATCATAAAAAACATGAAATGACATGAAAAATGATGTACAATGGGACTAAAATGAGATACCTCGAAATGCGCGCCCACGGGCACGCAAACCGAGGCGATGACATACAGGCATGAAATGGCATACAGAATGCAAATTGGACTTACACTAACATGAGAGAGCCTCAGCCGCACTCATGTAAGAGGCCGTCAGATAAAAAAAGAGGTACCTCGAAAAGCGTGCACGCGGGCACGCCAACTGAGGCCATGATGTGAGATGCAAATCGGATAAAACCGAAGTGTCTCGAAATGCATGCCCACAGCCCCGAAATGGTATGAAATGACAATCAATGCATTAAATCATCCCGAAATGCGATATTAAGTGCCCGAAATGGCTTACGGCTATGCTAAACATGCAAAATTGGCACATGACAGCAAAAACAGTAGCAAGGCAGCCCCAAAAATGACATCTTTTCAGTACAAAATATGGCCAAATTATGAGCATAGATATGACAATAATGGCATGCAAAAAAATACAGGAAAAGAGGGGAATCACAAAGCAAGTGGTATATGGAAAATTCAAACCACAAAATTTCATTCTACAACTTTTAAGAGGAGTCCAAAACATGCATATTTACAGTGAATGTCAACTCCAAAATCAGCATGTAGATAGGCTCAAAATAGCATGCAATATAATGAGCTAACAAGGGCTATAAAGGGAGGTACCATAAGCAATGACCAAACAACCTGAGACCCTTAATAAAACTTGAAGAACAGACCAAAACAAGACAATTTCTAAGCCTGATGAAGGCTGAATTCTGAAGCTAAGATGGCCTAAACAAACATGCAATTTTACGGAAGATAAGATGGAATACAAAGGCGGTACCAAAACCAATCATCAAATGGCTTAAAGCCCTTAACAAAACATGACAAGGAGACAAAAATAAGGCTCTTTATAAGCCTGAAGAAGGCTTAAATCCGGAGCCAAATGAGTCTAACAAAGCATGCAAAATATGCATAGGACATGAATTCAAGGCAAGTGACATGTAGAGCAAGAAAAACAGGTTGATCCCTTCTTCAATTTTGAAGAGGGGCTCAAAATAAGCACACCATCAGTTCATGCAATGCTCCAATTCAGATCACAAATAGGCCAAAACAATCATGCAATTTTACGGTAAATTAGCAGAAATACAAAGCAAGTGCATGATAGAATCACCAAACAGGGTGGAGCCCTTCTTCAATGTTGAAGAGGGGCTCAAAATAGGCCCATCAACAGTTCGTATTATGCTCAAAATCAGATCACTCAAAAGCCAAATAAAGCATGCAATTTTATGGCCTAAAGAGTGGTATTGAAGCAAGTGTACCAAGGAGACATCAAATAGAGTTGAGCCCTTCTATAATGTTGTAGAGGGCTCAAAATGAGCACTAAAACCAGTAGGGGTCGGAGCCCAAAACCAAAAGGAAATGGGGTAAAAATAGGAAGCAAGAAAATGGTAGAAAAAGGAAATTGAACCTTACCCTTGAAGACAAGTCTTTCTTTGCTTCTGCTTGAATTTATTGATCCTTGGCCACTGGAAATCACTCCTTGCTGCTGAAATGGAGTTGGTGATAGTGGTGCTAGGGGTTGATGACGGATTGGCTTAAAGACTTAAAGGTTTTTGAGAATTTGGCTATGGAAATGAAGGATTTGAGAGAGGGTTTTTAGACAATTTTTTGTAACCCTAGGGAAGGGGCTGTCCAGCCCTTTAAGTAGACAAAAAAAGGTGTAAAAGGGGAGGGAAATGGGGGCTAGATTTCCCTCCAAAAATATCCCCCCGATGGGGGGGTATTTTAACAAAAAAATCCTGACAATTTGGTGAATTTCAGGAGGTGGTGGCCGACCATGGCCAAAAAAAGAAGTGTAAAAAATCTGGCCGACCACCATGCAATAGTGTCCTCCCATATGTGTGGAATAAGGCCCCAAGGTCGGAATCTGGCAACTCTGAAGCAGGAGTCACAACGTAGGACTTGAAGGAGAGGCTCAAAAATGAAATGCACAATTACTGGCCGACCACCAACTTTTAGGGTCCTCTCAGATGTGTGGAACAAGGTTCCAAGGTCGGAAATTGGCAACACTGAAGCAGGAGCCACAACATAGAGCTTGAAGGAGGGGCTCAAAAATGAACTCCATAATTTCGGCCGACCCGGTGGTTTTAGGGTCCTCCCATGTCCCCGATCACAGATATGTAGCTTTGGTTGGAAGAAAATATCCCGGTGTTCAACATTGGCGGAAGTGAGCAAAAGCGGTAGGAAGAGCTGGTTATCTGGGATAATTGCTGGCCTCGCACCCCCCAGTGATCTTCCTGGTGTTGAAACAGAGGTACCTGCCAAATTTGAACAAAAACTAATGAGAAATGAACGCTCGGAGCCAAAACCGGGCAATTCGGGATCCCGAAAATGGGCTGCAGGTGCCGGAAGTGGTGTTCAGCAGCGAAGTGGGCATCTGTGACCCCAGTGTCCTTCGGAATGAAAAAACAAAGGTGCATGCCAAAAACCGGAGAACTCGGAGATGGTTGGGCGGTCCCGAGCCAAGGCACACGGCCTAACGGTCCCGAAAACCGGGAACCGGGCTCCGAAATGGGCAAAATGGCCTACGGCCACGAAATGTAGCACACGGCCACCGGGAGATAGTCTAACGGACCACTCCTTTCCATGGAAAGAAGCGAAAAACCGAGCTGATTCGCAAACCGAGACAAGGCCTGAAGAGAGTTCGAAGTCCGGGAGGCGCGCATGACTCTGAGGCTGCTGAACGAGCACAATATGAAACATCACCGAGCGCTCAATCGGTGACGTCTGAGTCTTAAGGTCGGTCAAAAATGGGGTGTCTACAGTTGCCCCTCTTGGACAGAACTCGGAAGTCAAGAAGTGACGGGAGTGAATGTCAAAGCCCAGAGACGACCCATTTTTGACTAGGCCGAAGACTTAGACAATCATACAAGATGAACAGAGATGTGTGCCCGCAGGCAGGGGGGGCAAAATGCAAAGCGATATGCACAGAGCCAAATGATCATGCAAGTGCAGCAAGGTGTAATGAAGCAAGTATTGACAAATAGATGCAACAGTTTTAAGCGAGAATGCAAAGCAACAACTACATTTCATGCAGTTAGGAATGTAAGAAAATCATGGAATCTTCATGAACATGTACGATAGATACACAAAGCGTACGTGTGATGGATACACAAAGTGAAGCGAGTGTAATGGATGCACTATATGAAGCAAAGTGTGATGGATACACTAGGTGAGTGTGTGATAGATACACAAAGCAAACGTGTGATGGATACACAAAGTAGGTATAGTGTGATAGATACAAAGCAAGTGTGTGTGATTGATACACTATATGAACAAAGTGTGATTGGTACACAAAGTAGGCATAGTGAGCAAAGTGTGATGGATACACTAAGTGGACAAGTGTGATGGATACACTAAATGTGAATACGAAGTGTGATAGATGCATTTAGTGAAAAAGTATGATTGATATACTGAAGGTGAACACGAGGTGTGATAGATGCACTAAGTGAACAGAGTGTGATTGATACACTAAAAGCGAACGCAAAGTGTGATAGATGCACTTAGTGAACAAGTATGATAGATACACAAAATGAATGAAGTGTGATTGATACACTAAAAGCGAACACAAAGTGTGATAGATGCACTTAGTGAACAAGTATGATAGATATACTGAATGTGAACACGAAGTGTGATAGATGCACTTAGTGAACAAGTATGATAGATATACTGAATGTGAACACGAAGTGTGATAGATGCACTAAGTGAACAGAGTGTGATTGATACACTGAATGTGAACACGAAGTGTGATAGATGCACTTAGTGAACAAGTATGATAGATATACTAAATGTGAACACGAAGTGTGATAGATACACTAAGTGAACAGAGTGTGATTGATACACTGAATGTGAACACGAAGTGTGATAAATGCACTTAGTGAACAAGTATGATAGATATACTGAATGTGAACACGAAGTGTGATAGATGCACTTAGTGAACAGGTATGATAGATATACTGAATGTGAACACGAAGTGTGATAGATGCACTAAGTGAACAGAGTGTGATTGATACACTGAATGTGAACACGAAGTGTGATAGATGCACTTAGTGAACGAGTATGATGGATATACTAAAAGCGAACACAAAGTGTGATAGATGCACTATGTGAACAGAGTGTAATTGATACACTAAAAGTGAACACGAAGTGTGATAGATGCACTTAGTGAACAAAGTATGATTGATATACTAAAAGCGAATGAAGTGTGATTGATACAATAATGGAATAAAGTGAATATGTGCGTGATAGATACACAAAAAGTAATGAAGTGTGATGGATACACTAAGGTAATTGAAGTGAATATATGCGTGATAGATACACAAATTGGGAATGTATGCGATAAATACACAAAATGAGAATGTGTGTGGTAGATACACGAAATGAGAATGTGTGTGATAGATACACAAAATGAAAAGAGTGTGATTGATACACTAAATAAACATGTGAGAGATACATGAAGCAAACGAAAGTAAATGAGGTGTGATGGATACACTAAAGTGAACATGTGATAGATACATGAGGCAAACAGAGTGAATGAAGTGTGATGGATACACTAAAGTAAACATGTGATATGAAGAGAAGAATAGTGTGATAGATACACAAAGCAAAATATGTGTGATAGATACACAAAGTGAATGAAGTGTGATTGATACACTAAGGCAAATAAGGTGTGTTAGATACACTGAGTGAATGAAGTGTGATTGATACACTAAGGGAATGAGGTGTGATTGATACACTAAGTGAATGAAGTGTGTTAGATACACTGAGTGAAGCAAATAAAGTGTGATTGATACACTAAGTGAATGATCTCAAATGGAACTTCTTTGAATGAACCGTACATACAATATCGTGCATGTCTAAGAAAGAAACTTAACTGGTACAATGCATTACAATGTATGATGCTTACGGAAAGCAATAAATGGACAAAGCGGCGCTTTAGAAAGCACCTCATGAGGTGAGTGGCGGTGAACCGCTCTACTCTGATGGGGATCTCCCCTCGTGCTCTTCGAACACTTTACCTTGAACTCACAGTACAAAGGCTCTGGAATGCTAACAAGTAACAACATCTGCATGTAGGAGCCACGGCTGCCGCTTGTCTTCGTGATCATACTCACAACTTTCCCTATTCTCCAACGGGGTGACAGACTAGGTTGGTTCAGTATCCAGGATTGAGGTGCATACACGCTGTCTCAACCTATGGGGCTTCCATACAGATTTTAAGCCGAGGGCACGCCTCTGGGTATTCAAACCAGACTTTAGTCTCGGAAATCCCGAACCTTTGCGTTCTAGGCAACAGTCATTCGAACTCTAGTTTCCACCGTCGCAGTTGGTCTCCTAAGAACTCATTGCAAACACGGCCAAGATGTCCCTGGCACGAAACGGTACTCAAGGAGAGCACTTCTGATCGCCATTCTGGCTTGAGGCTGACTTGATCTTGAGCTTGAGGTAGAGGCACACTCACACCGAGCATTGACAAGACACGACAAGGTGCATCCGGAATGCGATCTCGAGCTTCTTGAAGTTGGAACAAACTCGGATGCCCGACATTTTCCTCTTTGCTTTAACTGCAGTCCGGAACCATTATAGCTTCAGATAGGTCCTGGTTCTACTGTTCTCATATGACCTGAGTTGAATCCTGCGGTTTTATGAAAGAACAAATTCTGTTTTGCACAAATGTGGAGAACGGCACGGCACTCGGAGCACAAAATGATTTTATTTTTTTGAAAATGAGAAAAGGATTCTCCACCGGGTATTAAGCCTACAACTGACCACAGCCAAAACAACTCAACACAGAAAAACAAAAGGTAAACGACCTAAACACAACGAGACACGCTCGGGATGAAATGAGACAAACAAAAAGACACGACACTCAGACGTGCACAGGAAGCCTGTTTCACCAGGTAGTGTTTCCCACCCTTTCTCACTTGTGATTCTCACATCACTTGGCACTCAATCTCTAGTTTTCTGAAAAAGCCCTTTTTCTCACTTTTTTTCTCATCGCACATCTCTCTATTCTTCAATCTCTCATTTTTTAATCCCTCCCCTGGGTGGTTGATGGATAAACAGCAAGTTGAAGGCTCGGGCCCCTAGCATTTTGCTCGATTCTTCTTTCTTCCGCTCACAGCTAGTGAATTCCTCCCACAGAGGGGTTGCGCTACAACTGGGTGTGTAGCAAATCTGCAGCTAGCATCGGTTGATGATGCTTTGCTGGGGAGTTTGGACGTGATAAGATCTGTCCAGATGATGGAGTGGAATATCTTGCCTCATTCCAGTTCATGCTTCGCACTTGGCTCGACACCTCGTTGCTTGGAGGATACGAGAGCTTTCAGTCCTTTGTCGTGCCCTTTTCTAGCGAATACGGTGTCCTTTTCGACAAGTAGAGTGCCCTTCTTGGCAAGTATGGTGCCCTTTCTGGCAAGTATTTTGACAAAGGAGAAAAGACAGAACACCTGACTCACCTGTGCCCCTAGTTCATCATTTTGACCATTTTTTTATTTTGATTTTTACTAAAACAATTTTGACCAACATGAGGGTTAGATTAACATGCTTGTTCAATTTTTGATTTGAAATCACGCAAGTCAGGCTATGAGCACTGAAAATTTTCCTTTTTGGGTCCAAGAAATGGTCTAGTTTTTGAAAAAAAAAAAATGGAACAATTTTCGAGAAAATAGTCAACCTCAGTAAAAATTCTCAAAAACTATTTTTGCACACGGTCATTTGCTCAACGAGCATGAAACTCATTCCTGAGATGCACAACCTCGGATCCAAGGGAAAACTGCCTCGTGCTTGAAGAGAGCTGCATGGCAACGGAAAGTTGCCCCTTGTTTGAACGGCACTGCAGCGCATTGAATGGCAACGGAAAGTTGCCCCTTGTTTGGATGGCACCGTGGCGCATTGAATGGCAACGGAAAGTTGCCCCTCGTTTGGATAGCACCGTGGCGCATTGTAGTCAATCCTCAGAGTGACGAACACAACCAAATCCTCAAATACAGAGAAGACAAAGATGACCAAAACCATCACATGGACACAATCAAATTGAAGCGTTTTACGGCTGGACTTCAGGATGAAGTTGCCTACGTATCCCAAAGATGGGAATCAAGCCTTACGTAGTTCGGGGTTAAGGTACACTCGGGTATTTAACCTCTCCTTTTTATGCTCTAACTTTTGCCAAGGCGCCTGTTGCAGGTTTTCGACCTTGCGAGCTTTGTTTTTCTTTCTTTTCTTTTTTTTCTATTCTTTTCATTCCTTTTTCTATTTCTTTTTTGCATTTTTCTTTTCTTTCTTTTTTTTTTTTTGCATTTTTTGTATCTTTGCATTTTTTCTTTTTGCATTTTTGTATATATATTTTTCTTGTCTCGCTCTAACTTTTGCCTGGGTCGCCCTTTTGGGTTTTCGGCCCAGGGAGCCTCTCAAAGGGTAAAAATGTAACCAGTCCATGCCAAATGGTTCTGAGATTGAAGCCCTCTATATCCAGGAGAGTGGCTGTTGTATTGACTTGCAGAAAGATCCACTTTTGGCTCTTCGAGCACATCGGACATTTTTGCCCCTAGTTTGAGGGGTGCTTCTGCTCTAGCCTTGCAAGCTTCTTCTGATGAGGTCTGACCTTCTTAATTTGACTTTGGTGCCTCTTGTTCGAGGGCAGCTTCAAATCTGGCCACACAGGCCTTACATCGTGGTCGACCGTTGAACATTCTGAATGCCAGTTCAAGGTTTGAAAGCCAAGGGGGGGTCGAGTCTCGAGGCTGAGAGCGATCCTAAGCTGCACAATCTCAAGAGCGACTCCACACAGGTCTTCACGGATCGCAAGAAAACATTTTGTTTTGAAAATTTTTAAGCGACAAATCGTCATGAAGATAGTGTGAAACCACTGGATCAAGCTGTGGTCCTTCTCAAGACTCACACTAACAAGCATGATTCCATTCATTAAGTGCTTAGCGCCTCTTTCTCTCAATTTGATCAAAGTTTTGCAAATCCCGAGGAATTCCTCCCTCTTTGTTTTCACTGCAGTGTTCAAAAAGGTTTTGAAAAACTTAGGTCAATACAATGGCTTCAGGGCACAGGAGAGCAGGTGGAATGCACTGCCATTTCATTCAAATCCCGGCACACTTAGCACACGGCAGAAACAAATGCGAGAGTATGGAAATCACTGCTGTTTCATTCAAGATCTGTTGGCATAACTGGCTCCCTGGCAGAAACAGACTCAAAACAAAACAAAAAGACAAACGCGAAATAAAATGGTGACGCCCGAAGTAACACCCCCGGAATCACCCGACTCCTATACAAAAGGACTGACTCGAAACAACAAGACAGACCCTAACCAAAAAGACTGACTCAAAACCAAAAGACAGACTCTAAACAAAATAATAGAATTGGCTCAATACCCAAGCCGAAAAGTACAAAAACTAGTATTTGCATACTGCTCAAAACAGTGCGTGCCATTCCTACGTCTGGAGTAAACTGAGTGCCGCCTGCAGGTGGTTCATCCCCCGATCACCTGGTCACCTTATCCCCCACAAGTTCACTGATCAAGTGCCGATAGACTTTGCAGGACCTGGTGCAGCAATGACCCTTTTGTCAAACAGATCTTGTACATCATGGCGCAGACGAAAGCAACTGTCGGTGTCATGACCGGTTTGCTGATGGTAGGCACAGTATTTAGTCTGGTCATGCTTTGCAGGGATAGGATCGGGTAGGGGCCGTTGTTCCAATGGTTTCAAATGTCCTTCCCGGAGTAAGACCTCTAGAGCCTTTGACAGAGGCATATGAAGTGGAGTGAAAACCCTCTTGACTCGGGGTGGATATTTGGCCGTCTGTGAGTTACTCCGGACGACTTGGTGAATGAGGTAGTTTGTTTTGATGCGGTAGTGGTAACCATACCCACGTCCGGAAGATCTTGGTACGCATCACCACCGGTGGTCGCATTCGAATTGCGGAAAACGCCCGCCTAGGCCGCTTCCTTCTTGGTCAATAAGGCCCTGCTTCATGGCATCTTCGATCTGTACTCCCATCTCATGCAAATCTGAAAAGGTATGGAAGGGGAGCACGATCATTTTCTGCATTAGTTTGGGCTGGAGGTTGCGCACAACCATCCGTATTTGATCCTTATCCGTTGGCCTAATGGTCATCATTGAGGCCTTCGCCCTCCACCGGGCCACGCATTCAGAGAAGCTCTCTTGAAGCTCCTGCCTTGTCGTCTCAAGATCACGGGTTGTGATCTCAATCTGGGTATTGTATGAATATTGTGCGACGAAGGCCTCGGCCATCTCCTCCCAGCTTCGTTTCGCTGAATCCTCCAATTTGGCGTACCAGATGGCCGCAATACCCGACACGGTCCTGCCAAAGAGGGAGAGCTTCTGTAATCTTGTCAAACCCATCGGGCGCAGAACGTCTGAAAACAAACTTAGGTGGACCATGGGATCTCCTGACCCGTCAAAACGATCGATGTGAGGCATCTTGAACCTGTTCGGCAGTGTCACAACTGCGTCAGGGTACCCGTCCTCAATGTCCGGGATGGCTTTGACTCCTTGAGATTTCTTAAACATTTTTTCCAACTTACTCAGCTTCAGTGTTGTGGGGTCCGCTTCGAACTCAAGGGGAGAGTCCGAGATATTGATAGGCGTGGGCGCCTTGGATAGTTGTGGTAGAATCGGGGGCGGAGCCGGCCCCGTTGGAAGGTCTGTATCCTCTTGGACATTTTGGACATTTGGCGTCTCCCCAAGTGCTGGAGCTCCTGCTGGGGGAGGAACTTGTTGTGAAGCAGACGCGCCGCTTTGCTGTTGCAGCCTGGTGATGAGCTCAGCCTGTTAAGCCATGATTGCAGCCTGCTACTTAGAAAATTCCGCTTGGCAGACAGCGTCTTGCTACATGAGTTTCATACTTTCTTGCATTTGAAGCATCATTGCCTCTATCCCTGACGTGTTCTGCTGATCCATCCAACTGACTGGTGTATCTATCCCTGCAGTAGAAAGTGAGACCTTTCGACTGTTGTTCACTGGTGGAGTGGATAAGAGCCACTGATCTGATAACTGCTGAGCTGGTGATCTGTGCCCGACTGGTCCTTTTCACCCTGCCTTTGATAAAGTAACACTGATTGCCCTTGAACTGAATCTCTGACCCGACAAAGTCTATCAACACAAGTTCGGTGTACCCGGGGGGGATTGGAGTCCTTCTGAAGCTATGGTTCCAGGACTACCTAGCAAAAGAGAAAACATGCAGCATCTCAGCTTGATTTCATCTGAACAGATACTAGCATAGTTGAATGAGTGTGCCCTCTCCTGAATTCTGCCCCAAAATTCTGCCTGTAAGCTGATACCCTCAGGTAAAACTGATTCCACCAAATACTGATGCCCGCAGGCCTGATACCCAAAATACTGAATTGGTGCCCGCGGGCCTGATGCTCAAACTCATAAACTGATACATGCATTCCCTGTAGAGGCACACTCTAACAAGCACATAACAGATAAGTGAGAGCCAAAACACCCCTATGTTGGGGTAGGGTTTCCCTGTCCTATTTTGTCAGGAGCTAGGGTTCACTACGCACGCAGCGGCTTCAAACAACCTATAAACGGGTAAGCAACCTGTCCTAGTTTGGAATGGTCACTACGGATCCGAATATGCACTAGGTCGAATGGTCAAAAAGAGTGCCCCGGTAAAACCGGGGTTTGTGTTCCCATGCTGTCAGAGCCCAGAGCCGATCAGCCTTACGGACATGACTTGACAAGACAAGCCTCCGGCAAATCGTTCGGGAATGGCATATGGCAAACACGGTGTCCTAGGCGCACCAATGCAAATGCAATGCAAAGAAACACACAAGTGTAGTCAAAAACAGATGTCATGAGTTCGAGTCAAGTTCTCTAAATCCCCAACAGAGTCGCCAGAAACTGTAACAAGCCCGCGGGGGACCTCGCTACAGTTCGGACTCGATTTTGTCGCGGTTCCAAATCTTGAACCAAAGAGTCCAAATCTGGCAAATCGTTTTGAAGGAAAACAGATTTTTTGAAAGAAGTGCCAAACATGGACTGCTTTGCCAGATAACAGAGTCGCCACCTAAATATTTTTTTAAAAATGGGAAATTTAGGAAACCCTGACTCGGTGCCAAAAGGCCACGTGTCCGTCATCACCAAAGTTGGCTCGGGAACTTGGGTACGATTGGGGAAGGTCACATCGTGAGCACCCCCGCTCGCCCGGTCAAAGACCGGCCTCTACTAACCATGATATCTGTTTTTGAAAACATTGTGAGTTCTTATTCCGGTTATTAGCCTAGATTACTATGTGATGCTCGCAGCAAACAAGTATAGACTAGGCCGTCTGAATTGGAACAAAACATTTCATGTTTGTTTGTTTGAAAATGATGTGATGGTGCTGCCCGCAGGCAGGCTAAAATGCGGATTTGCCACCCTCGGGTGGGCTTAGAAAAACATGATTTTGCCACTATCTAGTGGGCTTAACAAACAATCTGATGAATTGTCCCAATTCAAATAACTCAACCTCCACCCACAGGCATTCAAAGCAGTTATATCACATAAGCATATAGCCTCATGGTAAGCATGCTGTCATGGCAACACTCACACGCATGCAAGGATGCTAAAGCATAAAACTCACCGAGTACTCCAAGCCAAAACAGAAAACTGATTAGAAATCATGCATGATCCTAAATATACTGAAATGCCTAATGCAACACATGCAAAGATGCAAACTATAGCAGGCTCGGCTACTCTAAAGATGGCATATGATGATGCTACAACTAACACGTATTCAATTTGGAATTGAAATACTGAGTGCGGTTGTATGATGCGCCGAGCCCGGTGCGTGCAAAACAGATGAATGATGCAAACATGCTGTCATGCCGTATGCTAATTGAAATATGCCCTATATCTAACCATTGTAAGCGGATAAATAAAAGGGAGAAAGAAATGGGGGTTGGAAGACATACATCACACTCACACACCCTTATTACAGTTGTGCCCTCGCGCAGAGGGTCCGAATAAATATACAGTCCGAAATAAAAGAATATACAGTCCGAATAAACAGATTCTAATTAATTAACAAATTAATTATAAAAGAAGTAAAACTGGCATGCAAGCCAGGGACTGCCTCGCTTCTGATAGATGATGTATGCTGGGCTGCTTGGCGCGGAAATCCACTGGGATGCCCTGATTAGCCTATGTTTGCACTTTTTCTCGAAATGCGCGCCGGACTTCGAAAAATTGTTGATCCTCGGTTTTGCTGTAACAGAGAGCAGGAAAAGGGCATAGCAATGTATTTTCACAAATATATGCATGCCTCGATCCTCGTGCCACCAATCACGCATCTCGATGCATGATGGCCGAGGAATCGGATTGCACAACTCAATATAGGATGAATGTATATGAATGCTATGACAAAACCTAACTCCATCATGGGTAATCCGGAGTGTCGGTGACTTGGGAATTGAGACACACTCCGTCACTCGGAGTACGGAATGTACCTCGTTTCCCGTGCCCGGGCTAACGCCTATCCCGAACACGATGCAATATGCATGATATGCGTGAAATGCAACTAACATATATCCTAGCATGCACAATGCTATGTAAATGAGATGTCTCGAAATGCGTGCCCACGGGCACGCAAACCGAGGTGATATCATAAAAAACATGAAATGACATGAAAAATGATGTACAATGGGACTAAAATGAGATACCTCGAAATGCGCGCCCACGGGCACGCAAACCGAGGCGATGACATCTGAGCATGAAATGGCATACAGAATGCAAATTGGACTTACACTAACATGAGAGAGCCTCAGCCGCACTCATGTAAGAGGCCGTCAGATAAAAAAAGAGGTACCTCGAAAAGCGTGCACGCGGGCACGCCAACTGAGGCCATGATGTGAGATGCAAATCGGATAAAACCGAAGTGTCTCGAAATGCATGCCCACAGCCCCGAAATGGTATGAAATGACAATCAATGCATTAAATCATCCCGAAATGCGATATTAAGTGCCCGAAATGGCTTACGGCTATGCTAAACATGCAAAATTGGCACATGACAGCAAAAACAGTAGCAAGGCAGCCCCAAAAATGACATCTTTTCAGTACAAAATATGGCCAAATTATGAGCATAGATATGACAATAATGGCATGCAAAAAAATACAGGAAAAGAGGGGAATCACAAAGCAAGTGGTATATGGAAAATTCAAACCACAAAATTTCATTCTACAACTTTTAAGAGGAGTCCAAAACATGCATATTTACAGTGAATGTCAACTCCAAAATCAGCATGTAGATAGGCTCAAAATAGCATGCAATATAATGAGCTAACAAGGGCTATAAAGGGAGGTACCATAAGCAATGACCAAACAACCTGAGACCCTTAATAAAACTTGAAGAACAGACCAAAACAAGACAATTTCTAAGCCTGATGAAGGCTGAATTCTGAAGCTAAGATGGCCTAAACAAACATGCAATTTTACGGAAGATAAGATGGAATACAAAGGCGGTACCAAAACCAATCATCAAATGGCTTAAAGCCCTTAACAAAACATGACAAGGAGACAAAAATAAGGCTCTTTATAAGCCTGAAGAAGGCTTAAATCCGGAGCCAAATGAGTCTAACAAAGCATGCAAAATATGCATAGGACATGAATTCAAGGCAAGTGACATGTAGAGCAAGAAAAACAGGTTGATCCCTTCTTCAATTTTGAAGAGGGGCTCAAAATAAGCACACCATCAGTTCATGCAATGCTCCAATTCAGATCACAAATAGGCCAAAACAATCATGCAATTTTACGGTAAATTAGCAGAAATACAAAGCAAGTGCATGATAGAATCACCAAACAGGGTGGAGCCCTTCTTCAATGTTGAAGAGGGGCTCAAAATAGGCCCATCAACAGTTCGTATTATGCTCAAAATCAGATCACTCAAAAGCCAAATAAAGCATGCAATTTTATGGCCTAAAGAGTGGTATTGAAGCAAGTGTACCAAGGAGACATCAAATAGAGTTGAGCCCTTCTATAATGTTGTAGAGGGGCTCAAAATGAGCACAAAACCAGTAGGGGTCGGAGCCCAAAAACCAAAAGGAAATGGGGTAAAAATAGGAAGCAAGAAAATGGTAGAAAAAGGGAAATTGAACCTTACCCTTGAAGACAAGTCTTTCTTTGCTTCTTGGCTTGAATTTATTGATCCTTGGCCACTGGAAATCACTCCCTTGCTGCTGAAATGGAGTTGGTGATAGTGGTGCTAGGGGTTGATGAAGGATTGGCTTAAAGACTTAAAGGTTTTTTGAGAATTTGGCTATGGAAATGAAGGATTTGTGAGAGGGTGTTTAGACAAATTTGGTAACCCTAGGGAAGGGGCTGTGCAGGCCTTTAAGTAGACAAACAAAGGTGTAAAAGGAGGAAATGGAGGCTAGATTTCCCTCCCAAAATATCCCCCGGATGGGGAGATATTTTAACAAAAATATCCGGACAGTTGGAATGGTGAAAGCAAGTGGCCACTGGTGAATTAGGAGGTGGCCGGCCACCCCACCTGGTCGGCCAGCCACTCACCCTGGCCGGCCGGCCATGGCCAAAAAAAGAAGTGTAAAAAATCTGGCCGACCACCATGCAATAGTGTCCTCCCATATGTGTAGAATAAGGCCCCAAGGTCGGAATCTGGCAACTCTGAAGTAGGAGTCACAACATAGGACTTGAAGGAGAGGCTCAAAAATGAAATGAACAATTACTGGCCGACCACCAACTTTTAGGGTCCTCTTAGATGTGTGGAACAAGGTTCCAAGGTCGGAAATTGGCAACACTGAAGCAGGAGCCACAACATAGAGCTTGAAGGAGGGGCTCAAAAATGAACTCCATAATTTTTGGCCGACCAGTGGTTTTTAGGGTCCTCTCATGTCCCCTGATCACAGATATGTAGCTTTGGTTGGAAGAAAATATCCCCAGGGTGTTTAACATTGGCCCGGAAGTGAGCAAAACGGCTTAAACCGGTTATCTGGGATAATTGCGGCCTCGCACCCCCAAAGTGATCTTCCCGGTGTTGAAACAGAGGTACCGCCAAATTTGAACAAAACTAATGAGAAATGAACGCCGAGAGCCAAAACCGCAATTCGGGATCCAAAATGGGCCGCAGTGGGAAGTGGTGTTCAAGAAAGTGGGCATCTGTGACCCCAGTGTCCTTGAATGAAAAACAAAGGTGCATGCCAAAACCGGAGAACTTCGGAGATGGTTAGGCGGGCGGTCCCGAGCCAAAACCGAACCGGCAAGACTCGAAATGGGCAAAATGGCTCGGCCACGAAATGTAACACACGGCCACCGGAGATAGTCTAACGGACTACCCTTCCCTTGGAAAGAAAATCGAGAAAACCGAGACAAGGCACAGAAGAGAGTTCGGAAGTCCGGAGGCAGGGCGCGCGGCCGCGACTCTGAGGCTGCTGAACGAGCACAATATGCAACATCACCGAGCGCTCAATCGGTGACGTCTGAGTCTTAAGGTCGGTCAAAAATGGGGTGTCTACACCCATAAAAGATTCTTGTGAGGAATGTCATCTCAAAGGACCTCAAAGGATAAATGAAAGAAAACAACAAGCAAAGTTTGGGCTTTGTATTGCTAATAAACAGTTGGTGGAACTAGAGCCTGGTAAAGAGAAAAATGCTGGCTTTTGAAGAGGGTGAGCTTCAATTCCTCAATCCAATTAGGATTGGAAGGCATGAAGAAGCAGTTGCATCCCCTCTAAATGAAGGTGAAAATTGGGGCTCGTTCACACACTTAAGCCAATCAAAGAAACAAAGTTTTTCTTTCTTAGCTAAGAGTAAGGGGCTGATTCCCAAAGCTTCAATGGGGTGTGGAGTCTTTTGCACTATTCTGGTTGGCAAGGCAGAGGTATACCATGCCGAAAGTAAGTTGTCTTCAAGGCAACGAAGACGCTCGAAAGGGACATATGCGTACACTACAAAGCTGCGCATAGAAGGATAGATTACAATGGGGTTATCAAATTTTGGAAATCGATAGTGGATTCATTCCCTTATTTAAGGTTGAGTGGGTGCGGGCCAAGTATCCCAGCCATTATTTCCAGAAGAAGATGAAGCAGCTTCATTCCATGCAGAGAGTTTTTGAGTAGATGAAGAGCTTCCAAGATCCATTTTGCAAGTGCTTGGTCTAGAGGTTCATATGGTGCAGAAGCTTCCATAACTTGTATAAATAGGGGCGGATAAATGTGGCCAATAAATGCATGAAGGTTCTTTCGAGGTTGGTCATCACTGTCCAATACCTCCTCATATGCTCGATTGATGTAAGAGAGGGCTTGATTGGCCATTGGAGATGTATCAGTCCCTTCAGATACACAAATAGTGGAGGAAGTGTTCAAGCAAGTGTTCAAGCTTAAGAAAGAATTTAATGAAGTTCAGTGCTTCATTTCTAAGAAGACGGTTACATTTCCAAGATAAACAAAGTCTATGCACATCCTAGGATGTGGACAAAGTGCATTGATCCACTAATATCACCAAGTATTGGGTATATTAGTGCGGGGGGTAATATTGGCTATATATTTTGTATAGGCCAATTGCAGTTTAACACAGGGCTCGTAAAGTGTAATTTTGGGAGTTAATACAAGTCTCGAATCACCAATAGACACATGGTAGTTCATATTGGTAATAATGGGTCTGCGCAACATTAGGACAGTTAGAAAGCGCAAGATGACATGGCCCAACGATTACTTACGATTCAAATTCAAATTCAGGAGGAAAGCCTAATTGCAAGAATGGCGTAGTAGAAGCTAACTGTGCAAGACCATGATCAGTGATCGTGGAAGGAAATTTTAACGGTTAGAAGCCCACTTCGACGGTTACTATGAGAGAGTATAAACAGAAGAGAAGGCCAATAGAAGTAGGATCCAGACTCAGATCCAGAAACCAGTTATGTACTTCATATTTTCTTTCTAGTTTTTACATTTCCAATTCTTTATATTTCCAGCTCTTCAGTTCCTGTACTGCATGTCTTTCCTATGAGTAGTTTCAAGTAGTTTGTTACTGTGAACTTCTTTGAGACTGGGTCATTTCATTGTAAGATCTCATTTACTTAAAGAAATTCAGTTTCTGAATTATTTTACACTTGTTATTGTCTATAAGTTTCTCCTAAGCAAGCCACCAATAAAAGTCATCTTCATTGAGGCTGAAAGAACTTCAACATAATCGTCTAATAATTGGTTGGCAATTTAAATTCTATAAAGACTTATTGATCTTTACTGGCACTCTTAAAATTACATAATTAACCTTCGAAAGTCAAAAAAGCCAACAGTTACGCTCGCTACAAATAATTATAACAAAATATATCATAATCAAGTCATAAAATTTTTATATCAGTCAAAAAATTTAGATATTTTATTACGTCAATTTGTGGTAAGATTACACATATTGTGGTTGATGTTACGAAATTTTATGATAAAACTATATATTTTTGTGTTAAGCTCAATTTGTTTATGCGAAAAACATTTTCTGAAAAATATTTTATGTATTTTTTAGTGTTTGGTACAATGAAAAATGAAAATTAACGAAAAACATTTTCGTGGTTAACAGAAAACCAGTTTATATAGGCAGAAAATGTTTTACACTTTTAAAAGGCGAAAAACGTTTTTCCGACTACAGTCTTACTAATGCCACAACACTACCACTGTCACTTTTACCTCCACTACCACACCACCATCACTACAGCCATTGTTGGCATCACCGTCGCTATTACCATTGCCAGCGCCTTACCACCATGCCACCACCTCCACATTTGTTTCACTACCATCACTACCAAACATTAAAACATATTTTTTTCAAAAAATATTTTTTAAAAAAAGTTATAAAAATATTTTTTGTCTACACAAATGAAATACACATTGTCAAAATTCTTCATTATATATATATATATATAGTAGGGATTATTAAACTTGAATTTGGATTGATTTGGTGGGAGGTGTGAATTTAATTCTTGAAAAAGAGTTTGATAATCATTGTGATAATGATTTATTTCTCACATTATAAGATTCTACGTAATAAGGAGAGGTTGCTAGACTTGGAGTGGAGTAATAGTTTATTAAGGTAAATTACATTGACATTTCATAGGTTTCTATATTAATTCTTTACTTGTATTTAAAAAATTATATTTATTTTTTTATTAAATTAAAACAATATATTTGTCTCTTAATTTTTATATATATAAAATAATAAAATAATATTGATATTTTGTTCAAATCATTTCAAAAGAAATAATGATTTTCTTTAGTTTAACTCACCAAAAAAAATAAAAATGAACTTTTTTATTTTTCATATTTTTTATTTTTACTGCTTTTTTTTTTCTTCATATTTTAAGCATTTTTTTTAAGATACATCTAATCTACATATAGTTAAGTAGTATAATATTTTGTGATTTTTTTTTTTAAATTCACCAAATACAAAAATATAAAAATTCAGTAATATTGTAATAAATGTGAATGACGGTGTTTGGTAATACTGTAATAAATGTGGATAAATAGACAAGAAAGAAAAATGATGGTAGAAATAAAAAAATAAAAAAAAACTCTATTCATATGGAAAAATTTATACAAAAAGTATCATAAAAATATTGTGGTAGTGATGTTGTTGTAAATATAAATCATGTTTATGAGTGTTTTGTAAGGTTACCATCAAGTTATATCATTGTGTTTGAAAATTTTATATAAAATTTATGTTTATATAAGAATATGTTCATATAGAATTTAATGATGAAAAGTTGTAAAATGTAATCATGATAATAGAAAGAAGAAATAGTAGAAAAATGACAAAATTGTCATTTAAAAAATTTTAGGATATGACATCAGCAATCCAGGAACAATTTATAATGAGATTACAAATTTCATGAATGGAAATATAATTTTTCAAGCATGAGAAAAGAATGTGTATTAAACAGAAATCTCATAAGGTGTCAGTATAATCTACCCTAATTTATTCACTACAAGAAAAAGCACCTTTAGCGACTAAATTTTTAGTCACCAAAAGTCTTTTTTTAGTCGCCAAAAGTCGACTTTTCACTTTCTCCGACTAAATATTTTAGTCGCCGGTTTTGTTGCGAATACATGATCGCTGGAGGTATTAGCAACTAAAAATGTTTTAGTCAGCAAAAAAAAGGTCTTCAGCGACTAAAGCTTTTGTTGCCAATAATCAATTGCATTTTTGAAAATTATACATTTAGCAACTAATCTTTTAGTCGCCAATAGTGAATTTTTTATTTATTTATACATTTGCCGACTAATTTTTCGTCGCCAATAGTCAATCTTTTGGCGACAACACATTTTAGTTGCCAAAAGCATATTTCAGGAAAAAAAAAAATATACCCTCTGCTGTTGCCAAGTTTTGAACCACCAACCTCCCACATTCTAAACCTTTAGCAATACACTCTCCTTACTATGCCAATACAACATCACATGAATATAAATGCAACATATATTATTTATATAGTATATTGACCGGTATTAATACAAAACTATATATATAAAAATAATTATTTTTATTTAATATAATTTATGTAAAAAATAAATTATTTACTAAAAAAAATTGAGGCCACTTTTGGCGACTAAATCCATTATTTAGTCGCCAATTCTATAATTTTGGGCTACTAATTATTTTTTAGTCGCTAAAAAAATAAGTTCTGCCTAAAAATAACCAGTTTTGGCGACTAAACCTGTTTTTAGTCGCCAAAAACGTCTCCTGTTGGCTACTAAACTGAATTTTAGTCGCTAATTGCCTGTTTTTAGCTACTAAATTTTTTTTAGTAGCCAAAAAACTTCACTTTCAGCGACCAAACTGTTTATAGTCGCCAAAACACATATAATCGGCGACCAAACTGTTTTTTAGTCTCCAAAACCGTCACTTTTGGTTACTAAATTATTTTAGTCGCCAAAAACCATCACTTTTGACTACTAAAAAACCTTTAGTCGCTAAAACCCATATAATCGACGACTAAATTGATTTTTAGTCGCCAATAACTATACATTTGGCTACTAAATTATTTTAGTCGCCAAAATACTTTTGGCTACTAATTCCATTTTAGTCACCGAAAGTGTTACTTTTAGCGACGAAAAAATTTTTTTTAGTCGCCATTTATGCTTTTTGTTGTAGTGATTTGATATTATAAATATTTTTCATATTTATAATTACTTTTCTATCTGAAATATATATATATATATATTAAGTGATTGTTGATAAAATATTAAATTAATTTATTTTTTAATTTTTTACGAAAAAATATGAAATATAAATTAAATAATAAAAAAGTAATATGACTTAAAAGAATATACTAAAAATAATGTGCAATTTTCAAGCATACCAAACAACACTAAACAATTCAGACGACCCATCTGAGAGAAAAATCTCTGATGTTTCGCCCTTATATCTGGAATTTTTTAGTGGAGAAAACAACCCAGTTCGGTTTTGACAAAAGAGATTTCAAGAACTGGGTTGCTCTGGTTTTGACTGTTACTGATTTGGGCCACAAATGTTTGGGAGGAAGAAGAGATCAAAATCTCTTTGCTTAGATCTTGAAAGCGTTTAGCCATCCACAGCTTGGAATCGATTGTTTGGAGGTTTTTGATAGAGCTAGCTAGCTATCTTGATACTTTCCTATGGTATTTCATACATGTTTGTGCCACCTCTGTCTCTTTCCAGATTCATCTAGAGCGGGTCGTACTTTTAGAGAGAGAGTAATACTTCTAGAGAGTCTCTCTCTCTCTCTCTCTCTCTCTCTCTCTCTCTCTCTCATTTGATAGCATAGAGTTGCAGGGTGTTAAGCTCAAGCTAGTATTTCCTCAATTTGAAATTAGAAAAAATAAATTAAATTAAATTAAAGGACAATACTAATCTGATTTGATTTGGATTCATGGAGTGCTGGTGGGATTTATTTTATTTCACACTTCAAAATTTTCAGTTTATGTTTAATGTTGTTTGTTTGTTTTTTATTTTATTTTATTTATTTCTGGTGTGACACATTTGTATAATCTCATATAAGATTTCTTTCATTTTGATCTAAGAATTTGTTATGGGGCATGCATTATTTTGAACAAAGATCAGTTGTTCAAATTATTCTATCAAATTTTGCAGCTTCCAATCTTTGAATTATATTGTATTTTTATCCTTACTGTTTTATCCCCTCTCTCTCTCTCTCCTCTGTTCTATTTTAGGGTTTATAATTTCCCTCAACATATATTCTTTTGACTCTCTGAACAGAAAGTATGTTTGGCATTTACTTTTCAATCCCTATTGGTCTTTTTTGTTTTTTAATCAATTTCTGGTTCTTTAATTTAAGAGGTTTCATGTACTATGACTGAAAAAATGTGAGAATACAAGAATCCCTACTATTTGTTGCTTTTTAATTCTAATTTTTAATTCACTGTTTATGATTTTCTAATTGCAAAATGATATGTTGGATCTGGAACAGGGTTTGTTTGATGATTGACATGGTTCTTCCGATTTCATTATCATGGCCGATTTTGTAGCATTTAAGTGAGGATTGAGGTCCTGGAAAATGGAGAATTCTTATGAAGCATTGAATGAAGATAACTCAGCTGATCCAGGGCTCCAGATTATTAGGCACCCGGCTTACCAACCCCACAGATCATTACCATGGTTTGATTTGAGAGTTTCCTATGTTAGAATCAGCAATTTCTTGGTCGATGATTCAACCCCCGAGTGTCTCACTCTAAACCATATCCCTCTGAGCCCTGACACCCTCCTCGAAGTGAATGGTGTGAGATGTTCCATTAACTCAGAAGGAATCACGTCCCTTCTTCGGAGAGACAGAGTGGATAAGAAATCAGAAGAAGCCACATTCGTGAGCACGGATAGTATAAGGTTAACCGGGAGTGTGAAATTTCAGGTTTTTGATAAAGAAGATCTTGTGTTATATGGAGTTCTGGAGATGTTCAATAGCAATGGTTTCATTGGGGAATCAAAAAATAGTGCTCAGCGATGGACCATGAACTGTGAACCAGTGATGAATGCTGGTGCTGGATTCTTGAAGGGAAAACATTTTGTGGGTTCTGAATCATTGTCGCCTACTACCATTGAAGTCTATATTACAGGTTGCTTTTCAGGAACACCAATTATTCTAACTAAGACTTTGCAACCGAGTTTTGGGAAGAAGCACAATAGGAAAGGGACATTAGATTCAATCCCGGAGTATGAAACAACTGAATCCCCAAAAAATGATGCCTCTGGACTTGATCTTCAGGTAGTATGTTGCAATTTTTTTCTACCCAAATATTGTGGTGTTCTTATTTTCTGAGTTCTTGATATCATTCATCCACCATTTTATTGCTGAACAAGTAATAAAATATCAATAAAATGAATATATTGCAACCCTAAAACTATGGTATACTGCATAATAATTAGAAAAATTAGAAAAATTATATAAAATATTAGGTTGATATTGATGTATCAAGGTCTTAGAAATTTGGACATATCATATCAATGGATATATTGCAAATATCTCAAAATTCTAATTTTTTAGTGCTGCATTGATGGTATTATCACCAATGGGCACTTCCTAAGTAGGTTCTTTATGGTTCACTAATAATTAATTAGTGAATTGGCCTAACAAGATGCTACGGTGTGAAATAAAGTAAGCCCATAATGTGGTATAGCCTCCAATGATAAGAAACTACAATTCAGTAGCAAATTCCAAAAAAATGGTGCACAAGGAATAGAGTATTTAGAAAAAGTATATATCGCAGCCCTAAAACTATGGATATAGCATGTAATATTGATATTATTATGGATAAATTAGAGAAATTGAAAAAATAATGACATTTGAGGATAATATCGATGTACCAAGGTCTTAAAATATGGACATATCGATAGATGTATCCAAAATATTGTGGATTTTTAATTCCATGCATTGGAGGTTTTATAACCAATTGGCACATCTTATATATCTAAGTAGGTTCTGCATGGTTCTGTAATAATTAATTAGTGAATTGGCTTAACAAGATGCTGTGGTGCAAGAGAAAGTAAACCCCTAATGTGGTATGGCCTCCAATATTATGAAACTACAATTTGGTAGTGAATTCCAGCCTTGGTTCACTTTTTGCAAGGGAAACCCTATCACGAGAGCCCCTCGTTGTGAACTCTCGTAAGCTTCCCTTTTAACTCGATATCTCCAGCTAGAAATTTGAGATTCGCTTGATTATCCTCTGGTAGATCACACATGTGCCACCAAATATTGTAATCTAGACTCAATACCAATTAGATGCACACTCTCTCTAAACTTCACATCCTCCTATTTTCTTTGACCATGTCATTGCTTATACTTTCATTGGTACTTTTGATTGTGTGTTAATTGTCTTTCTAGCTGAAATCAATATGGTGGGCCAAGTGTGTTGGTGTATGGTTCAATATTCATTGTTTTAACTGTGTTCTGATTGGAGGGGAGGGGAGCCTTACCATCTTGTTATGGGTGCTGGCATGCTTCCTCTCATTGAAACATGTTTCTTATCACACAAAAGCTCATTTCTGTTGAGGCTTGATTCTTGGATTGCCAAACACAACCTTATCCTAGATACATCATCGGGGTATGGGGAGGGCACATGTTTTGAAGGGATTGAGTAAGACTTCATTATCCTTTTTGTATTCTGTTGCATTATCCATGTCCTGCCACAACCTGACATGCATGAACCTCATCACAAGAGCCACTTGTAGTGGGACCAACTTTCTCTTGTAAGCATTTTTAGAAAGTTTTATGGGGATTAAATTGGGCTCTACAGCACCTGTATTATGAAGCCAATTCATCTTGATCAATACATGAGTCACCGTTAGTGAATATGCTTCAATCTTTGATACATATCATGCCCAAAGCATCTTGTGTTTTGTGATCTCAGAACTAGGATAAAGTTCTTGGCTAGTGTGAATATATATATATATATATATTTTTTTTGGACCATCTGAGGTGAAGTATTTTCTGGGAGCTATCATGTTTGAATATGTGAATGATTAACCATACAATAAATCCCAATAGATCATTGTAATGTTTTCTCATAAATCTTTTTAGCTGGATCCATTAATCAGGAAATCCCTATACCCACTTTGCTGGCATCATAAACTTGATATGATTTGCTTGAGTGGATTTTGCTTTCTGTTGGGCACATTAACTTGTCAATATCCATCCTCAGAAGTAATTTCGCTTCAGGCTACAGTAGACGCGTTACTAGATCTTCTACAAACTAAGAAGACAAATTGAAGATGCAATTGAATATAGTTTATCTAGCTCCAGTATATCATGTTGAAGTCTGTTGACATGCCTAATCTATGTAGATAATGCAGACTGTTTGGTAACAACTTGCTCTTTTGGAGTTTTATATTTGCCATTCAGGCAATATATGTTATGCTTTTGCAACTTAGAAGACACTACCACGCTTTTTTTGTAGTGAGATTTTCCTTTTTAATACTTAGCATCTCTATTTCACTTTTAGTTCCAGAAAAATCTCTTTTATCTGTTTCTGCCTTCAAAATATGGTGTCATTGATACAAGTAGTTTTTTTGAGTTTGCAGACGGCAGAATACAGAGACTATAAACCAGAAAGTGAAGAAGACTACTACAACATGTACTGGACGGGGGGAACAGAGTACATGGAAGGTGAAGATGGCGAACTCTCTTGGTTCAATGCTGGTGTAAGGGTTGGTGTTGGGATAGGCCTTGGCATTTGCCTCGGAATTGGAATAGGAGTCGGTTTGCTAGTCCGTACTTACCAAGCTACAACCGGAAACTTTAGAAGACGGCTTGCATAATAATTTCTGTTGCATGATAATCTCTCTAATCCAAAGGCAGCTAACATAGTTTCTGCACGAGGTGTCTTTAACTGCAAATTTTAACTTGGTGGAAGTTCCCGTGAGTGTGACAAGCCATCATTTTGTGAGCTTTACTTTCGTTTCTTTTTTGGTTATGTATCTTGTTTTTTTATGAGGGTTAAGAGCTGTCGCATACGCTGAACTTCAGTTTGTATGACTTGTACCGTCCTGTGAATAATTTGTTTTCTGTAAGGTCACAAATGGCACTTGACTCATATTAGTGAAAATAATACCAATTGCTGACATAGCTACAAATATTTTGAGCATTATTCTGGATGTTGATTTGCAAACTTATTTTACGAGGTGGGGTTAGTAGATTGGATAGTTCGTGGGATATGATGGATTTTTTCATAGATGGTTACTCGAGAATAGGAATAAGTTTGAGAAGTTTAGGTTTGAGGATTTGTTTTAGAAGGTAGACACAGGATGATTAAGAGTGCTCTGGATGGTCGATGCTCAAAAGTAAAGCACCTCTAGAACTTCTGGGAAGAACCAAATCAAATGCGGGATTCAAATGCATGATTCTGCACTCTGTAGGCCTTCTGGTAGTAGAGAGAGTAGCAGGATAAATCCCCGAGGAACTTCGTCGACACTGGCAGATGGAAGGGTAATAATCATTTACATTTTGGTGCGATCAGATTAGCCCTGACCTTTCCTAGAACAAAGGGAGTACCAATTAGCCTTGATATTTCATCAAAGAATGATACTACATGTTTCCAGACCGACACTTCTGGCTAGTTGACGTGCTCTGGTGAAGCAAACCATCTACTGGCAATGGACTATGGCTTGACTACTCTCTTTCCATTGAAGATGGACTGGAATGGCACGGACGCAGTACTGTGATTCTTTCAGTCTCGCTTTCTATATATATATATATATATTTTTTCTTAGTAGTATGACGTCTAACGCTAACAATCTAGCGATCACCGGTGACAACAGTAATCTTGGAGGGAAGATCTCTGAGGAGGAAGACAACTTAATCTGTAGTACTAACAAAGATCAAAGCAGCCAATTTCGGTGATGATGATACAATTGATGGTTTACTTTGGCGTAGTAAAAATATTTTAAATATCTGTAAATCTCGCAATAGTACGAATTTGTAGGATAGTGACTAAATGTGGGTATCGATCCACACGGACTGCAAAATTATTATGAATTTCATAAATTAATTCTAAATTAATTCAACAAGGATTTTTGGATGAAAGTAATAAAATTAATTAAGAGCTAAAATAATCTAAAACAATGAAAGATTAGGTTAAGTATAAAAGTGAAAGTCCTAAGGTAATTGAATTCACCACCTATCTCTAACCAGGGCTTATTAATTTCACCTCAAGAGAAATCACTATAATGATGTATGACTACAAATCCCAATAACATCTGCATGGATATTCATGCATTCAAATTACGGGTATGAATTATCATCGGTTGGCACAAGGCGTTTACGTTAAACCAGTCATAGGCATATCTTACCTTCCCCGGGTATGAAGTTGAATAAAGAACTTATTTGCATAAATAAAGAATTTGAACAAGTAATTTGAAATATATAGCTATACAAACAAGTTATTTAAATACATAGTTATACAATAGTGGATCTTTGTTCAATTTTAATGTATGCACAAGAACCACCATTGTATAACTATATATTTAATATCACAGAAATTAAATGCATATGAAGTTGAATAAAGAACTAGTTTGTATAAAAACTCTAAAACTGCTATACAATCATCATCATAATACATCAATCTCAACACAAAAATACAAAACCCTTACTACTTGATTGGGATCTAATCAAATCCTAAGATAGAGAGTCTAGCCACTCATGATTATAAAAGAAATCTCCATATAGATTGGTGATTCCATCTTTCAATCCTTGCTCCGCTTTTTGATTTTGCTGTGGAACTTCTTTCTCTCCTCTTGTTCTCTTCCCAAAACCGAGTTTTCCAAAGGTCCCCCTTCATAGAAACACCAGCCCCTTTTTAGTGTTGAACATAACCTTAAAAATAGGAAAATTTTGCTCGAGCATGTCACGTCTATGCTTGAAGACAAGGTCGCAAAATGTTTCTCTTCAACAACTTAAATTCTCAAGCGCTCAAAATCTGTTCTTGAGCATAAAAAGGTGACTTGTTTGTTCTTTTTCGACTTTCAAAGATTCATTTCCATGCCTTGATTTGGACTTCAATGCATGTACCATCAAGCTCTCAAAAGCTCCTAATTGATAGCCTTTTAGCATCGTAAGCTCAAATACCTACAAAGAACAAAAATGCATTAGAATATATCAAGTAACTAGAATTGAAGACTTAACAAATGCACCTTAGGAGGCTTAAATGTAAACATTGAAGCACATGTCAACATGCTAGCTCGGCCAAGATCGGAGAATTAATTAACGGCTAGGCGATTTCATAAGTGGAGCTTTCTTTAACCAATCCTCAATTGAAAGACGGACAAATGAAAGGTCTTTTGATAAAGATCTAGATAATTTGCCCACATATGACAAATTCTCAAATGACAAGGGAGGATGATAAGGAATTCACAAAAACTGATGTTTTGGGGTCCCTATAATTAAACTTCTGAAGAATATGCTCACCAAGATAAGAAGAACCTAGAAAGATTGTCTGCTTATTAAGCTCGTGGGTAGAAATGTGGGGGTATAAGTTGTTAACTGCGAAGATTAACTTGATTTGGGATTTGCAAGTGGATTTCAAAAGCCATCAAGCTTGGCTTTGGCATCTTTCTCCTAAAATTCCAAATGGAGGAGGATTGCTCCTATGTGTAATAGGGGAACCTTCGATTATTCTAGATCACTATTTTATTACAAGGAAATGAAGACACGATTTCAAACTAGCGGAAGCAAAAGAGGCATCAATAATGTTTGGATAAGATTTCCCTAACTTTCAATTGAGTTTTACAACAAGAAAGTGTTGTTCCACATTGCCAAAGCCTTGGGAAAACCGTTAAAGATTGACATCAACACAACGTCAATAAAAGGAAACTATACAAGAGCGTATATAGAGATGGATCTCAACAAACTACTAAGATCACACTTTTTAATCGGTAAGAACATTTATGTTATTGAGTATGAACATCTACACTCATTTTGCTTTAATTGTGGTCTAGTGCCAGTGAATAACTAAAACCAAAGAGGTGAAACGACTACATCGAAATTGATCGTTGGCAGAACTAATACAAGCCTTGTGAGGGAAGGTGTAAATCGGTCGCCTACAAGGAGTGGACAATAGGACGGACATAAAGAAAACATTGGGCCTTGGATGCTAGTAGGAAAGAAAGGTTGTAGAAATAATTTGCGAGGATGGAATGAAAGGAAAGATAGGCTACCCAGAAAGGCCAAGCTATACTCTAGGGGCAATGTAATGGCCCGAAATAATTTCAACAAAATAAGAGTTATGATTAATTAAACAACATCATAATCCGAGAATAAAGTCCTTCCATTCATATACTTCAAGTGTACAAAAGAGTAACACACACATTTATACATTCATAAGCCCTAACCCTGAATCTATAGCATGTGTTATAAACAAAAGATATAAAATAAAAGATAAATAGATATATAAATGCCCTAGTGGCTACAACTTTCCAAAGCAGTACTTGGTTATAACAAAAGTGAGTTTAAACTCAATACAAATAAAACCCTAGGCTTGTACAAAATAAATACAATAATAACAAAAGAGAAGCTCTTGGCTCCAAGTCCTCCAAAGCCACTGCCTTGGCGGAGGCATATCATCAATACTTGAAAATGATTTTCTACATAAGGTGAACAAAAGCCTAGTAAAGATACTCTAACATAGTGTATGAATCTTAACAAAGTTATTAGGTGAATGCATATGCAATACTCGTATCAAAACATTTTATATCTCTTTCCAAAAACCTATGCAATGCCAAGTTTATATCACAACCCATGCAATCATTTCCTTTTTCAATAGAAAACAGGGAAGTGGATACAACACTGAGAATCTCTATGATATGTAGAAGTACTACCAATTGCCATTTTTACGAGTACTAACCGAAAGGCTCAACACCTATTCGCGCTGGTTTCTAGACTTTCACCAAGGATACACAGTCCAATATAATATCATAACTACACTCCTACCCAGATTCACGAAGGTATTCACCTATTTTTCTCAAAATAGTATACAATTTCAATGTGTTAACTATGTAACAATGCTCAATGCAAATGAATAAGAAATTAGTTTCAATTCACCTAATCCTCATACAATTTCTACAACAATCATAGTTATCCTCCACCGATAGCCAAAACAGGTATCTCTAAACAGATAAATAATTTTCGACACAGATTTACTTTCCAACATTTCCAAATAGAAGTAACAATTCATATCCAACTCTACCATCATCATCATCATCATCATCATTCCAATTCCATTAAACCAACATCAATTCTATTTTCTCTTTACAAAATCCATCATTCACATTTTAGGGCAAAATCCATTTTCTTTGAAAAATCAATTTTAAGGATGGAAATCCACCATTTTATCATAACTCAACCATATGCACAACCCCACAATCATTTCCAAGAAAACCTTTTGAAACTTCTTTTTTGATTTCAAAGCCAAAACCCTAGGTTTTATCTAAAAATCCCCAAATCACAATTTTATTTAGAAAAGAAAGTAACTAGTTAAAAACCATACAAAAATGTCAAAGTAATCCCTACCTCAAAGAAGAAGACTCAAAGGAAAGATGGGTAGAACTTGACGGAGCCGAAAACACGAACTTCTCCTATTAGAACGAAGCCCTCGACCTGCTCTCTCTTTTGATCAAAGCGACTAGGGTGTATGGATTGATGGATCAATATGGATTTGGGTCATGTTCAAGAACTAGAGAGAGAGAGAGAGAGAGAGAGAGGGTGAAGATCTGAGATTTTGGAGTGTTTAGAGAGAGAGAGAGAGAGAGAGAGAGAGAGAAAGAAAGAGAGATGTGAAAAAGTGACTCAAAAAGTGACTTTTCGGAACTAATATACGTGCAGACTGCTCGAGCGACCAGACACAAAAAGTGAGACCACTTGAGCGAACAAAGTTATCACTCGAGTGAAGAATACCACCTTCCCAGTACTTTTGCAAGCCTACAAAAGTACCAAGAGTTCCAAAAGACCGCTCGAGCACAAGAAAGACTGCTCAAGCCAAGACCACTCGAGCTCAAGAAACACAGCTCGAGCGAAGAATGCCAAACTCCCAGTAGTTTTGCAGACCTATAAAACTACTGGAAGTCCTCAAAGTTCGCTCAAGCACAAGAAAGTTCGCTCGAACGAACAAGCCAAAACACAACCAAGACACTCCAAGACACTCCAATAACCAAACTCAACAAGGAATAAGATGGAAGAAGACAAGAACAACCATTAAGACAAGAAAACTCAGATCCAAAACAATGAATGGGTCGGGTTTAAACCAGAATTGTTATAACCTCCCCCCTAAAGGAATTTCGTCCCCAAAATTTGGAAATCAACACAATAACCACTGTATTTAAATCAATTATAACAGCTCATATCCATGACCCATCACCAGTCATTCATTCTTAAAACAATGATAAACAAGTTTTCAATACTAAATAGGCACTTCATATTTCCCAAAACATATACAATGTTCACATATAATCAACATAACAAGATTTTCATTACAAGTTTCAAACATCAACAAAAAGATCTAGATATTTCTCATGAACTTCTGTCTTACGTTCCTAAGTTGCCTCCTCAACCCCGTGGTGTCTCCACAACACCCTTATAAACAGAATTGTCTTGCCTCGCAAGACTTGATCCCATGTGTCTAAAACTCTAACTGCCCTTTCCTCATACGAGGCATCCTTAGCTACCTCTAACTCGGTCTAATCCAATACATGTGACAGATCCAGCTCATACTTCCAAAGCATACAGATATGAAACACGTCATGGACCCTAGAGAGTTGTGGCGGCAAGGCCAAACGATAAACTACCTCCCCAATACACTCTAGGATCTCAAAAGGCCTAATAAATCTAGGAGACAATTTTTCGCTCTTCCCAAACCTTATCAAACCCCGTCTAGGTGATATTTTCAAGAAGACGTGATCTCCTACCTCAAATGATAACGGTCTCCTCCTATGGTCAGCATAGCTCTTCTAACGACTCTAAACCGAAACCAACCTCTTATAGATAAGTGCAACCTTCTCCGCTGTTTCCCGAACTAACTCAGGAGCTAATATAGGTGCGTCACTTACCTCGGCGCAACACACAGGAGATCTACATGGTCGGCTATACAAAGCCTCAAACAGTGCCATGCCAATACTCTCCTGAAAGTTATTGTTATAGACAAACTCCACTAAAGGCAAGTGTCTCTCCCATGACCCCTTAAAGTCCCCAAAGCATATCCTCTAGGATTTGAATGGTATGCTCTAATTGCTCGTAAGTCTGAGGATAATAAGCGGTACTAAATGCCAATCTAATGCCTAAGGCATTTTGTAGGCTCTACTACAACCGAGTTATGAAACGTGGATCTCTATCTGAAGCAATAGTCACAAGGACCTCGTGAAATCGCACTATGTCCCTGTGGGCTCGCCTTTTTCCGCGCCCTCGCCTTTTGGAAAAGGGTTTGAAAAGAAAGGCCCTCACAGTTCGGACTCTACCTGCGGTTTTGAATTTAGTCTCACAAGTGTAATGTGAAACTGATAATCCCCAAAGAGTCTAATTTGGCAAATCATTTTGGAAAATCGATTTTGAATCAAATAATGCCAAAACTGGATTGCTTTGCCAGATTACAGAGTCGCCACCTAAATATTTTATTTTTGGAAAATTTAAGAAACCTTGACTCATGCCAAAGGCCACGTGTCCATCATCACCAAAGTTACCTCAGCTTGGGAACTTGGGTACGAGAGGGGAAGGTCCTAAAATGAGCCCCCTCGTTCGCCCGATCAAAGATCGACCTCCACTAATCATGATATGTTATTTTATAAACCTCATGTGTTCTTGTTCCGATTATTAAACTAGCTTTACTATGTGGTGCACATAAGAAAGTATAGACTAGTCGCAAGACTTGGAATAATTCAACTCATGTTTGTTTTCGAAAATGATTTGAATTTGCCACTCGTAAGTGGGCTTAAAGACGTAGATTTGCCACTAAACATAGTGGGCTTAAAACATGATTTGCCACTTAACAAAGTGGGCTTAAAACACACATTTGTTGAATTGTTCCAATTCAAACAACAAGTCTTCATCCACAGGTATTCATGCAATTTAGCATTTAACCACATAGCCTTATGGCAAGCATGCGAAACATGGCAATATGACAATCACACTCATGCAAGTATGCTAAAGCATAAAACTCACCGAGTACTCCAAGCCAAAACAAAAACTAGTTAGAAAAATGCATGATCCTAACTATACAAAATGCCTAATGCAACACATGCAATAATGCAATTAATAGGCTTGGCTACTAATATGGCATATGATTCAATTTGAACAACATGCAATTAAACACGTATTCAAATAAGTATTGAAATTGCGATGCAATTTGAATGATACGCCGAGCCTTGGTGCATGCAATACGAATGAATGGATACAAACATGTAAGCATAAGGTATGCTAATTGAAAATGTCTCTAATCTAACCATCGAAAGCGATTAAATAAAAGGAAGAAAGACGTGGGGTTGGAAGACATGCACACACGCACGCACACTTATTACAACATTGTGCCCTCGCGAAGAGAGGTCCAAATGAATAAGAGCTAAGCTAATTAAACTAAGCTAATCAAACTAATCTAATTAAACTAATTAGACTAAGTATTACAAACCAATCAAATAACTAGCAAACTACTAATTATTACAACACTTAACTAATTAGCAAACTAATTAATTAAATTACAACACAAATGTACATAAAGTAATCATGCGAAATATCTAAACTACACTGCCACAGCTCTGCTTCGGGAAGTGAAGGATGCATGCACTCGGTTTTTGCCCCGAAAAGCCCTCCGATTTTGCTCTTAAGAGGCTCTATTTGCAGGGTTGAGTACACTTCAAAACTTTTCTGCTCCACCATACCGAAAACTTTCTGAGGATTGCACCAGTGGCCTACCGGCCATGACAGGTTGCTGTCGGCCCCCTGCTGGCCAAAAATGTGCCTTGCCAGCCAAAAGTGAGCCATTACCGACCACCAATGAGCCACTGCCGGCCACTGATGCTTTGAGTCACCACACTATAACAGAGCACAAACAGAGGAAAATGAAGGGTTTTCCAGGGGTTTATTTGTACTATGCCTCTCCTTATTATCTCAAAACCTCAAAGGAGTGGCACTCTTGGATCCAAAACCACCAATCAAGCAATTTCATTGCATGATGGCCAAAGATTCAAGTTGCACAATTTCAATAAATGCACAAATATGACTCAAATGACCACCACCCTACCATGCATGATCAAAGGTGATAGAGACCGAGGAGATTGGCTCATTTCATCACTTTGAGTATGAAATGCTCCAATCTTCCTTGTGTTCAATATAATGTCTGATTGAACATATGCAATGCAACACAACATGCTTATCTTGCTCAAGTTTTACTTATCACTTTTGTTTACTCATTTTAGTTACCGATCCATTCTTTAACCGGTTAAGTCCAAGGTGAGTGTCCTCTAATGGAAAGAAGGCTTAAACCACAAGTACCTTAAGCATGAAAGAGGTCTCATGCTGTTGGTAATGAACTCCCGAAGGAATTAAACCGTTAGGCATGAGGGTCTCAATTCCACACTCAAGCTAACAAGAGGCTCAAATCCATTTTCAAAACAAATGGAAGAGTGAAGAATAGAGAGAGATTTCAGAGATTTCAGTGCTGAAATGGCATGCAAAATGATACTACAACATGCAAGCAACTCATGCAAATCATGTTTAAAAGCCGAAAACATCAAACTAGTGAAGATCAATACACTATAGGTGTGCAATACAAAGCTCCAAAGGTACAAACACTTCAAAATAGTCCTAAAATAGCCCAAAAAGTGTCACAAAACATGCTTGAAGTAAGCTAAAAATAGCTAGAATAAAAGGCCAAAACATAGTACAAGCTAAACTATTAAGCACAATTGCACTACAAGCATACAAAGCAAGCCTCAAGGGACCAAACCAACTCAAAAAAGAGCTTAAACATGCCAAAATAATAGCAAAAACATGCTGAGATTAAGGTACAAAATGCTAGAAAATCATGCTCACATGTTAGGCTATCTAGGCTTGCAAACAAGACACAAGAAAAGGAGGCTAACCCCTCCCATTTTGGACCTCAAAACATGGTTTTTACCACTGAAAATCCTCTAAGATTTAGTGGTTAAAAAGGACAAAAAAAAGTTGATTTGAAAGCTTTGAAAGATGGCACAACAACTTAATAATCAAGCAACAAGAATGGTGGACTATCCCTAACTCCAATCAAACCTCAAACCACCATTTTAGACCATGAAAACAAAGATTTTCAGAGGTCAAAAGCAGCTCAAAATAGTATGTAAAGATGGCAAACCAAGTATTTAAATTAAGCTTAAAACACAAGTATTCTACCTCTTGAAGACAAGATGCAATTTAGGCAACAAAAGCAAGCCAAACCAGGCCAATATCCTCCTCTAAACCTCAAAGAGGACCTCAAGTAGCCTCAACTCAATGGTGATCAAGTTTGATCAAGGGTTTATATGCAAGAGTGTAGAGAATTTAGGCTATAAGGCACAAAATATAAATTGTGAGAGAATTCTAAAGAGAGAGAGAGAGAGAATTTTTTTTGTCTTCAAAATTTTTCTAACCCCTCCACATGCAAGAGGGGGCTTCTGTATACAGAGAATGCAAAATCCCCTCATAAAGATCCAACCACACACGTGTTGGAAGATGCCTCAATCTGTGCAAACAGATGGCACAAAATATCAAAAAATATCTATTGATGCACTGGTGGTCGATAAGGGTTCATTGATGGCTGGCAGGGCACATCAATGGCCGACAGGCCAAGATCCATGGCCGACAGTGCCCAAATATGGCCGGCAGGCTATCAACAACATTATGTTGAAAGGACCTAAACATGGTCCAAAAATGAGACAGAATTGATGCAGGATTTGGAAAACTCAAACCTATGGCGTTCTGCCACAGACTTCGAGCGCTCAACGAGCAATCAAACTCATCACTGGATATACCTACAAGAACATCCAAGTCTTGAGGACGGTCAAAAATGGGATGTCTACAGTCCCTAACATACAAGCTGACAAGATAATCTACCAAGTGACTCGTGTGCATAGGTACAAAGTGTGTTGACTTAGTTAACTGATCAACTATCACCCACACTATGTCATTACCCCGTTGAGTCCTCGAAAGACCCACAACAAAATCCATCATGGCATGCTCCCACTTCTACTCGGCTATAGGCAAAGGTTGCAGCAAACTCGCTAGCCTCTAATTCTTGGCCTTCACTTGTTGACAAGTAAGGCACCTCGATACAAACAAGGCTACGTCTCTCTTCATTTCCCTCCACCAAAACTAGCAACTAAGGTCATGATACATCTTTGTGCCTCCTGGGTGTACCGCAAGATGCGAATAGTGGAACTCTCGAAGTGCCTCCTCCTTACAAGATTATAGCACAAAAAGATGGTCAAGGTATCTAACACTCGAATTAGAATACACATTCAAGCCCTTCTCTATCTTCCCACTAGATATCTTCTCCCTAGGGCTGCAATCGAGCCAAGCCGAGTCGAGTTTTACTATGTTCGAGCTTAGCTTAATTTATTTTGAAGGTGTTCGAGCTCGGCTCGAGCTTGAAGCGAGCCCAAATATGTGAGCTCAAGCTTAGATCGCCTAAAATTTATCTAACTTGGGCTTGGCTCATTATGGCTCATTAGCCAAATGAAACCCGCCAAAGGCTAGCACCTACTACACTTAAATAGAGATCTCTCTATCTTTGAAATACATTGTGTAAACGATGTGGGACTTCAAATTGTTTGAAAAATTACTTACCAAACGACGTCATTTCGTCAATTGCACCAAAAGTCCCACATCGCTTAAGGAAGAAACATGCTAAAGGCTCACTGCTTATAAAATGAAGTTGTTGGCAATGGCATTGGCAGCACAATTTCTGAGGACAAGCCTAGGCACAAGCAATATAATATAAATATATATATAACATAAAATATTATATAAACGAAAAATAAAAAGTTCAGAATTTTTTGACATGTATAATATAGATAATATAATATAATATATATATATATATTTATTTATTTAAGTTCACGAGCCTAATCGATTCGAGCATTATTAAGCTCGAGCTTGGCTCGTATATTATACGAGCTTAAAATTTAAGCTCGAACTTGTTTATTTAGTAAGTGAACCAAGTTCGAACGAGCCTTAACGAGCCAAACTCGAGTTTGTTCATGAACAGCTCGGTTCATTTGTAGCCTTACTTCTCCCGGATAGACTCTACCCCGTGATCACCCCGTCGTGTTTTTATAACTTGGCTCACAAGTGTAGG
Organism: Camellia lanceoleosa; assembly: GCA_025200525.1. Lineage (NCBI taxonomy): Eukaryota > Viridiplantae > Streptophyta > Magnoliopsida > Ericales > Theaceae > Camellia > Camellia lanceoleosa. Next base: position 33,025,397 of record CM045766.1, read on the forward strand.
TTGTGCAACTATAGTAAACAAAGTTGCAGACTCAACGGACTCGCTAAGATGCAAGTCCAACTCACCAATAGCGCCTAATATCTTTCATTCTCATATGGCAATACTACCTATGCTGCTAATGGATTTCCTACTCAAGGCATCAACCACTACGTCAACTTTTCCCGGATGATAGTGCAACTCAAAATCATAATCTTCCATAAACTCCATCCACCTTCTCTGCCTCAAATTCAAATCTTTCTGTGAAAATAGATACTTTAAAATCTTGTGATCGGAGAACACCACAAATCTCTTACCATACAAGTAATGTCTCCAAATTTTCAAGGCAAAGATCACAGCTGCTAGTTCTAAGTCATGAGTGGGATAGTTTTTCTCGTGTGTTTTCAACTGTCGTGAGCCATAAGCTACAACCTTCCCCTCTTGCATCAAAACACAACCCAAACCTTATCGAGATGCATCACAATACACTAAATAGACCAAACCCTCTCTGGAATAATCAACACTGGAGTAGTGGTAAGTCTAATCACAAGCTCTTGAAACAATTTCTCACAATTATCACTCTATACAAACTTGATTCCCTTCCTCATCAGTCTAGTCAACGGTGAGGTTAATCTAGAGAAATCATTTACAAAATGACGATAATACCTAGCTAACCCCAAGAAACTCCAAATCTCAAAGGCATTCTTAGGTTGTTCCCAATCTTGCACTACCTCAATCTTAAAGGAATCTATAGTTACCCCTTTCCCGGATACCACATGGCCTAAGAATTTCACCTCCTTCAACTAGAACTCACATTTCCCGAACTTAACATACAATTTATGGGCTCTAAGCAACTCGAGTACAATCAGCAAGTGTTCCTCGTGTTCCTCTTTAGAGGGTGAGTAAATCAAAATGTTGTCAACGAAGACAACCACAAAACGGTCTAGGAACTCACGAAAGATCGTGTTCATCAAATCCATAAACAAGGCCAGTGTGTTGGTTAGCCCAAAAGGCATAACTAGGAACTCATAATGGCCATACCGCAGACGGAATGTCGTCTTCTAGATATCCTACTCCTTCACTCTCAATTAGTGATAACCCGATCTCAAGTCTATCTTAGAAAAACAATAAGACCCCTTCAATTGATCAAAAAAATCATCTATATGAGGCAATGGGTACTTATTCTTAACAGTTACCCAATTCAACTTCCAATAATCAATACAAAGTCACAACGTACTGTAGACACCTCATTTTGACCGGCCCTAAGACTTGGGCAGTTTATTTTGACCACCCTCACCAGAAAAATCAAATTGAAATTTTAATCCCAAAACTCACCCATTTTGATCAAATTAAAATATTTTTATTTGAATTTATAATTTTGTATAATTTTATATAATTTTGTGTGTTTGCACAAATTTTTAGGTGTGTTTATATAAATTGGCATGTGATATTTTATAAATAAAAAATAATAAAAACAAAATACAAAAATAGAAAATAATAAAAACCAAAATAAAAAGAAAAGAACACTTGTAAAGAAAAGAAAACAAAAAAAGAAGAAAAGGGCGTGGGTTAGTTTCAAAAACAATGGATGCCAAATCATTTGAGGAGGTAGGTGATTAAAATGTTGTTAGAAGGAATATTTTCAAAAAGAGAAAGAAAATGGAGGGTCAGGGTATGATGATGATGTTGGGTTGAGAATAATGTTGTTTTGAGAGAAAATAAAGTTTGGAGAGAGAAAGAGCATGGTCATATACAATTTTAGCAGGGGTTTGGTGGAGAGACTTTGGAGGGTGGTAGACAGGAGGCATCTTAAAAAGATTGCAGCAAAGAAAAAAAGGGTGATCGGTGTGAATGATGAATAATAAGAAAGAAGGGGGGATGGACATGGAGCTAAAGAAATAAATTAAAAACAAAAACCATATCTCTCAACAAAGGTGGGTGGTGTTCATGAGTGTGGATAAAAAAAAAGAAAATATTTTGTCTAAGAGAGTGGAGAATAATTTGAGTGGGCGGTGGAGGGAATAAAAAAAAGATATCATCTATAAAGACCCAACACCACTCAAGGAAGAAGGGGGGACCATTGGCACACAACACATGCACACCATTGACAACTCTCACACAGACACACACTGAGCTCCTTCCACACCACGGCACACACCCATACCCACACACTCTACATCTCACTATCACTCCTCTCCAGCCATGAGAGGCTGATCAAATTATTTTGTTTCACCTACACACTTATACACACACAGTTGGAGATACAGACCAAGGAGCTATCTCTTCTCTCCCGCTCGGAACACACACACACCATTCACACACCATTCACACACCACACAACACACACCTGAATACACACACTGCAATTGACTTATCACACACACCACCCGTAAAAAGAAACCCAACACAAACGCACACAGGGAGCGCTGGGAGACCACGACACACACCTATACCGACACATCTCTCTCTCTCACTGCGATCTCACTCTCACTCTCGGCATCAACCTCTCTCATGGGGTAACACACAGTAGTACACACACAAAGGGGGCACTCGGCAAGAGCCACTCAATCTCTCTTCTCTCTCTCAACAGCATACATAACACACACATGCACTCACGGTACACGGACCTGCACTCTCTCTACCTCCACCCACAGTGAGCTCTCTCTCTCTCTCTCTCGGCAAGACATACTGCCATCTCACTCCCTCTCTCTCCTTCCACACACATCACACACATGCAGATACATGATTGATTCACACACGATTCAGAGGGGGGGAAAAACACGACATATATAGAAAACTCTCTCTCTCCTTTGTCGGGCAGTTTTTGGGTTTTCTTCGAAAATGTAAGGAGGAGACAGATGATACACACATACGAGTTACTCTTTCTCTCTCTCTCTCGGTGTGCATGGCAGAGTGTGCATGGGCAAAGAGCATTGTTGAGATAAAAAAAAATACGCATCAACACATTCCGCCTTTCTCTCTTAACCTCCCGCCTCCCGTAGCCTCACCATATCTCGTCGCCGTCCTTCAACCTCCTTGCGTCACCGCCTTCAGTGACTGTCTTCCATCTTAGATTTGTCAACCAAGAAGTGTGTGGTATGCGACTCGCAAGATATGAGTCCTATGACTGAACAAGCAGCCCATGAGTTGATCTCAAAGGTGCCTGAATGGAACTTGGTCAATGAAGGTAGTAGACTGAAGTTAAGTCGGTCATGGAAAGTCAAGACCTTCTTTAAAGGTTTGGAGTTCTTTCAGGCCATTGCTTATGTTGCTGAAGCAGAAGAAAATGATTTCATACTTGCTTCTAAGATTGACAGGCTTCGCGTACAACATCTTCTGGGTAGAAATGCTACCTACTGACTAGTGGACATAAATATTACACCTATGCTGACATCATGGATTGAGGTGGACTATATTCTTGGAGACAACCTAGAGCTACAAGTTACATGTTGGGCCAACTTGGGTCTGGAGGGCTTCAAATTTCTGTGCTACCGAATTTGGTGAGTTTGAAAATGGGTGTGGGTTCTAGTATGTGGGGCCCATGATGCAAGTTTGAGAAGAAAGATGTTGCTGGTTGTGGTCGCGTTTTGTTTACAAATTAGTGGGCTGCTGTCATGGCTTGAATGTATCCATGTGGATTGGGCCCAAATTGCAGTGGGGAAAAGAAGTGGAATGTGCCACTAATGAAGCTCTTTATTTTGTTTTTCTTTTGAGTGTTTGTTAGGATTTTTATTTTATTCACCTCTCTTGGATCTGTAATAATCAAAGTATTGTAATAATTCCCTCCACCCCGCTCCTTTCTATCCCATTCTTTAATCGCTTTCCCTAACTGACATGACATGCATATCCCTGCCTTACATCCATGCTCCATGCATAAGATTCGGCTAAATTTGCATCTTTATGTTTTAATTAATTATCCCATGATTTTGTGCGCTATCACATGTTTTGCAATGTTTCACATGCCATATTTTAGAAGCTGAATCTTTAGTGCATCTCATGAGTGAATTGCATTAGGATTCTGTATATAAGATCATGCATATTTTACTAACATTGTTTTGTAGTTGTTCGAGGGACGTCGGTCAATCTGTGAGTTTTTATGCTTTAGCATCCCATTTGTATGTGTCTTTCTTACTATGTGTTAGTATTCTACCATGTATTCTACCATGAGGCTACTTGCTTACTTGATATAACTGTATGAATGCCTGTGGATGAAGGCTTGTTGTTTGAATTGGAATAATTCAATAAATGTACGTTTTAAGCCCACTTTGCAGTGGCAAATTCACAAACTTTAAGCCCACTTTGTCAAGTGGCAAATTCAAACCCTTTTCGAAAAACAAACATGAAGTTGAATTATTCCAATTTGAGCAAACTAGTCTATACTTGTATGCTTCACATAGTAAATTTTAGGATTTACTAAAATAATCAGAACATAAACATATAAAGAAAATAAAAGTCATATCATGGTTTAGTAGAGGCCGATCTTTTGATTGGGTGAGCGGGGGTGCTCATTATTGACCTTCCCCTCTCATACCTAAGGTTCCGAGCCAAGCATCCTTGGTTACGACGAACAGTGGCCTTGGCACTGAGTCATGGGTTTCCTAATATCCCAAAAATATTAGGTAGCGACTCTGAGATCTGATGACGCAGTCCATTTTTGACAAAATTGCAATAAAATAGATTTTCAATAAAATTTTTCAAATCTGGACTCTCATCTACATTTCACATTGCACTCGTGAGACTTGAGATCAAAGAGATCTCTGGAGTTCGAACTGTTTAATGCGCGCGGGTACCCCCCGGGCATGTTACACGTACCATCCTTCTTCTTGGCAAAGAGAGCTGGTGGTCCCCAAGGCGAAGTACTAGGGTGGATAAAGCCCTTATCTAGTAATTCTTGCAGTTGAATCTTCAACTCACTTAACTCGACGGTGCCATGGAAATTGGTGTGCCATACGCTAAGTTAATTGAGAACTCAATCTCACGGTGAGGTGGTAAACTAGTGAGATCCTTGGAAAAGACATCCGGGTATTCACAAACTACCCTCGGCAACTCGACTCGAACCACATCGCTCTCAACACCTAAGAATGTAGTGAGAATGAGACTAAGCTTGCCTCGACCACGCGAATCACACACTAGCAACAAGGCTCTATCAACTCTATCTCCCAGGAAATAAAAACAATCACCACTCGAAGTGCACACCGTAACTCTCTGATGGTAACAGTGTATGATGGTCCGATAGGATGACAACCAATCTATGCCCAAAATAATATCAAAAATCAACATGTCAATCAACACAAAAGCAAAAAGAAGTCGGCGATTGGCAACATCAATCTCACAACCCCGACACTCCTAGTCCAACACAACCTCCCTACCAACAGGTAACTCTATCTAAAGTCGAGATGCTAACTAAGCCACTTTTAACCCCAATGCTGATATGAATGTAGACAAAATGAAAGAATACGATGTACCAATATCAATTAACACATTGGCAATAGAATTACACAACAAGAAGTTATCTCTCACTACCAAAGGTGCTGGCAACAAATTTTGGCATGGTAACAGCATACATAAGCCCTGTAGGTCTCTGCTCTACCTGCTCACCCCTCGAAGCATGAGTTTGATACAGTGATTGAGCCGAAGAGGCTCCCTGATTAGCTCTCAAGGCCTATGCTAATGGTGTAGGTTGATGGCTTTGTGTCTGCCAGAAACCAGACGCACCAGGTGTGTCACCTGCCTGGGAGAAAACCTCCTCAAGTGCCCCGACTACCCATACTGATAATAGGTAGGCGGCTAACCTCTCCCTAACTTTGGCTCTAAGAACAAGCAAAAGACGGCGTAGGTTATTACCCTTCTTCCCTCTGTAGGAAAACTACAGACTTGTGGCCCAACTGACCACACAAGCGATCCCTCCCTCGACCCCTTAGCTTTCAAACCCTGATTCAGAATGTTCAATGATCAACCAAAATATGAGGCTTGCATGGTCGGATTGGAAGCAGCTCTTGAGCTAGGGGCAATAAGGTCGAATGTAATCGAAGAAGGCTTGCATAGCTGGATTAGAAGCAGCTCTTGAACTAGGGGTAAAAAGGTCAGATGTGATCGAAGATTCAAAAATGGGTCATTTCTCAAGCCAATGGAGGTCGACAAGAAAGTCAAATCCCAAAATTTGATAGAAGAAAATTTATTGTTGAAGCACTATCGAGTACCTATCCATGACACTAGGGGCAAATTCAAACGCAATTGGATAGGCCCTTACATCATCAAGACTATTTGGTCAAGAACAGTAGTCATTCTCATGGATTCAGATAGCTTAGAGATCTCACAACCCATCAACATGGACAAGTTCTCTATCTTTGAAAAGCTCGTTGGGCCGAGAACTCAAAAGGGTGACCCAAACAAAATTTAGAGCAAGAAAAAATGAAAAAAGAAAAAAGGAAAAAATGAATAATAAAAAATTAAAAAAATGGATAGAGAAGAAAAATAAAGCTCGCAAGGTTGAAAACCCGAGAGGGTGGCTTTGGCAAAAGTTAAAGTGTAAAAGGAGAGAGTTAATACTCGAGTGCACCTTAACAGGAACTACGTAAGGCCTGATTCCCACATCTTTGGGACACGTAGGCAACTTCATCTTGAAGTTCGGCTCCAATTCCAGCCTTCTTGTCTTATGCATGTTGATTGGCTTATCCTTATTCAACTTAGCTATCCTATCCTATCCATGTCCAATTAGCTCATCTTCATTCAAATTCGGTTGTCCTTGTAGACACCTCATTTTTGACCGCCCTTAAGACTTGGGCGCTACTAATGGTTTACTTGGTAATGAAAGATGTGCAGAGCAAAGGTTCGATTTCTTCGGCAAGAGGAGAGTCAAATCCTAACCTCACACCCCATTTTGGACCAAAGCTATTTTGGATGGTTTTTAGACCTTAAAATCCTCTCTTTCAAAATATTTTTGAAATAAAGTTCCTACAATGTTCTCAGGCTCGCATTTCGTTAAATGTTGCGCTTTTCGGTAAACCGAGCAAGGACAAAGTGGAAATGAATGAAAGAGAGATGAAATCTTTGAAAAATCTTTCTATACACCTTGTTTAGGGGTTTGGATTTGAAGAAAAGAAGAGGAGAGGGAAGAAACCTAGTTGAGGAAGAAGTTGGGTATAAATCGTTAAGAGAGAGTCGAACAACCCTCGCTAAATCAGGCCTATCCTTTTGAATACTTGAATTTCAGATATGAGGCCACCACCATTGGAAAGCTTACTTCTGGGGCTTCATTTTTTACTTAAGAATCTCCTAAAGCCGTGTCCGGATAGGGGAGATATGATTGGGTGAAGTTGGGTATCATTCCGGTTGGACCGAAACTGAGAAACCTTCACTGAAAGAGGGATATCTCTTAGCACACATGGAACTTTGAGGTGAGGCTTGCATAATTGTAAAGAAGACTTCCGGGGCTACATTTAGGCTCAAGAATGACCTGAAAAGAAGTCCAGATGAAGGAGTTAGGCTTTCTTCAAGTCAGGGTCCAGGATTGATTTTTGCCATCGATCTCTATGGAAGTGCATCGGCCATAATTTGACCTCAGCAGCTATAGGTCGGCCAAAAGTGAACCTTATCGGCCAAAAATGTTGGCCGATCAGCCAAAAATGTCCAGAAAGCCTAGAATTGGCAGATATTTCTCCTCCAGCTGTTTCCAGCTTGTGCCACCTATCCTAGCTTAGATATTTTCGACCAAGCATGGTATTTTGCTATATAAGGAAGCCTTATATCTCATATTTAAGGGTTAGAATATGGGAGGATAGATTAGAACAATTTTGGCAAAAAGATTTGGGAGCCTCTCTCTCTCTAGAAACTCTCTCTAGATTTCACTCTCTCTAAGGATTTTGTCCTTGAAGGCTTGCATACATCCATCTTCAACCTATCAACCCTTAAGAAGACTTGATCACCATTGGGTTGAGGACCCTTGGAAATTGGTTTGAGCTCCAAAAGGCTGATTTTGGCTCAGATTTTGGCTGGTTTTGCTGCTGTTCTTCAAGGTGCTTCAAGGGTAAGCACTTGTCCCGTTAAGCCTTTGCTTTGCATGCTTGTTTTACCACCTTTGTAAACTATTTTTGGGGTGGTGTTGAACTAAAAAAACCTCTGTTTTTCCTCTATTTTTCAGTCCTAAAAGTGTTGGTTTGTGCCTTGGTTGGCTAGGGAGTTGTCCTCGCTTTTGCTCCTTGGCTTGTATGCCCTTTTGAGCCATCTTCTAAGGCCTTTCAAAAAAACTTTTTGTGGCCTTTTAACCACTAAAATTCAGAGTATTTTCAGTGGTAAAAACCCTATTTTGAGGGCCCAAATAGGAGGGGGTGGTCCCCTCTCCTCTTGTCTTGCTTGCTAGTGTTGATGGCCAACCAAATGAGCATGTGTTTTTACTTCTTTGTGGCTTTGTTTAGGTGCATTTTTGTGACTTATCAGACCTGCCATAACTCTATTTTTGGCTGTCTTGGTCACCTCTTGCATGCTTATTGCACTTGTAGTGTAAATCCTCTTTGCTAGTCTTGTTAGCCTTACAAAGTAGCATGCTCTTGTGGTTTGAATTAGCTTAGTTCAAGCATGTTTTTGATATTATTTGGCATGTTATAACTCTGATTTTGATTGGTGGACTCACCTCTTGCATGCTTTATACACTTGTAGTGTAATCCATGCTTACTAGTCTAACATGCTTGATGTTTTGGCCAATCATGCTAGCTTATTTTGGCTATACTCCATACATGTTTTAGACTCATTTTGGCATGATCTAGGACTGTTTTGGGTTGCCTTGGCCATTTGCTTCATGTTTTGCATAGTTATAGTGCAAGTGCCTATGCTAACTTCAAGCTTTGAGCCCTCTTGCATGCCATACATGTATTGTTTGGTTGATTTGGCATCATTCCATGCATGATTTCAGAGATTATAGTGTTGTCACATGCCCATGCTTGTCAGTCTTTAAGTACTCTTGAGGGTTGTCCTCTTATGCCTTAATTCTTGAGCCATTTGGCATGCATGCTTGTCTTGCATTTCATGCCTTCATTTCAGCATTTTGGCCACTGATTTGGGCATGATTGAGGTCTATCCATTTTGGTTTAAGTCCATCTTGCATGTTGTTGCATGCTTGTCCCATTTTGTCGTTGTTGCATGCTTGTCGCATTGCATGTTGTCGCATGCTTGTCACATTGCATGATTTTTGCATGTTGTTGCATGCTTGGTACATTGCATGTTTGCATGTTTAGGTTACATTGCATTTTGCATGCTCGTTACGTTGCATTTGGCATGCTTATGTTACATTGCATAGCATCTCCATGTTGCATGCATTGCATTGTGTTTGGTTTGGGGTGTTAAACCAAATACAAGGAACAGGGGACGTTTCATACTTGAAGTGATGAAACGTGCCTCAATTCTCGGTCAGCAACCCTCTTGATCATGCATGACAAAGGTTAAGGAATTTATGTGTTTTTTGTGCATTCATGTGATATTGATTTGTGCAACTTGGCCTCTTTGGCCATCATGCATTGGAATGCGTAATTGATGGCTTGAGAGTCGAGCACTGCACTCCTTTGAGTTTCAAACATGATAAGGGGTGTGGTTGCACAACATTTTCTTGTAAATGTATTGTCATGCCTCTGTTTGTACTCTACTGTAGCAAAAGGAGCAGTTTGCAGGAAGAGATGGCCGATTGGCTATCTAGTGTGCTGATTGACTATCAATATTTGGCCGATGGACTCAAAAGTGGTCGATGACCCTTATCCCTTGGCCGGTGACCATACCATTTGGCCGATGGCCTCTCAACATGTCTATAAGGTGGATCAGAAGTGTTTTAGAGATTTGTACAGTTTTTAGAAGTCTAAAATAGTGCAAACAGAGGCAACATGAGGCATGGCAACGGATTTCCGAGCGAGGCGATCGAGCATGCATCATTCATCATTCCGAGACAGAGCTGTGGTAGCTCAATTCTGCTTCTTTCCTTCCTTACTTAGTTGGTTTTGTAACTTAATTAATTTGCTTAATTAGTTGAACGTGTTGTAATAATTAGCTTAGTGTTAGCTAATTATTCATTTTGATTATGTAATAATTAGTCTAATTAGATTATTAGATTAGTTAGAATAGCTTAGCATAGCTAGCTAGTTGATTCATTCGGACCCTCTGTCGAGAGGGCCAACTTTTGTAATAAGTGTGCGTGAGTGTGTGAATGTCTTCAAATCCCACGTTTTTCTCCCTTTTACTTAACCGCTTACGATGGTTAGTTCTAGGTCATGTTTTGATTAGCATCCTTATGCTTGCATGTTTTGTATTCATTCATCTGTCTTGCATGCACCGGGCTCGACGCATCATACAAACTGCATTGTATTTCAATACGTTTACTTGAATATGTGTTCAACAGCATGTTATCAAGTTGCATTTCACATGACATCTTAGAATAGTCGAGCCTACTTAGTTGCATTTTGCATGTGTTGCATTAGGCATTGTTGATATAGCTAGGATAATGCATTGATTACTAACTAGCTTTTGTTTTGGCTCGGAGTACACTGTAAGTGTTTATGCTTTAGCATCTTGTATGAGTGTGAGTGTTGCCATGATAGCATGCTTGCCATGAGGCTAACTGCTTAAGTGTTTAATTGCATGAATGCCTGTGGATGAAGGTTGGATTGCTTGAATTGGAACAATTAATTGAAATACGAGTTTTAAGCCCACTTGAGAATGGCAAAATCATGTTTTCTAAGCCCACTCGAGGGTGGCAAATCCACGTCTTAGCCTACTTGTGAGTAGCAGCTTCAAACCATTTTCAAACAAGCATGAAATGTTTTGTTCCAACTTAGGCGATCTAGTCTATACTTGTATGCGGTGCGCATCATGTAGTAAGCTAGCTAATAAACTGGAATAAGAACACATGCGTTTTCAAAAACAAAATATCATGTTAGTAAAGGCCGATCTTTGATTGGGCGAGCGGGGGTGCTCATTGCATGACCTTCCCCTCTCGTACCCAAGTTTTCGAGCCGAGGCAACTTTGGTGATGACGGACACGTGGCCTTAGGCACGAGTCAGGGTTTCCTAAATTTTCCAAAACAAAAACATTTAGGTGACGACTCTGTATCTGGCAAAGCATTCCATGTTTGGCACTTCTTTATAAAAATCAGTTTTCCAAAACGATTTGTCGGATTTGGACTCTTTGGTGATTTATCGGTCTTGCATTGCACTTTGCGAGATTAGATTCAAAACTGTGACATTGAGTTCTAACTATAGTAGCTAATGAACAAAATGGATTTCGCGCCTTCGCGCTCGGAGCTGTGACGTTCAGGTGGTCTACAGTCCTATTCCATTAAAAGATTCAACTGCAAAACAAATCAAGTTCGAGTAGTGGCCAGAAAGGGCACAATAGAAGCTAGCAGCAGAGACCAAAAGCTCTCTCATCCTCTAAACAGTGAGGTATCGATCCAAGTATGAAGTACGGACTGGAAATGAAGTTAGATATTTGACCCCCTCATTTGCACAAGTTTAATCGCGTCTGAACTAGCGTCTGAATTAGAATGGGAAGTAGAAAACACAGTGGGTGAGACCAATCAATTGTATACCCGGCGAGCAGGACATACTGTAACTCATCTCGATTAAATTAAGCCAAGGGCATCACCAAACAATGTCAATTGCAAATCTGTTACACATTCAGTCACACCATAACCCCTCTGTGGGAAAACCTCACTAGTTGTGAGCAAGAGAAGTAGGACCTAGCCGAGTACTCAGGGCAAGCCACAACTTCCACACTTGGGAAGGGATAAAAAATAAGAGAGATTAAATAATAGAGAGATGTGCGCTGAGAGGAAAAGTAAGGAAAGAGATTGAGTGCCAAAGTGATGTTAGAACCATAAATGAGAAAGGGTGGGAAACAATACCTGGAGAATCAGTGGGCTCCCTGTGAATTGAGAGGTCTTCCGCCAGTGGGAAACATCCAAGTGTTGTGTTTGTTGTTTTTGTTTGTTTTGATTCTTGTTTTGAGTCCTTTTGATTTCAGTGAGTACAAATAGGTGTGTTTAGGTTTTCCTTTGTTGAGTCGTATCTTGTACTTTGGACAGTTGTAGGCTCAATATCCGATTAAGAACTCATTCTTAGTTTCAATTTCAAAAATAAATCATTTTTGTGCTTAGAGTGCCATGCCATTCCCAACATGATATGCAAAACAAAATTCTTTTTTTCATAAACTATAGGGTCCAACCCCAATCAAAAGAGATAGAAACGAAACAAGGACCTATCTAAAGCTACATAGGTTCCCAACTACAAAGCAAAAGCAAAATGGGAAAAAGTGGAGTATATGAGTTTATTTCAACTTCTGAAAATCCGCAGATTGCATTCCGAATGCGCTTTCTCAAGTCTCACCATTTCTCTAAAGTATGAGTGTACCTTGGCCTTGAGCTTAAGCCTGCTTTAAGTTAGAATGACGATCAAAAGTGTTCTCCTTGAACACCATTCCTTACCAGAGGCATTTTGGTTGTGTTTATAATGAGTTCCTAGTAAACCAATTGAGACAGTGGAAACTAGCGTTCGAATGACAATGCCTAGAACACAATGGTTTGGAATTTTCAAGACTAAAGTCTAGTTTGAATATCCAAGGGCGTATCCTCAGCTTGAAAGCTGTATGGTAGCCCCATAGGTTGAGGTAGCGTGTATGCGCCTCAATTCTGGATACTGAATCAACCTAGTCTGTCACCCCGTTGGAGAATAAGGAAAGTTATGAATATAATTAGGAAGAAAAGCAGTATCCGAGGTTTTCGTATATAGATTTTACCACTTGTCAAGATTTGAGGACCTTTGAACAGTAAGTTAAAGGTACAAAAGAGAGATCCCCGTTAGAGTAGAGCGGTTCATTGCCACTCGCCCCATGAGGCGCTTTCTAAAGATTAGCAACGTGGAATGAACATATAGTCCAGTAGGGATCTCAACATGATCCTCAACAATAACAACTTACAGATAGCTATGATCATGAAATGCTAATTTCATACCATATAAATAATGTGACATTTTATAGCCAAAGTATACATACGTAATTACTTTTCTTGAAAACGTTCAATTTATCCAACAACACCAAGGTTAACTTTTATCACCCATTTCCCATCTAAACAATTATTACACGAGAACCATATTTTTCACTTGTGACAAAACACCTCCCAATAACTGATTCATTTCTTTAAAAGAAAAGACACGTTCACCCAATTTGATTTCCTCCACATTAGTAATACCCAATACACAACAAAATCCGTCTCCACCCATTCATCACATTTTTCATTCTTAAACTCGAAATTCAATGAGATACCTTTAACAAAATAATTCATGGTTGGAACTCCCTCAACCACTCCCTAGCACGTCCAAATACTCATGAACACATCTACTCAACATATTAGACAATTCAACCTTACGAAATCATAATCATCATACCACATGACACACACAATCAAACTGAAAGAACAATGATACATAATCTCTACTCTACTTGCCTGAAGCATGGTAAGCCAATAATACATTTCTCCACAATAACATGCCAATTTACCAGACACCAGCTGGAAGGGAATGGTACCTCTGCCAATTCTCCAGGCGCTAGCTGGAAGGGAATGGTAGCTCTGATTCTCAGCGCAGCCAATTCTCCAAGCGCTAGCTGGAAGGTAATGGTACCTCTGATTCTCAGCGCATTACACATTTTTCAACCATTACTTCATACATTCATAGATAAGACAAGTGTACTACAGGTACATAATCATTTCAACATTCACAATGTCATCCTCCACCGATGACCAAGGACAAAACCTCTAACAATGTATTAAACACGTATTGCCATTAACTAATTCTCATGAAACTTTAGACCCAATTACAACAATAGTAGAATAAAATATATTTGTGATTCAATCTCAAGTTAATTTCCGAAATTCACACAATGTTGGCTTTTCACTCTTCCATTTCTAGATCAATTATTTTACTCTTCCACATTAATATTTCTCCACCTTTTGCCTCCATCCATTTATTTCATTTCACAGAAAGGATATGACCAACTTAATTTTCCTTCATTTTAAATAAGGGATTTCCAATCATTGTTAACAAAGTTATAACTTACTCAATTTTGATTTAACGGTAATGTAACCCAATGATATTATAGTTTCATGGTTAATTCCATTCTCTTCAATGTACACATTATCAACTCACTACAATCAATTTGAACAACACAATACTAAGTCAATGTTAAGAATTTATGAGGCTCAATTAATCTCTAATAATTCGACAATTCATCATTTAAATCCCTAAATTCATATCATGTTATTTCCACAATTAAAATTCTTTTTGTCAAATGAGCATCATCATTAGAAGTTAGGGCTTCATCTATCTCTCTACATAAACAAACTAAACCACTACCCAAAATTAATCCTACAACAATGAATCTCCCAAATCTCAACCTCACACACCCATCTTAGATCCCCATTCATGATTTTTTTTTTTTAAATATCCATCACAACATGGTTTTTATGCAATACAAACTTACCACATGTCTATCTATAGGTGAAGTATTGAACAAAATCAAAGAAATCGCTACCTCAAGAGAGAAGAGGAGAAAGAGCTCAAAAATCAACTTCGTCGAAATACGATCTCCATCGGTCAAGACGAAGCCCCCGACACGCTCATCATTTTGGTATAAGGGCTAGCACCAAAATCTTAATGGATTTCTTGAGATCAAAGAAGATACAAGATTTTAAGGGTTTGGGTAGAGAGAGATGAGAGAAAAGAGAGAAACATATTGTAGAGAAGGAGTGATATAATCTGAAATGGGAGGAAAAGGAGCAAAAGTGCAAAAATATAGCTGAAAAGCACGAAAAATGAGGCTGAGCACACGCTTGGCCGCACGTGTGGCGCCCACTCCCGCACTTGCGAAGTGGCCTTCCGCACGTGCGGTCTCCCTTGTACCTCCATTCATGCACCTGCCTTTTAGGTAGTGTGCACACAACACAAACCTCTCATTCCCACACGTGTGCCCCCCCCCCCCCCGGCACGTGCGGCCCTGGCCCTCCAATTCGGAAAAACTCCGGCTTCTCCCCCGACCCTCTGGCGCCGACCCCACACCCTCCGAAACGAGTGAAAACTCTGACTCAGGACAACCACAATAGAAAATAATTTAGGAAAGAAAAATTTTCAACGACAACATACCCAGTATCTTAACAACGGTAAATCTAACATAATCTCAAGAGTGCAAAGCAAAATACGCCCCGGTCATCACAACACTTCTCTTGATCAATTCCATGATAGGGAAGAGGTTCATGATTCCTTTCCTTGTCATTTATCAAAATTGTATCCCTTGATTCATAAGTTATTATGCAATGAATTTGCATCGATTGATGGCTTGCTAATCAAGTCTTTCCCTCATTTGATCTGTTTGATGATAAGGAGAGGCAGGGTGGACAAATATCCCCTGAAAATACTCTATTTGTGCTTTGTTTCATGTCTGTTGTAGCAGGGCAATACCAAACATTAGTGGCCGGCCGGCCACTTTAATGTATGGCCGACCACTTCTTCTGGCTGGCCAGCCACCTTTTTCAGTCAGGTAGTGTCCTTTTTTCTACAGAACAGAGCAAAGGCTGAGGCAAAAAAATAGTTCAATTTTTTGACTGTGCAACAGATGCATTCTGGTAGCAAAACAAAGAGCATTTTCAGGTGGAAATCCGCATCCATGCATGAACCATCCCCCGTTTCTCCGGGCCCGTTAATGTTATGTTTAAATGGTAGTATGTTGTACTTAAAGTAGTGGACTTGTAATAATTAATTACTTAGTTAATTTCGCATTGTAACTAATTAGTTAGTTTAATCGTAATTAATTAATTAGTTAGCATAGCTAGTTAATTTTTGTTTTGTACTTAGTTGACTAGCTAGAATATGCGGCGTTGTAATAATTGGCTAGTGTAGTTCATTCATTTTGGTATTGTAATAGTTAGTTAATTCGGTAATTAGTTAGGACATTTATTCGGACCCTCCTACGCGAGGGCAAAAATGTAATAATGTGTATGTCTTTCAACTCCCATTCCTGTACCCCTTTTATTTACTTACTTATGATGGATAGTATAGAGCATCATGTTTATTTAGCATTTTCCATGATTTGCCTCCATTTGTCTTGCATGCATAAGGTTCAGTTCACCATTCTAATGGCATTGCCATTTATTACTTGCTTGAATACGTGCACCACCACATGCGATCAAAGTGATATTTATGACATACTAGATAATCGAACTGATTAGTAGCATTTTTTGCATGTGTTGCATTAGCCATCTTGTATCGTTAGGATCATGCTTTTTTCTAACTCTTTTGTTTCTTTTGGCTTACGTTGGAGTACGAGGTGAGCACTTATTGCTTTAGCATATCGTGTGTGTGATTGTTGCCATGTCGAGCATGTTACCATGAGGCTAAATGCTTAGTTAATATATCTCTTAAATGCCTGTGGATGAAGGCTAATTGCTTAAGTCGGGATAACTTGGTGAATATACATATGAGGTCACTTTTTCAAGTGGTACATATTCAAAAATAATTTTCAAACAAACATGAAATCAAAGTATTCCAACTTTTACAAATTAGTCTATACTTGTGTGCATCACATAGTAAATTAGCCTAATAAATCGGACAAGAGCATATAATGTAAATAAAAGCCACGTCCTGATTAGTAGAGGTCAATCTTTGATCAGGTGAGTGGGGTGCTCAATTCATGACTTTCCCCTCTCGTACCTAAGTTCTTAAGCCGAGACACTTTGACGAATAAGTGGCCTTTGGCACGAGTCTTGGGTTTCCTAAATTTTTCAAAAATATTTAGATGGCGACTCTGTAATCTGGCAAAGCAGTCCATTTTTGGCATTTTGATTCAAAATCGATTTTCCAAAAGAATTGTCGGATTTGGACTCATTTGCATTTATCTATTTCACATTGCACTTGTGAAATCAAATTCAAAACCATGAGACTTCAAACTGTAGGGTTATCGTGTCCAAAACGAGCACAAAAAGCAAGCTACATCGCCGCATTGTTTTTTTTTATTGTATTTCCTAAACATCATCCACCACATCGCTTGTCATACATACCACATCGTCTATCGCACCCATTGCATCCATTTGCATCGTGCATTATCTTGCAGCATTTATCCTTTTACGCTGAAATGCTTTAAGGATCGTTGTCCCCCGGGGCTTTTCTCAGAACATGTGGGAGCATGTTCTCGAGCTGTTTTCTCAAGACACACGAGACGCGTTCCCAAGTAGTTTTGTATCTTAGGGCATGCAGGAACACAACCCTGAGCAATTTTCTTAGGACATGTGAGACGAGTTCCCGAACATTTTGTATCTCAGGCCGTGCAGGAATGTGACCCAGAGCGGTTTTCTCAAGACGCGTGAGACGCATTCCAGAGCAGTTTTAATCTCAAGGCATATAGGAACATAACCCTGAGAGATTTTCTCAGAACATGAGACACGTTCCCCAACGTTTTGTATCTCAAGGCATGCAGGAACACAACCTTAAGCAATTTTCTCAGGATGCGTGAGACACGTTCTAGAGCGATTTTTATCTCAAGGCATACAAGAACACAACTCTGAGTGGTTTTCTCACAACACATGAGACGCGTTCCTGAGCAACTTTTATTTTAGGGCGAGCAAGAACACGACCCTGAGCGGTTTTCTTAAGATGCATGAGATGTGTTCCCAAGAGATTCTTATCTCAAGGCGTACAAGAACACTACCTTGAGCGGTTTTTTTATCTCAAGGTGTGCAAGAACACGACCCTAAGCGGTGTCCTCAGGACCTTTTCTCACGATTTCCACGTGGTTAGAGTTTCTTCCTCCTTTCACGATTTCAGCGTAGTTGGAGTCTATTCTTCTTCTCACGATTCTAACGTGGTTAGAGTGTATGCTTCCTCACACGATTTCAATGTAATTTGGTTTGTTTTTCACCTTATCTGCGTGAGGTGTAGTTTGGCTTGCATGTGTTTCCCTTTCTACGCGAAGCGTAGTTTGGTTTGCCTTTTTCACCCTTTTTATATGAGGCGTAGTTTGGCTTGTATCTGTTTACCCTTTCTATACAAAGCGTAGTTTGGCTTGCATCTTTCACATTTCCTACATGAGGAGTAGGTTAGTTTGTATCTTTCACCCTTTCTACATGATGTGTAGTTTAGGTTTATCACCCCTCTCATTTTCATGATTTTAGGGCTGTGTGCTCATTTGTGGTTTCAATTGTTGCATTGCATTGAATATTGTTTGTATCCTGTCCCTGAACTACGCTGGTTTGATTCCTCGCAAAGGAGATACGTAGGCAACCCTTAGCTTTAACCAACTGCATCTGTATTTTGTTTGTTTGCCCAAGTCTTACAGCCTCGTCAAATGGGTCATCTTCAGGCTTTGACATTCACTCACGTCATTTCATGACTTTGAGCTCTGTCAAAGAGGGGCAACTATAGACACTATTTTTCACTGCCCTTAAGACTTGGACACTTCATTCCAAAGAC
The DNA here is from genome assembly GCA_025200525.1 of Camellia lanceoleosa. Taxonomy (NCBI): domain Eukaryota; kingdom Viridiplantae; phylum Streptophyta; class Magnoliopsida; order Ericales; family Theaceae; genus Camellia; species Camellia lanceoleosa. Next base: position 33,043,862 of record CM045766.1, read on the forward strand.
TCGATGATGAAATGTTATACTGTGCAATCTTTCAACTCTTCAGTAAAAAAATTTAGTTTTGAGCTTCAAACCCAAACCTTGCACCCCATTTGGACCAAAACTTGTTTTTCTAGCCAGACCACTCAAGAAATAGCATAACCAAAAATTGGCCGGCAGGCCATATTTATTGGGCCGGCCATACATCCTCTTGGCCAGCCTGCTATGTTTAGCGAAGTAGATATTTTGCAGCAGCAAGTTGCTCCCATGCACGGGATCTGGCCAGTTGCTCTCTCTGGAAGATATTTTCGTTGAAGGTGGTTGAAAATCTATAAAAAGACCACCTCCATTCAGAATTTAGGGTTAGAAAAATTGCCTAAAGGTTAGAAACTTGTTCAACACATTTCTCTACCCTTTTGAATATAGATACACTATAGATAAACCATAGAAGCTTAAACTTGAAGCTTTTTGCTGAAGTTTCAAACTATTTTTCAAATACTTGAGGGTGTTTAGATTGGAGTTTGTTAATTAAGAAGATCTTCCTCTCTTTCAAGAGATGATCTTTAAACCTTTTTTTATTACCTTTTCTCTCTCTTTTTCTTTCCTTTACATACTATTTTACAGAATATTTTAGGGCTGAAACATGTGATTTAAGGTTACAAAAAAGTGGAGGGGTTAACCACCCTTCCTTGGGCTTGCTTGCTAGATGTAACCTGTTGGTTTTCTTCCATTTTGCTCTTACTTTCCACCTCTTAAAACTAATTTTCAGCACTATTTTGTGTCATTTGTGGTTTACTTAATGTGTTTATTTATGCTTTGAATGCTATAGTTGTGTTGTTGTAAGTCTTCACGGATTTGGTGCGTTTAGGATATAGCAACCAATCCGTTTGAGTAGATTGTTTTAATTTGATTTTCATAACTTTTCATAGTATATTTGGACCCTTGTGATCATTGGGGAGGGGGGGAGGTTAAAGCTTAGCCATCCCAACACAAGTTTGATTAACTAGTTGTCATTCTTGCTTGTCACTGTGTGTTATCTTCTTCAAAAGATGTTGTAAGCTCTCTTCTATTTCCATCTTTGAAGCATGGAAAGGGATGTTTCATCCTTGTTCCATGAGTAGGAAGATGAGTCTAGAACAACTTTTCGTAGGTTTCATTTACTTAGTCTTGTTTTGGTTTTGTTTTGAAGCCATATGAGAGCTCTTGCATCGGAGGTATTAGAAACTCTCTTCTAGTTCCTTTTGAAGCATGGAAATGGATTTTAATCCATGTTCCATGAGTAGGAAAAACAGTCTCTAATTACTTCCCTCAATGATGTAATCTTTTGTTAATAAGCTTCTCTTTCAAACATGGCTAACATCTTCTCTCCAAATTTGAGTACTCACTTACTCTTATTTTTTCATGAGATATAGTAGGTTTCGGCCATCTCTTTAAATGATTAGCCTTAGTTTTGTATCCATTGAACATTCTGTCACATTGCTTCATTAATCATCATTTAAATACCTTTGGGATGTTTGATGATTTCTGAAGCAAACCTACTCTCTCCTTGAATACCTTCATGATAAGAGGGAGCAAGAAGGATGAACATCCTTTGGAAACCCTCTATTTTTGCTCTGTTCCAGTTCTGTTGCAACAGGTCTTTCTCCAGAAGAAGTGGCCAGCCGGCTACAATATTGTACAGTCGACCAGTTCATTAGGCTAGCCAACCACCTTGTTTGTACAACAGTGGTAGTTTTTTTTTTTTTTCCAGCAAAACAAAGCGGACCCTGAGGTCCAAAACAGATCTATTTTTCTGACTGTGAACAGGGCTACTTCTGGCAGTAAGCAGAGAGGGTTTCTGGAGGACATTCTTGCTTATGCACATGTGATTTACCGTCTCTCATTCAATTCATTTCATTTGTGTTTGTAATAATTAGTTGATTAGGACATTCGGACCCTCTTGTACAAGGGCAAATTTGTAACACTTGATATATGTCTTCCAACCTCCATTTATTTCTCTCTTTTATTTAAATGCTTACCGTAATTGTATAGCATTTTATCTTCTCTTATCACTACCATGATTTGTATCCATTTTTGCATGCATTAAGGTTCGGCTCATCATACTTGACATCATTGATTATTTTTTACTTGAATACGTGTGTTACCGCATGCTTTGAATGGATTCATATGACATATTCATAGCCGAATCAAGTAACCACATTTTGTATGTGTTGCATTAGTCATGTGCATTTCTTTATGATTATGCATTTTTCTAACTATCTTCTTTTATTCGGCTTGCCTCGTTGAGTACTAGGTGAGCATTTTTGCTTTAGCGTATCATATGTGAGCTTGTGTTACCATGTTGAGCATACTACCATGAGGCTACTCACTTACTTGAAATATCTCCATGAATGCCTGTGGATGGAGGCTATTTTGCTTAAGGTGGAAAGACTTTGATTATTGTACATATGAGCTCGCTTTTCCTTAGAGTTGCACATATTCAAAAACTCTTTTCAAGAAAGTATGAAATCAAAGCATTCCAAAATAAGTGACGCGGTCAACACTTATTTGCTTCACATAGTAATGTTAGCATATTAATAAATAGAATATAAGCATATAATGTCTATAAGATTCACATAATGATTTAGTATAGGCCGATCTTTGATTGGCTGAGTGGGATGCTCAATTCATGACATTTCCCTCTCATAACTAAGTTCCTGAGCCGAGACAACTTTGGTTATGACGGACAAGTGGCCTTTGGCACGAGTCACAGGTTTTCTAAATTTCCTAAAAATATTTAGCTGGTGACTTTGAAATATGGCAATGCAGTCCATTTTTGGCATCTCTGATGATTAATGGATTTTCTAGGATTTTCCAGATTTGGACTCTCATTCATTTGTTCTGTTTCACATTGCACTTGTGAAACCAGATTCAAAATCGCAGGAGTCCAAATTGTAGGGCAATCGCATCCGAGGAGACTAAACCCCTCCGAGGAGCGCGAAAAACCAGCTACAAGACCACTGGAGCGCAAAAATGGTCGCTCGGGCAACTAGACACAAAAAGTGAGACCGCTCGACCGAACAAAGTGACCGTTCGAGCAAAGAACACCACCCTCCTAGTACTTTTGCAAGCCTACAAAAGTACTGAGAGTTTCAAAAGACCGCTCGAGCGCAAGAAGGACCGCTCGAGGGAAGAATGCCATACTCCCAATAGTTTTGCAGACCTACAAAAGTATTGGAACTCCTCAAAGTTTGCTTGAGCAAACAAGCCAAAACCTGGGCAGCATAGTTTTGAAAAACTAACCCCCCAACTTGTTTCAGACACAACCAAGACAATCCAATAATCAAACTCAACAAGGAATAAAATGGAAGAAGACATAAATAACCATTAAGACAAGAAAATCCGAATCCAAAACAATGAACGGGTCAGGTTTAAATCAGAATCGCTAAAGGTAAGACCTCTCATTCAAAGCTTCCAACCACCAATTTTAGGAAACCTTTCCCATTACAGATGCAAATAATTGTTAGGTTTCTTGCAACTATTTGTAGACACTCGATTTTGACCGCCCTTAAGACTTGGGCGCCTCATTCTGAACACTCGATGATGAAATGTTATGCTGTGTAATCGTTTGAATCTTCAGCAAAAGAATTCAGTTTTGAACTTATAATCCCAACCGTACACCCCATTTGTACCATCCCATTTTTACCAAAATTTTTAGACCCTTAAAAAATCATCATTTTTTCAAATGTTAGACCCTGCCGTGGGTATTTTGGTCTCGGCCGTGTATATTTGGGCCCAACCGGGTATCCCTAGCAGTCAAACCAAAATTGGACCAGGCATGCCATTTTTGGGCCTGCTGTACAATTCATTGGTCGGCCAGCCATGTTCAGCAATAGCTGATATTTTGAGATAGCCAGTTGTCCCCATGTGCATGCCTTGCACTAGTTTTCTCTTTCTTGATATTTTCGACATGAGAAGCCCTTTGTCTATAAATACAAGCCCACCCCTCATGGTTTCAAGTTAGAAAAAATATCCAAGAACCTATAGCTTGCTCAACACTCCTCTCACCTCTCTTGCAATATACATACACAATAGATATACCATACAAGCTTGGACTTGAAGCTTTTACTGAGATTTTGAATAGCATTTTAGCTCCTTAAGAGTGCTTGGCTTGTGGTTTGATAAATAAGAAGCTTTCCCTATCTTTCAAGAGGTAAACTTTGAGCTATTTTACCATCCTTTCTCTCTTTTTTTCTTTGCCTTTTCATACTGATTTCAAAGCTATTTTAAGCTTAAAAATGTGATTAAAACTTGGTTACAAGTAAGTGAGCTAGCCACACTTTCATTGGCTAGCTCACTATTTGTGTACCTCTTTGTTTTTCTTCCATTTTTTTGCTTTCCTTTCATTTCTTTTGGTTCACTTTTAGTCCCTTTTAACACTGTTTTAGGTGGTTTTTGTGTGATATTAAGTGAATATGGGCTTATAAAAGGGTCCTAGTCCTCCCCCACTACTTATGCTCTTACTTCCTATGCTTTGAATATCATATTTGTCTTGTTGTAGGTCCTCTTGGATTTGGCGTGCTTAGGATATAGTGGCCAATCTGTTGAGTTTATCATTTTTACCTTGGTGTAGCTTTACTTGGAACCTTGTGGTCATGAGAGGATTAGAGCTTTGGCTAGCCACCCCGCCACAAGTTTGCTTAACTAATGTAAATTTCTTACTTTCATATTCTTGCTGTCCACCTTAAAGCTAGGTATTAGCTCCCGAGTTCAAAGTGTTGAAAAACTCTCTTTTCGATCTCTTCTCAAAACATGGAAATGGATGTCTCATCCTTGTTCCATGAAAAAGAGGAGTTGTCAACAACTTTGGCAAGTTGTGTGTTTAAGCTTTGATAGATAGCTTGTTTTTTGTCTTTTTTTTGTTACTTGTTTTGATGCTCCAAGAGAGCCCTTTCTTGAGAAGTGTTGAAAACTCTCTCCTAGTGTAGACGTCCCCGAACGTCCCGGGTTTGTTCATTGGGCTTACTACAGTTCAGACTCAAAGTCACGGTTCTGAATCTAATCTCACAAAGTGCAATGCAAGATCGATAAATCACCAAAGAGTCCAAATCCGACAAATCGTTTTGAAAAATTGATTTTTAGAAAGAAGTGCCAAACATGGACTGCTTTGCCAGATACAGAGTCGCCACCTAAATATTTTATTTCGGGGGAATTTAGGAAACCCTGACTCGTGCCTAAGGCCACGTGTTCGTCATCACCAAAGTTACCTCGGCTCGGGAACTTGGGTACGATTGGGGAAGGTCATTTCATGAGCACCCCCGCTCGCCCGATCAAAGATCGGCCACTACTAAACATGATATCAAGTTTTGAAAACATTAGGTGCTCTTATTCAGTTTATTAGCCTAGAATTACTATGTGATGCGCACAGTATACAAGTATAGACTGGATTGCCTAAGTTGGAACAAAACATCGCATATCCGTTTGTTTTGAAAATGGATTGAAGTTTGCTACTTGCAAGTAGGCTAAAACACGGGTTTCAATGAATTATTCCAACTCAAGCAACCCAACCTTCACCCACAAGCATTCAGGCAGTTATATCACATAAGCATATAGCCTCATGATAAGCATGCTATCATGGCAGTCACTCATACACATGCAAGGATTCTAAAGCATAAACACTTACCGAGTACTCCAAGCCAAAGAAAGAAGCTAATTAGAAAACATGCATGAATCCTAACTATGCTGAGATGCCTAATGCAACACATGCAAAAATGCAACTACAATAGGCTCGACTATTCTAAGATGGCATATGAGATGCAACAATCGATGCACGTATTCAACTTGGAATTGAAATACAGTGCAGTTAGCATGATGCGCTGAACCCGGTGCATGCAATACAAATGAATGAATACAAACATGCAAACATATAGATGCTAATTGAAACATGCCCTAAAATTAACCATTATAAGCTGGTAAATAAAAGGGAGAAAGAAGTGGGGTTGGAAGACATACATCGCACACACGCACACTTATTACAACATTGCCCTCTCTCGGAGGGTCCAAATGAATAATACACAACCAACTAGTTAATCTAAGCTAATTAAACTAATTATTACACAACCCAAATGAATAACGAATTACAGCTAAATATTACACAACATTAATTAATTAACAAATTAAACTAAGGAAGCAAATAAATTAGCATGCAAGCTACATGAAATGGACTGCCTCAACTCTGTTCCGAATGATAGGAATGCATGCATGCTCAAGTCGCCTTGTCGGGAAATCCAACGCGATGCCCGATTTGCCTCTATTTGCAACTGGTCCCAGAACACTGTACAAAGCTCCAGAAGGCTAATGACCGCTTTTTTCTTTGGTTTCGGTTTCTTTAGCAGAGAGTGAGAAAGGGGCATGGCAAAGTATTTTCAACATATGTGTGCATGACCACTCTCCCCATCATTGCACAAGCTCCAGGGAGTGTAGTCCTCGATCCTCGTGCCACCAATCACGCATCTCGATGCATGATGGCTGAGGAGTCGGATTGCACGACTCGATGTAAAATGAATGCACATATAAACACAACAAGGCCTAAACTCTATCACGGGTAATCCGGAGTGTCGGCGATCGAGAATCGAGGCACGTTTCGTCACTTGGAGTACGAAACGTCCCTCGTTTCCCGTGTTTGGACTAAACCCTATTCCAAACACAATGCAATAACTAGGATGGCATGGCATGCAAACACGATGCAACAACTAGCATGCAATCCTAAACGAAATGCAACTAAGACATGCAAACATGCAAGGAATGACATGCAAAGGTGCAACTAGCATACGCAATGCTATGAACTACGAATGGCATACTCAATGCACATGACGCTATATGGTATACACAACGCACATATGATGATGGACATACACAAAGGCATAATCAAGGCAAACACAATGCGACGATCAAGCATGCGACAACATGGACATGGCATACACAATGCAAGATGGACTTAAACTAAAATGAATGGGCCTCAGCCACACTCAAATCAGTGGCCATATATGATGAAATTAGGCAGCAGAAACACATGCAAACATGCACAAATGAAAGGGACCAAACCTAAGGCACTGAATGCAACTCTACCAAAGAATGGCAAGGGATGAAATATGGCGTACAATCACACATTTTACAGCTCTGAAATGACATGTAAGATGGACCCGAATCATGTAAACACCTCACACAATGCATGCTAGATGGCCCGGATACCGAAACTAGTGAAGTGGATTACACTATTGGCATGCAAAGCAATACTCAAATGGCTAAACCAGCCCCAAATAGTCCCTATGCAGGCCAAAACAGTAGCAAATATGGACTAAAATGATGGCTTGCAAAGCATGGAAATGAAGCTCATGCAATGGTCCAAAAATGAGGTATTGATGCATAACTCTTAAACACATTTAAAGAGTGGAAAACACGGGAATATGGCATACATATAAGCTCTGAAATATGATTCACAATGATGCCAAAACATGGAAACACCTCAAAATACGCATGTAATAAGCTTCAAAACTCCAAGCTAGGCAAGGGTATTGAACTACAACCATGCATAGCAAACATCATTTGACCATGAGGCATAAAAATAGAGCTAAGGCAGTCCCAAACATGCACAAAAATAGTTTAAGGCATGGCCAAAAAGTGCTAGAATCAAAGATCAAAATAGTATGCAATACAAGCTAGTGAAGAGGGTTTACACTACAAGTATATAAAGCATTCAAAAGGTCACTAAACCAGAAAAAACCAGAGGTATGACATGCCAAATAAAGCCCAAAAACTCATTGAAACATGGTCAATGCATGCAAGAATGACATGCTCCTTTGATAGGCTATGAAGAGGGTTATTCTACACATGCAAGATGGACACCCAATATGGAAAACAAGCTCTAGACAGAGCCTATGCAGGTCCTAAAACTCACCAAAAATGGCCTAAAACATGGCTTGGAAGCATGCAAATAAGGGCTCCTTTGTTAGGCCAAATATGCTAGAAATCAAAATAAGGAGAGAGAGAGAGAGAGAGTCACCCCTCTCTGATTTTGGCTCTCAAAAATACATAATAACCACTGAAAATCTGCTGGATTTCAGTTTTCAAAAGGGCAAACAAAACTCAAAACAAAGGCCTTAATGCATGGCTCAAAACAATGTGGAATGAAGCATGCAAGGGAGTAGATGACCCCCAACAGAAAAATGATCTTAAACAAACATGTTAAGGGCCTCAAAATAAGACTTTTTTCAGTTTACACCAAAGCTCAAAAATGCTTTCAAGTATGGCTAAGAGATGGAGTAAAATAAAGCTCAAAAGAGGGAATAGGGTGTTACCCTTGTAGCTCAGCAACTCCAGCAACTTATGGACCAAAAATGCAGCTCCTTAGGACCTCTCAAGACCCCCAAGAAGCTTAGGTTGGTGTTGGAGGTGTTAGGCTAAGAGGTAGTGTGCAAAGGGGCAAGAACTTAGCACTTTTGAGACCAAAATAGAGATATAGAGAGGGAGGTATATATGTATGCCTTAGGGAAATTCTGAACCTTCACAAAGGAGGGGGAGGCCCTCCTTTATAGAGATTCAAGGCTTTAGCTTCTCAAAGAAGCTAAAAAACAAGGCCAAAGATCCTCCATATGGAGGATGCAGTCTGTGGCTTCCAGCTGGCACAGTTGGCAACAACTCACAAAGACAGAACTAAGGGAGGTAGGCCGACCAGTTCAGGTGGTCGACCGACCACTTCCCCTGGTCGACCGACCACTTCAAAAGGTCCAAGTTGATGAATGGTGGTCGGCAGCCCTAAATGGTGGTCTCCCAATTGAATGCAAGCTTGTGGTATGGTGGGAGACCTGCAAAAGTGGCTTAAAAACCAAGGAGACCAGCTTCCTGACAAGAAAATCGGTTGGCAGGAGAAAAGGTGGTCTCCAAGAGAAAAGGTGGTCTCCCAACCTTGTACCACATTTCAAACAATGAAAACAAGGTCCACGCCAAAAATGAACCAAGACGGATGCAAAACGGGGGTTCGGGGGTGAAAACGCGGAGCCGGGTGCCTCGAAAACTGACTATTAAGCATCGAAAATGGCGTACGACCTTGAAGGTGGTCTCTCGGGCCACAGTGTCCCTCTAGAGAGAGGAAACAAGGTGTGTGCCAAAAACCAGAGCAAACGGAGAAAGTTAAGCGGTCCCAAATCGAGGCGCATGGCTGATGGCTCCGAAAACTAGAAACTGGTCTCCAAATGAGAACAGTGGTCTACGACCACGAAAAGTAGCCTACGGCCACTGAGAGATGGTCTACGAGACCTCTCCCTCCCTTTGAGAAGGGAAAATGGAACCTGGTTCGCAAATCGAGGCAAAGCCCAAAAGAGTCCCGAAGTCTGGAGGCAAGGCTCTCAGTCGAGACTCCGTAACCTCAGAACGAGCACAACATGTGCAATCACCGAGTGCTCAATCGATAACGTCTGAGTCTTAAGGTTGGTCAAAAATGGGGTGTCTACACCTAGTTCCAATTTGTAGGATGGAAATAGATATTTCATCCTTATTCCATGAGTAGGGTGATGAGTTAACAACACTTTTTGAGTTGTTACTTTTGTTCCTTTATGATCGTCATGTACTAACTTGTGACTTGATAGTTTGTGAGTTAACATGCCTACCTTTTCCTTAACCAATTTCATGATAGGAAAGAGGTAATGTTTGCCTTTTTGTTTTGTTTATTGAATTCTTATCCTATTGCTTCTAAAGATCATCATGCAACAAATTTACATTGGTTAATGATTTGAGAAGTGGATCTACTCCTTCCTTGAATATCTTTATGATAGGAAAGGGCAGAGAGGACAAACATCTCTTAGAAACACACTGTCTACACTGTTTTCACCTCAGTACACAAAATAGTCTTTTTACCAAAAAAAAAAAAATAGGGCACGGCCGGATTTCTTTGGACCTGGCTGGGCGTCTTTGTGGGCCGGCCAGACTCCTAAGTATAGTACATAGTGCAGTTTGTTGAAAGCACAGAGCAGCAACTGAGGGTGAAATAGAGCAGTTTCCCAAAAGGCAGACATAACAGTTTCTAAGGACTGTCTCCGTCGACGTGCATATGATCCTTGTTCATTCTTTATCTATTATTGTTGTGATATTATCGTTGTAATAAATTAGGTAATCATTCATTCGGATTTGTAATTAATTAGAACATTCATTTAGACCCTCTTGCATGAGAGCACATTTGTAATATTGTGTATGTCTTCCAGCCTCCATTCTTTCTCTCTTTTATTTAATTGCTTACGATGGTTACAGATAGCATCATATTTTGGTTTCTTACCATTACCATGACTTATATCCATTTTTGCATGCATTGGGTTCGGTTCATCATTCTAACATGGTTTTTTTTATTTTCTACTTACTTGAATACATGCGCTATCGCATGCTTTGAGTTGAGTCATATGTCATGTTAAATAACCGAACCTAATAGTTGCATTTTGTATGTGCTGCATTAGTCACGTGCATATTAGAATATGCATTTTTCTAACTATTTTTTTCTATTTTGGCTTGCCTAGGTTGAATACTAGGTGAGCATTTTCGCTTTAGCATATTGCATGAGTGTTTGTGTTTTCATATCGAGCATACTATCATGAAACTATGTACTTATTTGATATACCTCATGCATGCCTGTGAATGAAGGCTAATTTGCTTAAATTGGAATACATTTGATTAATGTACGTATGAGCTCACTCTTTCAAGGAGCACATATTCAAAACACTTTTCAAACAAACATGAAATCAAGGCATTCCAAAGTGAGTGACTTAGTCTATGCTTGTGTGCTTCACATAGTAATGTTAACATAATAATCGGAACAAGAGCATATATTGTACATAAAAATCACATCATGATTAGTAGATTCCAATCTTTGATCAGGTAAGTAGGGTGCTCAATTCATGACATTTCCCTCTCATATCTAAGTTCTCGAGCCGAGACACTTTGGTTATGATGGACAAGTGGCCTTTGGCACAAGTCATGGGTTACCTAAATTTTTCAAAAATATTTAGGTGGTGACTTTGAAATCTAACAATGCAGTCCCTTTCTGGCATCTTTGATGATAAATGGATTTTCTAAGATTTGTCGGATTTGGACTCTCCTTGTGAAACCAGATTCAGAACCACGGGAGTCCAAACTGTATGACTATCGTATCCAAGGAGACTGAACCCTTCCGAAGAGCACGAAAAGCAAGCTACCGTTTCTGGCGACTCTGTTGGGGGTTTTAGAGAACTTGACTTGAACTTCATGATGTGAAATTTTATTTACGGATATATGTACTTTGCATTGCATTTGCATTGGTGCTCTTAAGTCACTGTGTTTTCCATCTACTATTCCTGGATGGCTTGCCGAAGGCTTGCCTAAAAAGCTTGCCAAAAGGCTGGCCAATCGTGGGCTTTGCCATGTTGGAAACACAACCTTTGGATCTGGATTACCATCGTACCACTTGATCCTCCTTTCACTTCTCGGTGTTAGGTGTGAAAAGTATATTAGATAATCTTGCCGAGGTACCCCTTTTTGACCAATTGGCCTAGTTGCATATAGTAAAGCCATAGTGACTGTTCCAACATAGGACAAGATGCTCACCCGTATGTAGGATATTATGAAACTGTTTGCTTGAAGTAATACAACCCTAGATCATGTCAAAATCTAGGACAGTGTAACCCTACCCCATAATAAGGGTGTTTTGGCTCTCTTTACCTAGTATGTGCTTTACAGTGAAACTATACAGGAATGCTTCATATTAGTGGTACAGTTGATATCAGTTTGTGGGGGGCAGAATTCAGTGGGAAATAATAGCCCTTCAATTGTGATCATATCTGTTGCAAATTGGGCCGAAGTATTGTCCGTTTTTTTATTATTGTTTTCCTTTTCTTTATTTCTTTTGCTAGGTAGTCTTGCAATCATATCTTCAAAAAGACCTAATATCCCCCAAGTTTTGTGGACTCGCTCTGGTAGGCTTTGCAAAATCTAAGATCTAGTCTACGATCAGCCAACGTTAGTCTCTTTTCCGCCAGTCGTACGAAGGAGGAGAACCAGTCAGTTTTCGCCAACACAGAGCACTCAACAGTCGTCTGTCTGTTCTCACCCACTCAGCTCACCAATAGCCAACTCTCTCAGACACTCAATGGCACATAGTAGTCCAGAGGAGGTTACTACTATGATGGCAGTTTTTCAAAGAACCATGGATACATTGAATCAAAGAATTACCACTCAGGATGAGACTATTGCTAAAATGTGACGGCCATTTGGGGCATCAACATCTACTATACATTCGGTCCCAGCTGCTCAGCCGAACCATGATCCACCTCTACCAGCTGAAAACCCTCAAGTCCCGAATCCCCAAGAAATGTTAGCACCAGCTCAAGCTTTTAGGCCTTTAGCATAGCCCCACGAGGGACTTCTTCTTTTCGACATCAACAACATCGATCCCATTATGATAAAAATCGCCACGCTGGAGAAGGCGCTCAAGAAATCTCAAGGCTTCAATTTCATCCCTGACATTGAAGATAGTTATACTAAGGCCTCTTTCAGATTCCCAAAAAAGTTCAAAATACCTCACATTGATAGATTTAATGGAAGCGGAGACCCTATCATTCACGTCCGTCTATTCTCGAATGTCCTAAAACTAATGGGCTTGATGCGGGCTCAAAAAGTGTCATTACTCGGAAGAACCTTATCAAACATGGCAGCTATTTGGTATGCTAAACTAGAGGACTCGACCAAACAGAACTTAGAAGAACTATTTGAGGGATTTGTTAATCAATATTCCTACAATACTTAGATAGAGGTAATGATCAGTGAATTGGAGGCGACCACTCAAAATCCCAAGGAACCCTTCATTGACTTTGTTGCAAGATGGAGGGCAAAGGTAGCCAGAATGACAAACAGGCCTTGAGAAAGAAAACAAGTCTAGTTGGTAGTTCAGAATCGAACCAGACATGTTATAAAGGATCATTGTCGCGCCGCTATCTACCTTCATTGCTTTACATAAGTTGGGGGTGCAAATTAAGAGTGCTTTCAAGAAACGCATTATCCAGAGAACAAGTGAACTAATAAAAAGGTCATTTACTAGAAGTACCAATGCTAGCAATAGCACTATTCCTAGGCCTTCCGAGATCAGTACCGTCACCACAACGACCAAGACCACCGATCCATTCGCTGGCACAAACCCGCAAACAACCTACCTAGCCCAAGCCCAACTCAGAACTTTCGCTCCTCTCTACCTGAGCCTAACCCGCGCACTAAAAGTACTAATGAAAAGAGGGATTCTCAAACCTCTTGATCCGCAACCCCTTCTTGACCCACTCCCAGCTAACCATCACCCTACCCAATATTGTATGTACCATCAGCAGTATGGCCATCACACCGACCGTTGCTTTCGCCTTCGTCATGAGATCCAGGATCTCATCGACAATAAGACTATAGCTCCGCCTCAGAAACCCAATGTAACCAAAAACCCATTCCCTGTACATGACCACATACCCCCTCCTTCTCAAAATTTGAACCTAATACATACATTGCCATCTACTTATGAACCTAGCATATACATCACCCTAGCCCATCTACCTAAGCTTGAGGTGTTCATTCCAGCAAGCACAAACTTGTCTATGATGGATGCACTTGAACCCCAGTCACCACAAACACCAAAACTTCAACTCCACAATAGCCCAAGTCCATTCCAACCTATACCAAATAGCCCAGCCCAACCAATTCACCAAGGTCAAGTCGGTTCAAATACACTATGGATGCTAATGGTCGAACCCACTACTTTTGAGCTATTAAGCGTAATTGAAGATCTTTAGAGAACTGTGGAAGATTTAGCCTTTCGCATTTTGGCTCCATCATCGACTACATCATATGCTAGAAATTTCACATCAAAAAGCTCCCCAATCTTGGAGCTAGCTGTAATTAGAGAGGGCTAACCTGAAGCTAGCTCAAGTCTAGGTAATGACATATCAACAACGAATGGGCCTCATTCTGATATAGCAACCCAATCTCTTGTCAAAGCTGAAGCAAGTGGCAATAACAAGGTCAAAGCAAGTATTGATCCCTATGCACATCTCCGGTAGGCTATTGAGGTTTTGAAGGTCAAAAGGTTAAACAAGCAGCTAGTGCTTGCAGTTATTGCAAAAACTATAGATGATGCTTTTGTTGCTCAGGTTGGGAGCACTCTGACTCGATGGATGAGCTATGGAAAGGGATGTCCTACCAGAAACACTCCTTTCAGTTTCAATCCTACACCTGTAGAAGAAGGTCTCCACACCCAGCCGACACCTACCAACCCATCTGTCAATACTTCCAGGACTGGAAACCACATCTTCAATCCCCTTTACATGACCTTGTCCAAAGCCCTCCAAATCCTAATAGACAAAGGCCATCTCAAACCCCTTGACTCTCGGCCTCTCCTTAATTGCCTTCCAGCCAGGCATGATGTTACCAAGGATTGCGCCTTCCATCAGCAACTCGGCCATGACACTAATCGTTGTTTCCGCCTTTGCCATGAAGTACAGGACTTGATTGACACCAAGGTCATCGCCTCACTAGGTCCTACAAAGTCTACCGGCGCTGGATCAATGAACTTTAGGGATAACTTGTTTCATGATCGGGATTGAACTACCTGCTAATGGCACACATTTTACTCCAGGCATAGTGGATGGCACGCACTGATTTTAGCAATTTGAAAATGTTTTTTATTTTACTTTCTGAACTGGTTGTCGAGTCAATCTTGTTGCGTCAGAGTTTGGTGACTTTGGGGGGTGTTAACTTAAACATCATTGTCTTGTTTTTTTTTTCACTCTTTATTTTGAGTCTGTTTCAATCATGAAGCTAGAAATTCTAAACGAAATTACAGTACCTTTCACTTGCTTCTTTATGCCTTTAAATCATTACATTGACCAAAGTTTTTCAAAACTTTTTCTAAAACCGTGGTGAAAACAAAGAGGAAGGAATTCCTTGGGATTTGCAAAATTTGATCCACCGAGAGGAAGAGAGGTGTGCTAAAGCCGTTAATTGATGAGATCATGTCTGTTAATGTGGGCACTGAAAAGGATCCTGGCTTGGTCGAAATTGGTTTTACATTATCTTCAGAGCAGCACGAGCAACTAGTCACTTTATTAAAAGATTTCAAAAATATGTTTTTGAGTGGTCCAACAAAGACATGCTTGGAATTGATCTTAAGTTTGTACAGCATAGGATCACTCTCGGCCTTGAGACTAGACCCATTTGCTTTCAAACCTTGTACCTTGATTGAGAATATTTCAACGATTAACCAAAATATGAGGCTTGTATGGCCGAATTGAAAGCAGCTCTTGAATTAGGGGCAATAAGGTTGGATGTGATCAAATGAATAGCTGCATGAGAAACAACCCTTGATCTAGGGGCAAAAAGGGTAGATGTGATCGAAGATTCAAAACTGGGTCATTTCTCAAGCCAAAGGAGATTGGCAAGAAAGCCAAATCCCAGAATTTGATAGGAGAAAATTTATTGCTGGAGGACAATCAAGTTCCTATCCACGACACTAGGGGCAAATTCAAACCCAATTGGATGGGCCCTTACATTATCAAGACTATTTTGGTTAGGAACATCAACCATTCTCATGGATTCAAATGGCTTAGAGATCTCACAACCAATCAACAATTAAACTTTCCTATCATTGAGAGGCTCGCTAGGTCAAAAAATCGAAAGGCCGACGCAGGCAAAAGTTAGAGCATGGAAAAAAAGAAAACAAAAAAGAACGAAAAGAAAAAAAATGAATGAAAAGAAAGAAAAAAAAAAAGAAGAAAAGGAAAAAGAAGAAAGAAAAAAAATAGAGCTCGCAAGGTTAAAAACCCAAAAGGGCGGGTTTGGCAAAAGTTAGAGCGCAAAAGGAGAGAGTTAATACCCAAATGCACTTTAATTAGGAACTACGTAAGCCCTGATTCCCATCTTTGGGATACGTAGGCAACTTCATCCTAAAGTTCGACCCCAACCATTTTCAACCTGCTTGTCCCGTTCATGTTGGTTGGCTTATCTTTGTGTAACTCAGTTATCCTCTCTATGACCAATTGGCTCATCTTCATTCAAATTCGATTGTCCTATTCCATTAAAAGATTCAGTTGCAAGGCACATCAAGTTCGGATTTGAGTTTATGCATCTCAAAAATCCGTTCCACGTTGGTCGGGTAGTGACCGTTTGCCTAAAACAATTTTTGAGAATTTTTTAATGAAGTTGACAAGTTTTCCCGAAAATTATTTTTTTCAAAACCCGAACCATTTCTTGGACCTGAAAAAGGAAAATTTTCAGTGTTCACAGCCCGACTTACATGATTTCAAAACAAAAAGTCGAACAAGCATGTTAATCTAAATTCTCGTGTTGGTCAAAATTGTTTCAACAGAAAGCCAAAAACAAAAAACAAAAAAATGGTCAAAGTGATGAACTAGGGGCACAGTTAAGTCAAGTTTTCTATATTTTTCCTATTGTCAACACACTTGCTAGAAAGGGTACAACGGAAGCTAGCAGCAAGGGCCAAAAGCTCTCTCATCCTCCAAGAAATGAGGTATCAAGCCGAGTGTAAAGCACGAACTAGAGTTAGGGCTGGATATTCGACCCCCACATAAGATCCATAACCTTCCAGCTTATCCATCAATCACACTTGGGAAAGGATGAAAAATAAGAGAGATTAAAGAATAGAGAGATGTACGCTGAGAGAAAAAGTAAAAAAAAGGCTTTTAAGAGAAAATAGAGATTGAGTGCCCCAAGTGATGTGAGAACCACAAATATGAAAGGGTGGGGAAACAAAACTTGAAGAAGCAGCGGGCTCCCTGCGAACCGAGAAGTCTCCCACCGATGGAAAACATCCAAGCGTATTAAGGTTTCACCCGATGCCAACCCTATGCAGCTTTGACCCTCCTCAAGGCATTGGACTTCGCTACAACCGGGAGCAAGTAGGAGTCACCTTTTATAGAGATTGGGAATGGATAAATGCATGACAGCTGTATCAGAGTGCTCAGCCGCTAAGTGGATCCGGCCGTCCTCATTTGGATCCGGTCGTCCTAATTTAGATCCGGCTATGTGTATTTTAGATCCTACCATATCTTAGTTCCTACCCAAACTGCAGAAGCAACAAACCTCATCGTTGTGTTTCGATCTTGTTTTAAGTGTTTTTTTAGGTCCAGCAAGTGTAAATAGATGTGTTTAGGTTGTTTTTAATTTGTTTTTCTTTTATCGAGTTGTATTTTGCATTTTGGTCGGTTGTAGGTTTCTTTATCTGGTTTAGAACTCAGTTCAGAAGCATTCATTCTCAGTTTCATTTTTTCAGAAAGTAAATCATTTTTGTGCAAGTACACCATGCCATTCATCAACATGTTGTGCAAAAACAAACAAAATCTTTCTCTTCATAAGCTGTTAGGTCCAACCTCGATCATTGTTTCACAAAAACAAAAATAAAAGAAAAGTCTTCAAAAACAACGAGAGGTCTATCTGAAGCTACATAGGTTATTGACTACTAAACAAAAAGGAAAAGAAAAGGTATAGTCAACCCCTCCTAGCCCTCTTCATCCTCAGTCATAGAGAAGGGGACTCATTATTATCACTACTGTCTTTGGTAAACTGGATATCAACACTAGCATCTCCCTCGCCCTTTAGAAGCAGTGTACTCAGCATCGTCAAGGGTCTCCTCTGAAGAAGGCGAGCGCTATCTCACTCTACCTCTACCACGTCTCCCATGGTTAGCTCGCCCTCTACCTCTCGCTGGGGCTCGTCTCTCTCTCCTTCCTCTAGCTGGAGGAGGTTCCCTAGGTACAGCGAGTGCAGGCTCAAGCTAGAAAGATACAGGGTGTCAGAATAAATACAGTAAATTTGTGAACAGTATATTAGAGTATATTAGGGCCGGAGAATGAATAAGTTGCAAAGTATTTGACTATAGAGAGAGTGGGTAAATATACCTCGATCCCATAAGTAGCGAAGGCAGTCTGTCTCCTCTGCACCATGAGAAGTAGACGGTCAACCGTTCGTAGTAGATCGTCAACATACTCCACGGGCACCTGCAAGTGAGACAAGACATGAGTAGATAGAACAAAACTGTGAAGCACAGTAAGTAGATACAAAGAAGAAATGTTTACCTGTGCAATGTCAGGAGCAATCACCAACCTGCAATCCCTCTCCTCAATATGATCAAGAGGGATCTTCTTAATCACTCCATCTGGTTGCATGTGTACGACCTCAGTAGGAATCGCGGGAAGCCCAAAAATGGGAGCTGCAGCGGGAACACCTCTAGCAGCAGCATCAGCAGTAGCAACAGGGAGCACACGAACCATACCCTTGGTGAGAGGAGCCATCACATAGGTCTGCAAGAATGTAATGAAGTCACCGTCTCTGTGATACAAATCGCCGTCCTCCCCTAACATAAGGTGGTCAATCTGGTGTCCATCATGAAGACCATCAATGATTCTCATGCCCGAATAAGGAGGATGTGGAACGTCAGGATCAGCTCCGCCCTAAGTCTAGCGAATGAACCCCTCTCCCAAGTAATAGGCCCTGCCGAAAGGACCCTAAAAAAAATCCGCATGGTGGAAGTGTTCCATGCAGCGGTATAGGTCACCCTCAATGCCTGGGAAATGCCCTCCCAAGGGTGCCAATCAATCTGCAAGTAGAGGATGCAAGTCAAATGTCAGCTATCAAGGTTTGAATAGTATGAAAACAGTGAAAGTAGTAAAAGACAAAGATCAGTATGAGGTTTTGTTACCCTCTTTGCAGTGACTGTGTCGAAGAAGTGGTGGAAGTAGGCAAAATCACAATCCACGTGTCTCTGACGCTCCAATCTAGTGTTGTAGTATCGAGAGCGAGGCATAGACAACTCAATGGGTTGCACGGGAACAGGGGCGATAGATGTGAAATATGTGTAAACCCACAGCTACAAAAGGAAAACAAGTTAAAGAATCAACTGGACACATGAAATAGATATAAACAGAAAGTGCAAAGCAGAAAGCATGGTTTGTAGCAAGACAGAAAAAGAAGTGTAAGGTGTACCTCATGGACTCTATAGTATCTACCAAGTGAATCCTCTTTTCAGCGAAATGCCGAGCTCATATAGGAGTAGAGGGTGGCCAAGCTAGTGCCACC
Source organism: Camellia lanceoleosa (assembly GCA_025200525.1). Lineage (NCBI taxonomy): Eukaryota > Viridiplantae > Streptophyta > Magnoliopsida > Ericales > Theaceae > Camellia > Camellia lanceoleosa. The sequence goes on from CM045766.1 coordinate 33,062,957, forward strand.
CCAATTGTACTCCCCCACCTGCGAGAGATGCATCAGTGCTCCCAGAAAGTATAGCCCTACGGCATTCTCCTTGTTTGCAAACAGGGTAGTACCGAGGAGATACATGAGAAACCTATGAGGGTACTATGCAATCTCATCTGGAGTAGCTGGCTAGAGGGTAGAGAAATGGTCCAGGAACCAGCTATAGCGCACCATTCTATGTCCGATAACATCTGGGATCGCTCCAAGAAGGTAAAGTTGCGCAGCTCTCAACTGAATCATGTCAGGATCAAACAAGATCGAGTCGCCAACTCCTACTCGTAAGCCAGTGAGCATCAAGAAGTCATAGGGACTCATGGTCATCTCCCCAGTTGATGCAAAGTGGAAGGAGTTGGTGATGTCCCACCACCTCTCCACCAGAGCACCATGTAGTAGCGGTTCAGCCTTCATCTATATAAGCCCTAATCAGAAAGGTCCAAAGCTAGCATCATCAATCAAAATGTAGACCTCCTGAGGGAGCCTCTCATACCAGCCTCGTGGTCCAGTAACAGTCCCATATCTGCTCATCTTTCGAGCCATGACCTATAGCAAAAAATGTTGTTAGCATTTTGAATAAAGGAACTAAAATGCAATTCAAGTAAAAACCCCAAACCTAAGCCCTAGGAGAGAGAAAATGAAGAAAAAGTTGAAAATCAAGAGGGGGTAGAGGAAATCACAAGAAAATTGTAAGAATGAGCCAAAAAATCAAAAGAAACCCAAAACTCAACCAATTGAAAATCCAATTACTCCAAAATGTAGAGGATTAGAAGGGTTTTCAAAATAAATTTTGCAAGAACCGTTGGGTAACGCGAATGGAGGAAAAATCTAGAGAGAGAGAGGGAGAGGATTTTCGCATGGTGTGGGGGTGGAATAAGAGCCCAAAAGTATGTTTTAAGGAGGCACGATCGTGAAAAGTCAAAACTGCCCCGAAGCCGCTATCCAAATCCGGCAGTGTCGTTTTGGGCCTGGTCGTGTGTTTTTAGATCTGATCGGATCTAAATGTTGTTCTGCTTTCAAAATGCCATTCTGCTTCAATTTGGCTGGGTGCATGGGTAAGCCTCTCCCAACTGAAATAAGTTGTTTTCACATCAGAGCCTTTCTCAAATTTCAAGAATTACAAAGCCGTGGTTCTGAGTACATTTCTATGTATTTCGTCTTTTTCCCGGGATGTGTTAACTATGGATTTGGGCCCATTTTCAAGAATAAAATTAGTAGAGTTGTTTCTAATTTGTATAATTTTATCATTTTCTGGCAGCGTGGTATGCGTAAAGTCCAAATACGGTTCACGTCCTAGCAAGGTGGTCTCCGTGAACACCCCTCCTCGAGATGTTTTCTACAAAAAATGTTGTTTCCCAGAATGGGATGGTCCCCTGTATCGAGTTCCAAAAATTTGTTTGCCCCTTTAAATTTTCAAAAAGCATGAACCCCAACATAGTTTTCACCCGTTTCGTGGTAAAATGCACGTAGGCTTGTTTTTACAACCATTGCATGTATCTTTTACCCTTTTTACGTGAAGCATAGTTTGGCTTGTATCTTTCACCCTTGTCACACAAGTGTGACTTGGCTTGTATCTTTCACCCTTGTCACACGAGTGTGATTTGGCTTGTATCTTTTACCCTTTCTACGTGAAGCGTAGTTTGGCTTGCATCTTTCACCCTTGTCACACAAGTGTGACTTGGTTTGTATCTTTCACCCTTGTCACATGAGTGTGACTTGGCTTGTATCTTTCACCCTTGTCACATGAGTGTGATTTGGCTTGCATCTTTTACCCTTTCTATGTTAAGCGTAGTTTGGTTTGCATCTTTCCCTTGTCACACGAGTGTGACTTTCATTTTTACTATTCACTTTTATGTATCTAAAACATCCCTTTATTTATATATATAGTTTTATACCAATTATGAATCCCTTCAAATTTCAAAGGTCTGGAAATATTGTTTTGGGTATTGTTAACTTTTGAGTATTTCAATAACAAAGTCGAATAAGATGTGGATATGGAACAATAGTTGTATAGCAAGAACGTGGTTTATGGTGTTTTGATTTTGCTAGGTTGTATCTCGTCGAAAGGCTATGATTAGCGGATAGAATTCCTATTAGAAAATTGTTTCCTTCTCTTTCTTTTCTTTTCATGACAGGGGGTTGAGGACTTCTGAAGTAATGTGAGATATTCTTTTGAAAATTGGGTTACAAAATGACCAGTAGTTGTTTCTTGGAGTGTAGATGTGATGTGAGAATTATTTTTCTAAGGTTCTAGGTCGTTAGACAACCGAGAGTCATTCCCTGGAAGTTGAGTTTGTTTAAGGCAGGAGTACTGTAGGGTATGTTAGTGAGACCTTTATCCTTGACTTTTAATTTTGTGGAATCGATGGGTTCTTGTGGATGAGTTAAAGGAAAGACTGAGCACTTGAGTGTTGTTATTCGTATCCTTTGGGGTGGGTCTAAATATTAGTGTGGAACCTAAAAATACGAGAGTTATCATTAGATTTCGAATTAGATTCGGGAGTGGTGATTGTAATTTTATTGAGAATTGTTCTACTCCTTATATCATTGGGTTGCCTTATCTTCTTTCGTGAAAGTTGTTTTTTGTTTATCACGCAAAATCTCTCGTGTTAGGATAATCTTCTAGAAACTTGTTGTTGAGTAGAATTCATTTGTGATTAGTTGGTGGGAGTGTTAGTTCAATCTCTGTTTCATTTGGATTTGTCTAAACTTTAGATCTTGAGTTGTTTAATTTCGCAAACGACATTTCCTAAGGTGGGGGAGATTGTAACACTATGTACTTCTTGGATTAGTGGGATTGCTATTGACACTCTTATTATTGTACTTGGTGTCTCTTTGGTTCATTTTGGGATATTAATTGAGGTGGTATCACAATGGTAAAGTAAGATTGAACCAAAAACATTGATTCGGATAATTTTCCTATGAGTAGTCTCTTTTTCCACACTTTGAATTTGGATGTGAGGTTAGAACCATTGGAAATCTTGTTTCTGGGCTTAGATTTGGACACATGAACGACCTAAAACAGAGTTCAGACAAGGGAGTTATGCCCATTTGAAATTCAAGTACCTATGTTAGAAGCAAGTCTGCTTGAGCTAACTTTTGACCGTTTAAGCAGTCTGCGCGAATTTTAGAGATTTTGATTTTTCAAGTACCTATGGATTTGAGCAGTCTGCGCGAATTTTTGAAATTTACAAATTTTAATACGAGATTCTGAAAAGAAGCTAACTTTTCACCGCTCAAGCCAAGCGTTGACTATAGCGATCCCGATTTTTCCCTGTCATTTATTGTATTCCGGACTCGGGTTCCGTGGTTGTATGTTGTTGCCTATGTCTTGTTTCCATCCTTTAATTCCTTGTATTTGAGTTTTGGGATGTGTTGGGCGAGTTTGGTACAAGTTGGTTGTGAGTTAGTGCAAGTGGTTGCTGCCCAGGTTTTGGCTCCTTCGCTCAAGCGAGGCTTTTTGCACTCAAGCGAGCCTTGGGTATTTGCTTCTTCGCTCGAGCGAGGGTTCCTGTGCTCGAGCGAGCTTTGTGTTGTGTGTCTTTTCGCTCGAGCGAGCACTCTTGCGCTCGAGCGTGCGTCTACGTCTGTGTAAGACCTAAAGGTTGGTATTCTTCACTCGAGCGAGCCCTGTGTTATGTGTTCCTTCGCTTGAGTGAGAATTCTTGCGCTCAAGCGTACTTCTGCATTACAGACCTGAAGCTTTGCATTGTTCGCTCAAGCGACTCTTCTTGCGCTCAAGCGAGGTTCTTTTGTGTCTAGTCGCTCGAGCGACAACTCATTTGCTCAAGCGAGCCCTGTATATATTAGTTTGCAGCAGCGGCATTTTTGTCACTTTTTCATCTCCTTTTTCACTCCAAACCCTAAATCCAGTTGTTTCTCTCTCTTTACACACACTCTCTCTCTCTACAAATACACTTGATCTAAAGTGTCTCTAACCTACTTCCTTTGTAAAAAAGGTTGAGCATCGCGTGGGCTATCTTTTGATCTGAAAAAGTTTGGATTTGAAGCATCTTGGGTTTTTCTCTTCTTCTCCTTTGAGCTTCTCCATTTGAGGTAGGGATAATCTACTCTTTAATATGAGTTTTGACATAAATATTGGTTATTTTGTATAAATGGTGGGATTTGGGAAGTTTGGGTAAAGTTAGGGTTTGAGTTTAAAATTGTGAAAGAGGGGTTTTCTTATTTGGGCTCCATATGTGTATGTAAGACCTTAAAAATGGGTTAATTGTGTATAATGGATGGAACTTGGCCTTGGGTGCACTATATGGGATAATGGGGGAAAAATTCCCTAATTGAATTAAGGAAATTATTGGTATAATTATGAAATTGATGTAGAAATATGAAATTGGTTTGAAAATTGTGAAATTAGAGGAAATTGTGATTTAATGATGTAGTTGGATTGATGAACCACTCACCTATGGAAAATGTGATAAATTATCTATTGAGAAATTTATTTATATGTTTAGATATATCTGTTTTGGGCTATCGGTGAAGAATAGCCGTGATTGTTGTAGAAATTGCATGATGATTAGGTAAATTGAAACTAATCAATTAGATTATGTCATTGAATATGACGGTTAGATATAAACATTGAATATGTGATTGAATTGGTCATTGTATATGACAACGTGTTTAAATACATTGTATATTTATATTGTTTGGGAGGAGATAGGAGATGTACTCCATTGTGTGGGAGGAGATAGAGGATGGACTCCATTGATAATTAAGTTGGCTGAAGTGTCCAGGGTGAAAGACCCGAAATCTTATATATATTTGGGTGCCGGTTCCCTCGGACGTAGCTCAGTAAAATGGCAAGATATGGAAGTGTAGAAATGATATTTATGATTGAAGTGTTGATGAATGAGTTGTAGTCTCATTTTGAATTGTTTATATGATAATGAATTATGTCAATGAATTGGCTTGGGTAATAATTGGAAGTGAATTGAAATATGGGTATCAATGTTGATTGATTATGAAAACGTTTTAAGATGGTTTATAAGTGTTAAACATTTATCGAATGCTAATGTTTTAGTTAATTCTCATATACTGTTTAGCATATCTCTAGTGGGCTTTGGCTCACCCTACTTGGGACACCATTTTCAAGTGCAGGGGACATGCCGCCTCCAAGGTCTTAGCTTGGGAGGTTTAGGAGTTAAAGACTCTTTTTTTTATATTTTGTTTTGATCTTAAATGTATATTCAAGCCAAGGACTTTATATGTATAGAGTTAGGACTCTTCTTTTGTTGTAACCAATTGATGGCTTGAAAAGATGTAAGCCCATAGGGCATTTATTTTGTTGCTAACATGTAATATCATTTGTAAAGAAGACTCCGATGAATGAAAATATAATATTTCTTCTATGTTTATGGTTTACATGTATGGATGTCTTGTACTGTATTTTGAGGGCGTTACATTGACCACTCGAGCGGCCTATTCGATATCAGACACTTTAAAGTGAGTTTTTTGCCCAAAATCTTTATTCTTTCTTCCTCTCTTCTCTCCCTCTTCTTCATACCCGTAACCCTAGACCTCAAAACCTTGATTTCATCCATTTTGTGACCATAGATCTTGCATCAAAGATGAAGAACAAGTGAAGATCAACATTTTTAACTGATTGGATTTTTGATTTTTGAAAGAATCCTCTTGATCTAGCATTTGTACTCTCATCTTGGAGGTAGGATTACTTTTAACTTTGTATCTCTTTACTTTAAGGATGTTTATTTGGTATTATTGTGACATTGGCTTCATGATTGAAGGTTGAGTTTATAAAAATTGGGTTTTTATTTCAAAATGGAATTTCTCCTGTATTTTCTCAAAAATTTATATTAATGTTTGTGGATTTTGAAAACCTTAGTTGAAAAACAGCATTTTACATTATAGAGGGGGAAAAGCCCCAAATTTAATGAAAACCCTAATTCTTGAAATTGAACAATGATATGTTCAAATGGAATTAACTTTCAATTCTTTAAATTTATGATTGAAATACGAGATTGAGATGTATTTTAATTTGAGGCTCGTGAAATTAGAGGCATTTGAGATTTTTCTTGGAAATATGAAGATTGGGTCTCTATATTAGTTCAATTATTTGAATGGTGATATTTACCTTTGTTCTCATGGATGTATAAATTCTTGGAATTTGTGTAAATCTTGGAAAGGTGGTTTAAGGGGTGGTAAATAGCATGGAAGTCCGGGTAGGGAGTCGGTTTTTGAAAATAGTTGTGTGTTGTTAGTACTTGTGCAGGGAGTCAAGGTGCCCAATTGGCCTTTCTACGCATATCGCTGGACAAATGTGGGAAAATCTTTTTGGGTGTCCACTGGTCGTGCCATATTATAGTCAACAAAAGTGGAAAAACGGATAATTTTGGGTGCCCATTCTTTGCCGTATTAATAGCAGGTAAATGTGGGGATATTTTTTAATATAAACATATCTATATGTATGTATTGGGACTCTCTTTAGGGACTTCATGGTGTATTTACCCCCTAGTGTTGAAATGTGATTTTCATGAAAATTTTAATATCTAAGTTTTGTCACTTATATCCCTAATGTGTGTTAAACAACGAAATGTTTTGATTGTGATAATGCCATATAGATTTTTAAATAATTAGATACTTTGTTAAAAGTATTTCTACTGGGCATCTAACTCATTCCTATCTAACAATTTCAGGAATTAATGTTGTGCAATCACCCCTATGAGAAGGGTGAAAGATGCAAGCTTTTGGATTAATCGAGTTATGAAAAATGTTTTATTCTAGTTAATTTGAGGGCATCACAAATACCGGTGAATAAACTACACAATATCAATTACCATACAAACCAACGAAGAGATTACGATTTACGTATAACAATATGAAAAAAAGATTGTTCATCACCAGTTTACTATCATCTTTATTGCGAGTCCATCATCATCTCTATCGCTGGTTTATATGTATAACTAACATTGTCTTCCAAATGTTCTTCCATGGTAGGACCTTATTGTAAAATAATGGTGAAGGAAAATCTTTGATCAAGTGAATCCCTCACATTGAGGCCAAAAAAAAAAAAAAATACTAAGAATAATAAGGGGGGGTTTTTTTTTTTTTAAAGTCCCTGGTATTAAGATTTTATAGCATAAGGGACATTCAATATTTTCATAATGCTTAAGGCCCCTCAACATCGATCTAGAGAATATTTGATCCAAAGAATTTCTCTAGACTTCCAAGAGAATTTCTCTTTGGATTCTAGTCTAGAGATTTTCTCTAGATTTCTAGAAAATTTCTTTGGTTTTCACAAGAATTTCTCTAGATTCAAACCAGAAAATTTCTCCTCCTTCCCAATCACAATGTACAATACACAAATCGATTACCCAAATAAGCAACAACAATAACCAACCAACCAACCAACCAATATAAATATATCCAAAGAATTCTCTAGACTTCCCAGAGAATTTATCTCTAGAGAAATTCTGGGAAGACTAGAGAAATTCTTTGGATTCTAGTCTAGAGATTTTCTTTGGATTTTCAGAGAATTTCTCTGAATTTTCTCTGGATTTCAAGTGAACCATAAAGCGTAAAGTTCGTTTGATTGCCAAGAAAAATAGGCGAAAAATAACTTGTTCAATATAAAAACACATAAAAAGCACAACATAAAAGTTCAAAATATTTTGTAATAATTATAATTTTCTTTGGATTGTAATAACAAGCTTTTAATTTTCTCTGGACTCAATTAAAAGTCCAGAAAAATTCACTTTCAAGATAACAAAAACAAAAATACTTTAACATCAAAAGACAAAAATGCTTTCTCTCTTCACTTTACCAAGAAAAAGAGAGAGAAAGTGAAAGAGCAAATCCATGGGCATGGAGTTCTGGGAATTTCTCTGGACTTCCAAAAGAATTTGTTCCTAGAGAATTTCTCTCCAGAGAAATTCCGAAAGGGCCAGAGAATTTCTCTAGATTCTAGCCAAAAAATTTTCTCTAGATTTTCCAGAGAATTTTCTCTGGTTTTCGCAAGAATTTCTCTAGGTTCAATCCAAAAAATTTCTCTGCCTTCCCAATCACGATGTGCAATACACAAATCAATCTCCTAAATAAGCAACAACAACAACCAATATACATATATATAGAGAGAGAAAGAGAGAGAGACTCAATAGGAGAATTTTTCTACATTTCCAGAGAATTTCTCTGGTTTTCGTAAGAATTTCTCTGGCTTCAAGAAACAGTAATGAAGAGTTTAAGGACCAGAGCATTCAGTTTCATTGTGATTTACATTTGTCCAAAAAAAAATCAACCAAAAAATCCAGACAATATACATTTAATGCAATTGATCTACAAAATGTGGAACAACAAAATCTTCATAGCCAATCATCACTGAATGTCGTAGAGTAACAAAAATACACACAGTGGCTAAAATCTAGGGAAAATACACACAGTGAACAACCAGAGAAAATTCACGCAGTGGCCAAAATCCATAGAAAATTCACACAGTGGCCAAATCCATAGAAAATTCACACACTAGCCAAAATCTAGAGAAAATTCAACTGTGGCCAAATCTAGAGAAAAATCACATTGGCCAAAATCCAGGGGGAAAAAAATCACACAACGGCCAAATCCAAAGAAAATAAAAACAGTGGCCAAATCTAGAGAAAATTCACACAATGGCCAAAATCCAGAGAAAATTCATACAGTGGCCAAAATCCATAGAAAATTCAATAGTGGCCAAATCTAGAGAAAATTCACACAATGGCCAAAATCCAGAAAAAGTTCACACAATGGCCAAATCCAGAGAAAATACACACAGTGGCCAAATCTAAAGAAAATTCACACAATGGCTAAATCCAAAGAAAATACACGCAGTGGCCAAATTCTGAGAAAATTCACACAGTGGCCAAATCCAGAGAAAATACACAGTGGCCAAATTCAGAAAAAATTCACACAATGGCCAAATTCAGAGAAAAATCAAGGGTAATTGTGGAAAAATTTTCACATTACCATGTTGCCCACAACCTAATAACAACGCACGCCAGACTGTTGCATCCAGAGCAAATGGCATTGTCATTGCAATTTTTTCAGCTTCTTCTTATTGCCCTGCTCGACCTATTGCTCCCACTAAACATGTATAATGCTCGAGAAACAGCTCTAACCCATAATCAAATTTCATCCTGCTCAACCACTATTTAGTCTCCCCAACCAAACCCGCATTGTAAAAAGCTGAAAGAATTGCAAGAAAGCTATATTCATCCGGGACAAGCCCTCTAGCCTCAATCGAACCAAAAAGCTCTATCACCGAATTCCAATCCCCTTGTTGTACATAACTCTCAATCATTGCATTCCACCTAATAATACCCATCTCTGACACAAGCTCATCAAACACACCATAAGCGTCCGATACCAAACCACACTTCCTATACCCATCAACCAACGCAGTCCCCACAACCATACCCAAATTGAGCCCAGTAACAACCCCGTGACCGTGAATTATCCTACATTGCTCAAAAGCAACAAGCTCCGCCACTGCACGAAGTGCACCCGATACACTATGCATAGTAGACTCAATCCCGCAACTTCTCATGTTAGCAAAGCAAGATAAAGCCTCAAACAACCACAAATTTTGCTCTAACGCAACAATTATAGACCTGTAACAAACTTGGTCTTTGTGAGGAATTTTGTCAAACACTTTACTAGCATCATTTGCAAGTCGGGTTTTGGAATAGAAATTAATAAACGAAGAGTCGGTGAAGGGTTGGGAAGATAGAGAGAGCTTGAGAGAGAGAGTGTCGAGTTGGAGGCCGAATGAGAGAGAAAGGAGTGAAGAGCAGGACTTGAAGAGGGTGGCAAGAGTGTAGTGGTTAGGGAGAGTGGGTAGCAAAGCATAGAGACAAAGTAGCGGAGAGAGAGGAAGGAGTTCGAGAGGGTAGAGATGAGGGCAGTCCACGAGATGATGTTGGGGGAGGGGATTCGTAGATCAGAGTTTGCTATTCTTCTTCTTCATCTGCCATTGTTGAAGCTTAGTAGTGACCCACAGTACACACACACACACACACACACACACACACACACAGAGAAGTGTAAAAGGCACGATTGATCTGCATCATCATGTTCTACAAAAATCTCCATTACAACCTAAAATAACATTAAGGGACCTTAGGCATCAAAAAATATTATTGTGGACGTCTCCTCCTACCAAAAGTTGGGTAGGGATCTTCAACCAATTTTCCCGAATAATAATATTCTATATTTATATACAATATTTTATATATATCATAAATGAAATATATCTCATAATAATTTTCCCTCTCCTAGATATATGGTATAATATATATATATATATTTATATTATAATAAAATTTTATAAAGGTAAAATAGTCTACATAATAATTCTAATATGAGAAAAAAGACCTATTGGAATATAAGTTCAAATGTATGGGACCAAGTGGAACACAAGAATACTTTGTAGACTTATTGGGCTATAAGTCCCCTAAATGAGATTTATAAATAAATCTCTCTTTTACTACTCAACAAATCTATCAAATAAGATCTCAATTGAATAAATAAAATAGAAGAAAAAAAATCATTTCTTTTTTGTATTTGAAAGTGTGAAAAAATTTTCACTTCTAAAATTTTACACTTTTGATAAATATTTTGTCATAGGACTCATCCTCTCCGCACATATATATATATATATAAACTAAGTGTCAATATTCATACTTTCAATTAATAAAATATTATGCATTTTTGAAAAGTACAAAAGTTTGTGTGAATATTCATGCTTTTAAAAATATTCAGACTTTCTAAAAAGCAATATTATGTAAAATGAAAATGTAAAAATTAGCATGAATATTTATTTTTTTTTGCATTCAGTATTTATTTATGAAAAGTGTGAATATTTATAATTTCACATTTACCAAATATTCACACTATTTTATTCAGACTTATTTCGATTCACCTCATTATATAAGTGTGTGGAGAGAGATGAGTCTAAATAAGTTTTTAAAAAAAAATTTAAAAAAAAGTTCATAATTTTTAATCGAATGATTTTTATATTTTCAAAATAAAAAAAAATATTTTGCATGTTCACACTTTTTATTAGAAATTTAATTTTTAGATAAAAATGTTAGATATTCACATTTGTAATTAAAGGGGTTAAAAATGTAATAGTGTTTGAAAATGTGAACTTTTATATTTACAATTTTTGTGTTACAAGTTTAAGTGTGAATTTACAATTCCCAAAAAATTATATATTTTTATTTATAATGTCACGCCCCGAAAATTAACATCATATTATTAGTTACCAATTCATTATTATCATTTAATTCCATAACTTTAATAAATTCCGGATAAATAAAGATAACAAATTATAAATCAAAAACTCATCTATTTCTTGCAAATCAGTCATCTCATACATTACAACAAATTACAGTACAAGCTATAGATATATATATATATATATATATATCAAATTGCCATAGATACTTACACATTTCAAGGTTCAGGGCCTTGATCACAAATAAAATAAAATTCTGTCTTGGCAGTTAAGTTTGTAGCTAAAACATGAAACATTAGCTTTAGTGCTCCATCTAAAACTCCATATACTTCTCAACAAACGAGTCACACCTTGATCACCTGCAATTTGGGAATATCCAGCCTATAAAACGGGAGTAAGCAATGACACCTAATATGTATATATAAATGTTCATATTTATTACATTCATGCAACACCTCATAATGTACAAGTCTGGTAACTTTATTTGACATTCAAAAATCAATGTAAACTTTAAACTCACGATGGACTCCACACTTGGACCTTACTTCTTCTTGAAAACATTTCTTTTTTCATTTTTGTGAAATCCCAAAACACATCTCGTAATACCTCCACATTTACCAACCACCAAGCACAAAAGGGTAATTGGGCACCTTTTACATTTTTCAAAAACACCTCCACATTTACTGGCCATCAAGCATAGATGGGTAATTGAACACCCGTTACATGTTTAAAAAAATAACTCCGCGTTTACTGGCCACCGAGCACGGAGGGACAATCGACATCCAACACATTTATTCAACCATATCCCCCCCCCCCCCCCCCACATTTATCCGCATCAAGTACGGAAGGTCAATTGGGCATTTTAACCATATACCAATGACATTCTCACATTCTTCGACCTCAACACGTTCTAAATTTACACACACCCAATTACACAACCCAATACTTAATCCAACACTCTGTGAATGCCATGCAATGCAAGAGTTCTTAATATTGTAACTTAACTAAAGTCCAGTTCAATCACACACAAAATCAATCCAATAAATACAATATGAAGTACATATATATTTCCATGTCCCATGTCATCCCCGCCATCAATTTTAATCATATACTAATTCGTACATTAAACCTTTCAACATTGCTGGATTTTCTAACCAAAACAACTCCCTTAAATCCTTCATTAACATCATCATAACACCAATCCCATTCCACATACGGATACTCAAGAAGATTAATTGAAATTTTCACATAAAGTACAATTTTAATTCAAACCCTCATTTAAAAACAAAATCCCAAATCTAGGGTTTCAAGAAAATTGGGAGTTTTCTTCATTTCATCATCAAATCTACCAATCATCAAATATTACCCATCAATATCTTCAAACATTCTAAATATTTCAAAAGTTTGAGTGAAAACCCCAATTTTTTAATATAAACATCTTTTAATCAAAGATTTCAAAATCAAATCAACTCATACTTCCCATAATACAACATAATCAAACGAAATCATAAATGATTGGAGTTAAGAGAACTCTCTACCTCAAGAAGGTGAGCAAACAAGGAAGACCCAAGTAAGAACTTCACAATCCAATCAATCAAGAGAAAGATCTTCACTCATTCTTCACTAATCTTGCAAGATCTAAGGTGGATCCTCGGCGTAATGAGGTGAAATCAAAGGTTTTGTGGCTAAGGTTTTCAGACATGAAGAGAGGAGGGAGAGAAAATAGAGAAAAATGAGAGAAAAGAAACAAAAAGTGGGTTTTATGCATGCTGATCCTGAACAAACTACTTAAGCGACCACTTTTGCGCTAGACCGAACACAACCAACTCTCAGCATCTTAAGCTTGCAAACAAAAGTAATGGATGCCTCGAAAGACTTCTCGAGCGAACAATCCGTCGCTCGAGCAAAGAGAAAAGAAGAACAAAAAAATTTCCAGAGTGTTACATATAAAAAGTACAAAAATTAAATCATTTAATTTCAAATAATCTTGGATTCTTTTTCACTGTTGATTTCTTAAGTTTTCAAGTTGATTGCATTCCCATTTACATTTTTCTAAGTTTCAAATCTATTTCAATAACTAGTTCCATTCTTAATTACATTTATCTAAGTAATTAGTGACAATAGAGTCATTTTGTATCACACATAACATGATAGGCCATAAGAATTTTCATAGTACTAAATAAGACATTAGTTCACGTCTTGGGTCGAACGGGGTGAAAGACATAGATTCAATCGATGGCTATTCTTTGGGCTATATGGTGTGAATGTAACAGTTTTGTGTTCCAACATCTCCAATCACCATTAAGAAAATTATAGAATCAACTAATATATCTGATAATTTGGTCGTTGGATGAGGATCTGCTTGCGCATATACATATATAGCTAATGTTAATGACTCTGTTCAAACTCAAACTAACATATGTTTTGCAAAATGCAATACATCAGATAGGAGGTTTAGCGATTGGTACTTCTTGATTGATGGATCATGGAAATCTCATAGTCATGCCCGCAAGAGTGGATTGGGTGTGTTTGGATGACAAGTACCAGACGTGACCCAAAAGGCTATGGTCAAGAAATGCATATTGTCACCATCAAAATTGACATCAAGGAGAGCACACTTGGAGGCAATTTGGTGGGCGAGAGAACAAGGAATGCAGATTGTCACCATCAAAATTGATTTTCAAGTTTTGGTTGGTATGCTTCAGGATCAAGAAGTAGTATGTAATGGCTACGATAATAGATTTTTTAGTCAATATTTTTCTTTCCTTAGTATAATTAAGATAGAAAATAACGCAACCCAATCAGCTCATAAGCTGGCCACTAATATAAACTGTTTTAATATTTTTAATGTTATGATTTTTTAGTTGTCAAAAAAAAAAAAAAAGTTGTCCAAATAAAATTTTCTAATAAATGTCACATAAATTTATTCTAAATCAACACGTATATAAAAATATAAATTCTGAAGTTTTAATTTTATCAATTTAAACTCTATTGTTTTGATTTATTTTCAATTTAGACCATTTTTCTAATTTTTTATGTGAAACAGATAGAAAAATAATATTTTTAGCCATTAAACTCAATTTGGTGTACATAAAATGTTTAAAATACCATTTTTTTTTGCTAATTTTAGTTAACAAAAATAAGAATGTGATTTACATTGAAAACAAATCAAAAAATTAATATTTAAATTGACAAAATTAAAAATTTAAGATTTATTTTCTATATTAGTTTTGATCCTCCAAAACACATGGTAACAAAATTCTATAATTGTTTTAAGGGAGATGATTCTCTTCAGTTGAGTTTCCCAACTAAAGAGCGTTGTTGGGCTTCTGTGGGCCCACTACGGAGCCCACATCAATAATTCAAACCATTCAATATGTAAGGCTTGTCGAGTACTTCATCTCTGTAAAAAATTACGTTGATCGAATATCGATAACCACTTGATTAAATCACATTTGTATCAACAATTTATTTAAAAAATTATACATCTGATTAAATGACAATCGATATTCGATCAATATGATTTTTTTTTATAGAGATTAAGTACTCAACAAACCCTACATATTGAACTGTTAGGATTATCAATGAGAGCTCTATGGTAGGCTCACAAAGACCCAATAGTACCCTCCAATCTGATTTGAACTAGAGAGAAGCCTTATCATTTTTAATTCCTTTGAAAATTTCAAAATTCTATTACTTTTGATCTAATCTCTATTTTTCATAAAATTTGTAGTTTTTAAATTGTTTCATCAAGATCTGTATGTAAGATCCATAATGAATACAAAATTCTAATAAAAAAAATTGATGAAATTTCACTGGCCTAAGATAGGTCAGTGAAATTTCAATTGGTCAGTAAAATTTTGATGACCAAGTCTAAGTCAATTAAATTTTGATTAGCCGGTAGAATTTAAATGACCAAGTTAATGAAATTTCGATGACCAACAATCTAAGTCAATGAAACTTTGGTTTGTTAGTGACCAATGGTCCAAGTTAGGAAAATTTCAATGACCAAAAAGTCAATAAAATTTTAATTAGTCAGTGAAATTTCAATAACCAAATTAATCTAAGTCAATGAAATTTCGATGACTAAGCCAGTAAAGTTAGTGAAATTTTTTTTTTCCCCCAAAATTTTATATTACTCATGAATCTTATTTAAAAGATCTTGTCAATAAAATTTTAAAAATATTTATTTTTAAAGTTTAAAATTTTGAAATCAGTTAAACAATATAAAAGATGGGACAAAAGACCTAAATTACTAAAATAATAACACTAAGGGATCATAAATAGGAGGATGAATTATCTTGGCTCTTTCCTACTATCCAAACTATATGAAGGATGTATTCCTAATTTTCCACTTTTTTTTAAGGTAAATATTTATATCTATTTATTAAAAATTAAAATACTCATCACTATGGTCATAATTGTAAAAAGACTATTCACATCATGATTTTTTTTTTTTTTTTTGGTAAATAAATTTTGTACATTTAGCAAATATTTTTTAATAAATTGTAAATATACCCCTTAAAATTTGCTTAAAATACCAATTATCCCTTATAGTTCTAAAAATCACATCTCGCCCCTTGACATTTCAAATTTCATAACAATTGATATATGTTATTAATAAATTATTAAGTCAATTAATAGTTTTTAATAATATTAAAATTTTATTTCAGTTAATAATTCAAATAATTTTATTATTGTATAGAAGAACAGTTAGAAAAGTGACATGAAGCCTAATACTCTAAATTGATTAAATGCTAGTTTGTTCCCCTTAAGTGACGCATTGCACCTGCCTTCGAGTGTTTCGAAAAGTGAGTAAGGGGCGCCGCACGCCGCATCAACGCCTAAGTGTGGGGAAAAATGAGTAAAAGTTTTCGCATTTTTTTGGACAAGCACGGATAAAGAAGTTAGTCCAAGATTATAGATTTAGGATAGCCACATGGAATATAGAAACTTTAACTAGTAAGATTGTGGAATTGGTAGATGTCATGATTATGAGGAGAGTTAGTAAAGCTTGCGTAAAAGAAATTAAGTGGACAGGTGAGAAGGCTCGAGAAATAGAGGATACCGATTTTAAGCTATATTATAGTGGCAAGGATAGACATAGGAATGGGGTAAGAATAATAGTTGTCAAGGGTCTTGTAGAAAATATAGTTGCGGTCATTAGAAAATGTGATAGGATTATGTTAGTTAAACTAGTTATTGGAGAGAATATAGTGAAAATTATTAATGTATACGCCCCCCAAGTAAGATTAGATGATCAGACTAAGAGAGTTTTTTGGGACCAACTGGATGAGGTATTAAGGAGATATCCGTAAGAGAGAACCTAGTTATAGGTGGTGATTTCAATGGCCATGTAGGAGTAGATAAACTAGGTTATGAGAGGGTGCATGGTGGGTATCGTTTTGGTGATAAAAATGAGGCTGAAGAGAGTATTTTAGATTTTGCATTGACTTCTGACCCAGTGATAGCCAATAATATGTATAAAAAGAGAGAGGAACATTTGATAACCTTCAAGAGTAGGTCAATTAGGAGATAAATAGATCACTTTCTACTAATAAAAGTGGATCGTCTAAAATGCAACGACTGTAAGGTGATTTTTGGAAAGAGCTTGACGTCTTAACATAGGATTTTAGTACCAGATTTATGTTTTAAAGAACAATACCAAGCTTGGAAAGATAATGGGCGTTGTAGGACTAGATGGTGGAACCTAAAAAGGCATAAACTAGACACATTTAAGAATAGAATGGATAAAGAAGGTATTTGGGACATGGAAGATGATGCTAACACTATGTAGAACTCGATGACCAATTGTATGAAAAGAATCTCAAAGGAAGTTCTTGAAGAGTCGAAAGGAAAAGGACCCAACTTTAGGGAAATTTGGTAGTGGATGGATTAAGCGTTATAGATTGGCTAATAAGGAGGTCAAAAAAGTAGTGAGAGACACTAAGTTGAAAGCCTATAATGACTTATACACTAGACTAGATAGTAAAGAGAGAGAGAAGATGATATACAAACTTGCTAAGATAAGAGAGAAGAAAACAAGAGATTTTAATCAAGTTAAGCGCATCAAAGGTGAGGACTCTAAAGTGTTGGTGAAGGATGAAGAGATTAAGAAGAGGTGGAAGAACTATTTTGAAAAGTTGTTAAATGAGGATCATGGAAGTAGGTCAAAAGGGAAGAAAGTTGGCAGTAATAAAAAAAAAAACTAAGACTATAGGTTCTATCATAGGATTAGAGACTTTGAATTAAAGTTTGCACTTAAGAAGATGAAATTGAATAAGACTTTAGGACCCGATGATATACCTATTGAA
The DNA here is from genome assembly GCA_025200525.1 of Camellia lanceoleosa. NCBI lineage: Eukaryota > Viridiplantae > Streptophyta > Magnoliopsida > Ericales > Theaceae > Camellia > Camellia lanceoleosa. Next base: position 33,080,525 of record CM045766.1, read on the forward strand.
GCGTGGAAATGTTAAGAAATGGGCTATTTGGTTGACTAGGTTGTTTAGCAAGATTTTGTTGACTAGAAACATGCCAGAGAAATGGATGAAGAGTATTTTAGTACCAACATAAACAAAAAAAGATGTCCAGAATTACAACAACTAAAGAAGAATCAAGTTAATGTGTCACACAACGAAAGTGTGGGAGAGGGTGATGGAACGCCGATTGCGAGATATAGCAGAGGTGTCGGAAAATCAATTTAGATTTATGCCCGGTAGGTCAACAATGGAAGCGATCTATCGTTTGAAAAGAGTAACAGAAAAGTATAGAGAAAAGAAAAGAGACATTCATATGGTATTTATTGACCTTGAGAAAGCATATGATAGAGTGCATTAGGATATAATATGGTGGGTGTTAGAGAAGAAATAGATGACAAAAGGTTACATTGATGTGATTAGGAACATGTATGAAGGGGTGGTGATCACTATTAGATCGTCTACTGGAGAGACAAATGAATTTCCTATCACTATAGAGTTACACCAAGGATCTACCTTGAGTCATTATCTTTTTGCTTTAGTTATGGATGAGTTGCCGAGCAATGTTCAGGATGACGTGCTATGGCGTATGTTTTTTGTTGACAATATCGTGCTAGTGGATGAGACTAGAGAAGGAGTTAACACAAAATTGGAGATTTGGAGAAAAGCAATTGAATCTAAAGGATTCCGAATAAGCAAAACTAAGACAGAGTACATTAAGTGTAAATTTAGTAACAGTAACAATGAAAGCAGAGGAGAAGTGAAGATTGAGAATCAAGAACTGCTTAAGAGTGAGCATTTTCGTTATTTAGGATCGATTATCACAACGGCAGGAGAGATTGATGCAGATGTGGCTTATAGGATTAAGGTGGGATAGTGCAAGTAGAGAAGTGCGTATGGGGTACTGTGCAATAAACGAATACCCACTAAACTAAAAGGTAAGTTCTATAAAATGGCTATTAGACCAACGATGTTGTATGGGACGGAGTGTTGGGCAACCAAGAAACAACGTGTAAATAAGATGAGTGTGGCTGAGATAAGGATGCTAAGGTGGATGTGTGGCAAGACTAGACAAGATAGAATTAGAAATGAGTGTATTCGGGAATGGGTAGGAGTAACACCGATAGAAGATAAGTTGAGAGAGAATCGATTGAGATGGTTTGGTCATATTCAACGAAGACCAACAAAGGCAATAGTGAAGAGATGCGATGCAGTGATGGTAGATGGAAGTGTTAGGGGGACCAGGTAGGCCTAGATTAACGTTGGCTAGCGTTGTAAATAGAGATATGGATATACTTAATTTGACTAGCGAAATGGCCTTTCATAGAGCCGTGTAGAGAAGAATGATTCATGTAGCCGACCCCATTTAGTAGGATTTAAGGCTTGGTTTGGTTTGGTTTGGTCTGGTTTAGGTCAACAATGGAAACGATCTATCTTTTGAGAAGAGCAATAGAAAAGCATAGAAAAAAGAAAATAGACATTCATATTATTTTTATCGATTTTGAGAAAGCATATGATAGAGTGCCTCGGGATATAATCTGGTGGGGTGTTAGAGAAAAAAGAAATGACAAAATGTTACATTGATGTGATTAGGGATATATATAAAGGTGTGGTGACCGCTATTAGATCATCTACTAGAGAGACGAGTGAATTTCTAATTGTTGTAGAGTTACACCAAAGATCAACCTTAAGTCTTTATCTTTTTGCTGTAGTTATAGATGAGTTGACGCGCAATATTCAGGGTGATGTGCCATGGTATATGTTTTTTGCAGATGATATCTTGTTAGTCGATGAAACTAGAGAAAAAGTTAATACTAAGTTGAAGATTTGGAGAAAAACACTTAAATCTAAAGGATTTATGATTAGCAAAACGAAGACAGAGTATATAGAGTGTAATTTTAGTAACAGTCACAATGAAAGTAGAGGAGAAATGAAGATTGAGAACCAAGAACTACCTAAGAGTGAACATTTTCATTATTTAGGATCAATTATCTCAATGACTAGGAGGATTGGAGTGAATGTGGTCCTCAAAATTAAGGCAAGGTTGCTTAAGTCGAAGAGTGTGTCTGGAGCACTATGCGATAAACGAGTACCTATTAAACTAAAAAGAAAGTTCTATAGAATGGCTATTAGACCAGCAATGTTGTATAGGACGAAATGTTGGACAATTAAGAAAAAACATGTAGATAGATAAATGTTGCTAAGATTAAGATGCTAAGGTGAATGTGTGCCAAGACTAGAAAAGACAGAGTTCGGAATAAATATATTTGAGAATGGGTAGGAGTAGTACCGATAGAAGACAAATTGAGAGAGAATAGATTGAGATAATTTGATCATATATAACAGAAACCAACAAAGGCAGTAGTGAAGAGATGAGATACGATGATGCTAAATGGTAATGTTACAGGAAGTGACAGACCTAAATTAACGTGGACTACTATAGTAAATAGAGATATAAATTTTTTTAATTTGACTAACGAAATAGCTTTGGATAAAATCAAGTGAAGAAAAAGAATTCATGCAGCTGATCCCATTTGATGGGACTTACGGCTTGATTTGGTTTGGTTATAGAAGAATAGTTAAAAATTTTATTTTTTTTTCTGTTAAATAAAAAATTCTGACAAAAAGATATTTATAATTTTTCAAATTACAAAAGACAATTTGTATTTTAAACAAATATATTTATCTTTTTCGTAAAGTGGCATCACTTTTTCTACCACCAATTATATTCTTTAACCAAAATATTATAAAATCCACTAAAATAGCCCCAAATAAAAAAATCATATAAAAAAATAAAAGGGATTTCTTTTTAGGGTCCATAGTATTAAGATTTTATAGCATAAAAGACATCTAATAATTTCATAATGTCTAAAGTCCTTCAATAACGATCAAGAGAAAATTCGATCCAAATAAATTCTGGGAATTTTTCTAGACTTTCCTGAGAATTTCTGTCCAGTGAAATTCTGGAAAAGCCAGAGAATTTCTTTGAATTCCAATCTAGAGATTTTCTCTGGATTTCCAGAGAATTTCTCTAGTTTTTACAAAAATTTCTCTATTCAAATAACAAGGGACTGTAATAATGATTCAAAATCAAAATTTTAGGGGGCTTCTTAAAAAAAAGTGTATTTGAAACTCTACTTTTAGGACAAGTATAAAGATGAATTTGGAGAAAGTAGCCAAGTTAGGAGAGGCCAAAAAATGTCAGCAAAGCTAGGGTAAAAGACTAATGGCCTAACACTGCCATCCTCCAAACTAAAAATCCCAATTTCCCATTGACCATATGCTTTAAGTTCATCATATTGATCATGAAAGGTTTCATCATATAGATTGCAAAATTCATCTGAAAAGAAAACACAATTCTTCCCTTTGCATCAATCAAAATTAGCAACAGATACACAGTAGGAGCAATCTATACCCACCAACAATACTCTTTCACCCAAATCTGTCACTTCAGTCCATCTGTGCTTTTCTTCATTCAACTTATAAACCTTGAAATGAACAGAGAAATTCAAAGAAATTCTAGGAAAGCCAAAGAAATTCGCTAGATTTTCTCTGAATTTTCTCTAAATTTCTAAATCGCGAAATATAAGATATTAGGGGAACAAAAAAAGTAAAAGGTCTAAAGCATATCAAACAGTAATTGAAAAATCCAACTTTATCTTTCAAATCGATCAAATTTAAAGCAAATATCATCAAAACCAAGAACCAATAAAAACAATTCACAAAACAAAAGCAGAAATTAAGAACATATAAATAAATAAATATATATGTGTGTATGTGTGTGTGCCTGCTAGATGATTATATATATGACCTTCTGAGAATTCCATGCATCATGACGACCAGATGATTTGCTAAGAGAGAGAGATCGCTACAAAACAAATCACTATCGCCGTCGCAATCAAACCAAATCTGAGCCACCATCGCAACCCCTTCCCCACCGTCACCGAACCCACCAACGCAAGCAAGAGAGAGAGATTGCTACAAAATGAGATTTAGAAACCAAATCTCTTTAATCTTGTTCAGTGACTAGAGATTCAACCAAGTGCTTGATAATCGAAGTAAATGGAGGTTTCATGACGTGAGAATGAAAAGAGGCAGTAACGGTGACGTAGGTGGAGCAGACGCTAGAGTCAGGGTCATAGAGGCGAGAGACTACAGCGCAGAGGAGTTTGGAGAGAGAGAGAGAGAGAGAGAGAGAGAGAGAGAGATGAGGTTTAATTTGAAAGAGTCAAATTTCTCTATGATATATGAGCGTGAGGTTGAAGAACCTTAAATATCATAAAATAATATTGTAAATTTTTTCCATTACTAAAAATGGAAGAGAAACTTTAGACTAATTTTTCCTAAAATAAAAATTCATTTGTATTTCTCTATTTATTTTTTTTACATATTTTTCATAAAATGTTAAAAAAAATCTCTCCTGAACTCTTCAATTTTTTTTTCACCTAATTTTTTAGTGACAAACTAAAAATCACTAAAAATCCACTTCCAACCCCGGCGGGGGGAAAAAATAACAAAGGATCCAAGTGGATTCGAACCACTATCCTCCCAAACGCATAAGAACAGCATTTGAGCGCTCTTGCCAATTTTTGAGCTAATGGATCCACAACCAAATTCAGATTAACCCATATAAAATTAAGCTACCTAAAAAAGATAATAATAATAAAATAATAAATAAAATTGAGCATGGTTTTTGTTGACTTGATAATAAATATAAATAAAAATTTCCATCAACTTCTAATTAAACTGTAAGTTATTGAAAAAAATACAACAAAGTTTAACTCTTATAATAAAATAAACCTAAATTTTTAATTTTCTCATATTTAAATCCTGCCCTTTTGATTGTTATTTTGTTACAAAAGTCTTAACCATAAATTTTATTTTATGATTTTTTTTTTTTTTTTTTTTTGGTAATTTCGTCTTTATTTAAACTCAGAAGCTGTTGCCCATAACAACAGAAAACAAATACAGAAACTCTACTCTCCAAAATCCATATTTCAACAGAAACCATCTTACATAAACCCACTTTAATCTGAAAAACATCTTCCTAACTTCTAATAGAATAAATAAAAATAAAAATATTTCAGTTGACCACATAGTTTAATGCAAAATACGAGTGCAATAAAATATTTTTATCCAAAACAAAGGAAGATTGAAACCCCAAAAATGTTCAAATCCCTTTACAATTCTACTACTTTTGATTTTATATATATATATATATATATACATATATATAGTTCAGTTTTGAGTAATCAAAGTAGTTTTTGGGGTTTAGTTATTTTAATAAACCTTATTCAGATGAACATAACCCAAGCAAACCTAAAAGAATAATATTTGCAAAAACATTTGAACAAATTACAAATACTCCCTAAAATTTATTTAAAATACAAATTACCCCTCATAGTTCTAAAAATTACATCTCATCTTTCAAGACTCTTTTTATTAATGAATTATCAAGTTAATTAATCTTTTTTAATGATATAAAATATGTAATTCCCTTAATAATTTTTATCTTGTGGGTGTAGTCTTGCTATATAGATGTCCTATTATTTTATTAAAGTCAGGAATAAACATTCGAGCATAATTTAAAATTTCTAAAAATGATTAAAGTTGTTTTGTATCTTCTAATTTATCTGGGTAATCTAAAATTTTCTTAACTATGTGAAGTTGTAGCCTGACTTTTCCATAACTCCATTCCTAAAAACTTTATATAAGGTTTATTTAATACTATTTTTCTCTTACTAATTATTGTTCCATTGTTTATAAATTCTTCTAATACTATATATAAATGCTCTATATGACTATTTTTATCTGGGCTAAATACTAGTATGTCATATATATATACCAGTATAAAGCTACATTTATTAAATATACTATCCATCTTAAGCTGAAATAGTGGTAAACCACTATAAAATAAGAAACCTTACAACTAACAATACAACAGCATGAGGATTTGTTAGCATAATTGTAGAATTAATCAGATAATCCTCAGCCCAACTTCAAAACAATGGTAAACCACTAACTCACTATTCAGTTCCCACTAGTTTTTTATTTCCTAGTAGAAATATTTTTCCTGAGCTAGCCCAAAAATATATACCAAATGAAGAGATAGCAAATAGTTCTTTAGAAAATTTAGACATAGAAGATTTTGAAAACATAGAAGATGTTGAATTAGAAGAAAAATATGACTTTTGGGCCCCGTTTGTTTTGGGTGTAATGGATGGGAGGGGATTAGGATGGAGGTGAGGTTATTTAGTGTTGTGTTTTTTTGTAGAGTTGGGGAAGGGATTAGAATGGAGGAGAGGATTAAGATGGAGGTTGGAAGGGGGATTGGGATGGAGGAAGTGGAGGTGGTAATAGAAAAATAGTGAGGGGATTAAAAAATATTTTTTTTTTTATTTTTTACATATTGGGAATTTTTTTTAAACATTAATGTTTAATTTTTTATATATTTTTATTTGTTTTATCATTTTATATAAAAATAATTTAACAATTCCTACACTAACAACTACCATCAAAATAAACACAATTTTATGTAATCCCCTCACTATCAATCCCCTCATTAACAATCCCCTCACTATTAATCTCCTCACTATGAATCCCCTCCATTTTACCTATGAAAACAAACGGGGCCTTGAAGTATAGAAGATTTCCAACAAATTGTTAATCTAGAATTAATTTTCACAAAAATAGGAAAACTAAAGAAAAAAACTAGTATACAAGAGAACAGAAAATGATTTAGGTGAATTAATAAGATTAGCAGAAACAACATAAATTTTATGAGAACAGCCCATGAAATACTGGGAAAGAAATAAAGTTTTAGCTAGTTTAGATATAAAAAATAAAGATTATAGGATTACATCAACGCAAATAAATCATACGCCAGCAGATATATAAGAATTTAGAACACAGATTAAAGAATTATTAAATTTATGAGTAATTTGACCTAGTAATAGCCCACATAGAAGTGCCGCATTTATGGTTAGAAATCATGCAGAGATAAAAAGAGGGAAAGCTAGAATGGTTATAAATTATAAAAGATTAAATGAAAACATAGAAGATGATAAATATAATATACCAGATATAAATCAGCTTATAAACAGAATACAAATAGCAAAAATATTTAGCAAATCTGATTGCAAGTCAGGATTTTGGCAGATAAAAATAGAAAAAGAAAGCATACCTTGGACAGCCTTTTATTACCCACAAAGACATTATGAATGGCTAGTCATGCATTTAGGATTAAAAAATACATCTTCCATATTTCTGCATAAGATGAATAGTATATTTAATAAATATAACTTTATACTGGTATATATAGATGACATACTACTATTTAGCCCAAATAAAAATAGTCACATAGATCAGTTATATATAGTATTAGAAGAATTTATAAACAATGAAATAATAATTAGTAAGAGAAAAATGGTATTAAATAAACCTCATATAGAATTTTTAGGAATGGAGTTAGGAGATGAAAAAATCAAGAAAATTTTAGATTACCTAGATAAATTAGAAAATACAAAACAACTTCAATTATTTTTAGAAATTTTAAATTATGTACGAATGTATATTCCTAACCTTAGTAAAATAATAGGACCTCTATATGCAAGACCACACCCACATGACAAAAATATTTTAATAAAAAAGATATAGCTTTAGTAAGAAAAATTAAAGACATTTGTAGAAATTTACCTGACCTACAACTTCCCTTAGAATCAGAATATATAGTCGTAAAAACAGATGCAAGCCAATTAGGATGGAGAACAATATTATTAGCTAAACCTAGCAAGTATGATAGTAAAAATAAAGAGCGTATTTGTAGATATAGTTCTGAAAATTTAAAAAAAAAAAAAAAAGATACAACCATGACCGGCTTAGATTTTGAAATATTAGGAATAGTATATGCAATAAACAAATTTAGATTATTTTTACACAAGCCCTCTATAATTAGAACAGACTGCGAGGCTATAGTTAAATTTCATAATAAACTTAATGAGCATAAACTTAGTAGTAGAAGATGGGCAAAATTTTTATATTGTATAGCACGACAAGAATATAAAGTAAAATTTGAACATATTAAAGGAGTGATAATAAATTAACAGATTGACTAAGTAGAAAAATTTATTTAGAAAAAGAAAATAACTAGTTTAATTTTTGTGCAAATAATGGAGAACAGCAAAACAATGAACTTTGGGGGATTTCTCTTCCCATTTATGAAGGCAAAAACAAATCCAAACCATTAACAGGAATCGAGCTAGACCCAGTTCAACAATGTCTTTTAGATAACCTTTGGAACAATCTCAATCACCAGCTAAACGTTTGTCAACCTTAAACTCTCTTAGTATATATTTTTCAAAAATTCATAATAAACCTTTGTGTAAAACCTTTTATTTCTATGTAGTAGTTAAAGGAACCAAGCCTGATAATTACCATGATTGGGTAGAAGTTGAACCTTTAGTTTAAAATTTTCCCATTCCTCAGTTTAAAGGATTTTATGATGTTGAGTCAGCCAGTACATATGCCCGCAGACAAATAGGAACCAATTACTTTATTAGCCAAATAGCTAAAGATTATCTGGACACATTGAGCAAGATGCAGTCAACTATTCTTGTTAATAGTGGAGTTCCAGTTAGCCAGATAATAGGAAGTAGTAGTACTAACCCTCAGCTAGATTATCAAAATCCTCTCCAAATATGCAGGCATTGTGAAGGTCTTACCAAAAATTTCAAGAAAATTATCGATAAAGGCAAAAAGCTCAGTGAAGAGCTAGACCAGCTCCGAGACGAGGAAAAACAATTGAGAACAACTATTTGAACCCTAACCAGTCAGCTCAAAAAACTAACTCCAAAAAAAGCACATACTCCCTTTCCAAACATAGAAATCAAACAACTCACCAGTGAGGAATTTAAACAATTGAGTACTATAATGTATTTCTTCAAGCATTCTATTATTCAATCTTTTTGTGAGAAAAGCCGAGAAATAGAAGACCTTAAACCCTATATATATACCTTAGCCGAAGATAGTAGAAATAGTGAGCTAGTCACTATACAGCAGTTTCTTCAAGACCTCTCCATGGCAGGAGTTCAGTGCCCTGATATGGTATATCAATGGACTTATCTCTACGAGGATGAAGAACAATCCTGTTTACAACAAGAAAGATGTATAGATAGGCCAGAATATTTTGAAAAATATCAGTGTAATCTAGATTTTAGCATTTGTCTTTGCCAGATAAATCTAGCAACTTTTGAGCCATTGGAGATAGAGATTAGAGGCAAAACGCGTCATCGAACAGTTGCACAATTATTAGATTATGGCTTTGTTTCTAGAATAATTTTTTCAGATCCAGATCAGACAAATAATTTTGGTAATAAACTTGCTCATTCAGTACTTTGTGTAATGAAAGAAAATCATCCATTTGTAGAAGTATTGATTGATAGTAAGCTACCATAATAGAACGGAATAAAATACATTCCAACTAAGCATAAAATGTACCTTAGAGGAACTTTGACATTTCCAAGATACCCAGTACTTCTCAATTGGAGACCCTGCCCATGTAGAAAATTTTCACTCAGAGATCAGCTCAATAAATGGAAGAAATTTGCTAGTAATCCTTTATTAGTATATAATGGAAGCCATGATAATCTCGTCTGCAAAGATAGAAATCAGAAGATATACTACAATTTAACCATTCCAAGTTTTCTCTTCAGCAAAGAAACATTTGTAGATGAAAGCCAGTACCCCAACTATCAGCATAGTGCCTCTCGTGATTCACCAGTAATGGAAGAAGAAAGTAACCAATAGCAGAATGAACCAGATAATTGGGACGATTTTTACGATCAACTCTTAGCAGCAGATCTTGAAAATCTTTTAGACATAATGTATGGGTAAAAAAAAAAAAAAAAAGAAGTCGTGCACTCCATAATTAGACTCTTTAAAGATCTTGGAAGTATTGTAGTCACAAAGTCCATATTTCTTTTACTATTATAGACTTTTAGTTTCATAGGATTTAGACCTTTTGACTCTTTGTATCTTTTTTGTATCCACGGAAGATTAGCCTTGAAAATTCACTCCATCATATGTCCACATCAATTATTGGCATCAAGATACTCAGAAGAAAAAGACAAAATTTGTAAAAGATAAGGCTTCTCTTCAATGATCAGCAAAATTCACACTAAAAAACGACAACAACTACTGTAATTATTTGTTTTTGTAATTATTTACGTCAGTCAGTAGTAAGGCTTCTCCTTCACTCACTACTTTAATAGAGCAGATGACCCCTACTCTGCTCCATTAAAGAAAAATTGTGAGAATCCTTACACGTTTTGTAACAAATTATGGCGTCAAAATTTTTTCAAGATGGGAGGATTGAATGATGTGCGATGGGGCCCAAAGTAGTACTCGGTATCATTATCCTAACCCTTTATTTGTTTTTATTTGTGTTTAGAGTAGTAGGGAGTTTGTCAAAAATATACATATAATTGTGCACAAAGTCCTTATATTTATTATATGTCATTATATGTAGAAATTTTTGAAAAAGCCTATGACTAGGCTTGACTAGGTCTTTAGACTTTTGTGAAAATTTTAGCCATAAGTTTGAGTTAAGCATTAAGTCTAGGTCTTGAGTTTTTGTTTTTATCTTGCTATTGTATTGTATAAATTGACATTCATGCCAACGGAAGAAGCAATGAAAATTCTCGCCACTCTGCCTTGCAAAAATTTCTCCAACTTCTAAAATTTCTAAATATTCAAGTCTTTCAAAATCTCAAAATCTACAACATAATCTTTGCAAATATACTACATATTAATATGCGGTGTGAGTAGTCTCTCTTTTTCCTTAGATATTTAAAAAGGGTAACTCTTCTATTCTAAAATTTATTTTCTTTTTGAAAAAACTAAGTTTATGGAATGTTTACTTGCTCATTAATATTACATGTTTTGAACCTTCATAGTATCTATTGTTTTCTATTTCATTACTGAGTGACCTTAGCTGAAGAACCCATGTGAGCCGTGGTTTTGCATTGAGGGTAAATTGTAGGCAAAAAGGGAAAGGCAAGGAATATAAAATAAAAATATTCTATGCTAAACGAGGCTTAGTTTCAAAGTTGGAGTACATGTAATGAAAGCAAACGTTGCTTAAAAATAGTTTTACCAATTAAGAAAAAGAACTTAGAATATAAAGAGAGCAACCTGAGTAGAAATATTAAGGAAATATTTTTCATATAAGAATTTTAAAATCAAAAATTTATGCTTTTAGAAGAACAACTTAAAATTAAAATCAGATCTAGTACTGAGCTTATACAAGAATTAGAAGCTCAAAAATTAAGATATCAATTTCTATTATCATTAGCCTCCGGTAGATCTCTAATACATTATAGTTTAAAAATCACACAAATAAATAGACAGATAACTATAAAACAAGAAGCCTTACAGTTAGCCATACAACAGCTTGAGGATTTGTGAACGTAACTGTAGAATTAATTAGATAATTCTCAACCCAACTTCAAAATAGTGGCAAACCACTAACTCACCAAAAAAAAAAAAGGGTATCAGAACAGTGTTCGGTTTTAAGACAGTTTAAGTTAATCTATACATTTTGCTTACGAAAATATAGTAATTTTTATTTTGAGACAATTTAGTTATAAATTTCATATTATAGTAGCTTTTAATAATTTTAAAGTATGATTTAATTTTGTATATGAAAAGAGTAGAATATTTAAATTTAGAATTCAGCAATCGTAACCATCGTCTTAACCATCGTCTTAATGTTCAAAAAAATAAATTTTGTTATAATTTTGAAAGTATTTTTACATATCAGCTTCATAGCGAACATAATTCTTAACTAAATATTATTATAGATCATCAGATTAATTTTACCAAAAACATTAAAAAAGACGTAGATAAAATTAGTAATCTTTTTACTTCATTTATAAACCATCTTAGTAATACTCGCACTATAATTAAGGATCAAGATTAAAAAAAAAAAAAAAGAAAAAAAAAAGAATATATCCAAGATCAGTGTAGTTCAATCCTTCAAAAATGAATAGATTTAAATTTAGAAAAAATTTCCACCAAGTTAGAAATAAAAACTCCAATTTCTGCTATAAATATTAGTAGTTCGAAGCAAATAGAGTTAGAATTTAAGCAACTAATTGAAAAAATTCATAATCAGATAAATCAAATAGCTAGACAAATAGAACAGATCAACCAAATTCAAGATATTTTAAAATAGAAATTAGAAATTTTAGAACAACTAATAAGATCTTAATTTATGAGTAGTGATAAAAAAAACTAATAGAGACTACTAGATTATTTTAAAATAAGCAAAAAAAACTTTCATAATAACCCAAAGGGAATCAATAGCTATCAAAAAATAAATCAATCAGATAAAATATCAGTAAGACAAAATAATATAAAAATTTTATTTATTATCTGATTGTGTGAAAAATGTTAAGAATTATCTGAACAACTACATAGTTTAGAAAATCGTTTAGTTTCGTTAGAAAGATTAATACTTCAAAAAGAAAAATGAGTAAAAGGACAAGCAAGTAAAGCTCAATCTCAAATAAACGAAAAAGATATAGCTAAATATTTTTAAAACTTTAATTACTAAAGAAACCAGCTTGTGGAACTTATAAAAGATAAAAATATTTAAGCAGCTAGTAAAAAGAAATACTAGTAAAAAGCGTAACGAGGATGAAGACATTAAAGTGGAAGAATTTATTAAAAAGAAAAACTAGAATTAATTACAGCTAAATATATATAAGTTAGAAAAAATTCATAAAAAACAATATTTATTTAAGCACTATGGTGAACAAATGATTAGTGTGACTCAAAAAGATGAAAAAATAGAGCTAAATTTAATAAATAAAAAAAGTTATAAATATGATGTAAAAGAACACCTCAAAATGACTTACTTAGGATTAGTTGTGCTGGGAGTTAAGGCTTTAACTAAAGAAAATTTAAGAGCTAAAGTTTTTGTATGTCTTTATGACGATAAGTTTAATGATGCAGGACAAAATATCTTAAGCAACTATGAATAAGACATGAATTCGAAAGAAGGAATAGTTTGTTTTACACCAGATTTCCTTTTACCGACTTCGACATTTTATAAAAAAATAAAAATAGGAATGAAAGGTAAAGGATATAAAATGAAAATGGGATAAAAGAATTTATTGGTTTGCACAGGATTTTTAGGCTTAGCAGTCTCAGAAAACAATACCCATTATAGACTTACAAATGATCAAATAGATATTAAGCACAAAAGGAATAAAGGCACTACTAACTAAAAAATATAATTCTAATACAACACTAGATTGGAATTTAGCAGATTTTCTAGGACAAAATAGGTTAGCCCCTCAAGACAATTTATTATATCAAAAAGCAGATGGAAGTTATGCAGTAAGATTTACTCAATACACATGTAGCATCGGAAAAATCCGAATATGATGAATTTAATAATATAGATAAAGAAGAAAGTCAAGATAGTCATAGTGACATAAATCAGCTTTATGTAATGACAGAGGAAAAAAAATAATGTCACAAAATAAGATATATATATATATATAATATTGATAAGATAGATTTGAAAATTTTCACCCTACGTGCTATGAATAAAATATTAGACACTAAATACTATGAATATATAGCTAGGGGAGATACCCATGATGAAACAATGTCATTTTTAGACCAAGAATTTCATACCGAATACGTAGATGATATTCTAGAAGATAAAAAATATCCTAGCAAAATATTTAAAATATCAAAACAATCTAATTTAGAAGACACTTTTTATATGAACATTCAAACAACAGAAAGCACAAGAACTAGCAACTCACAATATACGGGAGAAGATACAGTAAAACCAATGCATTATGAAGTAGGAGGAAGAAGACCATTAACCAATACAGGACGTAGTAAAACAGATCCTAACAAAAAGTATAAATTTCATAGAAAGTGAAGACAACCGGATATGAGTATCCAATTACAACCAGCAACCAACCAAGGAACCTTTTTAGACTTAGCCAGATTCGACCCTCAAATATGACAAGAAGTGATAGAAAAATGGAAAAAAGATGCAATAAAGACATGGACAATCCCTTTGAATCAACTGATATGTGAAAATATATGGAACCATTTTTAGGAGATTCAGCTTTTAATATATATTAAACTTTTAAAGGAAAATATGAAGAGATAATTAAACAGCTTAAAGATGAGATGAGAAAAATTAAATATGACACACAAGATAACATTAGAAAATAACGATGAGATGCTAGAAGATCATAGTATAGAAAACAAAGAATTACATCTAACAATTAGAGAACTAGAAATACAAGAGAACTTAAACTACAAATACGTGAGATAGAAACTAAGGCTAATTTTGACATAGAATGTTTAGAAACAGAAAATAAACAGCTTAAACATCAGATAGAATAATTTCATACTAAATAACCCTTAAAAGATAAACTTGTTGAAAAACATATGAACTCTTTAGAATTAGTCAATCTAATTGATTCTCAACCCTTTAGTCAATATTCCCAAGCACAATCCGAAACACATATTTACCATTTAATTACGCTTTCATACCCAAGCCAAATTTAGTTAAAGTCTCTGGTGTAATCAAATTTGCAAAAAAAAAACTTAGCATAGATGTCATGATAAATACGAGAACCAGTAAATCATATATTGAACAACACATAATTCCACCAGGATGGAATACAGCTTTAACAACCCCAGCTTTAGTCAGTATAACCAATGGTACTAAACAGACATATACACATTGCATCAATAAAGCATAAATTAATTTTCATCACATAGGTTCTCAGACTCAACATATAGAGTGGTTCCCCTTACCTCAAGTTTGGATTAGGAATACTCAACAAAACCATCCTTTTATATTAGGCCTTAATTTCATACTTAGTCTACAAGATGCCATGTTTATCAGCCATAACAGTATTAGTTTCTTCAAAAAAACCATACACACCTACAGCATATGCCCTTAGCACCATTGCCCATTCATCAGAGTTGCGTGCGAAGCGCTGTGATACCATAGGAGTATATTCAATTCCCGCTAGTTTCTTATTTCTTAGTAAAAACATTTTTCCTAAGCTAGCCCAAAAATATATACCAAATGAAGAGATAGAAAATAGTTCTTTAGAAAATTTAGACATAGAAGATTTTGAAAACATAGAAGATGTTGAATTAGAAGAAATATATGACACTTGGAGTACAGAAGATTTCCAACAAATTGTTGACCTAGAATTAATTTTTGCAAAAATAGAAAAACTAAAGAAAAAAACCAGTATACAAGAAAGCAAAAAATGATTTAGATGAAATAATAAGATTAGCTAAAACAACATAAATTTTAGGAAAACAGACCATGAAATATTGGGAAAAAAATAAAATTTTAACTAGTTTAGATATAAAGAATAAAGATTATAGGATTACATCAACACGAATAGATCATACGCCAGCAAATATAAGAATTTAGAACACAAATTAAAGAATTATTAGATTTAGGAATAATTCGACCTAATAATAGACCACATAGGAGCGTCGCATTTATAGTTAAAAATCATGCAGAGATTAAAAAAAAAAAAAAAAAAAAACTAAAATGGTTATAAATTATAAAAGCTTAAATGACAACACAAAAAATGATAAATATAATATACCAGATAAAGATCAGCTCACATATTTTATATCATTTTTTTGGGATGAGTTAGTAGTTTACTACAATTTTGAAGTTGAACTTAGATTTATCTAATTAATTCTATAATTATGCTAACACATCCTCAAGCTGTTGTATGACTAGCTGTAAGGCTTCTTTTTTTATAGTTATCTCTTTATTTTTTTTGTGTAATTTTTAAACTATAATGGCCCTGTTTAGTACAGCTTAATTTCAGCTTATTTCAGCTTTTAACTTAATTTAAGCTATTTTGATGTGTTTGGTTTAGCTTAACAATACAGATTATAACTTTTTGTAATTCAAAAATCAACTTATTCTTTGAGTTGGACAGAAGAAGCTTAATTTATAAGTCAGAAATCAACTTATGCTGTTAAGGTATAAGCTATAAGCACTTTCCCACAGCTCTACCAAACAGTGTCAATATACTAGAGATCTACCGGGGGCTGATGATAACAGAAATTGATATCTTAATTTTTGATCTTCTAATTCTTGTACAAGCTCAATACTAGACTTGATTTTAATTCTAAATTCTTCTTCTAAAAGCATAAAATTTTGATTTTAATATATGAAAAATATTTCCTTGATATTTCTACTCAGGTTGCTCTCCTTATATTCTAAGTTCTTTTTCTTATTTGGTAAAATTATTTTTAAGCAATGTTTGCTTTCATTACATGTACTCCCACCTTGAAACTAAACCTCGTTTAAAATAGTATATTTTTATTTTATATTCCTTACCTTTCCTATTCTCCCTACAATTTACCCTTAATGCCAAACCACAACTCACATCGATTCTTCAACTAAGGTCACTCAGTAATGAAATAGAAAACAATAGATACTATAAAGGTTCAAAGCATATAATATTAATGAGCAAAAAGCATTCCATAAACTTAGGTTTTCCAAAAAGGAAAAAAATAAAATTTAGAACAGAAGAGTTACCCTTTTGGAATATCTAAAGAAAAAGAGAGACTATTCACTGCATATTAATATGTAGTATACTTACAAAGATTATGATACAGACTTTGAGATTCTAAAAGACTTGAACACTTAGAAATTTTAGAAGTTGGAGAAATTTTTGCAAGGCAAAGTGGCGAGAATTTTCATTACTTCTTCCGTTGGCATGAATGTCAATTTATACTGGAAGAAAAAGCATCTTTGGCGACTAAAAAAACACCTTTGGTCGCTAAAAGTATAAGTTTTGGCGACTAAAAAAGCATTAGTAACCAAAAGTAAAGATTTTTGGCACCTAAACAAATTTAGTAGCCGAAAGTATAGTTTTGACGACTAAAAATCTGTTTGGTCGCCAATATATGACTTTTACCAACTAAAAAAATTTTAGTAACCAAAAGTAAGGCTTTTTGGCGACTAAAAAAAAATTTAGTAACCAAAAGTAATGCATTGGGCGACTAAAAAGATATTTGGTCGCCAAAAGTGAGACTTTTATCGACTAAAAAAATTTTAGTAACCAAAAGCAAGGCTTTTTGGCGACTAAAAATTATTTAGCAGCCAAAAGTGAGGCATTGAGCGACTAAAAAAATGTATAGTAGCCAAAAGTGAGGCTTTTTGGTGACTAAAAAAAAATTTAGTCGTCAAAAGTGGTAATTTTAGCGTTGGAATTAAATTTTTTGATGACTAAAAAATAATTAGTAACCAAAAGTATAGAATTGGTGACTAAAATTATGTTTAGTCGCCAAAAGTGGCCTCTTTTTCTTTTTAAGTAAATAATTTATTTTTACATAAATTATGTTCAATAAAAAATAATTATCTTTATGTATATACTTTCATATTAATACGGATTTATGTACCATATAAATAATATATGTTGCATATATAATCATATGGTGTTATAACAACGTAGTGGAGTTGTATAAGAGGTTTATGGTGTGAGAGGTTGATAGTTCAAATCTCCACAACAACAAATGAGAAGCTAGTTAGTATAATTTTTTTTTTTTCACACATGAGCTTTTGGCAGCTAAAAGGTTTGGTCGTCGATTCCTTGAGTATTGGCGACTAAAACATTGGTCGGTAAATGTATAATCTAAATTGACTATTGGCAACTAAAACATTGGTCGGTAAATGTATAATTTAAAAAATATAATTGACTATTGGCGACCAAAGTTTTGGTCGCTAAAGACTTGCTTTTTGGCAACCGGTCGCCAATACCTTTCCCGACCGTCTTCCAGCGACTAAAAAATTTGGTCGAGGAAACTTAAAAATTGACTTTTGACCACTAAAAATTGACTTTTGGCAACTAAAAATTTAGTCGCCAAATCTGTTTTTTCTTGTAGTGTTATACAATACAATAGAAGGATAAAAACAAAAACCCAAGACCTAAACTTAATGCCTATCTCAAACTTACAGCCAAACTTTTCACAAAAGTCTAAAGACCTAGTCAAGCCTAGCCATAGGCTTTTTTAAAAATTTATACATATGATGACATATAATAAATACAATGACTTTATGCACAATTATATGCAAATTTTTGACAAACTTCCTACTACACTAAACACAGATAAAAACAAATAAAGGATTAGGATAATAATGTCAGGTACTACTTTGAGCCTCATCGCACATCATTCAATCTTCCCATCTTAATAAAATTTTGACGCCATAATTTGTTAAAAAATACGTGTAATAATTCTCACAACTTTTCTTTAATGGAGCAGGATATGGGTCAACTGCTCTATTAAAGTAATGAGTGAAGGAGAAGTCTTACTACTGATAGACGCAAATAATTACAGGCACAAATAATTACAGTAGTTGTCATTTTTTGGCGTAAATTTTGCTAATCGTTGAAAAGAGGCCTGATCTTCTACAAATTTTGTCTTTTTCTTCTGAGTATCTTGATGCCAATAATTGATATAAACATATGGATACTTAGATGATGGAGTGAATCTTCAAGGCTAATCTTCCATGGATACAAAAAAGACAACAATTCAAAGAGTCAAAAGGTCTAAATCCTATGAAACTAAAAGTCTATAATAAAAAAAGAAATATAGACTTCGTGACTATAATACTTCCAAGATCTTTAAATAAGCTAATTATGGAGTGCACGATTTTTTTATTTTTTATTTTTTTTTTTATTTTTTTTTCACCCATACATTCTGTCTTAAAGATCTTTAAGATCTACTGCTGAGAATTGATCGTAAAAATCATCCCCATTATCTGGTTCATTCTCTCATTGGTTACCTTCTTCTTCCATTACTAGTATTTAAGAGACTATGCTGATAGTTGGGGTACCGACTTTTATTTACAAATGTTTCTTTGCTAAAAGGAAAACTTAGAATGGCTAAATTATTAAATTACTCCTAAATCTAATAATTCTTTAATCTGTAGAATTCTTTTATATCTGCTGGCGTATAATCTGTTTGTGTTGATATAATCCTATAATCTTTATTTTTTATATCTAAACTAGCTAAAACTTTATTTCTTTTCCAGTATTTCATGAGTTGTTCTCCTAAAATTTCTATTGTTTCAGCTAATCTTATTTCATCTAAATCATTTTTTGTTCTTCTGTATACTGATTTTTTCTTTCATTTTCCTATTTTTGCAAAAGTTTATTCTAGGTTAACAAAATGTTAGAAATCTTTTATACTCCAAGAATCATATTTTTCTTCTAATTCAACATCTTCTATGTTTTAAAAATCTTTTATGTCAATTTTCTAACGAACTATTTACTATCTCTTCATTTAGTATATATTTCTAAGCCAGCTCAGGAAAAATGTTTCTATTAGGAAATAAAAAACTAGCGAAAACTAAATTTACTCATATGGTATTTACACGCAACCCTGATAAATGGAGTGAGTTAGTAGTTTACCACTATTTTGAAATTAGGCTAAAAATTATCTTATTAATTCTACAATTATGCTAACAAATCCTCAAGCTGTTGTTAGTGGTTTACCACTGTTTTAATAATTTAAAATACAAATTACCCTTTATAGTTATAGAAATTACATTTTTATTAATAAATTATCAAGTTAATTAATATTTTCTTAATAATATAAAATATGCAATTCCCTAAATAAATTAAACAATTTCAATGCTCAATAAGAACAATTGTTTTATTGTTTTTTACATTAACTCTGTTACGTTAAAAATTCCAACAAAAGAATAATTATCACCTTGCTTGTATTCAAAAAATTTAAGCCCTTTGTCAGAATATTAAATTTTTTATTTTTCATATTTTTTTTCTTTAAATAAAAATTTAAATATGTAAAAAAAATTTAAGATACCCAATAATATTTATGAAAAAATCTTCAAAAAAAAAGGATACACCATAATATTTATGAAAAATCTTTAAAAAATTAATCATATACAAAAAAATAAAACATTTCAATCAATATATTTTTATGTTCTTATGTATCTATTAAATTTTCGAAATATTTCTTATAAAAAAATTTACATTTTACGTGTATCTAGATAACGTACATTTAAAAAATAAAAAAAAATTACTTAAAATATGTATAAAAAAATTGCTAAAAATAAAAAAAATAATAATAACTTAATTTTCAAAAAATCAATCAAAAGCATATAATTTGTAAAATAACAAAATAATCCATATTTTAAACAAGGGCATATTTGCTATTTATAATTTACCCACTATATTTAATAAAAAAAAAGTTAAAGAATATTATCTTTTCAATTAATTTTGATAAATAAAAAATTCTTTTAAGATAATATTTATAATTTTGCAAATTGCATGGACAACCTATATTTTAAGTGAACTTCAAAAGTTGTAATTATAATTTAGACAACAAAATATGAAAAAATATCTCTAAAGAGAACCATCTACAAATAATTTTTTGTTTCAATTGTCACCATCAGTCCCTGGAGAGAGTTCTTAAAATTGTTTTAAAAGCAATAATATCAACTCATTTTTCCCGCTTCTGCCGTGCTTATTATTTGAATTTTTTGGAATTTTTTTAAAAAATTGAGGAGAGGTTAGAAGAGTTTTGAAATTATAATTTGATAATAAAATTGTATTTTAAGTTTGTAAGTTATAAAATTATGATTTAGAGTGAAATTTGTTTGGTTAAAAATTTTAAAAAGTTATAAAAAAAATTTAAATTGAGATTGAAATTTTAAATGTGACATAATATTTGATATAAAAACTTTCAACCCATAACCAACCACACTACTCAAGATTCTATTCAATACTCATTAAAAATTTATAAACATTCCGAAATTTTGTTCATTTAAAATATAAAAAATATCAGGTTCTAAAACCTTTTGAAAACAAACTTTTTTTTAGTAACTTTTTAACTTTTTAACTAAAATGTAAAATAAAAAAATTAACATACTTGAGATAACTTTTTTAACTCTTTACGAAAATATGTATAAAAAATAAAAAATAAAAAAATCTGACGTTTTTATATAAATTATTGACTTTTTAATTTTTCTAGTAACTTTCCAGCTTTCAAGCTAAAACAACCAATTGTCAAAAAATAAATAAATGATTAAAAAATTATCACTTTTCCTGTCAACCAACCGATCAAACGTCTAAGTGAACGACCAACTAGCCCAAAAACAAACAAAACACTCAAAACTAAGAATAAAAATATATTTGAAAAAGTTAACCAAGCCCAGCCTACGCTTCTTTTTTTTTCTCTTATTTTTTTTATTTTTAATAAATATTTTTAAAATTTTGAACTTTTTTTTTTACATTCTTAAATACACCTTACTCAGATGTATTTACAAAATAAAAAATTTGTAAAAAAATATTTTAAAAAATTAATAAATACATAGAAATATAAAAATATTTTTATATTTTTAGTATTTAATAAATTTTAAAAAAAATTATATTTATTTATGTATATCTAAATAAAAACTTAAAATATTAAAAAAAATTAGTAAAAAAAAAACACACAAAAAAACAAGAAAATAGAATTTTGTAAAAAGTATTTTTGAAAAATCAAGAACAAAGAAAGTGAATAAATTTCAAAACCCCAACACAAATTTACCATTCTAAAAGTACTAAAAAGTCATTAAAAAGAACGGACATTCTAAAGCATAAAACACTTACGCTGTGTTTAGTTGGAAGATTTAGAGATGAATTTAAAAAAGAAAGAAAAAAACGTATGAAACTAAGTAGAATATAAATATTTTATTTACATTTCACCTACCTTTTCTATTTTTATTTCCATTTCTCTTTCCAAATCCCTCCTCAAATCTCCCAACCAAACACAAATCCCTCCTCAAATCTCCCAACCAAACACAGCATTAATGACATTTAAAATTATTATAGTTGAAAAAAGACTTTGCGGGAAGTGAGGAAAGTTTTGTAGTCAGCTTGGAATCCCACACAGGTAACAAAATCCAGTACAATAAAATAGAAATAATATGATAATCTTTTTATTTTCTTTAAAATAGTTGGCTTCTTTAACAATTTACCAGGTATCTTAATCTTCAAACTAACCTTTGACATGTATATATATCACAGTTCAACCAAGACATTGACAAGCACTCCACATTTTCCACCTTTCTACAATCAAACAAGAAAATTTAAATTTAATTTAAAAAGGCTAAAAGAAAATAAAATTGCGGCAGTAACCACAATAGCTTCAACAACCAACTGCAAAACTAAATAGAATGATTATGTTCACTGAATAAAATGATAATTTTTTCATAATTTAACAAATAAATTACTAAAAAGTGAGCAAGTCTCCCACCTCACTTTTGGTCAACGATGCTAAGGCCATGCTAAGGCCCTGTTTGGTACAGCTTAATTTTAACTTATTTTAATTTTTAACTTAATTTAAGCTATTTTGATGTATTTAATTCAGCTTAACAATACAGATTATAATATTTTGTAAGTCAAAAATCAACTTATTCTTTGAGTGAAACAGGAAAAAAGCTTAATTTATAAGTCAAAAATCAGCTTATGTTTATAGTTATAAGCTATAAACTGTTAAGGTATAAGCTATAAGCACTTTCCCATAGCTCTACCAAACAGTACCTAAATAAAATAATAAGTTCCACCATATTTCATCAAAACAGTATCACCAAAACTGATATCAGATTTAAATTCTGATGAAAAGCGTACTGTTCACACCTCCAACCGTTCACCAAAACTAATATCAGATTGACAATTCATCAAATATTTCATCAGATTGAGGACGAAGAAATGAATTCATCAAAACACTGTTGCGGACTGTTGGAGAAGGATCCGGTCGACCAACCGGTTGCCCGGCCGATTGACCAACCGATCAACTAGTAAAAGATTTAAACAGTTCAACAAAAAAATTCAAACCGTTAAAAAAAATAAAAAAATAAAAAAATAAAAAAAAAATTACCTAACCGGTCGACCACCCGGTCGTCCCGAAAAAAGTTCAGAAAATTCAAAAAAAAAGTTTAAAAAATTCAAAAAAAATAAAATAAAATAAATTGGCAAACCGGTCAACCGGCCGGCCGACCCACCAGTTGACCAACCGGTCGCCCCACTAAATTTGATGCAAATTTGATGCAGTGTTGGAGTGGGTGACTTGAGATTTGGTGAAATGGGTTAATTTTAACTCAGATTTGATAAAAAATTAGGTACAACATTGGAGATGCTCTAACACAACAGATAGTCTCCACCAAAATATGATTCATAAGGCCTTCTCCAACCGTATATATCAAATCCATCACCAAATTCAAATTTGATAAAAAAATATCCATTTTTTCTGCTCTAATGGTTTCGTAAAACAGATATCAAATTGAAAAAATAAAAAATGCTTCATCAAACTAAGAATGTTTTATGCCATTCATCAAATCACTGCTTATTGCCATTATATTTTCATCACCGAATACCCCCCCTAACCACCTCAAAAACAAAATTTTGTAACAAATTTACACCGACCAATCATCTGCCCAATCATCAAGTATGAAAAGCCAAAACTCTCCATTAGAGCAGGTGTGACATCAAAAACAGCTTTTATTCAAATCTGATAAAAATTTTGATGCATAGTTTAAGATGCTCTCAGACAGCATTAAAGTTTGTTTAGATCTATTATTTGTAGAAAAATTCGTGTAGAGAAATAAAGAAATAAAGACGGAAAGAAAACCAATCAGGTAGAACCTAAAATTTTTTAGTATTACCTTTACCTACCCCCCTTTTTCTCTTACAAATACCTACTCAAATTTTTATCCAAAACAGTTACAAAAACGAGACAGATTCCTAATTCTTGTTGATTGAAGAAATACCTTATCGTGGCATTGCGACACTTCAGCAAACATGGCGTGTCAGAAGCAAATTCAAGAAATCTATCTCAGACGTGAGATCGCCCAATAACACTTCCAACTCAAGCCTCCTGGGGATCAGCACCACAACATATGAAGTAAATACAACAAATGGCAAACACAAGCACATATACAATGCTGAACTGCGCACTTTACGTCCTACAATGCATTGGGCCGCACCCTAGGGTAAAATAAAAAATAAAAATCTTGACAGTAAAAATCGCAATTTGCAATATTAGATAACTGTCCTGCTAGTTTAGTGTATAAACTACAAACAATTTATTCTCTACAATCAATGTGACAAATTTCAATAACAGAGTTCACACATACCCTCGAGAAATACTTGTATAAAGGACTCCAACATCTGCCAAAAAAAATAATGAACACCACAAAATCTACACATGAAGAATCAAGAATTGAATTAGCCATGCTTAACCCGAAAGTCACAACCAATGCAATTCAAAATCTGTCACATTACCTAGAAAAACTACGCAGCAATAGAGCAATAGCAAAGAAAATTGAGTTCACCACAAAAGAAAGTAGTCTCCTCTACACCAACATAACAAAAAAAATTTCTTTTTTGCAATGCCTGAATTTATTCCTTCAAATGATCAGGCCGCTAAAATTCATCCTCTCCAGCTAGCACAGAGGAATCAAGAATCTTTACTCTGCTGCAACACTGAAACAAAATCCATGAACCCACATCTGAGACTTAAAGTCACAACATGCAGCCACCACCGACCCTTGAGCTTTATACTGGTTTACAATTGACATTTTGACTAAATTACAATTACACATAAGGGACCAACCCTCCAAACCACATTCCAACCCAAACCCTAACCAAAAACAGAAATATAAACCAGGCCACGCACATCATCATAGTACAACTGAACCTCTCTGAAATTACATTATGTGCACAATTACACAATATCCAATCTTTGACATTTGAACCATCTACAATATTAGTGTACTTACAATGGGGTCATTCTAGAATACAGAGCCTTGCCATATGTACATTTTTATATTAATTACTATATTAATTACCATAAATATCATAACTTCAGAAAAATAATGTCACAACCAAACACCACATAAAAATTTATCCAAAGTCATTTTCAATTAACCAAAAATTATAACCAAAATAATGATCATCATGGGTCATAACCAACAAAATAATAAACACAATAGTAGTGACTAATCATCTCCAATCATCTCTTCCACATCTAAAAAAGAAGTCTAGAAAATTGGCTTCTATATCATTTTCCTAATCACAACAGGTCATAAACCCCAGTCATGACCAAGTCATAACATAGGAAGTAACCAAAAGACTACAAAATCATATTTTGACATATGGTGTACTATAAAATTTTCTTTTCAACTAATCAACAGTTTTTCTTTTCAACTAATCAACAGTTTTGGGCGTATGTTAGATTTTTGGGCGTATGTTAGATGTTACTTGGATTTTATAATTGAAATATGTAAACCATCCAGAATTTTGTAACCAGAAATTTACTTATTGATTAAATTTTGAGAATAAAGATTAGCTTTCCGAGCCATATTGAGTGCTGCTTTTGAAATGAGGCTAATGAGATGGTAGATTCAGACATGCTCGAATTTAGTGCTGATTTTATGCAATAAGCTTAATTAATTAAAATGGAAATTTCATTTCAGGGGTGGTTTTAAAATCTCAACTTCATAAATATTAATAACTAAAAATATTAACTTTCCATAAATCTGCAATAATTTACGATGAACCGCTAATAATCTACCAAATGTTCTACCAAGATTTAACATTTGGTAAATTATTTTGGAGTCCCTAGCATTCCTCAATGCATAATTTCCCCTAATTAAAATGCTCAAAATGCAATAATTAGTGCCAAAATAAATTAAAGGAAATTGTTTGTTTGTACCTCTTGGATTGAATAGTCATGATGTGCTAATCCCATCCTTGCGTTTGCTTGCTTGATGAATACAAATAGTTGGCGTGTTGATGTCCTTATTTGTTCGAATCGATGTAAAATCATCCATTCGAGAGACAAATAAAGACAGGATGAACAACTGATTGGATTGGATAGAGAATTGGGGAGGACAAAATCAAGAAAAAACCAAAAAAAAAAAAGAGAGAGAGAGAGAGAGAGAGAGACGCAACACACAAGAAGGGGAGAGCCGGGCAAAACCCCGTACCATCTCCTCCTCAAACACAAAAAACAAACTTTTTATTAGGGTTTTTTTGACCTGCCAAGCAAGCGCACCTGACATGGCAAAGGTCGATTGACAACCAGTAGAACATTACACATCTCACCTTTTTTTTTTGTTACCCTAGGCTATACCCCTCTGGTATACACCGAAAACACACACACACACAAACTATCAAAAAGATGACAAAAAAAAGCCCATCAAAAAAAGCATAATGAAACACTTTAGCAATCCTTCACAGCTTCGTATCAAAATCCGATCTGAATCCACAAAGAATCACGAGATCTGAATTGATTGCACCGATCTAACCAAGCGTTTTAGATCTAAAAATAAACACAAAAAGTTGAAAAATTAATAGATCTGAACCCAAGAATTACAATACATATGAAATTGTCAGAGGCTGTAAATACACACCTCAAGAATTTCAGATAGACAGCAAGGTTTCGCATCGAACCAGACGAACAAAGCCCGAGCACTAATTGTTGAGAACAAACATCAAGAGCCTTCAAGAAATGGAGGGAAATACTTAATTACGTGCAAAAAGGGGATGAAGAACAAGATATTAATCTATTAACAACAAATCGACTACGTACCTCGATGGATCTTTCGATTTCCAGTCAATTCACCCATGACCGAAGAAAGGATGAGTCTTGAACCACATATCTCTGAATCGAAGATCGGAAGCGAATCGCTCAACGAAAACACTCGAATCCATAATCAAAACGCAGATCATCGATCGAATTCAAAGCTGAGAAATCAAGGAGAAGAGATCTAACGAAAAGGGGATAATGGAATTTCACGGTGAGAGAGAAGCTGTACAAGAAAATGAAAATGTATATGGATCGAGAAGGAGGGGTGATTTATTAATTGTCCAGAACGATCCAACGGCTGTCAATGAATGAGTTGCGAAAAAAATCAACAGTCAGATAGGGGTGGGCAAAGATCGACGCTCTCGTGATTTTTATGTGAGAAGATTCTCGAGACTTGAACGAGATAAGCTTGCCACGTGTTTCATCGTGGCTGACATGGCAACTCGTTTAAATGTGAAATGAGAAATAACGCCCGTTTGGGACTTACTTTTTTTTTTTTTAATTAATTAGTCAAAAAGTTATTAAATTAATCAAAAAGTTAACAACTTATATTAAAAAGTCAAAGATTTTTTTTTTCTCTACTTTTTGCACATCTTTTCGTAATTAGTCAAAAAGTCATCCCAAACATACAAGTTTTTTTTACCTACCTTTTTAGCCAAATAGCTAAAAAGTTACTAAATTAGCCTGTTCCCAAACGAGACCTAAGTGTATGTATGAAAAAATAAAAATTGTAAATAGTGTTTGATAGGATTTTTTAAATATAATTTGATAATAAAGTTATATTTTAAGTTTGTAAGTTTTGAAATTATAATTTGAGTGTAAAAAATTTATTTAATTATAATTTTTTAATAGAGTGTTGAATTGAGTTTTGAGTTGAGTTTGGAATTCAGTTTTAAAATATTGATGTGACATGTGAAATAAGAAAATTTGTTTTGTTATGAGTTTTGAAAAGAATTTTCAAAACTTAATTTAAAAAGTTATAACTCATAATCACACACACAACTTAAACAGTCATAACCAAACTCTTTTTAAAATTTAATTCAAAAAATTAAATATTAACAAAAAAAATTACTATTAACCAAACTCTTTTTAAAATTTAATTGAAAAAGTTTAATGATTAACAAAAAAAATAGTAGTTATACCCAAAAAAATTTTAAATTCAACTCAAAAAATTAATTATTAAGAAAATTTTAAAAATAAAAAATTTTTGTACTGAAAATATTATAAACAAAATAATTTGAAAGTCACAATAAATATTGAATTACTGATCAAACTGAACTTATGATTGTATATTTGATTCAAATTATGTTTTTTCCAATATTTTTAAGTTGAAATATTTTTATATTTTTAAAAATTATTGTCATCAATCATTTGCTAGTTATTATTTTGTTATTTTCAAATAAATGGCCATAAAATTTATCAATATTATATATATTGGGAGTCAAACAAAAATTAATATATCATTTGATTAGTATCTACACAATTTACAGCACATAATTCAACATTATTGGAATTTTTTCATTTGTTAAATTTTATCACTTTCGTGGAAAATCCGTAAACCTGTACCGTCCTCACCTTCATTATTGTGCCTCACCTGTGAACTTCTGCGCCATCAATATTATTGTGCTGTTGATTGATGTGTTTGGCATTAAAATGACTAAATTGCCCCTCTGTTATGGAATGCTAAATTGGTATGTTAGTAAAAAATGAAAAGGGTAACATCGTAATTTCACTCATGTTTTGCAGAGCCATCACTCCTCTGCAAAACCTCAGTTGGTCAATTTTTGATAATAAAAAAATAAATTAAAAAAAACCCAGTTGCAAATTTTTTGGCCATTTATTTGACTGAGGCTTTATATCAGTGAACACATCCAACAACTTTACGTCACAACTTTCAAAAACTTCTTCACCATCTTCATTTACCTTCATTATTCAAATAATATCAATATAACCAGATCAAAGACCTGAAACATACAACCACCTCCTCCACTACCTACCTCAATTAATTTCACAAATTTAGTCCACCACATACATCAATTAATTTTAAAAATTCAGTGTATATATTTACAACTCATATCCATGTAAAAGAAGAGCTTTGATCAGAGATTCACAACATCAAAGCTTCACAATTTCAGAGCTCTGTATAACGGAAAAAGTTCACCAAACCGATTAGCAAGGCGATCAGCTGGTGGGTTATCCAAGCCCAGCTAATCGGTTGCTTTGTTCGATTTCAAGAAGACTCAACCTGAGGCTAAGCTTTGGCTTTCTGTTGCTTATCTTTTGTATACTATTTCCTCACAGTAATAGTCGAAACCTTCCATACATTTTTCTTACCTTTTGTTATCATTTTGCTTACCTTCATAAGTCATACCGATAACAAAAAGAGCCAGACTAGAACATGGCGAAACCTCTAACCCTCCACCACGCCAACAACAGCAAACTTATCCAACTATTGATTTTCTCACATATAATCATGAACAAGCTTATCCAAAAATTTTCAACCGACTAATTGTTACCGAGAGAAGGGTAAATCTTCCTTCTCAATATGATCCTCTGTTGGTTGCCAGACTAGAAACGATGGGATGGCTACCTTTAATCAATTTACCATAAAGGGTATATCCACGTCTTGTGTATTTATTTTACCTTCACTTGAAACCTACTGAGGGAGAAGTTGGAGAGAATAGTCTGACATCTTATGTCAAGGTAAAATAATCACACTGAACAACCACACTTTGACACAAATTATTGAAGTTCAACCAAGGGATTTACAAATTCATTTTCAGAGTGAGTTTGACCTGGTTAACATTGTTGGTGATATAAGTGAAGTTTATACTACAATTTGTGAGGACCGATTTACCGGCAGTAATTTACAAGCAAGACATTTGAAACCCTACCTTCGTATTCTCCATCGATGAATAGTCAAAAATGTCACTCCAAAAAAAGGATATTTTGATGCTATTCTAATTTACAATACTTATTTGTTATATTGTTTTGAAGTTGTACAAAGATTGGATTTATGCTACATAATACTGAAGGAAATGGTGGTTGCAAATCTTGGTACTCTTAGTAGCCAGTCATTACCTTTTGGAGCTTTGCTAACCAAAATTTTCAAAGCTTGTCATGTCGGACTTGTAGGTGAAGCAGAGGTGAAAATCACTTCACCAATTTCAGAGTATCCACTGACCCAAGCTTGTGGCGTTAAAAAGTTATTGGGAGCCATTAATGTTGCAAATGCACCAATAGATGATGCTCGCAAAGACCACAATGAAAATGCCATGCCAAAAAATGAACAACCCCAATACTAAATTGATTATTTGGCGCTGGAACAAGAACGACACAATCAGCACGTTCAATGGGAACAACAAATGGTTAATCAGTTCAATGCATTGGGTAATCGGTTCGATGCATTTGCTGCTACTCAGAACTCACTAATTCAACAATTTGGTGAATTTTGTCTAGACACTGAAAGACGTGATGAAGTAACAAGCAATCGCATTGATCAGATTGACTATCGAGTCACTCAGGTCTACCATCACTACTTCCCTCCACCTCCACCACCACCTAACAATGACGCTTAACTTGTTTGGATGAGTGACTAAATGGTTGATGCATGTTGTGGTTTTTAGTTGTATTGCAAATATACTAGTACTTTCTGTTCTTATTTGTTTGTTTCCTTCTTTCTTTCTTTTTTCTTTCTAAATTCTTTGGTTCATGGATGTAAGCACCATTTCTTTTTGTAATTTTTGTGTTTTTTTGTGCTTTTTTTGGGTATAATTTACTGCTGTCTGTTTTTTATTTTATTTCATAAATGATGCATCTATTTGTTTATTTATTTATTTTTAAAATTACTACCCATTGGGCTATGAAGTATGGTGTAAGAGTATCATCTTCAAAATTGTATGCTGTACTGGTGCAATTGCAATTGTTTTTTTATTTATGAAATATCAAATATAAATGTTATTTTGCTGGACCGATAACAAAAAAATAAAAAGAAAGAAAAAAAGATTCCAACTAAATTTTGATAGTGTTATAATACATTATTAAAGATGAGTTAAAAATGATTGTTGCCAAATTTTAAATTTTATATGAAAGATAACATACTTTTGTTATTTTCTATGAAAGGTAAAATTAATCCACGGTTACCAACTTTGAAGAATTGACAAAAGTACATAAATTGAAGGACCACAATTTAAAAAAAAAAATTTCTTTCTACGTCCAATTGCTAATTGGATAACACTTTAAGAGCGTAAAGTGTAATTTATCTTTAAAATAACATTAAGTCAAAAAATAGAATTAGAATATATTGATGCTGTGGATTTATACATTTTTTACAAGTATGTAACCATTATGATTCCGCAACTTCGTATTTATAAAAGTTCTATTTTATTTGTCCTAATATGAATAGAAAAATGTTCAACAATTCCTTACTTTTTTTTTTAATTTATAGTACTATTTAAAATTCATCTATTTTTTTTTTGGACAATATTATTACATTCATACAATCTTAACAATCATAACCAAACTTTTTTTAAGATTCAATTCAAAAATTAATTATTAACAAAAAAAAAAAAAAAAAACACTGTTCACTACAACAAAAAAGGTGTATGGTGACGAAAACGCATGATGAAAAAATATTGTCTCCAAATATACATGTTTTAGCGATGAAAACAAGATTTCGTCTCCAATTGTACTATTTGTAGAGACGAAACAAAATTTCGTCACCAAATGCTTACAATAAATAAAATAATAGGTGACGAAATTTTTTTTTCATCTCTAAATTTTATTTTTCGTCGCAAAAAAAATTTCCACCCTTGGAAATTTTGGTGGAAAATTTGGGCACCATATTAGAGATGAAAATAACTTCGTCACCTAGAATTTAAGGGACAAAACGACACCGTTTTGTCTTCCTAAATTACTCTGCCCAAATCACTCTTCTCTCTCGTGCTCATTCTCTCACTCGCCCCCTCTCCCTCCTTCTCTCTCAGTGGCTTCAAGTCACAACCCTCCCACTCGTTGCTCGCAAGGTAAGTTTTTATTCTCGATTCAGTGTTTTGGTGAAATTGTGCTTCGATTGGCTCACCGAGTTGGCTCCTCAGTGGCTTCAAGTCGCAACCCTCCCACTGTGCTTCGATTGCCTTCACCACCACCACAGTCACCGTCATTATCATCATCAACTTCTTCGAACCTCCTCCAGTACATCTCCTCCTCTCTGTCTTTCTCTCTATGCTTCAAGTGCATAATGGTTTGATTGTTTATCAAGGTTTGATTTTTATCTGGGTTTAAAATGGATAATGGTTTGATTGTCTATAATGGTTTGATTGTTTATTAAGGTTTGATTGTTTATCAAGGTTTGAATTTGGAGTTTTATTTCCTCTTTTCTTTGATTTCTCTTTCTTTAAAGTTGGGGTTTTATCCATGTAGACACTACCTTATCAAGGTTTGAATTTGGGGTTTTATTCTCTCTTTTCTTTGATTTCGCTTTCTTTGAATTTGGGGTTTTATCCATGTAGACATTACTCGTGTCTTTTCACTACCAATGCACCACTATAGTAGGTATGGTTAGCAATTGGATTCCTATACAAATCTGTATATTAAATTTTCTGAATTTGGAGTTTATTGGCTGGTTCTATTTTTGATTAAATAGAATTATCATTTTATAGTGTTCATTTTATAAGTGGCAATTCTTCAACTTAAGTGATAGATATGATTTGCAATTGTTGATCGACAGTTTAGATAACTATAAAGAACAAAATGACAGCAGAGAACAAGACCTAGCATTAAGAAAGAGAACAGGACCTTCCCAAGCGAGGTCACTCTCTCATACACACACACGCACACACACACACACACACACACACACACACTCTCACACTCTTTCTTTCTCTCATGCAATATTACCCATGTCTCTGATTTGAATACATCAGTCTATAATGGTTTGATTGTTTATCAAGGTTTAGTTGTTGTTATGTTTTTGATCTTCCTATTCCCTCTCTGTTCCAGATTTCTTTGATTTCTCTTTTTTTGAATTTGGGGTTTTATCCATGTAGACACTACCTATGTCTTTTCACTGCCAATGCACCACTATAGCTTTGTCAATGAGACTCCACAATTAAACAAAATTCAATTGAAATTTGAAATACAGCTGAGATTTCGATATTTTTTGTTTTCAAATGGCAATTATGATGGTAAATTGACAAAAGGAAAACGGTAAATTGATTGCAATTATGATGAACATCTATAACTATGTTTGTGTTTGTGAGCTATTCTCATTGATGTCTAAAGTAGTTAGTCTCAATTGTTCTCATTGATGTGTGTTGTAATATATGTCTTTGTTGTGGGATTCACACTTGCAATTAATCTCAACCATAAGATTGCTCTTTCATGGGAAATTTTTTTGGGTGTGTAGTATTTACTCTCTCTCTCTCTCTTTGGTCTTAAAAGTTGTGGACAGAATTGTGCAACATTGTTGCTACACATGAATTAGCTCAATCTCAGTTCTTTATGCTCAACCTCAATCCTCTTTCACTTTTCTTCGTTTCTTTTGCTCTTTTCTCTCTCTCTCTCTCTCTCTCTCTCTCTCACACACACACACACACACACACACACACACACACAATATACCTTCTGCCTCTTCCTAGAGCGCTCCTCCTCTCTAGGGCTCACCATTTTTGTACTTTAGAAGAATCTGGTTTGTTTAAGGTATGAATCTTTCAATTTTTTTCTCTATAATCTGAAGAATCTTCTGATTAAACTTTGAAACAGTTACTTCTTAATTATTTAACACTGAAAACACCTGCTTCCCATTGATTTAACATTGAAACATCTACTGTCTCATGGATTTATGTCATTTTGTCATGGAATTAGGGTTTATTTGATTTAACACATTTTCTCATGGATTTAGGGCATTTTAATTTGATTTAACACTCAAACATCTACTTTCTCATGGATTTAGGGTATTTTCTCATGGAATTGGGGTTTATTTGATTTAACACTGATATTTTCTCATCGATTTAGGGTATTTTAATTTGATTTACCACTGATTCTCATGGATTAAGGGCTTTTTCTCATGGAATGATTCAATACTGAAACAACTGATTTCTCATGGAATTAAGGGCATTTTTAGTTCCATGATGGTTCTTGAAGAAAATTCTTATCAATTGATTAAAGCATTTTAATTTAATTTTTTTAAAAATAATCTTTTAGCAATTAAAATATTAGTATGATTACAAACAGTGTTATGAGAGAAGAAAATAAAGGTAGATGGTGGTTGGTGGTGAGGTTGGGTTGCTAGAGAAAAACACTCTGATCTCTCTACATGATAGCGAGACATAAATTATTTCTCTACATGTGTAAATTGGTATAGAAACTACCTTTGGGTCTTTATTTCAAATTTGTTTGAATTAGTACATTTGATTTTTTATCATAACAAGCATGATGTGCTGCATTTTTGTTTGTTTGAATTAGTACCCTTGGATCTCTATTTCAGAAACTACCTTTGGTTTTTTGGTAATGAGATGTTTGTTGATATAGAAGCACATGTTCGTTGATTTTTTCATAGAGCTACTCTTTTTTTGAACAAATATATTATTATTATTATTATTATTATTATTATTGTTCAAAGTGTTGACATCACAATTTTTTTAGTTCCATGATGGTTCGTGAAGAAAATTCATGAGAAAGTATGGTTCTTGAATCATTTTATTTTATTTTTTAATCTTCTGGCAATTAAAATATTAGTATGATTGATGTAAACATCTTAAGATAGGACTAGAAAGCACTTCGTGCTTCATAAGCTGTGTGAAGTTGCTATTGTTATGCTTCTATTTATGCCCAAAGCTCTTTATGTTTGAATAATCAAATGCAACATTGTGGTCTTGATATTAGTCTAGGAATGTAGGATTATGTGTAAAATCAGTTTAGCCATGGACTACCAGATTTTCCATGTTCACAAAAAAAAAAAAAAAAAAATGTAAATTCAATTAGATGTTAAATTTCTTATGGTTTCCACATGTTTAGGATTTTTTTCTCTGATAAAAAGATGGATAAGTGGATTTTTTTTCCTTTAGCAGGAATCACACATATTTTGGGCTCGACAAGATGATTTAGGGTAGTGGATACATTTGATTTCTTATTGTAGGCTTTTTTATATTGAGTTGAACAAAGTTATTTGCTGTTTTTTTTTTTTTTAATTGGTATGATGCTTCAGGTTGAATCTTCCAAATATTATTACAACAGGTAGGTTTACAATTCATTGATTTAAAAGTTCACAAATAAGGTATATATTTTGAATTTATCCTCCTCTACTTTATATTGTGTTTTCATGTTTCGGTATAATTTGAAAATCAAACCAAATATGAAACTTGAAAATCAAATTTGAACACAACAGGTAAGTAGTGTTTCGTTCTTTCTCATCTTTTGTGATTCATGTTTGATCTAAAAGAATGGTTTAGTTTTATTTTCTTTTGTTTACATATGCTGAAACCGTGCGCACCGATGACTTGTTGCAGGTTAAGTATGTTAATTATTCTTTTCAAACATTTGTAGATATATTAGCAGAGTTACCTAGGAGAGAGAAAGAATCAAATATTAAACCTGATCCTGATATTGATATCTTCAAGAAGGTAATAAACGAGTGCTACCAACTTTGAAGAATTTCCTAACAAATGATGTTTTATGTTGATACTGGTTGTTTTCATAAACGATTGTATAAGTTCTCTTCTTATGACTTAAATGATAAAAATAACATAGATAAAGCAAGAACTGTTTGAATTTGAATTCACTGGGTTTGTTAAAAATGGAGTTTATAATGTGTAGTTTCATCTTTATGTGAATTTTATGTCCAAAATTATTAGTGTAGTTAAGGTGTTCTCTTCAACATTCAAACGCATTTTTGTTTTTAGATTCTTTTAAGATCCCTCGGATTGAAGATTTTGTTGAAAACATGAGATCACTAAACTTCTGAATGTGGTGTTTATGCATGAAGTTAAGGTGTAGAAAAAGTATTGTGGTTTGAAAACCAAGTAGAAAAATGCACTTTTCCAACACTTAGGCTTGAAAATAAGCCATCGAGGGCCAAAATCGTGAAACATCCACGAGAAGGCTCGGGGAACACCTCAACCACCTCAAGAGGGACCGATGTAAGTTGTGGAAACTTATGAAACTAGCATGGGTGTCACGCCCCAAGTTTATTATTACTCAAAAATATAACCAAAACCTTCCGTACAAGTCCATTTTATTAACTATAATTATAATTACAACTACTCATTACATGGAGTAACAATAATATTATTCCTTCTCAAATAAATACAACAATAATACAAGTCAAGGTTTCCATTGAATTACACAAGAATCTCTCATTACAACAAACATCTCTCATTTACACTATGACAAATAACAGAGAATAAACTCTTCAATCCTCAATCCGGCGTTCCAAACTTCATTCCTAAAAAATGGTTAAAATAATTGGGATGAACACAAAGTCCAGTAAGAATCTTCCTTGATTCTAAACAATAAGATCCCTGCAAACATGTGATCATGAAATGCTAAAGAGTGATATGAACATAAATTCGTTGTGTTCTTTTCATACACAAATTGCAATACATATAAGTAATACCATTCTCATAAAGAAATTCATGAAAGCTTTTCAAAGAAAAACCCTTTCATTTGTTTCTGTATCAGTCAAATATATTTTAAAAAAAAAAAAGCCTTTTCAAGAATCCCTTGTTAACTTTACCTAAAGTATAAACATATCCACAAGTCATTTTCCTACATATCACAACACATTACAACCCATTATAATCTACATAAAAAGAACCCATGCAATTCCATATATTCGACTTTACCTAATCAAGATTATTCACTTTTCATTATCTCAAACACAAGTACAAATCTCATTATAATCATTCCATACAATCCAAATTGGACACCGGCTCCATTACCAAGCCTTAACATCATACCATACGCTTTACTAGTCACAAGCCGGAAGAAATGCGGAACCTCACGCTTTACCGGTCATAAGTCAGAAGGAACACGGAACCTCACGCTTTATCGGTCACAAGCCGGAAGGAACGTGGAACCTTTACACATTTCATCAACCTACACGCTTTATCGGGCTCTACTCCGGAAGGAATGCGGAACCCTTATTAAGCGCCACACTTTGCCATCTCAAATACGGTGGGAAACGGACCCCAAGGCAACATTACAATCCATCAATTTCTTAAGTCATTGCTCATTATGAATTGTGGGCAAAGTCAACACATTCATTCATCATTTTCATTACTTATTAGCTCAAGAACACATACTTATTATTTTCCACCATTCTTTAGTGTTCATCAAGTCATTCGTTGTTACAATCCCAACAAAACCAACAATAACATTCATTATTTTTATCACAAAATTCATCCACTAAGAGCATTTGGCACATTTTTAGAAGCATTCTCAATTCTTTTATTTCAATGGTCTTTTAACTTTTCCACAAAATTATCAAATCTTCATACTCAATTTCATAACACAATAATTATCATAAATTATCCCCAATTAATTTATTTAAATACTCATCTTAATTTCTTCAAAATAACCTTTCTATACAATAGCTATTTTCCAACAGTTATTCATCATTATCTATTCTCATCTCTACAAAACATAAACTTAATTTCATAAATCAAATGTCAATTGAAGCTTTCTTCATTCCCAATATAGATTTCATAACTAGGGTTAAACATAAATTAGGGCTTTTTACTGTTTGACACAAAACCACATTCTCATAACCTAAACAATTTATATTTCACTTAAATCATCAATTCAACTTCCATAAATTAAAACCCCTAGCTTCCTTCACGTGTCTTTTATAAAAATCTCCTCAAATGAGGGTTTTATGCAATAGAAATTATCACACATCTATCCACAAGATACTATTGAAGAGAAGCAAGAAAAATCCCTACCTCAAGTAAGGAGAGAGAGAAACCCGAAGTTTCAACTTCAACGAAAACACGATTCGCTTAGATAGATTGAAAGCCCTTGGAGCGCTCTACAACCTTCCTCAAGGGACCTAGGTGAGAAGATGCTTCTAGATGAGTAGATCTAGCAATCTAAGTGGGAAAAAGTTGGGTTTAGAGAGAGATGAGAGAGGCTCACGGTTTGAGAGGAAAGGGGAGGATAAAAGTGAAACGAAACCATGCTTGGAGCCTATTTATAGTAGTAGAGAAGTAGCCCTAAGGTCAATAAAATAATAGGCCCAAAACCCCCCAAAGGTAGGGCCCATTTGAACCCCAAAAAAAAAAAAAAAACGCGCAGGGGTCGACCCTTCGGGCAGGGGGGGTCGACCCTTTAGGTAAAAAAGACAATCTGGCACAAGCAAGGGGGGGTCGACCCTATTTTCTAGCAACCAACACAAAAATTCTGCAACATAAGAGGGTTGACCCTTCCCAGACTGGTGTCGACCCTATAGAAAACCAACTGAGACACTAAGAATTCAAACAGGTATAACTCTCTCGTTCAGACTCCATTTTAGGTCGTTCTTGTGTCCAAATCGAAGCCCTGGAAATAAGCTTTCCAATGGTTCTAGCCTCACATCCAAATTCAAAGTATGAAAAAAGAAAAGAGCATAAGAGTGAAGGCTGGTTAAAAACAAAAACTCAAATTTGGGGCTTTTGATCTAATCTTGCCTAAACACTTTGTTAAGGCTTCAATCAAGGTTCCAAACATCACCCAAGAATCTTCAATTATAAGATTTAAAGTTCACTTGCCAACCCATCAATACCAATCTAATATGAATTAGAATCCGAGTCATTACAACAGGACTCCTTGTTTGAAAACTAAGTAGAAAATTGCACTTTTCCAACACTTAGGCCTGAAAATAGGCCATCGAGGACCACAATCATGTAACAGCCACGAGATGGCTCGGGAACACCCTAAACACCTCGAAAGGGACCAATCTAAGTTGTTGAAAGTTACAGAACTAGGATGGGGCTTCTGGTTTGAAAACTAAGTCGAAAAATGCATTTTTCCAACACTTAAGCTTGAAAATAGGCTATGGGGGGGCAGAATCGTGTAACAGCCATGAGAAGGCCTGGGAAACACTTCAAACACCACGAGAGGGACCAATTTAAGTTGTGAAAATACAGAGCTAGCACGGGACTCCCGGTTTGAAAACTACGTCAAAAAGTAAACTTTTCCAACACTTAAGCTTGAAAATAGGCCATCGGGGGTCCAAAATCATGTAACAGCCATGAGAAGGCCCGAGGAACACCTCGAACACCTCAGGAGGGACTAATGTAAGTTGTATAAATTTACAAAACTAGCACGGGACTCCTTGTTTCAAAACTAAGTAGAAAAATGCACTTTTTTAACACTTGGGCTTGAAAATAGGCGATTGGTGGCCAAAATTATATAACAACCACGAGAAGGCCCGGGGAACAACCTAAACACCTCAAAAAGGGCCAATGTAAGTTATGAAAATTTACAGAACTAGCACGGGACTCCCAGTTTGAAAACTAAGTCGAAAAATGCATTTTTCTAATACTTAAGCTTGAAAGTAGGCCATCGGGGCCAAAATCGTGAAACAACCACGACAAGGCTTGGGGAACACCTCGAACACCTCCTAAGGAACCATTGTAACTTGTGAAAACTTATAGAACTAGCACAGGACTGCCAGTTTGAAACCTAAGTCAAAAAATGCACTTTTCCAACACCTAGGCTTGAAAATAGGGCATCGGGGGCCAAAATCGTGTAACAACCATGAGAAGGCCAAGGAAACACCTCGAACACCTCAAAAGGGACCAATATAAGTTGTGGAAACTTACATAACTAGCACGGGACTCCCGGTTTGAAAAGTGTACTTTTCCAACACGTAGGCTTGAAAATATGCCATCGGGCTCCAAAATCATGAAACAGGCACGGGAAGGCCTGGAGAACACCTCGAACACCTCAGGAGAGACCAATGTAAGTTGTGAAAACTTACAGAACTAGCACCGGACTCCTTGTTTGAAAACTAAGTAGAAAAATGCACTTTTCCAACACTTAGGCTTGAAAATAGGCCATTTGGGGCAAAAATCGTGTAACAGCCATGAGAAGGTCCGGGAATACCCTGAACACCTCGGGAGGGACCAATGTAAGTTATGAAAACTTACGGAACTAGCACAAGACTCCCAGTTTGAAAACTAAGTCAAAAAATGTATTTTTCCAACACTTAAGCTTGAAAATAGGCCATTTGGGGCCCAAAATCGTGTAACAGCCACAAGAAGGCCCAAGGAACACCTCAAATACCTCAGGAGCGACCAATGTAAGCTTTGGAAACTTACGAAATTAGCACGGGACTTCCGGTTTGAAAACTATGTCAAAAAATGCACTTTTCAACACAAAAGCTTGAAAATAGGCCATCGAGGGGCCAAAATCGTGTAACAGCCACAAGAAGGCCCGGGGAAGATCTCAAACACCTGGGTAGGGACCAATGAAAGTTATGGAAACTTACAGAACCAGCACGGGACTCTCAGTTTGAAAACTTAGTCAAAAAATGCATTTTTCCAATACTTAAGCTTGAAAATAGGCCATCACGGGGCCAAAATTGTGTAACTGCCATAAGAAGGCCCAAGAAACACCCTGAACACCTTGGGAGGAACCAATGAAAGTTGTGGAAACATATGGAATTAGCACGGGACTCCCGGTTTGAAAACTAAATCAAAAAATGCACTTTTCAAACACTCAAGCTTGAAAATACGCCATCGGGGGCCAAAATCGTGAAACAACCATGAGAAGGCTTGTAGAACACCTCAAACATCTTGGAATGGACCATTGTAAGTTGTGTAAACTTACAGAACTAGAATGGGACTCCCAGTTTGAAAACTAAGAAGAAAAATACATTTTTCTAACACTTAGGCTTGAAAATAGGCCATCGGGAGCAAAAATCGTCTAACAGTCATGAGAAGGCCTGGGGAACATCTTGAACACCTTGGGAGGAACCAATGTAAGTTATGGAAACTTACAGAACAAGCACGGGACTCTCGGTTTGAAAACTAAGTCAAAAAATGCATTTTTCCAACACTTAAGCTTGAAAATAGGCCATCTGGGCCAAAATCATGAAACAACCTCGGCAAGGCTTGGGGAACACCTCAAACACCTTAGAAGGGACCATTGTAACTTGTGAAAACTTATAGAACTAGCACAGGACTCTCGATTTGAAAACTAATTCAAAAAATACACTTTTTTAACATTTAAGCTTGAAAATATGTCATCGGGGCCAAAATCGTGTAACAGCTACAAGAAGGCCCAAGGAACACCTCAAACATCTCGGGAGGGACCAATGTAAGTTGTGGAAACTTACAAAACTAGCACGGGACTCTCGGTTCGAAAACTAAGTCAAAAAATGCACTTTTCCAACACTCAAGTTTGGAAATAGGCCATCATGCGCCGGAGGGGGAGCAAAATTGTGTAAGAGCCATGAGAAGGCTAGGGGAACACCTTAACACCTTCGTAGGGACCATTTTAACTTGTGTAAACTTACGGAACTAGCAAGGTACTCCCGGTTTGAAAACTAAGTCAAAAAATACATTTTTCCAACACTCAGCCTTGAAAATAGGCCATCGTTGGCCAAAATCATGTAACAGCCATGAGAAGGCATGGGGAACATCCAGAACACCTTGGGAGGGACCAATGTAAGTTGTGGAAACTTACAGAACGAGCATGGGACTCCCGGTTTGAAAACTATGTCGAAAAATGTATTTTTCCAACACTTAAGCTTGAAAATAAGCCATCAGAGGCCAAAATCGTGAAACAGACATGAGAAGGCCTGGGGAACACCTCAAACACCTCAGAAGGAACCATTATAACTTGTGAAAACTTACAGAACTAGTACGGGACTCCCAGTTTGAAAACTAAGTAAAAAAATGCACTTTTCTAACATTTACGCTTGAAAATGGGCCATCAGGGTCCAAAATCGTGTAACAGCCACGAGAATGCCCGGGGAACACCCTGAACACCTTGGGAGAGACCAATATAAGTTTTGGAAACTTACGGAACATGGGACTCCCGGTTTCAAAGCTAAGTTAAAAAATGCACTTTTCCAACACTCAAGCTTGAAAATAGGCCATCGGGGGCCAGAATCATATAACAGCCACGAAAAAGCCCAGGGAACATCTCAAACACCTCTGGAGGGACCATTGTAACATGTGTAAACTTACGGAACAAGCACGGGACTCCCGATTTGAAAACTAAGTTGAAAAATGTATTTTTCTAACATTTAGGCTTAAAAATAAGCCATCGGGGGCAAAAATCGTGTAACAGCCACGAGAAGTCCTGGGAAACACCCCAAACACCTCAGGAGGGAACAATGTAAGTTATGGAGACTTATGAAACTAGTACGAGACTCCCGGTTTGAAAACTAAGTCGAAAAAATGCATTTTTCCAATACTTAAGCTTGAAAATAGGCCACCGGGGACTAAAATCGTGAAACAACCACGTAAAGGTATGGGGAACACCTCAAACACCTCGAAAGGGACCATTGTAACTTGTGAAAATTTACAGACCTAGCACAGGACTCCTAGTTTGAAAACTAAGTCAAAAAATATACTTTTCCAACACTTAGGCTTGAAAATAGGTCATTGGGGGCCAAAATTGTGTAACAACTATGAGAAGGCCCGAGGAACACCCTGAACACCTCGGAAGGGACCAATGTAGCTCTTGGAAACTTACAGAACTAGCACGGGACTCCAAATTTGAAAACGTAGTCAAAAAATGCATTTTTCCAATACTTAAGTTTGAAAATAGGCCATCGGGGCCAAAATCATATAACTGCCACGAGAAGGCCCAGGAAACACCCTGAACACCTCGGGAGGGACTAATGTAAGTTGTGGAAACTTACGGAACTAACACAGGACTCCTGGTTTGAAAACTAAGTCGAAAAATGTATTTTTCTAACACTTAAAAATAGGCCATCGGGGACTAAAATTGTGAAACAACCACGTGAAGGCCTGGGGAACACCTCAGATACCTTGGAAGGGACCATTGTAACTTGTGAAAACTTACAGAACTAGCACAGGACTCCTGATTTGAAAACTAAGTAAAAAAATTCACTTTTCTAACACTTAGGCTTAAAAATAGGCTATCGGGAGCTAAAATCGTGAAACAGCCGCGAGAAGCCCTAGGGAACACCCCGAACACCTCAAGAGGGACTAGTGTATGTTGTGGAAATTTATGGAACTAGCAATAGACTCCTGGTTTGAAAACTAAGTCAAAAAACGCACTTTTCCAACACTTAGGCTTGAAAAATGTTAAATTGTATATTTGATTGATAAGATAATAATTGTCTAACTTGCATTCTTTTTTTTCTTTTTTCTTTTTTTGTTTTGTTTTGTTGCAGATTCGAGATTAGATATGGACGTGTTTGGTAATCTGGAGAGCAAAAGCATGCTCATTTTGTGTTTTTGTTCATATTACCTTACATGTACTTTGGTTGCGTTGTAAATTTTATATTTTTGTGGGTATTACGGGACATGTCCTATAATCCGCACATGATATTATATTTTTGTGGATATTATGAGACATGTTTTTTGTGGATATTAGGAGACGTGTTTGATAATCCGCGTGCAATTGATATTTTTTTTGTGTGGATATTATGAGACATTTCGACTGTGGTGTTTATGAAAATAAAAAGATTTTTGTATTGATTTGTAATAGATATTTTATTAAATAGGTTATTAAAATGTGCAGTGAATTTTTAGTGAAAAGAAAAATTGAAAATAGAAAATATTACCCTTATTTTAAAACTTTTTAATTATTATTAGCGACGAAAAAAAAACTGTTGCTATTAGTTTTCAAAAAAACATGACGAATATTTTGTTGCTAAATTGAAATATTTGGTGACAAAATATTTTTTTTTATCATTGAAGAATTTTCTTTTGAGCTCATTTTAGTGACAAATTTTTTTGTCACCTTAATCTATATCATTGGTGAGGATAAACTTCGTCACTAAAACCTCTATCTTCATATTTGGTGACAAAATAT
Source organism: Camellia lanceoleosa (assembly GCA_025200525.1). Taxonomy (NCBI): domain Eukaryota; kingdom Viridiplantae; phylum Streptophyta; class Magnoliopsida; order Ericales; family Theaceae; genus Camellia; species Camellia lanceoleosa. Next base: position 33,124,220 of record CM045766.1, read on the forward strand.
TTTGTGGCCAAAACAATTAAAATAAAATATTATCTAATTCTAGTGACGAAATTGATGTTATAGAGGACTTAGAGATGAAAAATTTTGTCGCCAAAAATGAAAAATAGGCAACGAAATGATTTTTCCTCACCAGGTATTTTCAACGACAACGTACAGGCAACAAATGTGTTGACAAAATTATTTCGTCACAGATCACTTTGGTGACAAAAATTTGATGTTTGGAGACAAAATGAGTTTGTCACCAAAGATCTTTTTTGTTGTAGTGGTTAACCAAACTCTTCTTAAAATTTAATTGAAAAAATTAATTATTAACAAAAAAAAACAGTCATAACCAAACTTTTTTCAAATTGCATTTGACAAAAATAATCAATACACTGATTTCCCCTGAATTTCCATTGCGTCTGATACAAGTTATCAATACACTTTTTATAACGATCCCGGTTTTGACCTGATGCTTGTGGTAGTCCAAACTCAAGTTTATGGTTTCTGAGTGTTACTCATTGTCTTTTCCTCTTTATTCCTCCTTAAATTTGGTTATTTGGGCATTTTGAGTGTGTTTGAAACAGGTTGGTCGCCTAGTTTTCAAACCTTGTGTTGCCCAAAATTTTGGTCCTCCGCTCGAGCAGGGTTTGCAAACTCTTAGTACTTTGCACGTCTGCAAAAGTACTGGAGGGGTGTTTTTCATGCTCGAGCGGCGTTTCCCATGCTCGAGCGCAACAGTCTTTCTTGCGCTCGAGCGGTATGTCTGTTGTCTGCAAAAGTTCTGGAGATGTGCATTCTGCGCTTAAGCAGGACTTTTTGCGCTCGAGCGGTACAACTTTTTGTGTCTGACGCTCAAGCGTCAACTCTTTCGCTCAAGTGGACTGTGCGTATATCAAATCGCGAAAGTAACATTTTATATCACTTTTTCATTCTTTTCTCTCTCTAAAACTTTCCAACAACCTAGATCTTGTCTCTTTTTCTCTAAAACACACACACACACACACACACACACACACACACACACTCTCTCTCTCTCTCTCTCTCTCTCTCTCTCTTTCTCTCTCTCTTTACATTTTGGCCTAGATCCTTTGGGTTCTCTACCCTAGTGCCTTTGAGAAAAAGTTAGAGCATCCCAAGAGCTTCATTTTGATCCAATTAGAACGTGGTCTCGGTGTTGTTGAGGATTCTACCTTGCTTTGCTTGGTCTTCTTTTCTTGAGGTAGGGATTTTCTACACTTTAATATGGTTTTTAACTTAGTTATTTGTTGTTGTATAACAATGGTGGGGTTTGGGGGTAATGTGAACAAACCTAGGGTTTGGGTGTAAAATGGAAAAAAGGGGTTTTTGGTTAATGAGAAGAAAATGATTGTGGGGTTTGAAAATGATGTTGTATGGTGTCAAAATTGTTGATTTTGGTACTTGGTTGACATTTGGGAAAATAGGGAGTTTGCCCTAAAAATGATTATGATATTTATTTTGTATAAATAAATGAAATTGATATTGTAAACATGAAATTGAATGAGTGTTGACATACATGGTGAAATTGCATAGATGATACGCCTCATCTTTGGAAATTTTAAATATATATATATATATCTTGCGATTGTTTATCTGTTTAGAAATAACTATATTGGGCTATCGGTGGAGGATAGTTATAATTGTTGTAGAAATTGCATGAGGATTAGGTGATTGTTTGGGAGAAGAAAGGGGATGTACTCCATGTATGATTATGTGTTTAAATACATTGCATATATATGATTGTTTGGAAGGAGAAAGGGAATGTACTCAACTGTTTGAGAGGAGAAAGGGGATGGACTCTATTATAATTAAGTTAGCCGGAGTGTCCTAGGTGAAAGTCTCGAAATTTATACTTGGGTCCCGATCCTGTGGATGAAATTTTTGTAAAATGGCAGATTGAAGTGTTTGTGTGTTAATGATGTGATCGTTGAACCATTGAGTTGTAGTCTCATTTGTGTTATTGAGAAATAAGGAAATTGGCTCATGTATTGAAATGAATTGAATGAAAATGGATAAAGATTTGGATTTGGTACCTTATGACTACATAAAATGTAAATGTTTTATCTCAGGCATTGTTTATGCATATTGTACTTATTCTTTTATTAGATCTCATATGTTAGATTATTCCTACTGGGCTGTGGTCACCCTATTTGGGAAAAACATTTTCAAGTAATGATGACATGCCTCCACCAAGGTAATAGCATTGGAGGGATTTTTTTTTTTTTTGGGAAGCAAAAGCTTTTTTGTCTTGTTTCACTTTTTGTATAGCCTAGGGCTTAAATTGTATGAGCTAGTCTTATTTTTGTTGTAACTAAGCCGAGACTTGGCAATGTGTAAGCCTATAGGGCATTTATTTATGCTAAACACTTTTGTACTATTAACATTGTGAAATGAAAGAACTTTACACTCTGATTCATGCAGTTATTTATATGCATTTGGGTTGAATTTATGATCTTATTTTAAGGGCGTTACTACTTGGTATCAAAGTGTACCGGGTTTGAATACTTTGGGTACGTGGGAAGTGGTTAGTACCACAATGGGTTTCTCTCGTTTTACAGAGATGTTTGTATGCTAGTAACATTGTGTGATAACATGCTTGTATGATTATATGGGTATGGGATTTAGTTCATAAGATATTGATTGGGTCTATGGGTTTCTAGAAGTCCTATTAGAAGAGCACTTGATCACTGCTATTTCTAATTGGAACTCTAGCAACGTCACGGGACGATCATTATCTACGAAGGAAATTCGTATGTGTTTATGTGATTACATGCTTATATGGGGTGATTTACTGTTGTCCATCGTATTAGGACGCGAGTAAGTTAGCTTCGACACATTTGTGAATGTGCTAATCTTTTGTTACCTTTATTAGGATGTCAGGACGTGGTCTTAGTGGTAGGCGTGGTAGGCCTAGAAGGCACTAGATGCCTATATCGGATGAAATTTCAGCACAGTAAGAAGGGGTTGGTCAGGCCAACGTGGCCGAGCCAGTAGATCAACAGGCCATAGATGCCTTAGCCCGTGAAATGACAGGAGCTTTGCGGGAATCTACAGACATTCTCAGAGCTGAGAATCAAGTCTAGGCCTAGGTTGTCGAGGCAGGGCCATCTTTTCTGAAGAGGTATTTTTTTCGATCGAAGCCGGATGAGTTTTAGGCAATCCTAAGGAACCACTAAAAGCGGATAAGTGGTTAGAGCAGATGGTGAAAACTTTAGAGATGCTCGGCATCGAAGATGGGGTTTTGAGAGTAACCTTGGCGTCCTTCCAGCTGAAGGAAGATGCGGGTCAATGGTGGAAGTATGTGCGAGGGCACATTGGAGGGACTTGGGAGGCTTTTGTCGATGCCTTGTAGGACAAGTTTTTACCTCCCACTGTTAGGGAGAAGTTGAGGGACTAGTTCTCCAAGCTGGTGCAGTCGAACACATCAGTGGCCGAATTTGAAGCCACATTCACCAATTTGTCGAGGTTTGCACCGGAACTTATGGCAACTGATGAGCGCCATTGTCTGGAATTCGAGAAGAGGTTGAGGACCGAGCTTATGTTTAAAGTGGTCAGATCCATGATTAGAGACTATGGACGCCTTATGAAGACGGCAGCCCATCTTGAGACGATTATACAGGCAGAGGAGAAAATGATGAGGGGCTCGATGAGGAGTCAGGATAATCAGGAGGACGGGAAGAGGTAGAGGGTTTCTAACCCTCAGTCATTCCAGGAAGCTCAGTCAAGGTCTACCTTTCCAGTACCGAGTTCAGGTTCTGGAAGGGGTGGTCAGGGAGATTTTACTTGTTACAAATGTGTTCAGTTGGGCCACAAGTCTCCAGCTTGCCCGGAGAGGGGAGGAGGGCAACAGTCTATATCGTCTTTGGCTCGTTCTCAGGGCTAGAATCAGAGTAGAGGGCAACTGCCCACTTGTTATCAGTGTGGGTAGATAGGGCACTTGAAGAGATTTTTTCCACAGTTGTGTGGCACATCTAGTGCATCTGGTTCAAGGTAGACACAAAGTCACCAGCCTGCACAGTCAGCACAGGCCTCAAGGGCCAATCAAGGAGCCTCTTCGGCTCAGTCAGTGCATCAGGCTTATGCTTCGAAGGGTGAGCAGGTTGAGCAGAGACCTATTGGGTGTGTATATGCTGTTACCGCGCCAGATCTTGTACCAGTGCCTTCTGTAGTGAGAGGTACTTTCTTGTTTTGCAATTCAGTCACTAATGTGTTGATTGATACGGGTTCATCCCATTCATTTATCTCGTCTGCATTTGCAATGATTTTGGGGTTAGAGTTAGCCCAGTTATCATCTCTTATTTGTGTAGTGTCACCTATTGGGGGTGAGGTGGTTCTAAAGCATGGGTGTCAGGGTTGTGATATAGAGGTTACCGATCGCCGACTTCCCTTTTTCATTTGTATTGATGGATATGTCTTGTTTCGATGTTATATTGGGTATGGGCTAGTTGTCTTCATACCGGGCTGTTATAGATTGCTATTATTAGAGGGTTATAGTATGTACCTTAAACAGGGATTGTTTTCATTTCTTGGGGGATCAGGTTAGTATAGTCCTATCACCGATGTATGATCCACGTGGACAGAGTGAACTTAGTTGTCTTCTTGCCAATTTCTTGAGTAGTGAGTGTAATAAAGCTCGGGTTGAGTTGCCAAGAGTGGTTTATGATTATTCAGATGTCTTTCTCGAGGACCTTACTACTTTACCACCTCACCAGGAGATCGAATTCTCTATTGATTTAGTGCCTGGCACGACACTGATTTCTATGGCACCGTATCGGTTCGCACCTGATGAATTGAGTGAGTTGAAGGTTCAACTCCAGGAATTGTTAGATAAGAGTTTTATCCGCTCTAGTACTTCACTTTGGGTAGCACTGGCTCTGTTCACTAAAAAGAAACATGGAGCATTGCGACTCTATATTGATTATCGGAAGTTGAACTGGGTAACCGTTAAGAACAAGTACCCAATGCTTCGTATAGATGATCTGTTTGATTAGTTGAAGGGGTCTTGTTGCTTCTCTAAGATAGACCTGAGATCAGGTTATCATCAGTTGAGGGTAAGAGAGGAGGATATCCCGAAGATGGCATTTCGTGCGCGGTATGACCATTATGAGTTCCTAGTGATGCCTTTTGGGCTGACTAATGCTCTAGTAGTGTTTATGGATTTGATGAATCAGATCTTCCGTGAGTTTCTATACCGCTTTGTGGTCGTCTTTGTGGACGACATCTTGATTTATTCGCTCTCCGAGGAGGAACACGTGGAACATCTACGTGTAGTGCTTGAGTTGCTTAGAACCTATAAGCTGTATGCTAAATTTGGGAAGTGTGAGTTCTGGCTGAAAGAGGTTAAATTCTTAGGCCATGTGGTATCCGGGAAAGGGGTGATTGTAGACTCATCCAAGATAGAGGCAGTTCAAGACTGGGAACAACCTAAGAATGCTTTCGAGATCTGTAGTTTCTTGGGGTTGGTCGGGTATTACTATCGATTTGTGAAAGATTTCTCTAGACTAGCCTCGCCATTGACTAAGCTGACGGAGAAAGGGATCAAATTCGTGTGGAGTGAGACCTATGAGAAATCATTCCAAGAACTTAAAGTTAGGCTGATCACTGCTCTAGTTTTGATTATTCCGGAGAGGGGTTGGGCTATTCAGTATATTGTGATGCCTCGTGGGAAGACTTGGGTTGTGTTTTGATGCAAGAGGGGAAGGTAATAGCCTATGGCTCGTGACAGTTGAAAACACATGAGAGGAATTACCCTATCACGACTTAGAATTAGCGGTGGTGATATTTGCATTAAAGATTTAGAGGCACTATCTATATGGTGAGAGATTTGAGGTATTTTCTAATCTCAAGAGCCTAAAATATCTGTTCACACAGAAAGACTTGAATTTGAGGCATAGGAGGTGGATGGAGTTCATAGAGGATTTTGATTTTGAGCTATATTATCATCTCGGGAAGGCCAACATTGTGGCTGATGCATTGAATAGAAAATCTATTAGCAGCATAGCTTGTGTTGCCATCCGAGAATGGGTGATGTTGGGTATTATTTGGGAGTTTGACTTACATCTTGGTGAGTCTATTGAGTTCGACGTGTTGTTTTCAATAGTTGCCCAACCTACACTTGTGAACCGAGTGATGAAGGCATAGAAGGGTGACCTTGAAGTAGAACCCCTCCAAGAGAAGATCCCAGTGGGAAAGTAGAATGGGGCTTGAGAGTGTATTTTGACTCGAGTGTTAGATACCATGACCATCTTGTCGTGCCAGAGTCTTGCCAAGAAGAAGTACTCGGAAAGTTTCACCACTCGCGCCTTGTAGTGCATTCGGGTGGCACAAAGATGTATCACGACCATAGTCACCAGTTTTGGTGGAGAGGTATGAAGAAGGATGTAGTTGTGTTTGTATCGAAATGCCTTACTTGTCAACAAGTGAAGGCTGAGCATCGAAGGCCAGCTGGTTTGTTGCAACCCTTGCCTATTGTCAAATAGAATTGGGAGCATGTCACGATGGATTTTATTGTGGGCCTTCCAAGGACTCAATGGGGGTAGTAATGCCATTTGGGTGGTAGTTGATCGGTTGACCAAGTCGGCGCACTTTATAGCTATGCGCGTGAGCAATTTGGTAGACTATCTTGCCAACCTTTACATTAGGGACATAGTGAGGTTGCACGGGGTTCTTGTACCGATTGTTTCGGATAAAGATCCACGTTTTACTGCTTGATTGTGGTAGAGCTTGCAGAGTGCCTTAGGCATTAGACTGACTTTTAGCACAATATATCACCCTCAAACTGACGGGTAGTCCGAGTGTACCATTCAAATTCTTGAGGATATGTTTCGAGGTTGTGTCCTTGATTTTAAAGGGTCATGGAAGAGGCACTTACCCTTAGTGGAGTTTGCCTATTATAACAGCTTCCAATCAAGTATTGGCATGACACCATTTGAGGCCTAGTATGGTCGACCATGTAGATCTCTGGTGTGTTGGGCCAAGGTGGGTGATGCACCTTTGTTGGGCCCAGAGTTAGTTTGGAAAACGATGGAGAAGGTAGCACTTATTCGTAAAAGATTGGTTACGGCTCAGAGTCGCCAGAAAAGTTATTCTGACCGTAGGTGGAGACCTTATCTTTTGAGGTAGGAGATCGTGTCTTTTTGAAAATATCACCTAGGCAGGATTTGATGAGATTTAGGAGGAGTGGGAAGTTGTCCCCTCGGTTTATTGGCTCTTTTGAGATCCTTGAGTGGGTCAGGAAGGTTGCTTATCGTTTGGCATTGCCGCCACAACTTTTCGGAGTCCATGACGTGTTTCATATTAGCATGCTTCGGAAATATGAGCCGGATTCATTGCATGTCTTGGATTGGACCGATTTAGAGGTAGACAAGGATATCTCGTATGGGGAGAGGCCGATGAGAGTCTTGGATACCCGGGATCAAGTCTTGCAAGGCAAGGCAAGACAATTCCCTTAGTAAAGGTATTGTGGAAACATCACGGGGTCAAGGAAGCGACTTGGGAGTGAGAGTTGGAAGTTCGAGAGAAATATCCGAACTTGTTTGTGGGTGCCTGAACATGTATTGAGATTTTGATTATGTTAATGAAATGTAACAACATTGTATATATTATGGGAGTTTGGAATCATGAGTTCAATATAAGCATTGTATATGTCGTATAAATTTCAGAAAAGGAACTTGGATTTTGATTAAACAATGCACATGACTTGGGAAAGTATGAGTTGTATATTCAGTATTAAGATATTGTTTAACTTGTTACTGGAAATGGATGACCGGTGAATAGGTCATGGTGATGGAATTGAATGATTATCGTTGTCATAATTAGTTTTAACTATGTTTTAAAACTTAATTTGAAATTTCGGGGACGAAATTCTTTAAGGGGGGAAGGTTATAACGATCCTGGTTTTGACCCGACGTTTGTGGTAGTCCGGACTCAAGTTTATGGTTTATGAGTGTTGCCCATTGTCTTTTTCTCTTTATTCCTCCTTAAATTTGGTTATTTAGGTATTTTGGGTGTGTTTGGAACAGGTTGGTTGCCTAGTTTTCAAACCTTGTGTTGCCCAGAATTTTGGTCCTTCGCTCAAGTGGCCTTTTCTGCGCTCGAGCGGGATTTGCAAACTCTCAGAACTTTGCACATCTGCAAAAGTACTGGAGGGGCGCTTTTCACACTCGAGCGACGTTTCCTACGCTCGAGCGGTCTTTCTTGCGTTCGAGCGGTCTTTCTTGCGTTCGAGCGGTTTGTCTGTTGTCTGCAAAAGTTCTGGAGGTGTGCATTCTGCACTCGAGCGGGATTTTTTGCGCTAGAGCGGAATAACTTTTTGTGTCTGACGCTCAAGTGTCAATTCTTCCGCTCGAGCGGACTGTGCGTATATCAGATCGCGAAAGTGACATTTTATATCACTTTTCATTCTTTTCTTTCTCTAAAACTTTCCAAAAACCTCGATCTTGACTCTTTCTCTCTAAAACACACACTCTCTCTCTTTACATTTTGGCCTAGATCCTTTGGGTTCTCTACCCTAGTGCCTTTGAGAAAAAGTTAGAGCATCCCTAGAGCTTCATTTTGATCTAATTGAAATCTGGTCTCGGCGATGTTGAGGATTCTACTTTGTTTTGCTTGGTCTTCTCTTCTTGAGGTAGAGATTTTCTACACTTTAATATAGCTTTTAACTTTGTTATTTGTCGTTGTATAACAATGGTGGGGTTTGGGGGTAATGTGAACAAACCTAGGGTTTGGGTGTAAAATGGAAAAAGGGGTTTTTGGTGAATGAGAAGAAAATGATTCTGGGGTTTGAAAATGATGTTGCATGGTGTCAAAATTGTTGATTTTGGTACTTGGTTGACTTTTGGGAAAAGAGGGAGTTTGCCCTAAAAATGATTATGATATTTATTTTGTATAAATAAATAAAATTAGTGCTGTAAACACGAAATTGAACAAGTGTTGACATACATGGTAAAATTGAGTAGATGATACGTCTCATCTTTGGAAATTTAAATATATATATATATATATCTTGAGATTGTTTATCTGTTTAAAAATAACTATATTGGGCTATCGGTGGCGGATAGTTATGATTGTTGTAGAAATTATATGAGAATTAGGGGAATTAAAACTAATCCATGGTTGGTTATCATTGAATATGATCATATTGTAAATACATTATCTATGTATGATTGTTTAGGAGAAGAAAGGGGATGTACTCCATGTATGATTATGTGTTTAAATACATTGCATATGTATGATTGTTTTGGAGGAGAAAGAGAATGGACTCCATTCGCGCCCCTTGGGTGAAGTCTCGAAATTTATACATGGGTGTGTAGCTCGCCTTTTTCGCCCTCCCTTTCGGAAGCTCAAAAAGAAAGCCCTACAGTTCGGACTCCTGTGGTTCTGAATCTAATCTCACAAGTGCAATGTGAAACTGATAATCACCAAAGAGTCCAAATCCAGCAAATCGTTTTGGAAAATTGATTTTGAATCAAAAAGTGCCAAAATTGAACTGCTTTGCCAGATACAGAGTCGTTACCTAATATTTTATTTTGGGAAAATTTAGGAAACCCATGACTCGTGCCAAAGGCCACGTGTCCGTCATCACCAAAGTTGTCTCGGCTCGGGAACTTAGGTACGAGAGGGGAAGGTCATGAATTGAGCACCCCCACTCGCCCGATCAAAGATCGGCCTTTACTAATCATGATATGATTTTTTATAAAAATTATGTGCTCTTGTTTTGGTTATTAAACTAGCATTATTATGTGATGCGCACAAGAGAGTATAGACTAGTTCGCTCAATTTGGAACAATTCAACTCATGCTTGTTTGTGAAAATGGTTTGAATTTGCTACCTCAAGTGGGCTTAACTTTGCGAATTTGCCACCAAACTTAGTGAGCTTAAAACATGATTTGCCACTCAACAAAGTGGGCTTAAAACGCACACTCGTTGAATCGTTCCAATTCAAACTACAAGCCTTCATCCACAGGCATTCATGTAGTTTAGCAAGTAAGCACATAGCCTCATTGCAAGCATGCCAGACATGGCAACATTTACATTCATGCAAATATACTAAAGCGTTAAAAACTCACCTAGTACTCCGAACTAAGAAAATATGAGTTAGAAAGCTATGCATGATTCCTAACTATACAAGATGCCTAATGCAACACATGCAATGAATGCAATTAATAGGCTCGACTATTAATATAGCATATGAAACAATTCGAACAACATGCGATTAAACACGTATTCAAAGAATCAATGACATGGCAATGCAGTTTGAATGATGAGTCGAGCCTCGGTGCATGCAATACGAATGAATGGATGCAAGCATAAGGCATAAGGTACGCTAATTGAAACGTGTCCCTAATCTAACCATCGAAAGCGGTTAAGCAAAAAAGAGAAAGACGTGGGGTTGGAAGACATGCACACGCGCGCACACTTATTACAACATTATGCCCTCGCGAAAGAGGGTCCGAATGAATAAAAGCTAACTAGCTAGCTAAACTAAGCTAATTAAGAAAATTATTACAAAACTTGAATTAATTAAACTAGACTAGTTTAACTAATTATTACAACACAAATTGATTAGCTACAACTAACTAATTAAATAATTACAACATGAACAAATTGAATTACAACAAAGGCTAATCATAAGCTAATTAAATTAGACTAATTAACAAGATAACTCGTCTCGGGATGCGAGGAATGCATGCGTGCTCGGTTTCCACCCGAAAAACACCCGCTGTTTGCCCCCGGATGCTTCTGTTTGCACAACCCTTGCACCATTTCCTTCTCCAGATCAACTCTACCATGCCTCACAAGCATACTGCTCAAAATTCATTGGTGGTCGGCCGGCCACCATTGGGGGTTTGTTGTCCATCACTGGTGGCCGGCAGGCCAGTAGGCCACTGATGATGCACCATTTTTTTTTTTGGCTGTAACAGAGAGCACACAGGGCAAAGAAAGGGTATTCTCACAGGTTGTTTGTACTATGTATCACCCCTTATCATCAACACAAGCTCAAAGGAGTGATACATTGGGCCCTCAAACCATCAATCAAGCAATTTCCATGCATGATGGCTAAGGAACCTATTTGTACAAGTTCAATGAGTGCAAAACAAGACTCAAATGCCATCACCCTGTTATGCATGATCAAGGGCAATGGAGACTTAGGAAAGTGGCATATTTCATCACTTTTGAGTATGAAATGTCTCATTTTCCTTGTGTTCAAATTAACGTCCGATTTGAACATATGCAATGCAACACAAAGGAATCCTTATCTTGCCACTTTTACTTACCAATCTTATTTACACATTTTAGTTACCAAACCATGCTTTAATCAATTTGTCTATTGGTGAGTGTCTTCTAAGATGAAAGAAGTGTTAACTAAGGGACAATGTAAGGCAAGAAAAAGATCATGCCATTGATAATGAACCCTCAAAGAGGATTAAACCATTAAGCATGACCTCAATCTCAAGCTTAAAGGATCCCAAGCTTGAAACAACTCTCAAAAGAAAATAAAAGAGTAAAACAAAGAGGGAGGTTGCAGAGTTTATAGTGCTGAAATTGAGTAAAAAACAACACCAAAAGATGCTATCAACTCAGACAAGAGGTGTCTAAGACCCTAAAACACCAACTTGTGAGGATTATTGCACTACAACCATACAAAACAAGACTCAAATGAACTAACCAGCCCAAAACAAAGCTAAAACAGGCTATTTCAGAGGCTAAAACATACTAGACTTGAGCTAAGTTATGCTAGAAAAATATGCTATCATATAGAGCTAACTAGGCATGCAAACAAGACACAAGGAGGGGATGCTAACCCCTCCAAATTTGGACTTCAAAATGAGTTTTTTACCACTGAAAATACTCTGAAATTCAGTGGTTAAAAGGCCCAAAAATGTTGGTTTGAAAGTGTTGAACAAAAGTACAAAAGCTATATAAGCAAAGAAGTAAGAAGGGTGAATCACCCCCTAACTGAAAATGATCTCAAACCACCATCTTTAGGCCATAAAAACAGAGTTTTTTACAATTCAAAATCAGCCCAAAAACAGTAGAATAAGATGGGAAAACAAGTATGCAAAACAAGTGTAAAAAGGGAAATGTTATACCTCTTAAAGGGAAGACACAAATGAGGCAATAAATCAAGCCAAGACCACCTTGTAGAGCTCAAAAAGGGTCCCAAGTAACCCCAGCTCAAAGATAAACAACTTTTGTTGAGGGTTGATAGGCAAACTTGAAGTGTATCTACACTTCTTTGCATAAAAGTTCAAGAGAGAGAGAGAGACTCCCAAAATTTTTTCTAACCTTGAAAACAATAGAAAAGGTCCTCTATATATAGAAAAATGTGAGTTTTGGTCGAAAATATCAATATAGGACAGCTGGAGCTTCGTGCAAACAGCTGGAGGAAAATATTTGCACAAAAGACTGATTTTTGACACCAGTGGCTGGCCGGCCATCACTGGTGGCTGGAAAACTTCATCCCTGGCAGGCACATGGCCGAAAAACCTCATCCATGGCCGGCAAACCTCACTAGTGTTTGGCCATAAATTTTGCTTTCAGGCCCGACTTCAAATGGGTATATGTCCTTCATCCGGACTCCTTTGCAGGTCATTATATTGAAGCCCTGGAAGTCTACTTTCTAATGGAGGTGGCCTCACATCAAAATTCTAAGTTTGCAAAGAGATATGCCCATTTTAGTGAAGGCTGCTCAGTTTTGGTCCTAACGGATTGATGCCTACATATTCCCCAACTAGGTTTCATCTCTCTCCTTTAATTTTCTTCAACTCCAAACCTCTAAATAAGATGTTTTAAAGATTTTTTCAAAGAGTTCACCTCCTTTTCATTTATCTCCACTTTGTCCTTGCTCGGTTTACAGAAAAGTGTAATTTTCAACGAAATGCGAGCCACGGAACATAGTAGAAACATTTTCAAAAAAATTTTGACAGAGAGGGTTTTATGGTCTAAAATAATTTTGGTTAAAATGGTTTTGGTCCAAAATGGGGTGTAAGTTTGGGATTTAGAAGCTCTCATTGTTGAAGAAATTGAACGTTTGCACAACGTAGCCTTTATCCTCAAGTAATCAATCAGAGGTGCCCAAGTCTTAAAGGTAGTCAAAAATGGGGTGCCTACAGTTGCCCCTCTTTAATAGAGCTCGAAGTCATAAAGTGACGTGAGTGAATGTCAAAGGCCGAAGACGATCCATTTTGACAAGGCCATAAGACTTGGGCAAACAAACAAAATGCAGATGCAATTGGTTGAACTTAAGGGTTGCCTACGTATCCCTTTGCAAGGAATCAAACCAGTGTAGTTTAGGTGCAGGATGCAAAATGATATGCACAATGCGATTTTGAAAGTTGGACTTACACGCTACACGAAGCCAGCTATATTGAAAAACCTTATGATCATACGAGATGATGCAATACACAATAACAAATGTAATAAGCAAGATAACAACATATGAATGAGCAGCTTCAAGCTACAAACGAACACAGGTTTCACATAAAAAGCAATAAAACAAGCCCCAACAACGCCAAAACACGGGACGAGGAAAGAAAACACAGCTTAGGGTTGCGTTTCACGCATCCTGAGAAACTTTACTTACGCTGAAATTGCAAGAAGAGGAACAAAACCGTTTGGGTTCCCAGTTCACGCGTCTCAAGTTAAAACACGGCAAGGCTCGCGTGTCATGCATTCTGAGATACTCTAATCACACTGAAACCGTAAGAAGAGGAAAGGTCTTAATAAAAAGCCCTCAGGGGCGCATTCCACGCGTCCAGAGATAAATTCCAAACACACTGAAATCGTGTGAGGAAAGCAACACTCAAACCATGCTGAAAACGTGAGAAGAGGTCCTATGAAAAACCCTCAGGGGCGCGTTCCACGCATCTTGAGATAAATTCCAAATACGTTGAAATCATTTGAGGAAAGAGACACTCTAACCACGCTGAAATTGTAAGAAAAGGTCCAAAGAAAAACCAATCAAGAGCGCATTCCATGCGTCCTGAGACAAATTTCAAACACGCTGAAATCGTGTGAGGAAAGGGACACTCTAACCTCGTTGAAATCATGAGAAGAGGTCTAAAGAAAAACCAATCAGGGGCGTGTTCCACGTGTCCTAAGACAAATTCCAAACACGTTTAAATCGTGTGAGGAAAAGAACACTCCAACCACACTGAAATCGTGAGAAAAGGTCCTAAGAAAAGCCAATTAGGGGCGCGTTCCACGCATCCTGAGACAAATTCCAAACACGCTGAAATCGTGTGAGGAAAGGAACACTCTAACCACGCTGAAATCGTGAGAAGAGGCCCAAAGAAAAGCCAATCAATGGCGCATTCCACGCATCTTGAGATAAATTCCAAATATGCTGAAATCGTGTGAGGAAATGAACACTTTAACCACGCTGAAATCGTGAGAAGAGGTCTAAAGAAAAGCCAATCAAGGGCGTGTTCCACGCATCCTGAGTTAAATTCTAAACACGCAGAAATCGTGTGAGGAAAGGAACACTCTAACCATGCTGAAATCGTGAGAAGAGGTCCAAAGAAAAGCCAATCAGGGGCGTGTTCCACGCATCGTGAGACAAATTCCAAACACGTTGAAATTGTGTGAGGAAAGGAACACTCTAACCATGCTGAAATTGTGAGAAGAGGTCCTAAGAAAAACCAATCGTAGGTGCATTCCACGCATCCTGAGATAAATTCCAAACATGCTAAAATCGTGTGAGGAAAGGAACACTCTAACCACGTTGAAATCCTGAGAAGAGGTCCAAAGAAAAGCTAATCAGGGGCGCGTTCCACGTATCCTGAAACAAATTCCAAACACGCTGAAATCATATGAGGAAATGAACACTCTAACCACACTGAAATCGTGAGAAGAAGTCCAAAGAAAAGATAATCAGGGGCGCGTTCCACGCATCCTAAGACAAATTCCAAACACGCTGAAATCGTGTGAGGAAATGAACACTTTAACCACGCCGAAATTGTGAGAAGAGGTCCTAAGAAAAACCAATCATGGGTGCGTTCCACGCATCTTGAGATAAATTCCAAACACGCTGAAATCGTGAGAAGAGGTCCTAAGAAAAACCAATCAGGGGCGCGTTGCATGCGTCCTGAGAAAGATTCCAAACACGTTGAAAACGTGTGAGGAAATGAACACTCTAACCACGCTGAAATCGTGAGAAGAGGTACAAATAAAAGTCCTGGGGAACAACGATCCTAAACGTTGTTCGGCGTAAATGGATAAATGATATAAGATAACACAAGATGCAAATAAATGCAATAAGTGCGATGATATGATACATGTTACAAGCAATGTAGTGCATGATGCTTACAGAAATGCAATAAACAAACAAAGCGGCATTTTAGCAAGCACCTCATGGAGTGAGTGGCGATGAACCACTCTATTTTGATAAGGATCTCCTCTTGTGTTCTTCGAACTCTTACCTTCAACTCTTAGTTCAAAGGTCCTAAAATGCTGACACGGGGTAGCATCTGCACGTAGAAGTGACGGATGCCACTGATCATATTCACAACTTTTCCTATTCTCCAACGGGGTGACAGACTAGGTTGGTTCGGTATCTAGAATTGAAGCGCACACATGCTATCTCAACCTATGGGGCTTCCATACAGATTTCAAGCCGGGGATACACCCCTGGGTATTCAAACCAAACTTTAGTCTCGGAAATTCCAAACCTTTGTCTTCTAGGTGTCCCCATTCGAACTCTAATTTCCACCGTCGCAATTGGTCTCCTAGGAACTCATTGCAAAACACAGTCAAGACGCCTTTGGTAGGGAAATGGTGCTCAAGGAAAGCATTTCTGATCGCCATTCTGGCTTGAACAGGCTTGAGCTTGAGCTTGAGCTTGAGCTTGTGGTAGAGGTACACTCATACTTCGGAGCATTGAGAAGGCCTGAGGAGGTACATCCGAAATGCAATCTTAGAATTTTCTGAAGTTGAAACAAATTTAGATGCTCAAATTTTCCTTCTTTTCTTTTGCTTTGCAGTCCGGAACCTTTGTAGCTTCAGATAGGTCCTTGTTCTAAAGCTCCCTTTATTGATCGAGGTTGGTACTTGCAGTTTATGAAAGAAGAAATTCTATTTTGTACATCTTGTTGGGAATGACATGACACTCTGAGCACAAAACGATTTATTTTTGCAATTAAAACCAAGAATGAGTTCTTAATCGGGTATTGAGCCTATAACTGACCACAGTCAACCACGACTCAAAAAATAGAAAACGAAGGTAAAACAACCTAAACACATTTATTGACACTCGAAACGACTCAAAACAAGAATCGAGACAAACAAAAACAACAAACACAACACTGGATATTTGCTTTCCATTGGCGGGAGACCTCTCAGTTCACGAGGAGCATATTGCTTCTCCGGGTAATATTTTCCACCCTTTCTCATTTGTGATTTTCACATCACTTTGGCACTCAATCTATTTTTCTCTGAAAAGCCCTTTCTTCACTTTTTCTCTTAACGCATATCTCTCTATTCTTTAATCTCTCTTATTTTTTATCCCTTCCCTGGGTAGTTGATGGATAAGAAGGAAGTTGTGGGCTCTTGCCCCTGGTATTCTACTAAATTCTCTTTCTTTCGCTCACAACTAGTGAGTTTTCCCACAAAGAGGTCGTGGCGCGATTCGATATGCAACAGATCTGCAACTGACATCAGTTGACGATGCCCTTGGCCAGTTTGGATGTGATAAAACTTGTCTAGATGAGGAAGTGGAATATCCTACTCCATTCCAGTTCGTGCTTTGCACTTGGCTTTATACATCACTGTTTGGAGGATGAGAAAGCGCTTGGCCCCCTGCTGCTAACTTTAGCTGTGCCCTTTCTGGTGAGTACATTGATAATGGGAAAAAGACAGACAACCTGACTCAACTGTGCTCCTAGTTCATCATTTGGACCATTTTTTTTTGGCTTTCTATTAAAACAATTTTGACCAATACGAGAGTTTGATTAACATGCTTGTTCGATTTTCTAATCTGAAATCATGTAAATCAGGTTATGAGCACTGCAAATTTTCATTTCTTGGGTCTAAGATATGGTCCAGTTTTGGAAAAGTGGAATAATTTTCGAGAAAACTAGTCAACCTCACTAAAAATCTTCAAAATTGCTTTTTGCATATGGCCACTGCTTAACCAGCACGGAATCTACTCTCGAGATGCACAATCTCAGATCTGAACTTGATTTGTCTTGTAGCTGAATCTTCTAATAGAATAGGACAATCAATTTTGAACGAAGACGAGCCAATTTGCACATGGATAAGATAACTGAGTTGAACAAGGATCAGCCAATCAACATGGACGAGACCAGCAAGCTGAAAATGGTTAGGGCCGAACTTCAGGATGAAGTTGCCTACGTATCCCAAAGATGGGAATCAGGCCGTACGTAGTTCCAGGTTGAGGTTCACTCAGGTGTTGACACTCTCCTTTTACGCTCTAACTTTTGCTAAAGCCGCCTGTAGACACCCATTTTTGACCGTCTTCAAGACTTGGACGTCATCGCTTGTGTACTTGATGATTGTGATCATTTGCGTTTGTTTTGAGTGTCCGAAGTCCTCGGCGGAACGCCCTGTCTTTAAGCCTTTAAACCTTATCTTTTCTATGCCTTGTTTTGGACCAAAACTTGGTGTCTGGACCTTTTGGTGACCTGTCGGCCACCACCATAGGTTGTCGGCCATGGCTCATGGTT
The DNA here is from genome assembly GCA_025200525.1 of Camellia lanceoleosa. Taxonomy (NCBI): domain Eukaryota; kingdom Viridiplantae; phylum Streptophyta; class Magnoliopsida; order Ericales; family Theaceae; genus Camellia; species Camellia lanceoleosa. The sequence goes on from CM045766.1 coordinate 33,141,904, forward strand.
ATTGGCTATTGGTGTGGCCGGTCGGCCACCAATGTCTTTTTCCAGATATTTGTTGACAAGTATGACAGCTGTTAGCACATTGAGCTCCATCTCCTTACACGTGTATAGTGAGATGTTTCTAAGCTCAAGGCATGTTTTTCTATATATATATATATATATGGGGGTTCCTCTCCCATTTTTGAGGGTTAGAAATTTTGGAACAAAACTCTCTCTCTCTCTCTCTCTCTCTCTCTCTCTCTCTTGCAATTTATGCTTTGTGGCTTGTTTTCTCTACACTCTTACGTACACTACCTTAATCAAAGTTGCTTCTCTTTCGGCTGAGGTTCTTTAAGGCTTCCTTTGAGCTCTTAGAAGGTGGTTTTAGCTAACACTTGCCTTGTTTACTTTGTTTCAATATACTTGTTTTACCATCTTTTCTTACTATTTTGGGGCTGGTTTTACACTATAAAAAGTTCTATTTTTGTGGCTTAAAAGTGGTGGTTTGAATCCTTTTTTAGTTAGGGGGTGGTTCACCCTTCTTGCTCCTTAGTTTGTCAAGTTATTGTGCCTTTATTCATCACTTTCAAACCAACTTTTTTGGGCCTTTTAACCACTAAATTTTAGAGGTTTTTCAATGGTAAAAAACTCATTTTGAAGTCTAAAACTGGAGGGGTTAGCCTCCCCTCCTTGTGTCTTGTTTGCATGCTTAGTTAGCCCCATGTATTAGCGTAATGTTTTAGCTTTTTGTGGCTCAAGTCCAGCATGTTTTACACTCTTTTTTGAACTATTTTTCCACTGTTTTGGCTGTTTTGTGCCATTTGAGCCTTGTATGGCAAGGTTGTAGTGTAAGTTCCTTCACTAGCTTAATGTTTTAAGGCTTTAACTACCATTGGTTTGAGTTGGTTGCATGTTTAAGTGCTTTATCACTCATTTCTAGCACTTAATCATCTCTGCAACCTCCCTCCTTTCTTGATTTTATTTTTTCCTTGAAAATGGTTTCAAATCACTTGTTTGCCTAAGTGTGAAATGGAGGTGCTACACCCAATGGTTTAATCCCTTAGGGGGTTATTACCAACAGTGTAATGCCTCTTTCATGCCCAAAGCAACTTGTGGTTTGAGCCCTCTTTCCATTAGAGGACACTCACCAATGGACATAATGGATTAAGGAATGATTTGGTAATTAAAATGAGTAAACAAAATTGGCAAGTAAAAGAGGCAAGATAAGCATTCCTTGTATTGCATTGCATGTGTTCAAATCGGACGTTAATTTGAACACAAGGAAAATGAGATATTTCATACTCAAAAGTGATGAAATGTGCCACTTTCCTAGGTCTCCATTGCCCTTGATCATGCATGATAGGTGATGGACATTTTTTGGTCTCATTGTGCATTTATTGAACTTACACAATTGTTTCACAAGTCATCATGCAATGAAATTGCTTGATTAATGGTTTATGAACCAAATTTTGTCCCTCCTTTCCCTTGAAAAGGAGAGGCAAAGTCTACAAATAACCCTTGAGAAATACACTTTTTTGCTCTATTTTGCTCTCTGTTACAGTAAGGAAGTTCATGACAGCAGTAGCCGACAACCACCACCAGTGGCTAACCGACCACCACCAGTAGCCAACCGGCCACCAATGGTAGCCGATCGACCACCATTGGTAGCCGATCGGCCCCTTGTTGGCCATCAGTCAAATTTGCACAGGGTGTTGGTAAGTGGAGCAGAGGTGTTCTAGAAGTGGGCAACATTGTCAATGCTCAAATGTGCAAACAGAGGCTTGCAGCAGCAAAACAACGGCTTTTCGGGTGGAAACCGAGCACGTGCATGAGCCTCCCTTGCATTTCAAGCTTATTTAATGCTTAATTATCTAGCTTAAATACATGTTGTAATTAATTAGTTGTAGCTAATTAAGAGTTGTAAATAATTAGTTAGTTTAACTAGTTATTCGATTTCGGTTTGTAATAATTAGTTAACTAGAATAGTTAATTAGTTTGGAGTTTTGTAATAATTAGTTAGCTTAATTAGTGTTGCTAGTTAGCACTTATTCATTCAAACCCTCCTTCGCGAGGGTGTAATGTTGAAATAAGTGTGCATGCGTGCGTGTATATCTTCCAACCCCACGTCTTTCTCCCTTTTATTTAATCGCTTTTGATAGTTAGATTAGGGGCATGTTACAATTAGCATAACTTATGCTTGCATCCATTTATTTGTATTGCATGCACAGAGGCTCGACAAATCATTCAAATTGCATTGCCATTTCAATATCTTATTTGAATACGTGTTTAACCGCATGTTATCAAATCGATCCATATGCCATATTAGTAGCCGAACCTATTAATTACACTTTGCATGTGTTGCATTAGGCATCTTGTATAGTTAGGAATCATGCATAGTTTTCTAACTCATATTTTCCTAGCTTGGAGTACTAGGTGAGTTTTTACGCTTTAGCATACTTGCATGAGTGTAAATATTACCATGATTAGCATGCTTGCCATGAGGCTATGTGCTTAAATGCTAAACTGCTTGAATGCCTGTGGATGAAGGCTCGTTGTTTGAATTGGAACGATTCAATGAATGCGCATTTTAAGCCCACTTTGTTGAGTGGCAAATCATGTTTTAAGCCTACTATGTTTGGTGACAAATCCGCAATCTTTAAGCCCATTTGAGGTGGCAAATTCAAACCATTTTCGCAAACAAACATGAGTTGAATTGTTCCAAATTGAGCGAACTAGTCTATACTTGCTTGTGCGCATCACATAGTAATGCTAGTTTAATAACCAAAACAAGAGCACATAATGTTTATAAAAAATCATATCATGATTAGCAGAGGCCGATCTTTGATTGGGCGAGTGGGGGTGCTCAGTTCATGACCTTCCCCAATCGTACCCAAGTTCCCGAGCCGAGGCAACTTTGGTGATGACGGACACGTGGCCTTAGGCACGAGTCAAGGTTTAATAAATTCCCGCAAAATAAAATATTTAGGTGGCGACTCTCTATCTGGAAAAGTAGTCCAATTTTGGCACTTTTTGATTCAAAATCAATTTTCTAAAACAATTTGCTGGATTTGGACTCTTTGATGATTATCAGTTTCACATTGTACTTGTGAGATTAGATTCAGAACCGCTGGAGTCCGAACTGTAGGGCTTTATTTCGAACCTTTTGAAAGGGGGCGCAAAAAAAAGTGAGCCACAGTTTCTCTCTTTCGGGTTTTCAACCTTGCGAGCTTTGTTTTTCTTTTCTTTTCATTATTTTTTTGTTCTTTTCTTTTTTTGTTTTCATTTTTTTTTCTTTGTTCTTTTCTCTGCTTTAACTTTTGCCTGGGTCGCCCTTTCGGGTTTTTGGCCCAACGAGCCTCTCAAGGATAGAAAAGTTTAACTTGTTCATGTTGATTGGCCGTAGGCTCTCTAAGCCATCTGAATGCAAGTGAATGATTGTTATTTCTGACTAAATAGTCTGTAAGAGCCCAACCAATTAGGGTCTAAATTTGCCTCTTGTGTTGCAAATAGGAACTCGATTGTTCTTTAGCAATGAACTTTCTTCTCTCTATTTCTCTGATTTGGCTTTCTTGTCAGTCTTCATTGGTTTGCGAAATGACTCATCTTTTGAATCTTTGAGCACATCTAACCTTTTTGCCCCTAGTTCAAGAGCTACTTCTGATCTAACTTTGCACGCTTCCTTTGATGACATCTGACCTTCTTGATCTGACCTTCTTGCCCCTAGTTTAAGGGTTGCTTCTGATCCGACCATACAAGCCTTATATTGTGATTGATCGTTGAACATTCTGAGTCAAGGTTCAAGGTTTGAAAGCAAAATGGGTCGAGTCTCGAGATCGAGAGTGATCCTATGCTGTACAATCCCGAGAGCAATTCCATGCATGTCTTCGTAGAACTACGTAAAATATTTTTTGAAATATTTTAATAAAGAGACTAGTCACTCAGGCTCTTCTGAAGACAATGTAGGACCAATCTGCATCAAACCAGAATCCTTCCCAATACTCACATTAACAAACATGATCTCATTCATTAAGGGCGTAGTGCACCTCTCTTCCTCTCAGTTAATCAAATTTTTGCAAATCCTGAGGAATTCTTCCCTCTTTGTTTTCATCATAGTGTTAGAAAAGTTTTCAAAAACTTAGGTCAATGTATGATTTCAAGGCACAAAAAAGTAGGTGAAAATCTCTGCCGTTTCATTTAGATTTTCTGGCACAACTGGTGCAATGGCAGAAATAGACGCAAAAGAAAGAGTGTAAAAGACAAACGCAAAACAAGAAAGTGATGCCTGAGTTAACACGCTCAAAACCACCAACCTTCGACACAACAAGACAGATTCCATACAAAAAGACTAACTCAATACGACAAGATTGACTCAATACAAAAGACTGACTCAATACCCAAGTCTGAAAGTACAATAAACATCATTTGCACATTGCTCAAAACAGTGTGTGCCATCCATTGTATCTAGAGTAAAAATGAGTGCCATCAGCAGGTGGTTCATCTCCTGATCACATAGTCACATTATCTCCAAGTTCATCGATCCATTACCGACAGACTTTGTAGGACCTGGTGCGATGATGACCTCGTTGTCAATCAGATCTTGAACTTCATGGCGAAGACGACAATAACCGTTAGTGTCATGACCGGTTTGTTAATGGAAGGCACAGTACTTGGCAGCATTATGCCTAGCTGGAAGGGGATCCGGGAGAGGCCGAGGGCCAAGATGGCCTTGTCCTGTAAGGATTTGGAGAGCTTTGGATAAAGTCATGTAGGGGAGATTGAAGGTGAGGTTACCAGTTCTGACAGGCTTGATAGAGGGCTTGGTAAGTGTTGACTGGGTTTGATGATCTCTTATGGGTGTGAGATTGGAGCTGAAAGGGGCGTTTCTGGTACGACATCCCTTTTCCCGGCTTGCCCTTTGATTTAGAATGCTCTCATCTTGAGTGGAAAAAGTGACATCTATAGTCTTTTCAACAACTGCAAGCACTTGTTGTTTGTTCAGCCCTTCGACCATGAAAGCCTCAATAGCCTATTGAAGATGTTTGTAAGGATCGATACTTGCCCCGACCTTGTTCTTACCACTTGCCTCCACTTTTTCCAAGGGATTGGGTTGCTATATCAGAGCGGAGCCCAGTTGTTGTCGACATGCCATTACCCAAACCTAAGATAGCTTTAGGTTGGCCATTTTCAATTGCAACTCGTCCCAAGATTGGGGAGCCTTTTGGCGTGAAATTTCTGGCATGTGATGTGGTTGATGATGGAGCCAAAACCCCAAAGGCTAAATCTACCATTGTTCTCTGAAGCTCTTCAATCATGCTCATCAGCTCAAAAGTAGTGGGTTCATGGGTTTAAGATGATTGGGGTTAGAGTGCATCCATCATGCACAAGTCTATGCTTTTTGGAATGAACACCTCAGGCTTTGGTAAATAGGCTGGGGTGATGTATATGCTGGGATTGTAGGTAGATGGTAGTGTATGGATTAGATTGAGATGTGGAGGTAATAGGTTAGGGGTGGCTTGAGGTCCTTTTGGTGGAGCCATGATCTCTTCGTCAATAAGATCCTGAATCTTATGAAGAAGGCGGATGCAACGGTTTGTATCATGACCGTGCTGTTGATGATAGGCACAATATTTAGCTGGGTCATATCTTGGTAAAAGAGGATTTGTAAGGGCTCGGGGTTCTAGGAGTTCTAGGTACCTTTTTTCTTATAACATTTTCAAAGCTTCAGAGAGACTCATGTAAAGAGGATGAAAATTTCGGGATTGGTGCCGAGTTAAAGTGGTTGGTTTTTGGCCATTGAAGGGAGTGGTGACAGTGTTTACTTCTGAGGATTTTGCAGTTGTGCTACCATTAGTAGTAGCATTGAAACTGTGAACAACATTTTTCTTCAAAGGCTCATTATCTTCCACAAAGATCCCTTGTCTGATGGCATTCTCGATTTGAACCCTGATTTCATGAAGCTCTAGAAAGGTAAATAGAGGTATAACGATCATCTTCTATAGCAACTTGCCATGCAGATTCCAAACAATCATCCTGATTTGATCTTTTTCGAGAGGTCTTGTAGTCATCATCGAGGCCTTCGCTCTCCATCTCGTCACGAACTCTGAGAAACCCTCCTTTAGCTCTTGGTGGGTGGCTTTGAGATCATGAATTGTGACCTCGATCTGTGTGTTGTAAGAGTATTAAGCAATAAAGGCCTCAACCATCTCTTCCTAGTTCTGTTTCACAGAGTCCTCTAATTTTTCATACCAGATTGCGGCTATTCCAGACATGGTTCGGCCGAATAGTGACAACTTCTGGGCTTAGGTCAAACCCATTGGCCTCAGAATATTAGAAAACAGATGCAAATGAACCATCGGATCTCTAGAGCCATTGAAACGGTCAATATACGGCATCTTAAACCGCTCCGGTAAGGTAACTACAGAATCAGTATACTCGTCCTCTATATCCGGGATGGAGTTCACTCCCTGTGCTTGTTTGAATAACTTCTTTAGTTTGTTGACCTTAAGTGTAGTTGGGCCAACCTCAAATTCAAACAGAGCCTCGGTTTGAGACGTAGGTGCTTTGGAAATTTGTGGTGGGATCATTCCGGCTGGATTACCCTGATTCTCTTGGACATTAGCAGTATGGGCAGTGGCTCCGGTTTTTGGGTTACCCGTGGGAGGTGTATGAGATGTAGAAACCGTGGCCGGCTGTGGCTGTTATTGTTGTAGCTTGTTTATCACCTCAACCTGACGGGCTATGACCTTGGCCAGACAAGCAATATCTTGCTGCAGTGCTTCAACTGTTTGCTGTAGGTGCTGCATGAGTTCTTCCACATTGGATGGGGGATATTGTGCCATTTAGAATTGGCATTTGAACTCGTGCTGAGTGAGAAGCAAATGATCATTCCTAGACTTGACTGGATACTAGTGAACTGAAGGGTGACTGTTGTAGACACTGCACTGGTGAATCTTGCCTAACTCTTCTCCGTCTTGTAACCGGGAGGAGTGAGGTAAACTCTGGTTGCCTCTAAACAAATTTTGACCTGACAAAGTCTATCGATACAAGTCTACTGAAGCTATGGTTCCAGGACTATCTAGCAAAAGAGAAAACAGACAGCATCTTAGCCCAATTTCACTAGAACATATATGATCACAGCAGAATGACTGTGCTCTCTACTGAGTTCTGCCCCAAAACAGACACCGACTTGGCAACTGATATGCATATCCCTGTACAGTTTCACTCTAAAGCACATAACAGTTAAGTGAGAGCCAAAACACCTCTATGATGGGGTAGGGTTACCCTATCCTAGTTTCGTCAGGAGCTAGGGTTTTCACTATGCATAACAAGTGGTTTCAGAGAATCCTACATTCGGGTAAGCATCCTGTCCTAGTTTGGAACAGTCTCTATGGTTTTCGATATGTAACTAGGTCGATTGGTCAAAAATGGTACCTTAACAAGCCTACCTAATATACCTCTCGCACCTAACACCTAGAAGTGAAAGGAGGATCAAATAGTACAGTGGTAGTCTAGATCCAAGGGCTATGTTCCTATCGTGGCAGAGCCCGCAACCGGTCAGCCTTTTGGCAAGCTTTTCCAAGCAAGCCTTCGACAAACCATTAAAGAATAGCATATGGCAAAAACTGTGACTTAGGCGCACCGATGCAAATGCAAAGAAACACATAAGTGTAGATAAAATAACATATCATGAGTTCAAATTAGGTTCTCTAAATCCCCAGCAAAGTTGCCAGAAACTATAGCACGCCTTTTTTGCGCCCCCTTTCGGAAGCTGCAAAAGAAAGCCCTACAGTTTGGACTCTCGTGGTTCTGAATCTAATCTTACAAGTGCAATGTGAAACTGATAAACACCAAAGTGTCCAAATCCGGGAAATCATATTGGAAAACTGATTTTGAATCAAAAATGCCAAAAATGGACTGCTTTGCCAAATACAGAGCCGCCACCTAAATATTTTATTTTTGGGAAAATTTAGGAAACCCATGAGTCGTGCCAAAGGCCACGTGTCCGTTATCACCAAAGTTGCCTCGGCTTGGGACCTTAGGTACGAGAGGGGAAGGTCATGAATTAAGCACCCCCGCTCACCCGATTAAAGATCGGCCTCTACTAATCATGATATGATTTTTTATAAACATTATGTGCTCTTGTTACGGTTATTAAGCTAGTATTACTATGTGACGCACACAAGCAAATACAGACTAGTTTGCTCAATTTGGAACAATTCAACTCATGCTTGTTTGTGAAAATAGTTTGAATTTGCCACCTCAAGTGGGCTTAAACTTTGCGAATTTGCCAACAAACTTAGTGGGCTTAAAACATGATTTGCCACTCAACAAAGTGGGCTTAAAATTCACATTCGTTGAATCGTTCCAATTAAAACAACAAGCCTTCGTCCACAGGCATTCACGCAGTTTAGCAAGTAAGCACATAGCCTCATGGCAAGTATGCTAGACATGGCAACAGTCACATTCATGCAAATATATTAAAGCATTAAAAACTCACCTAGTACTCCAAGCTAAGAAAATATGAGTTAGAAAACTATGCATGATTCCTAACTATACAAGATGCCCAATACAACACATGCAATGAATATGATTAATAGGCTCGGCTACTAATATAGCATATGAAACAATTTGAACAACATGCGATTAAACACATATTCAAAGAATCAATGACATGGCAATGAAGTTTGAATGATGAGCCGAGTCTCGGTGCATGCAATACGAATGAATGGATGCAAGCATAAGGCATAAGGTAAGCTAATTGAAACGTGTCCCTAATCTAACCATCGAAAGCGGTTAAGTAAAAAGAGGAAAGACGTGGGGTTGGAAGACATACACACACGCGCGCACACATATTACAACATTATGCCCTCACGAAGGAGGGTCTGAATGAATAAAAGCTAACTAGCTAGCTAAACTAAGCTAATTAAGCTAATTATTACAAAACTTGAATTAATTAAACTAAACTAGTTTAACTAATTATTACAACACAAATTGATTAGCTACAACTAACTAATTAAATAATTACAACATGAACTAATTTGAATTACAACAAATGCTAATCATACGCTAATTAAATTAGACTAATTAACAAGATAACTCGTCTCAGGATGCGAGGAATGCATACGTGCTCAGTTTCCACCCGAAGAACAACCGTTGTTTGCCCCCGGATGGCTCTGTTTGCACAACCCTTGCACCATTTCCTTCTCCAGATCAACTCTACCATGCCTCACAAGCATACTGCTCAAAATTCATTGGTGGTCGGTAGGCCACTGGTGGTGGCCGGCTGGCCGCCATTGGGGGGTTATCGTCTATCACTGGTGGCCGGCAGGCCACCAGTGATGCACCATTTTTTTTTTTTTTTGCTACAACATAGAGCACACAGGGCAAAGAAAGGGTATTCTCACAAGTTGTTTGTACTATGTATCACCCCTTATCATCAACACAAGCTCAAAGGAGTGATATATTGGGCCCTCAAACCATCAATCAAGCAATTTTCATGCATGATGGCTAAGGGACCAATTTGTACAAGTTCGATGAGTGCAAAACAAGACTCAAATGCCATCACCCTATCATGCATGATCAAGGGCAACGGAGACCTAGGAAAGTGGCACATTTCATCACTTTTGAGTATGAAATGTCCCATTTTCCTTGTGTTCAAATTAACGTCCGATTTGAACACATGCAATGCAACACAAAAGAATGCTTATCTTGCCACTTTTACTTGCCAATCTTGTGTACACATTTTAGTTACCAAACCATGCTTTAATCACTTTGTCCATTGGTGAGTGTCTTCTAAGATGAAAGAAATGTGTCAACCAAGGGATAATGTAAGGCAAGAGAGAGATCATGCCGTTGATAATGAACCCTCAAAGAGGCTTAAACCATTAAGCATGACCTCAATCTCAAGCTTAAAGGATCCCAAGCTTGAAACAATCCCCAAAAGCAAATAAAAGAGTAAAGCAAAGAGAGAGGTTGCAGTGTTTATAGTGCAGAAATTGAGTGAAATACAACACCAAAAGATGTTATTAACTCAGACAAGAGGTGTCTAAGACCCTAAAACACCAACTTGTGAGGATTATTGCCCTGCAACCATGCAAAACAAGACTCAAATGAACTAACCAGCCCAAAATAGAGCTAAAATAGGCTATTTCAGAGTCTAAAACATGCTGGACTTGAGCTAAGTTAAGCTAGAAAAACATGCTATCATATAGAGCTAACTAGGCATGCAAACAAGACACAAGGAGGGGAGGCTAACCCCTTCAAATTTGGACTTCAAGATGAGTTTTTTACCACTGAAAATACTCTGAAATTCAGTGGTTAAAAGACCCAAAAAAGTTGGCTTGAAAGTGTTGAACAAAGGTACAAAAGCTATATAAGCAAAAAAGCAAGAAGGGTGAACCACCCCCTAACTGAAAATGGTCTCAAACCACCATCTTTAGGCCATAAAAATAGAGTTTTTTACAGTTCAAAATCAGCTCAAAAATAGTAGAATAAGATGGGAAAACAAGTACGCAAAACAAGTGTAAAAAGGGGAATGTTACACCTCTTGAAGTGAAGACACAAATGAGGCAATAAATCAAAGCCAAGACCACCTTGTAGAGCTCAAAGAGGGTCCCAAGTAACCTCAGCCCAAAGATAAGAAACTTTGGTTGGGGGTTGATAGGGAAACTTGAAGCGTATCTACACTTGTATGAACAAAAGTTTAAGAGAGAGAGAGAGAGAGAGAGAGAGAGAGAGAGAGACAGAAAAATATAGAGAGAGACTCCCAAAATTTTTTCTAACCTTGAAAACAATAGAGAAGGTCCTCTATATAGAAAAATGTGAGTTTTGGTCGAAAATATCAATATAGGATAGTTGGAGCTTTATGCAAACAGCTGGAGGAAACTATCTGCACAAAAACTGATTTTTGACACCAGTGGCCGGCTGACCATCACTGGTAGCCGAAAAACTTCATCCATGGCCGAAAAACTTCACCCCTGCCCGGCACATGGCCGGAAAACCTCATCCATGGCCGGCAAACCTCACTAGTGGCCGACCAGAAATTGTGCTTTTTGGCCTGACTTCAAATGGGCATATGTCCTTCATCCGGACTCCTTTGCAAGTCATTATTGAGTCTAAATTGAAGCCCCAGAAGTCTACTTTCCAATGGAGGTGGCCTCACATCAAAATTCTAAGTTTGCAAAGAGATATGCCTATTTTAGTGAAGGCTGCTCAGTTTTGATCCTAACAGATTGATGCCTACCTATTCCCCAACTAGGTTTCTTCTCTCTCCTCTAATTTTCTTCAACTCCAAACCTCTACATAAGATGTTTTAAAGATTTTTTCTAAGAGTTCACCTCCCTTTTATTTATCTCCACTTTGTCCTTACTCAGTTTACCGAAAAGTGTAATTTTCAAAGAAATGCGAAACACAAAACATCGTAGAAACATTTTCAAAAATATTTTGACAAAGAGGGTTTTGAGGTCTAAAATAATTTTGGTCAAAATGGTTTTGGTCCAAAATGGGGTGTAAGTTTGGGATTTAGAAGCTCTCATTGTTGAAGAAATTGAACGTTTGCACAATATAGCCTTTATCCTCGAGTAATCAATCAGAAGCGCCTAAGTCTTAAAGGCAGTAAAAAATGAGGTGTCTACAGGGTGCCGATCCCTTGGACGAAATTTTTGTAAAATGGCAGATTGAAGTGTTTGTGTGTTAGTGATGTGATCATTGAACCATTGAGTTGTAGTCTCATTTGGGTTATTGAGAAATAATGAAATTGGCTCATGTTTTGAAATAAATTGAATGAAAATGGATAAAGATTTGGATTTGGTACCTTATGACTATATAAAATGTGAATTTTTTTTTATCTCAGGCATTGTTTATGCATATTGTACTTATACCTTTGTTAGATCTCATATATTGTGTTAGATTATTCCTACTGGGCTGTGGCTCACCCTATTTGGGAAAAACATTTTTAGGTAATGATGGCATGCCTCCACCAAGGCAATAGCATTGGAGGGATTTTTTTTTTTTTTTGGGGAGAAGCAAGAGCTTCTTTGTCTTGTTTCACCTTTTGTATAGCCTAGGGCTTAAATTGTATGAGTTAGTCTCACTTTTGTTGTAACCAAGCCAAAACTTGGAAAGGTGTAAGCCTATAGACCATTTATTTATGCTAAACCCTTTTGTACTATTAACATTGTGAAATGAAAGAACTTTACACTCTGATCCATGCAGTTATTTATATACATTTGAGTTGACTTTATGATCTTGTTTGGGGGGCGTTACAACTTGGTATCAGAGCATGGGGTGTTGTAGTTATTCGGAAAAATGCGTGAAAATAAGCTGAATATATTAATAATTATGCCCTTGCCCTAGCTGATCACTGAATAGAATTCCATGGGATCAAGTGGGGCATTGTAGTTATTCGGCAAAATGCTTTGAAGATAACCCGAATATATTAACCTGCCCAGCTAATCATTGAATAGAACCACAGAATATGTAAACGAAAAGTTGATGGGATCAGGTGGGGCATTGTAGTTATTCGGCAAAATGCTTGAAGCGGTCGCTTTGTAAACGATGCATCCGTAATTAATAAGCGGGAGGGGGGGCATGCGCGCGTGGGTCCTATGTTGTCGTTAAATATATTTAGCTCATGAAGAGTATTTTGTTCAAAATGAGCATTGTGTCGAACTGAGGAAATTTGTATGTCAAGAAAACTATACTTTAACAGCAGAGGAGAGGGCAAGACGCTAGCTGAACTGGATTTAGAAATGAATCGAGGGACTGGTGGCGAGCCTGCATGAACGGGTAAGAGGACATCGGGGGAGTGTGAGAGGCGTCGCTCCCCCCGTCGTCAAAGCAGGTCTCCAAGAGGGGGCGGGGTAGAGAAGTCACCAAGAAAGGATAGGCAACAACGAGGGAGCTCCAGGACTGGGAGTGCACATGCCTTACCGCGAAACGAAGCCAGCAGGCCATCATGCCCGTTGAGTTTTTCGGTTTTTGTTGGGAATAAACTGATGACCGAAGCGGATTCAATTATCCACGATCCAAATGTGGCAGTAGAGTTTACTTGACAAATTTTTCTGCCCAAAGTCCAACAATCAATGGTCAGTCGGCCTGATTAAGAAATTTTTCGAGAGGGCGTCCATGGAGCGATAAAGGGACTATACACCTCTTACGAAGAGAGATAAAACATATAGACGGCCGCATTCAGAGCTTGGAACACTGCATAGAGAAAGCCGAGAGTGAACTGAGAAATGTTAAGGCTTCCGAAATGCAATCGATGGGTCAAACAAACCTGATTGTGACGGAAAGAGTAAACCAGCACCTTCTTGATCATGTAATTGTCGATTGTGATATGGAGAGGGTGTTTGCAAGAGAAGCAATAAGAATGAGGGCCTATGAACAAGGCTTTTTTGATGGCCGAAAAATTGGTATTGAAAATACTAGGGAAAAGTTAGCTGATGATGTTTGTCAATGCAAAAATCGTGGATTTAAGCATGGATGGATTAAGGCTCTACAAGCCGCAGGTGTCGATTCGGCGTCACCTCTATTTCAGAATTACAAGTTTCTCTTTGAAGCTTACGACACCGAAAAAACCAACGACAAAGAGGGTGCCGAGCCGGAGAAGACTTAGATATCGAGAAACATATTATTGTACTTTTGAATTTGTAAAAATCCATGTATTTGTACCTCTTTGGTGAAACAAATAAATATTTGTTACATTGCTTTGTTTAATGTTTGTATCAACCTGTGTGATAATTGCATATTTGTTGGCCCACGTTGCTGTATTTCCAAATACAAAGGGCGTTTCAAATTCGGAGGATTACTCAGCCGTTTGTGGTCATGCACGAAGGGCACTCTGAATTCGGAGTGTTTGCGTTCAATCGTGATATCCACAAAGGAAACTTTGAATTATGAGGCTTATTCAGCCCGAACGTGAACAGGCACGAAGGGCGCTCTGAATTCGTAGTATTTGTATTCAATCATGATATCCACGAAAGGCGCTCCAAATTAGGAGGCTTATTCAGCCTGAACATGAACAGGCACGAGGGCGCTCCGAATTCGGAGTCTTTGTGTTCAATCGTGATATCCATGAAGGGCGCTCTGAATCCTTAGTCTTTGTGTTGGCCAATCGTGATACACAAAGGGCACTCCGAATTCGAAGGCTTATTCGGCCCAAACGTGATATCCACAAAAGGCGCTCCGAATTGGGAGTCTTTGTGTTGGCCAATCGTGATGCACGAAGGGTGCTCCGAATTCAGAGGCTTTGTGTTGGCCAATTGTGATACACAAAGGGCGCTCCAAATTCGGAGGGTTATTCGGACCAAACGTGATATCCATGAAGGGCACTTTGAATTTGGAGTCTTTGTGTTGGCCAATCGTGATGCATGAAGGGCGCTCCGAATTCGGAGGCTTTCTGTTGGCCAATCGTGATACACGAAGGGCGCTCCGAATTCGGAGGCTTATTCGGCCCAAACGTGATATCCATGAAGGGCACTCTAAATTCGAAGTCTTTGTGTTGGCCAATAGTGATGCACGAAGGGCGCTCCGAATTAGGAGGCTTATTTGGCCCGAACGTGAATAGGCACGAAGGGCGCTCCGAATTCAGAGTCTTTGTGTTCAATCGTGATATCCACGAAGGGTGCTCCGAATTAGGAGGCTTATTCGGCCCGAACGTGAATAGGCACGAAGGGCGCTCCAAATTTGGAGTCTTTGTGTTCAATCGTGATATCCACGAAGAGCGCTTTGAATTCGGAGTGTTTGTTTTGGCTAATCGTGATACACGAAGGGCGCTTCAAATTCGAAGGCTTCTTCGGTCCAAACATGATATCCACGAAGGGCGCTTCGAATTCGAAGTCTTTGTGTTAGCCAATCGTGATACACGAAGTGCGCTCTTAATTCAGAGGCTTTGTGTTAGCCAATCGTGATACATGAAGGCACTCTGAATTCGGAGGCTTATTCGGCCCAAACGTGATATCCACGAAGGGCACTCCGAATTCAGAGTCTTTGTGTTGGCCAATCGTGATGCACGAAGGGCGTTTCGAATTCGGAGGCTTATTCGGCCCAAACGTGATATCCACGAAGGGCGCTCTGAATTCAAAGTCTTTGTGTTGGCCAATCATGATGCATGAAGGGCGCTTCGAATTCAGAGGCTTATTTGGCCCAAATGTGATATCTATGAAGGGCGCTCCGAATTCGGGGGCTTTTTCATTATTCAACCATTATTAATGAGGCAGCGATAAAAAGGGCATTGCATTGGGGAATTCGTAGATGTGTACATGTTAACATAACATCAAAAATTAGAAACAAACTAGCACGCCATACAAGTTAGCTTAATGATAAAATTTACGCAAATGTGTGGAATTTCAGGGGCATGGTAAACTTCTGCCAGCCATGTCTGAAAGCCGATACGCCTCTGTTCTGGCAATTGAATCAATCTGATAAGGGCCGTCCCAGTTGGGGCCTAATTTACCGTCTGCTGGATTCTTAGTAGCATGAAGCACTTTCTTGAGGACCAGTTCTCTAGGTGTATAACGACGCAACTGCACACATTGGTTATATGACTTGGCGAGCTACTGCAAATACCGTGCCATGCATGCAACAACATAATCTCGGCGTTCTACAATCAAAGTCAAATCTAAGGCCAACATCATGTCATTATTGCCCATGCCAAAAACCTTGAATTTCAGTGTGGGCATGCCGATTTCAAGAGGGATAATTGCCTGTGTCCCAAAGCACAAATCGAATGGGGTTTCCCCAGTAGATCGCCTTAGAGTAATGCGATGAGCCCACAACACACTGGGCAATTCTTCAATCCACTTGCCTTTGGCTTTTTCCAATTGTTTCTTGATGCCGTCCAAGATCACTTTATTGGAAGCCTCCGCCTGACCATTGCTTTGTGGGTATGCCGGCGAGGAAAAGTAGGGTCGGATACCATATGTGTTGTATAATTCCCGATAGGCGCCACAATCGAATTGGGTGCCATTTTTGGAGGCAAGTGTTTTCGATATGCCGAATTGTGTTATGATGTTTTTTCATACAAAACATTTAACATCGACATCTTGAATATGTGTTAAAGCCTTTGCTTCGACCCACTTTGTAAAATAATCTGTTGCGACGATTAGGAATCGCTTATTCCCTGGAGCCCGCGGTAATGGCCCGATGATATCAAGTCCCCATTGAGCAAACGACCAAGGACTAGTAATGGAATTTAATTCTTCGGTAGGCAGATGAGTTAAAGGGGAAAATTTTTGGCATTGTTCGTACTTCTTTATGTAGTTCTCGGCATCTGTTCGCATGGTCAGCCAATAATACCCCTATGTTACGGCTCGATGGGCCAATGAGCATCCTCCAAAATGTGCACCACAGCTACCTTCATGTATTTCGGCCAAGAGTTCCTTAACTTTATCTAGGTGAACACATTCCAAGTACGGCCTTGTAAAGCTTTCCCTGCGGATCCAGATAGTATTGCAGGGCTTTATTTCGTAGCTTGTGAACTTCTTTCTTATTCATTGGGAGCTGTTCTGAGGAAAGGAATGCAGTGATAGGGTCCATCCAACTTGGTCCTGGTTCAATGATGTTAATCTGAATTGGTTAAGAAGAGGTAAGCTCGGCTCTAGGATGAACCCTACTTCCATTATTCATTTGACTTCTGAGTTAATGGCGAAGGCTAGGCAAGTAAGGGCATCCGCATGCATGTTCTAATCCCGGGTTATCCAATTCAATTCATGGTGGTCGAATTTCGTGAGCAAGGAATTTTCCATTTTCATGTAGGTTGCCATGCGGTCATTTTTTTGCTGCATACTCTCTATTCAACTGGTTGATGACTAATTTTGAGTCACAAAAAACAAGTAACTGCCGTGCACTAAGGTGAAGTGTGTTACGAAGGCCGGTTAGCAATGCTTCGTATTTCGGCCTTGTTATTTGATTCATCAAAGCCCAGTTTGACCACTTGCTCGATTATTACCCCTTCGGGGGTCATGATTACTACGCCTGCCCCGCTGCTATGTTAGTTGGATGATCCGTCACAGTACATCCACCAAATGTCTCCAACATATATTCGCCAGTCGGGTTTAGGTTGCACTTGTGAACTCTGCATGGCATGGCATCTTGTGAACTCTGCATGGCATCTCGTGAACTCTGCTACAAAGTCGGCGAGCACATGCCCATTGATGGCAGTTCTAGGCAAAAACTGGATGCCATATTGGCTGAGTTCCAAAGCCCAGTTTGAGACTCGCCCTGATGCTTCTGCGCTGCGAAGCGCTGATCGGAGGGGATAGTCCGTTAATACCCCTATAGTGTGAGCGTGAAAAAAGTGCATCAATTTTTTTACAGCCACCACGAGAGCAAGGATGAGTTTTTCAAGTGGTAGATATCGTGCTTCGACATCGACCATTACCTTGCTTACATAGTAAATTGGTCGTTGCTCCTCGAGTTCTTCTTTTAGTAGCACGGCGCTGACCGTCCGATCAGATACCGCCAGATACAAGATGAGCAAATCATCTGCCGATGGAGTTGCTAAGAGTGGTACTGATCGGAGATAAGCTTTCAGGCCATCCAACGCGGCTTGGCACTCGGGAGTCCATTCAAATTCTTTGCCCTGCCGAAGTGTGTGAAAAAATTATCGACAACAATCTGAGAAACGGCTGATAAACCTATTGAGGGCGGCCACCATCCCTATCAAATTTTGAACTTCTTTGACCGACCGAGGGGAGCCGAGTTCTAGAATTGATGTGATCTGCCTCGGGTTGGCCTCTATTCTGCAATGGTTGGCAATATAGCTGAGAAATTTACCGGATCTGATGTCGAATGCACATTTTGACGCGTTTAGTTTCATATTGTACTTTCGGAGAATGCCGAAGGTCTCTACTAAATTGGCTAGATGGGTGTGCTTTTCCTTGGACTTAACCACCATGTCATCGATGTATACTTCCATGGTACAGCCAAGTTGTTCCTTGAACATGGTGGTAACTAGTCTCTGGTAAGTTGCCCCCGCATTCTTCAATCCGAAGGACATGACCTTTTAGCAGTAGGTTTTCTTTGGGGTGAGGAATACGGTCTTTTCTTGATCCTCCGGATGCATGGCAATTTGGTGATAACCCCTGTAGGCATCCAAGAAGCTCATGCACTGATAATGTGTCGTTGCGTCCACAAGTTGGTCGATTTTGGCAAGAGGAAAACAATCGTTTGGACAGGCCCTATTTAAGTCCATGAAATCGATAGAAACGTGCCAAGATCCATTTTTCTTATTTATAACTACGGTATTGGATAGTCGTGTAGGATAAGTGACTTCACGAATTGCCCCGGCATCAAGCAATCTGTCAACTTCATCAACAACGACCGATGCATGCTCCGCGGCTAACCGCTGACTTTTCTGAATGATTGGTTTGACTTTTGGATCGACGTTTAAACGATGTTGGGCCACGACTGGATCCACCTCCGGCATCTCGTATGGTGTCCACGCAAACACATCAAGGTTGCCGAGTAAAAAGGACACCAGCTCCCCTCTATCAACTTTGTTCAGGGAAGTGCCGATCATGAAGAATCTGTCAAGACTTCCATTGATTTTGATCCGATCAAGGTCTTTAGTTTCCTTTTCGCTGGGGATTGTTCCAATGTCCTCGAGGCTCTCTCGATCTGGCATTTCAACCGAGTTCACTTCCAGTTCCTTTGGTCTCTTTGCAGCAACAATAAAATAGCATGCCTATGTCAATTTCTAAGAACCCCGAATTTGCTCAATGCCATACTCAATTGGAAAGCAGAGTAGTTGATGGTAGGTGCTCAGCACAGCCTGCATAGTATGCAACCAAGTCCTTTCCATGATAAGATTGTATGGTGATGGGAGTTTGATGACTAGAAATTCCATATCTATTGATCTGGTGCCCGTTCGTACTGGTAGTGTGATCTTACCCAAAGGATACTCGGGGTCGACATTGAAGCCGAACAATGGGTAATCGGCCAGTAACATATCTGAATCAGTGAAGCCAAGTTTAGCAAATGTCTTGTAATACATTATTTCTAAGGTGCTTCCCTGATTGATGAGAACACGCTGAACTGTGAATCTGTTCACGTGTAGCTTGATAATGAGGAGATCAGCGTGGTGGAGAGTTATTCCATCTAGGTCGGTGTGGACTTGCCTTTTCTCGTGCCCTGCCTTTCGAAAAGGTTTGAAATGAAAGGCCTCACAGTTCGGACTCCCGTGGTTCTGAATCTAATCTCACAAGTACAATGTGAAATTGATAAACACCAAAGAGTCCAAATCCGGAAAATCTTTTTGGAAAATCGATTTTAAATCAAATAATGCCAAAATTGGACTACTTTGCCAGATACAGAGTCGCCACCTAAATATTTTTTATTTTTGGAAAAATTTAGGAAACCCCGATTAGTGCCAAAGGCCACGTGTCAGTCATCACCAAAAGTTGCCTCAGCTCAGGAACTTAGGTATGAGGGGGGAAGGTCATGAATTGAGCACCCCCGCTCGCCCGATCAAAGATCGGCCTCTACTAATCATGATATGAGCTTTTATAAACATTATATGTTCTTATTCTGATTATTAGACTAGCTTTACTATGTGATGTGCACAAGCAAGTATAGACTAGTTTGCAAGACTTGGAACAATTCAATTCATGTTTGTTTTCGAAAATGGTTTGAATTTGCCACCTCAAGTGGGCTTAAAAGATGTGGATTTGCCACCAAACACAATGGGCTTAAAACATGATTTGCCACTCAACAAAGTGGGCTTAAAATGCACATTTGTTGAATCGTTCTAATTCAAACAACAAGCCTTCATCCACAGGCATTCATGCAGTTTAGCATTTAAGCATATAGCCTCATGGCAAGCATGCTAAATATGGTAGCATTCACACTTATGCAAGTATGCTAAAGCGTAAAAACTTACCGAGTACTCCAAGCCAAAACAGAAACTAGTTAGAAAGATGCATGATCCTAACTATACAAGATGCCTAATACAACATATGCAATAAATGCAATTAATAGGCTCGGCTACAAATATGGCATATAAAACAATTTTGAACAACATGCGATTTAAACACGTATTCAAAGAAGGTATTGAAATTCTAATGCAGTTTGAATGATGCGCCGAGCCTCAGTGCATGCAATAGAAAATGAATGGATGCAAGCATGCGATATGCTAATTAAAATATGTCCCTATCTAACCGTCAAAAGTGATTAAATAAAAGGGAGAAAGACGTGGGGTTGGAAGACATACACACACGCATGCACACTTATTACAACATTACGCCCTCATGAAGGAAGGTCCAAATGAATATGCTAGCTAACTAGCTACGTTAATTAAGCTAACTAATTATTACAAACCGAATTAATTAACTACTCTAGCTAATTAATTATTACAAACCGAAAATGAATAACTAGTTATACTAACTAATTAATTACAACACTTAATTAGCTAAAACTAATTAATTACAACATGTACTTGATCTAATGCTAATTAAGCTAATTAGCTAATCTCAGGAAGCAAACGATGCATGCATGCTCGATTCTTTCACCCAAAAAAGTCACTGCCTTGCTGCTGAATGCCTCTGTTTGCACATTTCAACACTGAAAAAACTACCAACTTCCAGAACACCTTTGCTCCAACTTACCAACACACTGTGCAAATTTCATTGATGGCCGACAGGGGGCCGGTCTACCAATGGTGGCCGGTCAGTTACTGGTGGTGGCCGTTGGCCACTGCTGATTTGAACTTCTTTACTGCAACAGAGAGCAAAACAAAGCAAAACCGTGTATTCCTCAAGGGTTTTTGTACTGTTTACCCTCCTTATCATCTAGCAAGCTCAAAGAAGAGAAACTTTTGGCCCTCAAACCATCAATCAAGCAATTTCCATGCATGATGGCTAAGGGACCAAGTTTGTACGAGTTCAGTAAATGCACAAACAAGACCAAAATGACTACCGCCCTATCATGCATGATCAAGGGCAATGGAGACCTAGGAAAATGACACATTTTATCACTTTGAGTATGAAATGTCCCATTTTCCTTGTGTTCAAATTAACGTTCGATTTGAACACATGCAATGCAACACAAAAAATGCTTATCTTGCTTCTTTTACTTGTCTAATTTTGTTTACTCATTTTAATTACCAAATCCATCCTTTAATCAATTTAGTCCATTAGTGAGTGTCCTCTAATGGAAATATGGCTCAAACCACAAGTTGATTTGGGCATGAAAGAGGCATTACACTGTTGGTAATGAAGCCCCTAAGGGATTAAACAATTAGGTGTAGCACCTCCATTTCACACTTAGGCAAACAAGTGGTTTGAAACTACTTTCAAAGCAAAACAAAAGAGTGAAGAATTGAAGGAGATTGCAGAGATTGTAGTGCTGAAATTGAGTGCAAAACTACACTAAAATATGCTATTAACTTAAAACAATGATGATTAAAGCCTTAAAATACTAAGCTAGTGAAGGAATTAACACTACAACCATGCCATGCAAGGCTCAAATGGCCTAACCAGCCAAAAACAAAGTTACGACAGTCTAAAAAAGAGCTTAAATCATGCTGGAATTAAGCTACAAATTACTAAAAAAAATAGGCTAACACATACAGCATGTTAAGCTAGTAAACAAAACACGAGGGGAGGCTAACCCCACCAATTTTGAACTTCAAAACATGATTTTAGCCACTAAAATAGCTCTGAAAATCAGTGTTTAAAAGCTCTGAAAAAGATGATGCAAGGGTGGGAAACACAAAGGCAAAGGCCTCCATAACAAGGTACAAAGAAGAGCTATGGCCTTAGGACCTGAGCTTCAGCCCACAAACATAGAGTTTTTATAGACCAAAATCAATTGGAAAACATGCTAGAATGAAGATAATAGTAGCTAAAACAATATGCTAAAACATGGGGTTACACTACAACTATGCAAAACAAGACTCAAACAAACTAACCAGCCCAAAACAGAGCTAAAACAGGTTATTTCAGAGGCTAAGAAATGCTGGACTTGAGCCACAAAAAGCTAAAACAATAAGCTAATAAATGAGGTTAACTAGGCATGCAAACAAGACACAAGGAGGGGAGGCTAACCCCTCCAATTTTAGACTTCAAAAGTTGATTTTTACTGCTGAAAAACCTCTGAAATTCAGTGGTTAAAAAGCCCAAAAAAGTTGGTTTAAAAGTGATGAAAAAAAGGTACAAAAGCTTAACAAGCAAAGAGACAAGAAGAATGGACCATCCCTTAACACAAAAACAGACCTTTTTACACTTCAAAATTAGCCCAAAACAGTTGAAATAGATGGCAAAACAAAGATACAAAACAAGTATAAATAAGGTAAGTGCTATACCTTTGAAGTAAAGCACAAAATAGCCAATAATCCAAGCTCAAACCACCTTCTAGAGCTCAAACAAGACTCCAAGTAATCTCAGCCCAAAGGTGAGAGTATTTGGTTAAGGGTTGGTATGCAAAAGCTAAGGATTTGTGAGCAAATGTATACAAAATAACAAGAGAGAGAGAGAGAGAGAGAGAGAGAGAATTCTAGAGAGAGAGAGATATATATATTTTTGCCCTAATTTTTCTAACCCTTAAAAATGGGGGAGGAACCCCCCTATTTATAGAAAACACCACCTGAGCTTAGAAACATCTCACCATACACGTGTATGGAGATGTAACTCAGTGTGCAACAGCTGGCACAGCTGTCAATAAATATCTAGAAAAAAGCACTAGTGGCTGTTAGCCACCACTGATAGCCGACCGACCACTACTGGTGGCCGACCGGCCACACCCATGGCCGACAAAAACATCCCATGGCCGACAGCCTTGGGTGGTGGCCGACAGGTCACCAAGAGGTCCAGACACCAAGTTTTGGTCCAAAACAAGGCGTAGAAAGAACAAGGTTTGGAGGCTCAAAGACAAGGCATTCCGTAGAGGACTTCGGGATCTCAAAACAAACACAAACATACACAATCATCGAGTGCACGAGCGATGACGTCTAAGTCTTCAGGACGGTCAAAAATGGAGTGTCTATAGACGGTGTGATCGAAGCTTATCCTGCTAGTTTCGTGGGGCCGTTTGGCTGGTGTGATTAGCTTGGATAGGCTAGGTTGCAACTGAATTGTATGTACCTCGGCTAATGACGGTAGGCTATATATCATGTGAACTACACCAAGTAGAGGCGAATTCGGTCGTAGGGTTACCGTGTTCGATGGATTGTTCTTTCGAATGTGTTGCACCAATCGGCCATCCTGTACCAACTCCTCTAGGTGGTCCTTCAGTACATAACAGCTATCAGTATCGTGGCCATGGTCCTTGTGATATTTGCACCGCTTATCTCTTCTCCTTGTATCAGGGGGTCCCATCATCTTGGACGGCCACTGAAAAAACAGAAGATGTTGGACTTTGGGTAGGATCTTATTGATCGGCTTCGCCAATTCTGTACACTTCTTGTCCGAACGTTTTGTGCACCTGCTATCCACTTGATATTGTTCATTTGAACGGTGTGAACATTGGTCGCTTGAACAGCATGAATTACGCCAGTTGTCTCATTTAGTCTAAGTCCGAGGTTCAGGGCTCCTTGATGGCACGGTGCTTAATGGCTGAACCAGACCAGATGGAGCTGATTTAATGACTTTCTGTCCAGCCTTGACGTGCAAGGCATCGTCTTCCATCTTATAGTATTCTTCAACTTTCTTCATTAGCACCCAGACTATCTTGTAAGGCCGTCTGGTCAACGAACTGCAAAGAGGACTATCAAGGTGTAATCCCATCTTAAAAGCGGTAATGGGTATGGAATCATTGCAAGCATCATCCACCAAGTTGAAACATTCCCAATAGCGTGCCGAATACTCACGACGGGTCTCTTCTGGTTTAATTTGCATTGCCCAGAGAGAGTCGGCTTGCTTTTGCTGAACTTTGTTAGTGATCAATCTTGCACTGAAGGATTTTTGGAGTCGATGAAAGCTTCTTATTGACGCCAACTCCAATTTATAGTACCATTTGATGGCCAACGGTCCTAGGCTACACATTCGACACATAAGGGCTTCATCATCTGCATGCAACATCATCGCTTGTTTATAATGATGAATGTGGTCAGTGGGATTTGATTTTCCATTGTATAGGGTGAATGTTGGTGCTTTGAAATTTTTACGCAACATAGTCCTTGCAATGTTTCGTACAAAAGGGTCGTGCTTGTCCACTTCATCCGAATGACCACTTCATTTCCCTCGCCTATGTTGTACATATGGACTTCCTTCGGTGAGGTTTGAGCTACTGGGTCGAAGTTCAAGGCCCATCATGCAGTGATATTCTCCAGTCCAAGCATGTTTTTTGGAGTAATGTCATCTCTTGGTGTAACATTGTCAGAAACTATCGAAAGATCACCTATCACGCCTGCCATGGACGCACTTGAGTATTCTCACAGACAACACCAATTGTGGAGAAGTGGTTTAGAAATACTCTAGAATCCAGTTAGACGTCCTTGATCCTCTGATTGCTACCTGAAAAAGGAATGAACACTCTGGTCGGAGGTGCTGGAATTAGCACTCCGACGGACAAGTCAATATTCTCTCCACTTTACTTCTATCCCAAGTTATCTTGTATATTCAAACATACTTCTCTTTAGCTAATGCTTCTCCTTTTTATATTGCTCTCCAAGGGCCTACCCTTTCATTATCATATCTGGTACCCCCAAGTACGTCAAAAACTAATCAGCATATTCGGCCCACGGGCTGGATTTTACTCGGCCGTGTTCTTGTTCATGGGTTTGATCACGCCAAGTTAGCCTTACCAGCATTCTCAGCACTCTGTTTGAGCCTCTTGAGCACGTAATTTTTTGGCCCCCACAACTCACTTGGGGTTAAGGGTGAGATGTGGTGTAGTGGGTAGTGGGGTTTTACTTTGCGTAGTGTGTACTAGTGATGTCAGAATCACAAATAAGAAAGGGTGGGGAAACAAAACCTGAAGAAACAATGGGCTTCCTATGAATCAAGAAGTCTTCCACTGATGGAAAACATCCAAGCCCGTTAAGATTTTTGCCAATGCCAAGCCTATGCTGCTTTGACCCTCCTTAAGGCATTGGACTTCGCTAAAACCAGGGGCAAGTAGAACTCACCTTTTATAGAGATTGGGAATGGATGAATGCATGACAGTTGTATCAGAGTGCCCGGCCGCTAAGTGGATCCGGCCGTGAGTAGCTTAGATCCTATCGCATCTTAGTTCTGCCCAAACTGCAGAAGCAACAAACCTCATCGTTATGTTTCGAGCTCTTGTTTTAAGTGTTGCTTTAGGTCCAGCAAGTGTGTAAATAGGTGTGTTTATGTTGTTTTTGCTTTGTTTTTCTTTTATCAAGTTGTATTTTGCATTTTGGTCGATTGTAGGTTTTTTTTATCTAGTTTAGAACTCAATTCAGAAGCATTCATTCTCAGTTTTGTTTTTTCAAAAAATAGATCATTTTTGTGCAAGTACCATGCCATTCATCAACATGTTGTGCAAAAATAAACAAAATCTTTCTCTTCATAAGCTGTTAGGTCCAACCCCGATCATTGTTTCATAAAAACAAAAATAAAAGAAAAGTCTTCAAAAACATCGAGAGGTCCGTCTGAAACTACATAGGTTCCTAACTACAAAGTAAAAAGGAAAAGAAAAGGTAAAGGCAATCCCTCATAGCCCACTTTATCCTCGGTCATAAAGGAGGGGACTCACTACTATCACTGCTATCTCCAGTAGACTGGACATCAGCACTAGCATCCCTCTCGCCCTCAGAGGCGGTGTACTCAGCATCATCAAGGGTCTTCTCTGAAGAAGGTGAGTGTTATCTCGCAATACCTCTACCACGTCTCCCATGGTCAGCTCGCCCTCTACCTCTCGCTGGGGCTCGTCTCTCTTTCCTCCCCCTAGCTAGAGGAGGTCCCTTAGGTACAGTGAGTGCAGGCTCAAGTTGGAAAGATACATGGTGTCAAAACAAATACAGCAGAATTGTGAACAGGATATCAGAGTATATTAGGGCCAGAGAATGAATGAGTTGCAAAGTATTTGACTTTGGAGAGAGTGGATAAGTATACCTCGATCCCATGAGAAGTAGACAATCAACCATCCGCAGGAGATTATGAACATACTCCACGGGCACCTGCAAATGAAACAAGACATGAGTAGAAAAAACAAAATTGTGAAGTACAGTGGGTGGATACAAAGAAAAAATGTTTACTTGTGCAATGTCAAGAGCAATCACCAACCTGCGATCCCTCTCCTCAATATGATCAAGAGGGATCTCCTCAATTACTCCTTCTAGTCGCATGTGTACAACCTCAGTAGGAATCGCGAGAAGCCCAGGAATGGGAGCTGTGACGAGATCACCTCCAATAGTGGCGACAGCAGCAGCAGCAGCAACAGGGAGCACACGAACAACACCCTTGGTGAGAGGAGCCATCATATGGGTCTGCAAGAATGAAATGAAGTCGCCGCCTCCGTGATGCAAATTGTTATCCTCCCCTAACATAAGGTGGTCAATCTGGTGTCCATTATGAAGACCATCAATGATCCTCATGCTTGGAGGAGGAGGGTGTAGAACGTCAAGATCGGCCCTGCCCCAAGTCTGGCAGATGAACCTCTCCCCCAAGTAATAGGCCCTGTCGAAAGGACCCTCGAACAAAATCTGCATGGTGGAGGCGTTCCATGTAGTGGTATAGGTCACTCTCGATGCCTGGGAAATGCCCTTCTAAGCATGCCAATCAATCTGCAAGTAGAGGATGCAAGTCAAATGTTAGATATCAAGGTTTGAACTTTATGAAAACAGTGAAAATAGTAAAAGACAAAGATTAATATGAGATTTTGTTACCCTCTTTGCAGTGATTGTGTCGAATAAGTGGTGGAAGTAGGCAAAATCGTGATCTGCGTGTCTCCGGCGCTTCAATCTGGTGTTGTGGTACCGAGGGCGGGGCACAAACAACTCAATGGGTCACATAGGAATAGGCGCAATAAATGTGAAATATGTGTAAACCCACAGCTGCAAAAGGAAAACAAGTTGAAGAATCATCTGGACACATGAAACAGATATAAACAGAAAGTGCAAAGCAGAAAGCATGGTTTTTAGCAAAATAGAAAAGGAAGTGTAAGGTGTACCTTCCAGACTCTCCAGTATCCACCAAATGAATACACCTTTCGGCGAGATGCCGAGCTTATATAGCACCAATGCTCTCAGAAAGTATAGCCCTATGACATTCTCTATGTTTGCAAACAGGGTAGTACCAAGAAGATACATGAGGAACCCGTGAGCGTACTGTGCAATCTCATCTGGAGTAGTTGGTTAAAGGGCAGAGAAATGGTCTAGGAACCAGCTATATAGCACACCATCCCTTGTCTGGTAACATCTGGAATCGCTCCAAGAAGGTAAAGCTATGCAGGTCTCCACTGAATCATGTCAGGATCAAACGAGATCGAGTCGCCAACTCCCATTCATAAGCTAGTGAGCATCAAGAAGTCATAAGGAGTCATGGTCATCTCCCCAGTCGATGAAAAGTGGAAAGAGTTGGTGGTGTCCCACCACCTTTCCACCAAAGCATCGTATAGCAGCGGCTCAACCTTCATTTGTATGAGCCCTAAGTAGAAAGGTCTAAAGCCAGCATCATCAATCAAAGTGTAAACCTCCTGAGAGAGCCTCTCATACCAGCCTTGCGGTCCGGTAACAGTCCTATATCCGCTCATCTTCTGGGCCATGACTTGTAGCAAAAAATGTTGTTAGCATTTTGAATAAAGGAACTAAAATGCAATTCAAGTAAAATATGCTTGCAGGGAAAGATTTTTTACCGTGAAGGCATCAACAGATAAGTGCTCCATCAGCTCTTGTAGAAGGATGTCCTCATCCATCCTAGAAATGAGGCCCTCAAATCTCAAAATGCCGCCAAGAGTCAAGGCATGTGAGCGCAGTTGGTGGTTAGTTGGGTCAAATGGTCTATTTGCAAGGGCGAGCAACTCAGGCTCTGGTGCTAGAGACGGAATGTCTTCAGCCGCCAAATCCTTGCCAAGAATGGTTTGATGTCTACGGCCAGCTCTGGAATAGGCATAGCAACGTCAGCTAAAGGCACACCACCCTATGGAACCTCATCATCAACCATGGGGAGTGTAAAAGTGAGCAAGTGTATAGGGGTAGTGAGAGAAAAGTAAGGAAAATGAGAGAAGTTAGTGAAAAACCCCAAACCTAAGCCCTAGGAGAGAAAATGAAGAAAAAGTTGAAAATCAAGAGGAAGTAGAGGAAATCACAAGAAAATTGGGAGAATGAGACAAAAAATCAAGAGAAACCCAAAACTCAACCAATTGAAAATCCAATCGGTCCAAAATGTAGACGATTAGAAGGGTTTCCAAAATAAATTTTGCAAGAACCATTGGGTAACGCGAATAAAGGAAAAATCAAGAGAGAGTGAATACCCGAAGAAAGGGGGAGAGGATTTTCGCATGGTATGGGGGTGGAATAAGAGCCCAAAAGTATGTTTTAAGGAGGCACGGTCGTGAAAAGTCAAAAATGCCCCGAAACCGCTATCCAACTCCAACCATGTCGTTTTGAGCATGGCCATGTGTTTTTAGATCCGGTCGGATCTAAATGTTATTCTGCTTTCAAAATGCCATTCTGTTTCAGTATGGCTGGGTGCATGGATAAACCTTTCCGAACTGAAATAAGGTGTTTTCACATCAGAGCCTTTTCCAGATTTCAAGAATTACAGAACCGTGGTTCAGAGTACATTTCTGTGTACTTCGTCTTTTTCCAGGGATGTGTTAATCGTGGATTTGGGCCCATTTTCAAGAATAAAATTAGTAGAGTTGTTTCTAATTTGTATAATTGTATCTGTAGACACCCCATTTTTGACCACCCGTAAGACTTAGGCGCTTGGTCCAGCGCACTCGATGATGAAAATTGCATTGTGTAATTCAAGTTCTTGGCGAAGGAATCCAAAGTCGAGCCTCGAAATAATCGCAAAACCTTCCTACTTGTCTCATTCTTACCTCAGAGGTTCATTTTTGACCATTGTGCCACCTTATACTGGGTTTGAAACAGGGGAGTGGGGCAACACATTAGGGCCCGGCTGTGCCCCATTGGGAGTTGGCCGTGGCTATTTAGGCTCGGCCATGCCTCAATGGTGATACACACAATTTTGGGCGAGAGCTTGCCAGCTATCTTTTTTTGAAGATATTTTAAACTTATTTTGCTTAAATTCTATAAAAACGAGTTATACCTCTGTTTTTAGGGCTGAAAAAATTTAAAAGAACATATACACACAAGAGAGAGCTCATTCTTTCTATACAAGTCATCTTTAAGCCAACCTATCTCTCTTCATCAATATCCATACACCACACATCACCTTAGATCATAACCTTAGAACTTTAGTTGAGGCTTGAGCATCACAATTCAAGCTTGAGAGAGTGTTTAAACCAAAGTTGTGTTACAAACAAGAGCTTGCTTCTTTGAGAGGTATAAGCTTACCACCCTCTCTTTTACTCTTATTCTATCTCTTGCTATCTACTTCTTGTGTTTTTGTGCTGTTTTGAATCCATTTCAAGTGTCTAAGCTTGGGTTTGGATAGCTACCAAATGATAGAGAGAGTTAACACTCTTTCTCACACCTTCACCTATAGCTCAAACCCTTGTTTTACACCCTTTTCTTTGCTTTCCAAATTGATTTTTAGAGTTTAAGATAGGCTAAAAATCATGCTTTGGATTTCAAAGGTGGAGGGGTTAGCCACCCCTCCTTGTTCTTGCTTACTAGCCTTATTTTCTTTGCTTATTGTTTGGTTTTTTGGGCTCTTTTCATGCACTTTAAGCCACTATTTTTCACCTATTAGAGGCTATTTTAGGGCTGTCCTAGGTTGTTTAATTGGTTCAAGCTTTGATTAGTTTGTTTCTTGTATCATAAGTTCTCATATATAGCTTGTTGTATGTTGTTCTTCGCTTTTCTTTAATTAATTTCCATGTTAAGAACCTCATTTTAATAAGTAACTTACCATTCATTTCATTCGTTTGAGAGTTGTTTCAACCGATTGACGGCTGTTCAAAACATGAGCTAGAGATCTATGCTTAATGGCTTAATCTCTATGGAGGTTCATCGTCAATGGCATAGTCTCTCTTTGTTGTTGAGAATCACTTCTTGCTTGACATGCTTTTCATTTAGTAGACATAATCTTTAGTGGACGTAATCATCACCTTGGACAAAAGGATTAAAGAATGGAAAAGACTAATGAATTTGGCTTAAAATGAGCCAAGCAACATAAAGAACATAAGTTATACTGCTTGGGTTCGACCAGACGTTATGTCGAGTCTATTGTGTCAAGAGTCGTCACACGTCAATTCATGGTGTTTTGACAACCCTTGAAGCGTCTTTACTTCCCCCTTTAAGCTCACTCCAGGATAAAGGAGAGGGGCTGGTGTTGATTCATTACATTCATTGATTTTTGTCCAAATCATGGCCGAAATCATCAAGCAAGCAACTTGCTCATTAATTGTTTTGGAAATGACTTCATCCTTCTATTGAGGCTTTCCATGACAGAGAAGTGTAAGAGGGACAAACAGAGCTCAGAAAATTCTGTCTGCATTGTTTTCACCTCAGAACACAAAAACAGAGTTTTGCATGAAATTAGGGCACGACCGGCCCTATTTGGGCTCGATCGAGCTTTATTGGGGGCCTGTCGAGCCCCAATGTTTGGTAAACAGAGTGTTTTGCAGAAAACAGAGGGTAGTGGCTAAAGGTGAAACAAGGCAAATTCCAAGGAAGACAGACAAAGTTGCTTCTGAAAACCGTCGCATGCATGCCATCCTTATGCTTTTTAGTTCTATCAAATGTTGTAAATTAATGCTCTCCTTATCGTTGTAATTAAATATAATTAGCATTATTGTAATGATTATGAATGTTTATTGGTGAGTAAATTAGATAGTTTTGTTGTATTAAATTAAGTGGCTAACTTATTTCTTATTATTAGTCTTGTTGTAAAAGCTTAGTTAATTAGTTTTTTATCCATTCATTTGGTTTTGTAATAGTTAGTTTAATTCAGACACTTGGACACTCATTCGGACCCTCTTACATGAGGGCAAAATATGTAATAATGTGTATGTCTTCCAACCCTACTTCTTTCACCTTTTATATACTTGCTTATGATAGTAGCATAGCATTCTCATGTTTGCATACACTCGTCTCACATGCATTTGAGTTCGGCTCATCATACTAACCAATGTCAAAATTCAACTTTATTGCTTGAATACGTGATTTATCACATGTTTTGAATCAGATCATACACCTTGCTCATAGCCGAGCCTATAAAAATTGAATAAATGTATGCGTTGCATTAGTCAAATTTCATTGTTTAGGAACATGCACATTTTCTAATTATTTTGCTTTGTTTGGCTTGCCTTCGAGTACTAGGTGAGCGTTTATTGCTTTAACATCTTGTATCTCGTGTGATTGTTGCCATATCGAGCATGCTTTCCATGAGGCTAAATGCTTAAGTGATATAACTCTTTGAATGCCCGTGGATGAAGGTTAATTGCTAAAATTGGGATAAACTGATTAATGTACATACAAACTCACATTTTCCAAGTAATGAGTGTCAAAAACAATTTTCAAACAAACACGAAATCAAAGTGTTCCAACTTTTGCCAATTAGTCTATACTTGTGTGCAACACATAGTAATGTTAGTCTAATAATCGGAACAAGTGCATATAATGTAAATAAGAATCCCATCATGATTAGTAGAGGGCGATCTTTGATCGGGCAAGTGGGGTGCTCAATTCATGACTTTCCCTTCTCGTACCTAAGTTCCCGAGCCGAGACACTTTGGTGATGACGAATATGTGGCCTTTGGCACGAGTCACGGGTTTCCTAAATTTTTCAAAAATATTTAGGTGGCGACTCTGCAATCTGGCAATGCAATCCATTTTTGGCATTTTTTATTCAAATCGATTTTCCAAAGAATTGTCGGATTTGGACTCTTTTTGTGTTTTCACTGTTTCGCATTGCACTTGTGAAATCAAATTCAAAACCACGAGAGTTCGAACTGTAGGGCTAGTCATATCCGAATGGAGCACGAAAAGCAAGCTACAGTATCATTTTCTGGCAGTGTGGTATGCGTAAAGTCCAAATACGGTTCACATCCTAACAAGGTGGTCTTCGTGAACACCCCTCCTCGAGATGTTTTCTAGAAAAAATGTTGTTTCCCATAATGGAATGGTCCCCTGTATCAAGTTCCAAAAATTTGTTTGCCCCTTTAAATGTTCAAAGAGCATGAACCCCAACATTGTTTTCACCCTTTTCGCGGTAAAACGCGTCTAGGTTTGTTTTCACAACCATTGCATGTATCTTTTACCCTTTCTACGTGAAACATAGTTTGGCTTGTATCTTTCACCCTTGTCACACAAGTGTGACTTGGCTTGTATCTTTCCCCCTTGTCACACGAGTGTGATTTAGCTTGTATCTCTTACCCTTTCTATGTGAAGCGTAGTTTGGCTTGCATCTTTCACCCTTGTCACACAAGTGTGACTTGGCTTATATCTTTCACCCTTGTCACATGAGGGTGACTTGGCTTGTATCTTTCACCCTTGTCACACGTGTGTGATTTGGCTTGTATTTTTTACCCTTTCTATGTGAAGCGTAGTTTGGTTTGCATCTTTCCTTTGTCACATATGTGTGACTTTCATTTTTACCATTCACTTTTATGTATCTAAAGTATCCCTTTATTTATATATAGTTTTATACCAATTATGAATCCCTCCAAATCTCAAAGGTCTAGAAATATTGTTTTGGGTATTGTTAACTTTTTAGTATTTCAATAACACAGTTAAATAAGGTGTGGATATGGAACAGTAGTTGTATTGCAAGAACGTGATTTGTGGTGTTTTGATTTTGCTAGGTTGTATCTTGTCAAAAGGCTATGATTGGCAGATAGAATTCCTGTTGGAAAATTATTTCCTCCTCTTTCTCTTCTTTTCATGATAGGGGGTTGAGGACTTCTGAAGTAATATGAGATATTCTTTTGAAAATTGGGTTACCAAATGACAAGTAATTGTTTCTTGGAGTGTGAATGTGATATGAGAATTATTTTTCTAAGGTTCTAGATTGTTAGACAACCGAGAGCCATTCCCTGGAAGTTGAGTTTGTTTGAGGCAAGAGTACTGTAGGGTATGTTAGTGAGACCTTTATCCTTAACTTTTAATTTCATGGAATTGATGGGTTCATATGGATGAGTTAAACGAAAGACTCATCACTTGAGTGTTGTTATTCGTATCCTTTGGGGTGGGTCTGAATATTAGTGTGGAACTTGAAAATACGAGAGTTATCCTTAGATTTTGAACTAGAATTAGGAGTGGTGATTTTAATTTTATTGGGAGTTTTTCTGCCCCTTATATCATTGGGTTGCCTTATCTTCTTTCATGGAAGTTGTTTTTTGTTTATCACGCAAAATCTCTTGTCCTAGGATAATCTTCTAGAAACTTGTTGTTGAGTAGAAGTCATTTGTGATTAGTTGGTGGGAGTGTTAGTTCAATCTCTGTTTTATTTGGATTTGTCTAAACTTTAGATCTTGAACTTTTTAGTTTTGCAGATGAAATTTCCTAAGGTGGGGAGATTGTAACACTATGTACTTCTTGGATTAGTGAGATTGCTCTTGACACTCTTATTATTGTACTTGGAGCCTCTTTGGTTCATTTTGGGATATTAATTGAGGTGGTATCACAATGGCAAAGTAAGATTAAACCAAAAACATTGATTCGGATAATTGTCCTATGAGTAGTTTTCACTTTTTTGCCTTTTTCTCTTTCCACACTTTGAATTTGGATGTGAGGTTAGAGCCATTGGAAATCTTGTTTCTGTGGCTTCGATTTGGACACAAGAACAACCTAAAACAGAGTTTGGAAGAGGGAGTTATGCCCGTTTGAAATTCGAGTACCTATGCTAGAAGCAAGTCCGCTTGAGCTAACTTTTGACCGCTTGAGCGGTCTGCATGAATTTAGAGATTCTGGGAGCTTCTTTTCACCGCTCAAGCCAAGATTTTACCACTCGAGTGTTATAGCGATCCCGGTTTTTTCCCATTTGGTTGTTGTATTCCGGACTTAGGTTCCGTGGTGTTGGTTGTTGTATATATCTTGTTGTCATCCTTTAATTCTTTATATTCGAGTTTTGGAATGTGTTGGGCAGGTTTGTTGCAGGTTGGTAGTTTAAACCAATAGTTGCTGCCCAAAATTTTGTTTATTCGCTCAAGCGAGGCTTTTGTCGCTCGAGCGAGCTCTGTGTTTTAGATCTTTCGCTAGAGCCAGGGTTCCTTCGCTCGAGCGAGAGTTGGGTGTTGTGTCTGGTGGCTCGAGCGAGAAGTCTTGCGCTCGAGCATGCGTCTGCATCTGGTTCTGGACCTGAAGGTTGTGTTTCTTGGCTCGAGCAAGCTTTCCTTCGCTCGAGCGAGCGAGGTCTATGTTTTGGGTTTCTTCGCTCGAGCATGTTTCTGGGTTGCAGACCTGAAACTTCGATTTGTTGGCTCGAGCGAGGTTTCTTTGTGTCTGGTCACTCGAGCGACCACTTCTTCGCTCGAGCGAGCCTCGTATATTTCAGTTCGCAGCAGCTTCTCCTTCTTCACTTTTCTCCATCTCTTTTGGTTCAAACCCTAAATCTAGCTCCCTCTCTCTCTACACACACCTTCTCTCTAGGGTTTCATCTACTTCTAGAGTGTTTCTACCCTAATCTCTTTGTAAGAAAGATAGAGGGTCGCGAGGGCTTCACTTTAATCTGAAAAGTTGAGGATTTGGAGCACTTTGGATTTTCTTCATCTTCTCCATTTGGTCTCTTCTTTTCGAGGTAGGGATATCCTACTCCATCTTATGAGTTTTATCATAAATTTTAGTCATTTTGATTAAATGGTGTTGTTTGGTAATTTTGGAAAAAGTTAGGGTTTGATTTGTAATTATATAAAGAGAGGTTTTGTGTTTTGATGCTCCATGTGCATATAAGACTTTGGAAATATGAGTTTGTGAGTCAAATTGGTGGAATTTGGTCTTAGGATCAATATTTGAGAAAAGGGGGAAAATGCCCTAATTGTGTTGAATAATTAATTTGTGGAAATATGAAATTGAGTTGAAATTAATGAAATTGGGAAATTATGAGATTGAATGGTGTAGTTGGATTAATTAATCACTCACCTATGAGAATGTTGATATTATATCTGTTTGATGCATTTATTATCTGTTTAGAAATAACTGCTTTGGGCTATCGGTGGAGGATAGTCTTGATTGTTGTAGACACTGTATGTTGATTAGGGAAAACTGAAACTAATCATTTGGAATATGTCATTGAATATGACGGTTGGAATAATACATCGAATATGTGTATTGATTGATCATTGTATATGATAAGTGTTTAAATACATTGTATATGTATATTGTTTGGGAAGAGATAGGAGATGTACTCCATGGTTTGAGAGGAGATAGGGGATGGACTCTTAAACCTATTTGGGAGGAGATAGGGGATGGACTCCATTAATACAGCAAATATGTGTATTAATTGAAGTATTGAAGTGTTTTTATATGAGCCGTAGTCTCATTGAATTGTGGTCATTGGAAGTGTTGTTATATGAGTTGTTATCTCATCTAATTGTTTGATCAGGTTCTGAGCCATGTTTATGAATTGAATTGGTAAGTAACGGATACTGGACTGAAACATGTACGTAATTGTCATGGAACTGTATTGGGTTCTAAGTTGGTTCACAAGTGTTGATCATTTATCGAATGCTAATGTTTTAGTCATTTCTTATAATTGGTTTAGTATATCTCTACTAGGCATTGGCTCACCCTATATAGGACATCATTTTCAAGTACAGGTGATATGCCACCTCCAAGGACATAGCTTGGGAGGCGTAAAGGCGGAAGAACTTTTGTTGTTATATTTTTGTGTATTACATGTAGATTCAAGCCAAGAGCTTATTTGTATAAAGAGTTAGAACTCTTCTTTTGTTGAACCCAAGTGTTGACTTGGAAAGTTGAAAGCCCCTAGGGCATTTACTTTTGTTGTCAACATGTAATACTTTTGTACTAAACACTCTGATGAATGGAAATATGCCTTATTCTCTTATGTCTATGCATGTCAAGAATGTAGGTTTATATGTATTATTTTGAGGGTGTTACACGAGTGGTTTGTTCGATATTAGACACTTTAAAGTGAATTTTTGCCCAAAATCTTTATTCTTTCTTCCTTTCTTCTCTCTCTCTCCTTCATACCTGAAACCCTAGACCTCAAAACCTTGATTTCATCCATTTTTCACCAAAAATCCACTATGGATCTTGCATCAAAGATGAAGAACAAGTGAAGATCAACATTTTTAACCGATTGGATTTTGGATTTTTGAAAGAATCCTCTTGATCTAGCATCTGTACTCTCATCTTGGAGGTAGGATTGCTTTTAACTTTGTATCTCTTTACTTTGAGGATGTTTATTTGGTATTATTGTGATATTGGCTTTCTGATTGAAGTTTGAGTTTACAAAAATTGTGTTTTGATTTCAAAATGGAATTTCTTCTATATTTTCTAAAAAATTTATATTAATGTTTGTGGATTTTGAAAACCCTAGTTGAAAAATAGCATTTTACATTATAGAGGGGGAAAAGCCCCAAATTTAATGAAAACCCTAATTCTTGAAATTGAACAATGATATGTTCAAATGGAATTAACTTTCAATTCTTTAAATTTATTATTGAATTATGAGATTGAGATGTATTTTAATTTGAGGCTCGTTAAATTAGAGACTTTTGAGATTTTTCTTGGAAATATGAAGATTGTGCCTCTATATTAGTTCAATTATTTGAATGGTGATATTTACCTTTGTTCTCATGGATGTATAAATTCTTGGAATTTGTGAAAATCTTGGAAAGGTTGTTTAAGGAGGTGATAAATAGAATGGAGTCCGGGTAGGGAGTCGGTTTTTGAAAAGAGTTATGTGTTGTTAGTACTTGCGCGAGGAGTCAACGTGCCCAATTGGCCTTTCTGCACATATCGCCAAACAAATGTGGAAAAATATTTTTGGGTGTCCACTAATTATGCCGTATTGTAGTCGGCAAAAGTGGAAAAATTGATGATTTTGGATGCCCATTCCCTGCCGTATTCATAGCCGAAAAATGTGGGGATATTTTTTAATATAAACATATGTATATGTATGTATTGGGACTCTCTTTAGGGACTTCATGGTGTATTTACCCCCCTAGTGTTGAAATGTGATTTTCATGAAAATTTTAATATCTCAGTTTTGTCACTTAAACCCCTAATGTGTGTTAAACAAGGAAATGTTTTAGTTGTGATAATGCCATATAGATTTTTAAATAATTAGATACTTTGTTAAAAGTATTTCTACTGGGCATCTAACTCATTCCTATCTAACAATTTCAGGAATTGATGTTGTGCAATCACCCCTATGAGAAGGAGGTGGACTACTTTGTTTTGTTAGGGCACGAAGGCTCATAGATGTGTTATGTGGATGCTTCAAGCGTATGAGTTTGGGACCACGTGTCCATTTTGTTGTAACAAGGCCTTGCCTTGATGTTTGTATGCCATTAAGGCATTATTATTTTTATTCTCTAATTTCTTGAACTATGTAAATGTTATTATTAGTAAAACAAGAATATGAAAATTATAATATTTGATATGTAGTTCAAGGGAAAAGAAGACTTTTGAGATTAATGTTATTGTTTGGCTTGGAAGGCTTTCAGATTAATTAGTTATGAGAAATATTTTAATCTAGTTAATTTGAGGGCGTCACAAATACCAACAAATAAACTACACAATATCGACTGCCATACAAACCGACAAAAATATTACGATTTATGTATAACAATATCAAAAAAAGATTGTTCATCGCCGGTTTACTATCATCTCTATTGCGAGTCCATCATCATCTCTATCGCTCGTTTATATGTATAAATAACATTTTGTTCCAACTGTTCTTCCATGGTAGGATCTTATTGTAAAATAATAGTGAAGGAAAATCTTTGATCAAGTGAATCCCTCACATTGAGGCAAAAAAAATACTAAGAATAATAAGGACATTTTTTTTTTAAGGTCACTGGTATTAAGATTTTATAGCATAAGGAACATCCAATATTTTCATAATGTCCAAGGTCTCTCAACATCGATCTAGAGAATATTTGATCCAAAGAATTTCTCTGGACTTCCCAGAGAATTTCTCTTTGGATTCTAGTGTAGAGATTTTCTCTGGATTTCCAAAGAATTTCTCTGGTTTTCACAAGAATTTCTCTAGATTCAAACTAGAAAATTTCTCTTCCTTCCTAATCTCAATGTACAATACACAAATCGATTACCCAAATAAGCAACAACAACAACAACCAACCAACCAACCAACCAATATACATAGATCCAAAAAATTCACTAGACTTCCCAGAGAATTTATCTCCAGAAAAATTCTAGGAAGGCTAGAGAAATTCTTTGGATTCTAGTCTAAAGATTTTCTCTGAATTTTCTTTGGATTTTAGGTGAACCATAAAGCATAAAGTTTGTTTGGTTGCCAAGAAAAATAGGCGAAAAATAACTTGTTCAATATAAAAATACATAAAAAGCACAACATAAAAGTCCAGAAAAATTTGTAACAACTATAATTTTCTATGGATTGTAATAACATGCTTTTAATTTTCTCAGGACTCAAATAAAAGTCCAGAAAAATTCACTTTCAAGATCCCAAAAACAAAAATACTTTAACATTAAAAGACAAAAATGCTCTTTCTCTTCACTTTACCAAAAAAAAAAAAGAGAGAGAAAGTGAGAGACAAAATCCATGGGCATGGAGTTCTGGGAATTTCTCTGGACTTCCTAAAGAATTTGTTCCTAGAGAGAAATTCTAGGAGGGCTAGAGAATTTCTCTGGATTCTAGCCTAAAAATTTTCTTTGGATTTTCCAGAGAATTTCTCTAATTTTTGCAAGAATTTCTCTGGGTTCAATCTAAAAAATTTCTCTATCTTCCCAATCACGATGTGCAATACACAAATCAATCTCCCAAATAGGCAACGACAACAACCAATATATATAGAGAGAGAGAGAGACTCAATGAAAGGAGAATTTCTCTACATTTCCAGAGAATTTCTCTGGTTTACGTAAGAATTTCTCTGGCTTCAAGAAACAGTAATGAAGAGTTCAAAGACCAGAGCATCTGGCTTTATTGTGATTTGCATTTGTCCACAAAAAATAATAAATAAATAAATAAATAAAAATAAAAAAAATTCAACCAAAAAATCCAAACAATATACATTTAATGTAATTGATCTACAAAATGTGGAACAACAAAATCTTCATAGCCAATCATCACTAAAAGTCGTAGAGTAACAAAAATACACACAGTGGCTAAAATCCAAAGAAAATATACAGTGAACAACCAGAGAAAATTCACACAGTGGTCAAAATCCATAGAAAATTCACACAGTGACCAATATACAAAGAAAATTCAACAGTGGTCAAATCTAGAGAAAATTCAACAGTGGCCAACTCTAGAGAAAATTCACACACTGGCCAAAATTCAGAAAAATAAAATAAAATCACACAATGGCCAAATCCAGAGAAAATACACACAGTGGCCAAAATCCATAGAAAATTCATACAGTGGCCAAAATTCAAAGAAAATTCAACAGTTGCCGAATCTAGAGAAAATTCACACAATGGCCAAATCCAAAGAAAATACACACAGTGGCCAAAGAAAATTCACACAATGGCCAAATCTAGAGAAAATACACATAGTGGCCAAATTTAGAGAAAATTCACATAATGGCCAAATTCAGAGAAAAATCAAGGGTAATTATGGAAAATTTTCCATATTACCATGTTATGCACAACCTAATAACAATGCACACCAGACATCCAAAACAAATGGCATTGTCATTGCAATCTTTTCAGCTTCCTCCTATTACCCTGCTCGACCCATTGCTCCCACTAAACATGTATAATGCTCGAGCAACGGCTCTAACCTATGATTAAATTTCATCTTGCTCAACCACTGTTTAGTCTCCCCAATTAAATCCGCATTGTAAAAAGCTGAAAGAATTGCAAGAAAGCTATATTCATCTGGGACAAGCCTTCTAGCCTCAATCGAACCAAAAAGCTCTATCACCAAATTCCACTCCCCTTGTTGTGCATAACTCGTCATCATTGTATTCCACCCGATAATACCCATCTCTAACACAAGCTCATCGAACAACCCATAGGCGTCCGATACCAAACCACACTTCCTATACCCATCAACCAACGCAGTCCCCACAACTGTACCCAAATCGAGCCCAGTAACAATCGCGTGACCATAAATTATCCTACATTGCTCCAAAGTAACAAGCTCCACCGCTGCACGGAGTGCTCCCGATACACTATACATAGCAAACTTAATCCTACAACTTCTCATGTTAGCAAAGCAAGCTAAAGCCTCAAACAACCACGAATTTTGCGCTAACCCAACAATTATGGACCCGTAACAAACTTGGTCTCTGTGAGGAATTTCCTTGAACACTTTATTAGTATCATTTGGAAGTTGGGTTTTGGAATAGAAATTAATAAGCGATGAGGTGATGAAGGGTTGGGAAGATAAAGAGAGCTTGAGAGAGAGAGTGTCGAGTTGGAGGCCGAAGGAGAGAGAAATGAGGGAAGAGCAGGACTTGAAGAGGGTGGCAAGAGTGTGGTGGTTAGGGAGGGTGGGGTGGCGGAGCATGGAGACAAAGTATCACAGAGAGAGGACGGAGTTCGAGAGGGTGGAGATGAGGGCGGTCAAGGAGACGATGTTGGGGAAGGAGATTCGTAGATTAGAGTTTGCTATTCTTCTTCTTCATCTACCATTGTTGAAGCTTAGTAGTGACACACAGTATAGAGAGAGAGAGAGAGAGAGAGAGAGAGAGAGAGAGAGAAGTGTAAAAGGCACGATTGATCTGTATCATCATAGTCTACGAAAATCTCCATTACAACCTAAAATAACATTAAGGGACCTTAGGCATCAAAAAATATTATTGTGGACCTCTCATCTTACTAAAAATTGAGCAGGGATCTTCAACCAATTTTCCTGAATAATAATATTCTATATTTATATACAGTATTTTATATATATCATAAATGAAATATATCTCATAATAATTTTCTCTCTCCTAGATATATGGTATATTATATATATATATAATAAAAGTTTATAAAGGTAAAATAATCTACATAATAATTCTAATATGAGAAAAAAAGACTTACTGGAATATAAGTTCAAATGTATGGGACTAAGTGGAATACAAGAATACTTTGTAGACTTATTGGGCTATAAGTCTTCTAAATGAGATTTATAAATAAATCTCTCTTTTACTACTCGACAAATCTATCAAATAAGATCTCAACTGAATATATAAAATAGGAGAAAAAAATCATTTCTTTTTTGTATTTAAAATTATGGAAAAATTTTCACTTCTAAAATTTTACACTTTTGATAAATATTTTTGTCATAGGACTCATCCTCTCCGCATATATAGATATATAAAATAAGTGTCAATATTCATACTTTCAATTAATAAAATATTATGCATTTTTGAAAAGTACAGAAGTTTGTGTGAATATTCATGCTTTTAAAACTATTCACACTTTCTAAAAAGAAATATTATGTAAAATGAAAATGTAAAAATTAGCATGAATATTTATATTTTTTTTGCATTCAGTATTTATTTATGAAAAGTGTGAATATTTATAACTTTCACATTTACCAAATATTCACACTATTTTATTCAGACTTATTTCGATTCACCTCATTATATATGTGTGTGGACAGAGATGATTTTAAAAATAAAAAATAAAAAAATTATAAAAAAATTCATAAATTTTAATCGAATGATTTTTATATTTTCAAAATAAAAAAAAATATTGTGCATGTTCACACTTTTATTAGAAACTTAATTTTTAGATAAAAATGTTAGCTATTCACATTTGTAATTGAATGGGCTAAAAATGTAATAGTGTTCGAAAATGTGAACTTTTATATTTGCAATTTTTGTGTTACAAGTTTAAGTGTGAAGTTACCATTCCCAAAAAATTATATATCTTTATTTATAATGTCACACCTTGAAAATTAACATCATTTTATTAGTTACCAATATCATTTAATTCCATAACTTTAATAAATTCCAGATAAATAAAGATAACAAAGTATAAATCAAAAACTCATCTATTTCTTGCAAATCAGTCATCTCATACATTACAACAAATTACAGTACAAGCTATATAAATATATATATATATATATATACCAAATTGCCATAGATACTTACACATTTCAAGGTTAGGGGCCTTGATAAAAAATAAAATAAAATTCTATGTCGGCAGTTAAGCTTGTAGCTAAAACATGAAACGTTAGCTTTAGTGCTCCATCTAAAATTCCATATACTTCTCAACGAACGAGTCACACCTTGATCACCTGCAATTTGGGAATATCCAGCCTATAAAACAGGAGTGAGCAATGACGCGTAATATGTATATATAAATGTTCATATTGGTTACATTCATACAACACCTCATAATGTACAAGTCTGGTAACTTTATTTGACATTCAATACTCAATGTAAACTTTAAACTCACGACAGACTCCACACTTGGACCTTACTTCTTCTTGCAAACATTTTTTTTTTACCGTTTTTGTGAAATCCCAAAACACATCTCGTAATACCTCCACATTTATCGGCTACCAAGCACGGAAGAGTAATTGGGCACCTTTTACATTTTTCAAAAACACCTCCACATTTATCGGCCATCAAGCACAGATGGGCAATTGAACACCCATTACATTTTTAAAAAAATACCTCCACATTTACCGGCCACCAAGCACAGAGGGGCAATCGGACACCCAACACATTTATTCAACCATATCCTCCCCCTCCCCCCTCCACACATTTATCGGTGTTAAGTACAAAAGGTAAATTGGGCACCTTAACTATATACCAATGACATTCTCACATTCTTCGGCCTCAGAGCATGGAAGGGCATTTGGGCACCTCAACACGCACAACATGTTCTAAATTTACACACACCCAATTACACAACCCAACACTCTGTGAATGCAATGCAATGCAATGCAAGAGTTCAAAATATTGTAACTTAACTGAAGTCCAATTCAATCACACACAAAATCAATCCAGTGAATACGATATGAAGTACATAAATATTTCCATGTCCCCATGTCATCCCCGCCATCAATTTTAATTATATACTAATTCGTACATTAAACCTTTCAACATTGCCGGATTTTCTACCCAAAACAACTTCCTTAAATCCTTCATTAACATCATCATAACACCAATCCCATTCCACATATGGATACTCAAGAAGATTAATTGAAATTTTCACATAAAGTACAATTTTAATTCAAACCCTCATTTAAAAACAAAATCCCAAATCTAGGGTTTCAAGAAAATTGGGAGTTTTCTTCATTTCATCATCAAATCTACCAATTATCAAATATTACCCATAATATCTTAAAACATTCTAAATATTTCAAAAGGTTGAGTTAAAATCCCAATTTTTGACTATAAACATCTTTTAATCAAAGATTTCAAAATCAAATCAACCCATACTTCCCATTATACAACATAATCAAACGGAATTATAAATGATTAGAGTTAACAGAACTCTCTACCTCAAGAAGGTGAGCAAACAACGAAGACCCAAGTAAGAACTCCGATGAATTCGTAATCCAATCAGTCAAGAGAAAGATCTTCACTCATTCTTCACTAATCTTGCAAGATCTAAGGTGGATCCTTGGCATAGTGAGGTGAAATCAAAGGTTTTGTGGCTAAGGTTTTAGGACATGAAAAGAGGAGGGAGATAAAAATGAGAGAAAAGAAACAAAAAGTGGGTTTTATACATGCTGATCCCAAACAAACCACTTAAGTGACCACTTTTGCACTAGACCGAACACAACCAACTCTCAGCATCTCAAGCTTGCAAACAAAAGTACTGGATGCCTCAAAAGACCTCTCGAGCGAACAATCCGTCCCTCAAGCAAAGAGAAAAGAAGAATAAAAAAAATTCAGGAGTGTTACATATAAAAAGTATGAAAATTAAATCATCTAATTTCAAATAATCTTGGATTCTTTTTCACTGTTGATTTCTTAAGTTTTCAAGTTGATTGCATTCCCATTTATATATTTTTAATTATCAAATCTATTTCAATAACTATTTCCATGCTTAATTACATTTGTCTATGTAATTAGTGACAATATAGTCATTTTGATGTGTTTGGTTTAGCTTATAGCTTATAGCTTATAGCTTTTTGGAAGTCAGAAATCAGCTTATTCTTTGAGTGGGACAGGAGATGCTTTAAGAATAAGCTGGAAATCAGCTTAAGCTGAAAGTTATAAGCTATAAGCTGTTTAGGCATAAGCTATAAGCAGCTTCCCACAGCTCTACCAAACCGCACTATAACATGATAGGCTATAAGAATTTTCATAGTACTAAATAAGACATCAGTTCACACCTTGGGTCGAACGGGGTGAAAGATAGAGATTCAATCGGTGGCTATTCTTTGGGCTATATGATGTGAACATAACAGTTTTTTGTTCCAACATCTCCAATCACCATTAAGGAAACTATAGAATCAACTAATGTATCTGATAATTTAGTCGCTGGATGAGGATCTACTTGCACATATACACATATAGCTAATGTTAATGACTCTGTTCAAACTCAAACTAACACATGTTTTGCATAATACAATACATCAGATAGGAGGTTTAGCGAACTGGTACTTCTTGGGTGTGTTTGGATGACAAGTACCAGATTGTCACCATCAAAATTGATTGTCAAGTTTTGGTTGGTATGCTTCAGGATCAAGAAGCAGTATGTGATGGCTACTATCAATGATATTAGATTTTTTAGCCAATAT
Organism: Camellia lanceoleosa; assembly: GCA_025200525.1. Taxonomy (NCBI): domain Eukaryota; kingdom Viridiplantae; phylum Streptophyta; class Magnoliopsida; order Ericales; family Theaceae; genus Camellia; species Camellia lanceoleosa. Next base: position 33,186,726 of record CM045766.1, read on the forward strand.
TTTTCTTTCCTTTGTATAATCAAGGTAGAAAATAATGTAACCCAATCAGCTCATAGCCTGGCCACTAATATAAACTGTTTTAATATTTTTAATGTTATGATTTTTTAGTTGTCAAAAAATAATAATAATAAATAAGTTGTCCAAATAAAATTTTCTAGCAAGTGTCACATAACTTATTCTAAATCAACACATATATAATAAAATACATTCTAAAATTTTAATTTTATTAATTTAAACTCTAATGTTTTGATTTATTTTCAATTTAGACCATTTGTCTTTTTTTTTTTTTATGTGAAATCGATAGAAAAATAATATTTTTAGCCATTAAACTCAATTTGGTGTACATAAAATGTTTAAAATACCATTTATTAAAATACCATTTTTTTCGTTGATTTTGGTTAACAAAAATAAGCATGTGATTTAGATTGAAAACAAATCAAAAAATTAAGATTTAGATTAACAAAATTCAAAATTCAAAATTTATTTTCTATTTTATTTTTTATCCTCCAAAACACATGGTAATAAAATTCTATAATTTTTTTTAAGGGAGATGATTCTCTCCAGTTGAGTTTCCCAACTAGAGAACGTTGTTGGGCTTCCGTGGGCCCACTATAGCGATCCCGGTTTTCCTTCTTTATTTGTTGTATCCGGACTTAGGCTCCGTGAAGTTGATTGTTGTATATGTTTCGTTTACATCCTTTACTCCTTGTATTTGAGTCTTGGGTTGTGTTCGGTAGGTTTGAAACAGGTTGGTTGAGCTTAGAAACCAAAAGTAGTTGCCCAGAATCTAACCTTCATGCTCGAGCGGAGTTTTTGACGCTTGAGCGGGGCCTTCTTTGTTGCTTCTTCGCTCGATCGGGGGTTTTGGCGCTTGATCGGTAATATCCATCTCCCAGTACTTTCCTCTGTAGTGTTTGACGCTCGAGCGGGCATTTCGACGCTCGAGCATGAGTTTGTGTGTGACGCTCGAGTGGGTAGTTTTACGCTCGAGCGGGGACCTGGTTTTGCAAAAGTTCTGGAAGCGTGTATCCGGCGCTTGAGCGAGGGTTTGGACGCTCGAGCGTAAGTCTGTGTCTGACGCTCAAGCGGGGAAACGCGTATATCACTCCAAGATTTAGCTTTTTGGATCACTTTTTCAACTCCATTTCTCTCTCTTACTTTTCAAAACAGCCATTGGAGAGCTTCTCTCACTAAAACCTCCACTTCTCTCTAGGGTTTGATCTAGTTAGAGTAATCTCTCACCCTTTGGCCTTTGTAAAAAGTGTGTTGATCGTCGAGGGGTACATTTTGATCCGAGAATTTTGAGATTTGGAGCATCTTCATTTTCTTCATCTCCTTCGTTGGGTTTCACCTTTTGAGGTAGGGATATCCTACTCCATCTTATGAGCTTTGTTTTTGAATTTTGGTGTTTCGATATGTTGGGGGTTGTTGGGTGCTTCCGAGAAAGTTTGGGACCATTGTGTAATTTTCAAAAGAGGGGTTTTCAAAGTTTAAAACCTTTATGTATGTAATACATTGGAAAATGGACTTGGTGTTGGATTTTTGATGAAAATGGAACCTTAGGGTTGGTGTTGTAATTATGGGAAAAAGCCCTAATTGTTGATAAATTAATTTGTATAATTAATTTTGGGAAATGAGAATTTGAATAGGAAATATTCTAATTGGAAAGGTATGGGATTAAAGGGTGTAGTTGGATCAATTTATCGCTCACCTAGGCAAATGTTGATAATTTATCCATTTGGTGCATTTATTTTCTGTTTAGAAATAACTGCTTTGGGCTATCGGTGGAGGATAATCTTGATTGTTGTAGACAATGCATGATGATTAGGCAAACTAAAACTAATCAATTGAATAGGCTATCGAGTATAGCGATTGATTTAATACATCAAAATTGTGTATTGAATGATTGAACATGTATATGATAATTGTTTATGTACATTGTGTTGTGTAGGAGGAGATAGGGGATGTACTCCACGGTTTAGGGGGAGATAGGGGATGGACCTCTAAACCAGAGATTGTTTTATATTGATACAGCACTATAATGTGTATTAGTTGTGAAGTATGGAAGTGTTTTGCTATATTGATACAGCACTACAATGTGTATCATTTGTGAAGTATGAAGGTGGTTTTATGCGTTATTGATACAACACTAAAATGTGTATCTGTCATGAACTTTGAAAGTAGTTGAGTGATGAGTTTTAATCTCATTAAGTTATTTGGGCCAGGTTCTGAGCCTTGTTTTCAAACTGAACGTTGAATAAGAAATGGAAACTAAAATGTAACTTGGGCGTGATTGTCATGAAATTGTAATACGGCATGAGTTGGAATATAAGTGTGGACCATCTGTTGAATGCTATTATTTTAGTCATTGTTTATAGTTGGTTTAGTATATTTCTACTGGGCTGTGGCTCACCCTATATGGGACACCATTTCCAGGTACAGGTAGCATGCCACCTCCAAGGACGTAGCTTGGGAGGCTTAGTGGCTGGGATTTCTTTTGTTGTTTTGTTGTATTACACGTATATCAAGCCTAGGGCTTTCTTGGTATAGAGTTAGTACTCTCTTTTGTAACCAAGTGTTGACTTGGAAAGTTGTAAGCCCATAGGGCATTTACTTTTGTTGTCAACATGTAATACATTTTGTAATAAATACTCTGATGTTATGTAAGTATGCTTTATTCTTTTATCTCTAAGCATGTCAAGAATGTATGATTTATGGGTTCATTTCGTGGGCGTTACACCCACCACGGAACCCATATCAATAATCCAAACCATTCAATATGTAAGGCTTGTCGAATATTTCACCCTTGTAAAAAATCACGTTGATCGGATATCGATAGTCACTTAATCAAATCACATTTGTATCAACAATTTATTTTAAAAATTATATGTCTAATTAAATGACTATCGATATCCGATCAACATAATTTTTTTATAGGAATTAAATACTCGACAAGCTCTACATCTTGAACAGTTAGGATTATCAACGGAGACCCAATATTGCCCTCCAATCCAATTTGAACTAGAGAGAAGCTGTTTCATTTTTTTAACTCCTTTGAAAATTTCAAAATTCTATTACTTGTGATCTAATCTCTATTTTTCATAAATTTTGTATTTTTTAAATTGTTTTATCAAAATTTGTAATTAAGATGCATAATGAATACAAAATTCTAATAAAAAAAGTTGACAAAATTTCACTGACCTAAGATAAGTCAGTGAAATTTCAATTGGTCAGTAAAATTTTGATGACCAAGTCTAAGTCAATTAAATTCCGATTGGTCAGTACAATTTCAATGACCAAGTTAATGAAATTTTGATAACCAACCATCTAAGTCAATGAAACTTTGGTTAGTTAGTGACCAATGGTCTAAGTGGGGAAAATTTCAATGACAAAAAAGTCAACAAAATTTTAATTAGTCAGTGAAATTTTGATAACCAAATTAATCGAAGTCAATGAAATTTCGATGACTAAGTCAGTAAAGTCAGTAAAATTTCTTTTTTTTTTTTTTTTGAGAATTTCATATTACTCATGAATCTTATTTAAAAGATCTTGTCAACAAAATTCTAAAAATTTTAAATTTTAAAGTTTAAAATTTTGAAATCAATTAAACAATGTAAAAGATGGAACAAAAGACCTAAATTACTAAAATAATAACACTATGGGACCATAAATAGGAGGATAAGTTATCTTGGCTCTTTCCTACTACCCAAACTATATGAAGAATGTATTACAAATTTCCCCACTCTTTTTTAAGGTAAATATTTATATCTATTTATTAAAAATTAAAATACTCATCACTGTGGTCATAATTGTAAAATGACTATTCAAATCATGATTTTTTTTTTTTTAGGTAAATTTTTTTTGTACATTTGGCAAATATTTTTTAATAAATTATAGATATACCCCTTAAAATTTGCTTAAAATACGAATTATCCCTTATAGTTTTAAAAATTACATCACGCCCCTTGACATTTCAAATTTCATAACAATTGATAAATTTTATTAATAAATTATTAAGTCAATTAACAGTTTTTAATAATATCAAAATTTTATTTCAGTTAATAATTTAAATAATTTTATTATTGTATAAGAGAATAGTTAGAAAAGTGACATGAAACCTAATACTCTAAATCGATCAAATGCTAGGTTGTTCATCTTAAGTGACATGTTGCACCTGCCTCCAAGTGTTTCGAAAAGTGAGCAAGGGACGCCACATCGACGCTTGGGTGTGGTGAAAAATGGGTAAAAGGTTTTTGCATTTTTCTGGACGAGCGCGAATAAAAAAGTTAGTCCAAGATTATAGATTTAGGGCAGCCACATGAAATATACAAACTTTAACTGGTAAGACTATGGAATTGGTAGATGTTATGATTATGAGGAGAGTTAGTATAGCTTGCGTATAAGAAATTATGTGAATGGGTGAGAAGGCTTGGGAAATAGAGAATACCGATTTTAAGCTATATTATAGTGGCAAAGATAGACACAGGAATATGATAGGAATAATAGTTGTCAAGGGTCTTGTAGAAAATATAGTTGCGGTCATTAGGAAAGGTGATAAGATTATGTTAGTTAAACTAGTTATTGGAGAGAATTAGTGCATAGGCCCCCCAAGTAGGATTAGATGATCAGACTAAGAGAGTTTTTTGGGACCAAATGGATGAGGTATTAAGGAGATATCCGTCGGAGAGAACCTAGTTATAGGTGGTGATTTCAATGGCTATGTAGAAGTAAATAAACCAGGTTATGAGAGAGTGCATAGTAGGTACGGTTTTGGTGATAGAAATGAGACTGAAGAGAGTATTTTAGATTTTGCATTCACTTCTGACCTAGTAGTGGCCAATACTATATATAAGAAAATAGAGGAACATTTCATAACCTTCAAGAGTAGGTCAATTAGGAGACAAATAGATTACTTTCTAGTAATAAAAGGGGACCGTTTAAAATGCAACAGCTGTAAAGTGATTTCTGGAGAGAGCTTGCCGTCTCAATAAAGGATTTTAGTACCAGATTTATGTTTTAAAGGACAATACCAAGCTCGGAAAGATAGTGGGCGTCGCAGGACTAGATGATGGAACCTAAAATGGAATAAACTAGGCATATTTAAGAATATAATGGATAAAGAAGGTATTTGGGACATGGAAGATGATGCTAACACTATGTGGAACTCGATAGCCAATTGTATGAGAAAAATCTCAAAGGAAGTTTTTGGAGAGTCGAAAGGAAAAGGATCCAACTTTAGGGAAACTTGGTAGTGAAGGGAGGAGGTCCAAGTGACAATAAAGACAAAAAATGAGAGTTTTAAAAAGTGGAAGAATAATAGAACTAAGGAAAACCTTAAGAGCTATAGATTGGCCAATATGGATGTAATATCCTTGTTCTGTAGTATGCTAATTGGTCCTTAACATGAATATGATTATGTGTTTGATATGATTTTGTGTGCCATTATGTGAAAATATGTGGTTTTGAATTTCTATCTGTTCACCGTAGGAATATCTGTTTGATTGTTTGCTTTGAAAATTAAATTGAAGGCCCTATCGGCCACCGAAATCAAAATTGGTCACGCCATTGTGATTGGCATAATTTTTAGAGCCTACGGTGAAGTTTAATTGAAAATTTGATTCGGATCAGATTAAATTAATGAATTAGTGCCCAATTATTTATTATTATTAAATTAGAATTAGTGGGGCTTTATATAAAGGGCCATATACACTCTCATGGTTTCTTTTTGAGTTCAAAATCTGAGATATACATTTGAGAGAGTGAGAAGGCCAGCTATAGAGAGAGGAGGGGAGAATTGTGCAATTTTGGCCTTGAAGCTTGATAACTTTGAAGCTATACTCAAGAATTTGCTATTGATTGGAGAAATTGAGCCTCTAGGTAGGTAATTGATCTTGAATTTAAGTTTGAATAATGGTCAAGAACATGGATTAAATTCATTATAAGGAAATTGAGTTGATATTGTTGTATTTGAAGTCATGGAATGCATGCATGTGCATAATAGCCATGAATTTGTATAGTTGAGCATGAAAAATATGATCCATGTAGAATTGTGGCTAGAATCCATGCTTGTGACCACCATTTGTACAATTTGAGTTGAAATAGAAGTTATATCTCACATACATATACCATTCATAAGAAGTATGATCTTGAATGCATGAAATTGTTATGTTGAAAGTGAATTTGGTGTAGATTGGGACATGCATGTGATTAATTTGTGAAATTGAGCTCCATTGTGTTGTAATTTGGTGTTGGTACCATGTTAGTATATGATTATGTGAAGTTTGAGCCAAAAACATGCATCTAGAACCATTGAATGTCGAATTGGAGCTCAAGAACATGTTCTGGAAAACCCAGAAAATTTGATGTCCGCTCGAGCGGGAAAACTGCCGCTCGAGCGTAAATTTCGTGCTCCCAGTATTTTTGCAGACTTGGATGTCCGCTCGAGCGGGGAAGTTCACGCTCGAGCGGGGAGCTATGTAGACAAACCTTCAACTCGAGCGCCAGACTTCACGCTCGAGCGTAATTTTGATGCATCCAGCACTTTTGCAGACCTCATGGGTCCGCTCGAGCGAAGACCTTATTTTCTGAAATTTTGAAAAGGCATTCTGAGTTTCGTTTTCCGTCCTCTTTCACTTCTAAGTACTCTTAGGCATGCATTGAGCATTGTAATTGAGTTAAAGAGACAAGAATGAAGCCTAAAGAGGAAAATGTGAATTTAGAACGGATTGAATTGTTTGTGACCCTTTTGTGTTCATGGAATGTGTAGGGTCGAGCTCCAGGGCAAACCAACCAACTGATCACTATGAGTAATAACTTAACAAAGATATCTGAAATATGTTGTTGTCCAAATTACTTACTTCTATGTAAGTTTTATAAGTTCGTTGATTCGATTGGTGGACAATGTTGCTATACCAAATGAATGGGCCAGAGGCTAGTTTAATCTGAATGATAGAGTGAATGGGCCAGAGGCCGTTTTGACATGAATGAATGGGCCGTTATGACATGAATGAATGGGCCAGAGGCCATTTTGACATGAATGAATGGGCCAAAGGCCGTTTTGACGTGAATGAATGGGCCATTTTGACATGAATGAATGGGCCAGAGGCCGTTTTGACATGAATGAATGGGCCAAAGGCCGTTTTGACATGAATGAATGGGCTAAAGGCCGTTTTGACAAGAATGAATAAATGGGCCAGAGGCCGTTTCGACATGAATAAATGAATGGGCCAAAGGCCAATTTGATACGAATAAGTGAAAGGACCAAGGGCCAGTTTGACATAAATAAAAATATGAATTGGGCCCAAGGCCGTTTGAAGCATGTTGTTTTACATACTGTTTGTATAACTCCTTTATTTGATATTATTCACTGGGCTTTCGCTCACGCTCATTCATGTGTTTGTAGGTGAGCCAAGAGAAGTCCAAACCCAGCCCCAGTGAAGTCTGTGAGGAACAACAAAGGTTTTGAAGAGTCAGCCCTTGCGTCTCACGCACGAGACTCGTCTTCGCCTTTTTGTCATTCTGTTTTATTTTGTCATGTGGGCAAAGTCTTTGAATGCGTTGTATATAGTTTTCTTGGGTTGACTTAGACTTATATGATCCTGTATGTACAGAACCTTGTGTAGTACATATTTTGTTGTGAGTTATTAATATGCATATGTATGGTTTGTTATGATGTGCCATGTAAGCACAGCTCTATGGACAGTTTTAAACTGCTTCCGTTTGGCCCCCATTAACTCTGTTAACATACATTCAGTTTGGTTTGAGGCCGTTGGTGATCTTATGATTATTGGCCGGTTATGTCCTCAACCCACGGGGGCGGGTTTGGGTCATGACAAAGGAGGTCAAAAAAGTAGTAAGAGAGACTAAGTTAAAAGCCTATGATGACCTATACACTAGACTAGATAGTAAAGAGAGAGAGAATATGATATACAAACTTGTTAAGATAAGAAAGAAGAAAACAAGAAATTTTAATCAAGTTAAGTGCATCAATGGTGAGGACTCTAAGGTGTTGGTGAAGGATGAAGAGATTAAGGAGAGGTAGAAGAACTATTTTGAAAAGTTGTTAAATGAGGAATATAGAAGGAAGTAGGCTGTAATAAGAAAAACTAAGACTATAGGTTCCATCGTAGGATTAGGGACTTTGAAATGAAGTTTGCACTTAAAAAGATGAAATTGAATAAGGCTTAATGATCCGATGATATACCTATTGAAGAGTGTAAATGTTTGTGTAAGAAATGCGTTGTTTTGTTGACTAGGTTATTTAGCAAGATTTTGTTGAATAGGAAAATACCAGAGAAGTGGAGGAAGAGTATTTTAGTGCTAACATATAAGAATAAAGGAGATGTCCAAGAATCAAGTCAATGTGTCACACAATGAATATGGGAAAGAGTGATGGAACGTCGATTGTGAGATATAACAGAGGTGTCAGAAAATCAATTTAGGTTTATGCCCAGTAGGTCAACAATGGAAGCGATCTATCTTTTGAGGAGAGTAATAGAAAAGTATAGAGAAAAAAAAAGACATTCATATTATTTTTATCAATTTTGAGAAAGCATATGATAGAGTGCCTCGGGATATAATCTAGTGGGTGTTAGAGAAGAAAGAAGTAACAAAATGTTACATTGATGTGAAGAAGGATATGTATGAAGATGTGGTGACCACTCTTAGATCACCTACTGAAGAGACGAGTGAATTTCTAATTGTTGTATGGTTACACTAAAGATCAACCTTAAGTCCTTATCTTTTCATTTTAGTTATAGATGAGTTGACGAGCAATATTCAGGATGATGTGACATGGTATATACTTTTTGCAAATGATATCATGTTAGTGGATGAAACTAGATAAGAAGTTAACATTAAGTAGAAGATTTGGAGAAAAAAAAATCACTTAAATCTAAAGGATTCAAGATAAGCAGAACTAAGACAGAGTATATGGAGTGCAATTTTAGTAACAGTCACAATGGAAGTAGAAGAGAAGTGAAGATTAAGAACCAAGAACTATCTAAGAGTGAATATTTTCGTTATTTAGGATCAATTATCTCAACGATTGGGAAGATTGGAGCAAATATGGTCCACAAAATTAAGACGAGGTGGTTTAAGTGGAGGAGTGTGTCTGGAGTACTTTGCGATGAATGAGTACCTATAAGATTAAAAGGGAAGCTCTATAGAACAGCTATTAGGCCAGCAATGTTGTATGGGACGGAATGTTGAACAATTAAGAAACAAGATATAGATAAGATAAGTGTTAGCTGAGATTAGGATGCTAAGGTGAATGTGTGCCAAGACTAGAAAAGACAGAGTTATGAATGAATATATTTGAGAATGGGTAGGAGTAGTACCAATAGAAGATAAGTTGAGAGAGAATAGATTGAGATGGTTTAATCATATATAACGAAGACCAACAAAGGCAGTAGTGAAGAGATAAAATACAGTGACAGTAAATGGAAATGTTATGGGAAGTGATAGACCTAGATTGACATGGACTAGTATAGTAAATAGAGATATAATCTCTTTAATTTGACTAACACAATGGTCTTGAATAGAGTCAAGTGGAAAAGAATTCATGTAGTCGACCCCATTTGATGGGACTTAAGGCTTAATTTGGTTTGGTTTGGTTATAGGAGAAGAGTTAAAAATTTTATTTTTTTCGATTTAATAAAAAATTCTGACAAAAAGATATTTATAATTTTTCAAATCACAAAAGACAATTTATATTTTAAACAAATGTATTTATCTTTTTTGTATAGTGGCATCACTTTTTCTATCACCAGTTATATTCAGGTTCGTTTGGTAACATTAAATTTTAACCAAAGTATTATAAAATCCACTAAAATAGCCCCCCCAAAAAAAAGAGGATAAACTACCAATAAGTCCTAATAGTTTGACTTAATTCTCATCAAGTCCTATTGAAAATAAGTCTTGGTAAAATTGTCACTAAAAATAATTTTTTTTGCGACAATTTTTATATCTCACTAAAAATTGATAATTAGTGACTTTTTTTTGTCATGATTTTTATAAATTGTCGCTAAAACTTACAATTAGTGACTTTTTTTATGACAAATTTTTTCCATAGGACCTATTAGACAATAAGTCTACTTATTAGGACCTACATGTAAGTACCCAAAAAAAAAATCATATAAAAAAATAAAAGGGATTTCTTTTTTAGGGTCCATAGTATTACAATTTTATAGCATAAAACACATCTACTATTTTCATAATATCTAAAGCCCATCAACATCGATCTAGAAAAAATTCGATCCAAAGAAATTCCCAGAGAATTTCTTCTGGAAAGGTTAGAGAATTTCTCTGAATTCCAGTCTAGAGATTTTTTCTGAATTTCCAAAGAATTGCTCTAGTTTTTGCAAGAATTTCTTTAGGTTCAACTAACAAAGGACTGTAATAATGATTCAAAATCAAAACTTTATGGAGCTTATAAAAAAAAGTAGAATATTTGAAACTTTACTTTTAGGACAGGTATGAAGATGAATTTGGAGAAAGTAGCCAAGTTAGGGAAGTCCAAAAAATGTTAGCAAAGCTAGGGCAAAAGACTAATGGCTCAACACTTCCATCCTCCAAACTGAAAATCCCAGTTCCCCATTGCTCATATGCCTTAAGTTCATCATATTGATCATGAAAGTTTTCATCATACAAACTGCAACATTCATCCAAAAAGTGAACACAATTCTTCCCTTTGCATCTATCGAAATCTGTAACAGAAACAGAGTAGGAGCAATCTGTACCCACCAACAATACTCTCTCATCCAAATCTGTCACTTCAGCCCATCTATGCTCTTATTCATTCAGCTTATAAACCTTGAAACAAATAGAGAAATTCAGCGAAAATCTAGGAAGGCCAGAGAAATTCTCTAGATTTCTAGAAAAATTCTTTGGATTTTCTCTGAATTTCTAAATCGCAAAATATAAGATATTAGGGAAACAAAAAAAAGTAAAAGGTCTAAAGCATATCAAACAGTAATTGAAAAATCCAACTTTATCTTTTAAATCGGTTAAATTTAAAGAAAATATCATCAAAACCAAGAACCAATAAGACAAAAACAGAAATTAAGAACATATGACTATATATATGTGCCTGCTAGATGATTATATATATAGCTATGTGACCTTCTAAGAATTCCAAGCATCATGACGACCAGATGGTTTTCTAAGAAAGAGAGATTGCTACAAAACAAATCACCATCGCCGACGCAATCAAACCAAATTTGAGCCGGCATCACAACCCCTTTCCCACCATCTTCGAACCCACCAATGCAAGCAGAAGAGAGAGAATGCTACAAAATAAGGTTTAGAAACCAAATCTCTTCAATCTTGTTCTATAGCGATTCCGGTTTTGACCCATTACTTATTGTATTCCGGACTCAGGTTCGTAAGGTTTTGAATAGTTATTCATATCTTTTTCCCTTATCTCCCCTCTATTTTTGGTTATCGGGTTGTAATTGTGCATTCAGGACAGGTTGGTTGCTTACTTTTCAAAATTTGTGTTGCCTAGATTTTGGCCTCTCCGCTCGAGCGGGCATTCCTGCGCTTGAGCAGGCTTTACAATTTTGCTCCTCCGCTTAAGCGTCCATTCTTGCGCTCGAGCGAGAATCGTTAACCCTCAGCATTGAAAATGTGAAATTGAGAGAGTGTTAATATGAATGGTGAGATTGGTTATATATTATTTCATTCTTTGGTAGTTTCAAATAAACTATCCATTATGAGATTTTATATCTATTTAGAAATAACTGTATTGGGCTATCAGTGAAGGATAGCTATGATTGTTGTAGAAATTACATGCGGATTAGGTGAATTGTAACTAATCACATGTGCTTGTCATTGGATATAATTATATTTATATACATTGTATATATATGGTTACTTGGGAATGAAAAAAGGATGTACTCCATTGTTTGAGTTTGTGTTTAGATACATTGCACATGTATGAATGATTGTTTGGGAGGAGAAAAGGGATGGACTTCACTACAATTAAGTTGGCCGGAGTGTCCTGGGTGAAAATCCTGAAATCTTACATGGGTACCTAGCCCCTGGATGAATATCTATAAAATGGCAATGGTAGTGCTTGTGAAGCCTACGTCTACATGGGTCCCGTTTGATGGCTACCCACGGACAAAATATCTGTGAAAAAATACATGGGTCCTAGTTGACGGCTGTCTGCGGATGAAATATTCGTAAAAGAAAAGTTTGAAGTGCTTGCATGTTGACAATGAAATTTTAGAAGTTTGTGAGCTGTAATCTCATTCTGGTTGTTGAGAAATAATGAAATTGACTCATGAATTGAGAAGGATAAGTGAACAGCAAATGAATTGAAAGAAAATAGATTAAAACTTGAATTGATATCTTATGAGTATATAACTTCGTGAGAGTTCTACCACAAGCATTGTATATGCACTTTGTACTTATATCTCTATTAAACCTCATATATTGTGTTAGATGATTCCTATTGGGCTGTGGCTCACCCTATTTGGGAAAAACATTTTCAGGTAATGATGGCATGCCTCCGCCAAGGCAATAGCATTGGAGGAATCTTTGGGAACCAAGAGCTTCTAGTTTTGTTCTATTTTTTTTATAGTCTAGGGCTAAATCTGTATAAGCTGGTCTCCTTTTGTTGTAACCAAACCAAGGCTTGGAAAGGTGTAAGCCCGAAGGACATTTGCAAATGTTAAACTCTTTTGTAATATTATCTTCATGTAATGAAAGGATACTCTGATCGATGTAATCGATAATTATGCTTTGGATCATATTTATTGTATCTTTTTTTGAGCGCGTTACAATTTGGTATCAGAGTGTACCGGGTTTGAATACTTTAGGTACGTGGGGAGTGGTTAGTACCACAATGGGTTTGTCTCGGTTGTTAGAGACTTAAGTATAGATGATATGTGCTTATATGATAATATGCTTATGTGATTATGTGGATATGGGATTTAGTTCCTAAGATATCGATTGGGTCTACAGGCTCCTAGAAGTCCTTTTAGAAGAGCACTTGATCACTAGTGTTTCTAATTGGAAATCTAGTAACGCTGCGGGACGGTCATTATCTAGGAAGAAAATTTGTATGTGTTTACATGATTATGTGTTTATGTGGAGTGAATTACTATTGTCCAACGTATTAGGATGAGAGTGAGTTAGATTCGGCACATTTGTGAATGTGCTAATCTCTTGTGCTACCTTCGTTAGGATGTCAGGACGTGGTCGTAATGGCAAGCGTGGTAGGCCTAGAAGGCACAAGCTGCCCATACCAGATGAAATTTCGACGCAGGAAGAAAGGATTGGTCAGGCCAATGTGACCGAGCCAGTAGGTCAACAGGCCATAGGCGCCTTAGCCCATGAAATGGCCAGAGCTTTGCGAGAGTCCATGGACATTCTCAGGGAGGTTGCTGAAGAGGGAGTTCTACCGGTTGAATCCAGATGAGTTTCTAGGCGATCCCCTAAGGAACCATTGAAAGCGGATGAGTGGTTGGAGTAGATGGTGAAGACATTTGAGATGCTTGGCATCAAAGATGGAGGCTTGAGAGTGACTTTGGCGTCTTTCCAGTTGAAGGGAGACGGGGGTCAGTGAAGAAAATATGCGCGGGGGCGCATTGGAGGGACTTGGGAGGCCATCGTCAACGCCTTTCAAGAGAAGTTTTTGCCTCTCACAGTTAAGGAGAAATTGAGGGACCAGTTTTCCAAGCTGGTATAATTGAACACACCTATGGCTGAGTTTGAAGCCACATTTACTAGTTTGTCTAGATTTGCACCTCGACTAAGGAGCACCGTTGCTTGGAGTTTGAGAAACGGTTGAGGACCGGGCTCATGTTCAGAGTGGCTAGATCCATGATTAGAGACTATGGGTGCCTTGTGGAGGCGGTGGCCCATCTTGAAACTATTATGCAGGAAGAAGAGAAAAGGATGAGGGGCTCCAAGAGAAGTCAAAATAGTCAAGGAAACGGTAAGAGACAGAGGGGTTCTAACCCTCAGCTATCCCAGGGAGTACAGTCGAGGTCCACATTTCCAGTACTGAGTTCAGGTTCTAGGAGAGGTGGTCAGGGAGATATGACTTGTTCCAAGTGTGGTCAGTCAGGTCACAAGTCTCCAGCTTGCCCGCAGATAGGAGGAGGGCAGTGAGCAGTTTCATCTTCGTCTTGTTCTCAGAGCCAGAGTCAAAGTAGAGGTCAGCCACTCACTTGTTATCAGTGTGGCCAGGTGGGGGCACCTAAAGAGATCTTGCCCACAGTTGGGTGGCACGTCTGGTGCTTCTAGTTCGAGATAGACACAGTCACTAACCAGCACAGTCAGCACAGGCCTCAAGGGCCAATCAAGGAGCTTCTTCAACTCAGTCAGTGCAGCAAGCCTATGTTCCGAGGGGTAAGCAGGTAGATCAGAGGCCAACATGGTGTGTGTATGCTGTTACTGTGCCAGATCTTGTACCGACTTCATCTGTTGTGAGAGGTACCTTTTTGTTTTGCAATTCAGTTGCTAGTGTATTGATTGATACGGGTGCATCCCATTCTTTAATCTCGTCTACGTTTGCATCAATTTTGGGATTAGAATTGGCACAATTAGCATCTCCTATTTGTGTAGAATCCCCTATTGGTAGTGAAATTATCTTGAGACAGGGGTGTTGAGGTTGTGATATAGAGGTCACTAGTCGTCGACTTCTATTTGCATTTGTTTTGCTTGACATGACTAGTTATGATGTTATTTTGGGTATGGACTGGTTATCATCATACCGGGCCGTTATAAATTTCTACTGGCAGAGGGTTACTATATGTACCTTGAGCAGGGATTGCTTTTATTTCTTGGGAGACCGGGTGGATAGAGTATTATCACCAGTGTATGATCCGCGTGGGCGGAATGAACTTAGTTGTCTTCTCGCTAGCTTCTTGAAATGTGATGAAGTCCTGGTTGAGTTGCTAAGAGTGGTTTGTGAATACCCCAATATCTTTCCCGAGGACCTTACTAGTTTACCACCTCACCGAGAGATCGAGTTCTCTATTGATTTAGTGCCTAGCACGACACCGATTTCTCGGGCACCAAATCGGTTTGCATCTACTGAGTTGAGTGAGTTGAAGGTTCAAATCCAAGATTTGTTAGATAAGGGTTTCATCCGCCCTAGTACTTCACCATGGGAAGCACCTGCCCTCTTTGCTAAAAAGAAAGATGGAGTCTTGCGACTTTGTATTGATTACCGAAAGTTGAATCGAGTAACTGTTAAGAATAAGTACCCAATGTCTCGTATAGATGATTTGTTCGATCAGTTGAAAGGGTTTGGCTGTTTTTCTAAGATAGACCTGAGATCGAGTTACCATACCCAATACCTCGTATAGATGATTTGTTCGATCAATTGAAAGTGTCTGGCTGTTTTTCTAAGATAGACCTGAGATCAGGCTACCATCAGTTGAGGGTAAAGGAGGAGGATATCCCGAAGACGCCATTCCGTACGCGGTATGGCCATTATGAGTTCCTAGTGATGCCTTTTGGGCTAACCAATGCTCCAACAGTGTTTATGAATTTGATGAACCAGATCTTCCGCGAGTTCCTAGATCGTTTTGTGGTCATCTTTGTAGACAACATCTTGATTTATTCACCCTCAGAGGAGGAACACTTGCAAGTGGTGTTTGAATTGATTAGAGCCCATAAGTTGTAGACTAAGTTTGGGAAGTGTGAGTTTTGGCATAAAGAAGTTAAATTCTTAGGCCATGTAGTATCCGGGAAAGGGGTGACTGTAGATTCATCCAAAATAGAGGCAGTGTAAGATTAGGCACAACCTAAGAATGCTTTCAAGATTCGTAGTTTCTTGGGGTTGACCGGGTATTATCGTCGGTTCGTGAAAGATTTCTCTAAGCTAGCCTCACCCTTGACTAGACTGACGAGGAAGGGAGTTAAGTTTGTGTGGAACGAGACTTGTGAGAAGTCATTCCAAGAGCTTAAAGTTAGACTTACCACTTCTCCAGTCTTGATTATTCCAGAAAGAGGTTTGGGTTATTCAGTTTATTGTGATGCCTCACGAGAAGGTATGGGTTGTGTATTGATGCAAGAAGGGAAAGTAGTAGCCTATGGCTCGCGGTAGTTGAAAACATATGAGATGAACTACCCTACTCATGATCTAGAACTAGCAGCGGTGGTATTTGCCCTGAAAATTTGGAGGCATTATCTATATGGTGAGAAGTTTAAGGAGTTTTCCGATCATAAGAGTCTGAAGTATTTGTTTACTCAGAAAGACTTGAATTTGAGGCAGAGAAGGTGGATGGAATTCATAGAGGATTACGACTTTGAGTTGCATTATCATCTGGGAAAGGCCAATATTGTGGCTGACGCCTTAAGTAGGAAGTCAATTAGCAGTGTGGCTTGTATCGCCATTCGGGAGTGGGAGATGTTGGGTGCTCTTAGGAAGTTTGACCTACATCTTGGTGAGTCCATTGAATTTGCGGCCTTGTTTATGGTAGTTGCACAACCTACACTTGTGAACCGAGTGTTAGAAGCGCAAATGGGTGATCCTGAGGTAGAAACCATCAGGGATAAGATCTCCAATGGGAAGGTAGAGAAGGATTTGAATGTGTATCCTGACCAGAGTGTGAGGTACCATAACCATTTGTTTGTGTGGAGTCTTGCCAAGATGAAGTACTCCAAAAGTTTCACCATTCATGCCTTGCGGTGCATCCGAAAGGCACAAAGATGTATCATGACCTGAGTCCCCAGTTTTGGTGGAGAGATATGAAGAAGGACGTGGCGGTGTTTGTATCAAAATGCCTTACTTATCAGATAGTGAAGGCCGAGTATCAGAGGCCAGCAAGTTTGTTGCAACCCTTGCCTATAGCCGAGTGGAAGTAGGAGCATGTAACGATGGATTTTGTTGTGGGCCTTCCAAGGACTCAACGGGGTAATGACGCAATTTGGGTGGTAGTTGACCGGTTCACCAAGTTGCACATTTCATAGCTATGCGGTTAAGCGATTCGGTAGACTATCTTGTCGACCTGTACATTAGGGACATAGAGAGGTTGCACGGGGTCCCTGTGATGATTGTTTCGGATAGAGATTCACGTTTCACAGCCCAGTTGTGGCAGAGTTTGCAGAGTGCCTTGGGTACTAGGTTGACCTTTAGTACTGCGTATCATTCCCAGACTGATGGGCAGTCAGAACGTACTATCCAAATCGTTGAGGATATGCTTCGAGGTTATGTGCTAGATTTTAAGGGGTCGTGGGAGAGGCACCTGCCCTTAGTAGAGTTTGCCTATAACAACAGTTTTCAGTCAAGTATTGGCATGGCACCATTTGAGCCCTTGTATGGCCGACCTTATAGGTCTCTGGTGTGTTAGGCCGAAGTGGGTGATGTACCTTTGTTAGGCCCGTAGTTAGTTCAGGAAATGACGGAGAAAGTGGCACTCATTCGTGAGAGATTCATTACAGCTCAGAGTTGCTAGAAAAGTTATGCCGACCGTAGGAGGAGACCCTTGTCTTTTGAGGTAGAAGACCATGTGTTCCTGAAAATATCACCTAGGCGAGGTTTGATGAGATTTGGGAAGAGTGGGAAGTTATCCCCTCAGTTTATTGGCCCTTTTGAAATCCTTGAGTGGATTGGAGAGGTTGTTTATCGGTTGGCGTTGCCGCCACAACTTTTTAGAGTGCATGACATGTTTCATATTAGTATGCTTCGGAAGTATGAGCTGGATCCATCGCACGTGTTGGATTGGACCGACTTAGAGGTAGATGAGGATGCCTCGTATGAGGAAAGACCGGTGAGAGTCTTGGACAGACGGGATCAAGTCTTGCGAGGCAAGACAATTTCATTGGTAAAATTATTGTGAAAACATCACGTGGTCGAGGAAGCGACTTGAGAACGTGAATTGAAAGTCCGAGGAAAATATCCAGACTTATTTGTTAATGTTTAGTTTTGTATTGAGGCTTTCAATATGTAAATGAAATGTAAAGACATTGTATATGTTATGAGCATTTTAGAAACATGGATTTTATATAAACATTGCACATGTTTGGAGCATATGGAATACGGATGATGTTTTATTATTTTGGAAGCATTGTATATGCTATGTAAACATTTGGAAACTTAAATCTTCATTTAAACATTGCGAATGTTTGGAAGAAAAAAAAATTAAATGTACTTTCAATGTAGCACTCGTGTATCGGGTCGATGGAAATGAATGACCGAAGGATGGGTCATGGTATTGAATTTGTGAGAATAATATGGTTGGGAATGGTTTAACTATATTTGTGAACTTGGTTTATAATTTCGAGGACGAAATTCTTTAAGGAGAGAAGATTATAGCAATTCCAGTTTTGACCCATTACTTATTGTATTCCAGACTCGGGTTGGTAAGGTTTTGAATAGTTATTCATATATTTTTCCCTTGTCTCCCCTCTATTTTTGGTTATCGGGTTGTAATTGTGCGTTTAGAACAAGTTAGTTGCTTACTTTTCAAAACTTGTATTGCCCAGATTTTAGCCTCTCCGCTCGAGCGAGCATTCCTGCGCTCGAGTGAGCTTTATAATTTTGCTCATCCGCTAGAGCGTCCATTCTTGCACTCAAACAGGAATCGTCAACCCTCAGTATTTCTTTTTGCAAGTCTGAAATACTGGAAATGTGCATTGGAAGCTCAAGCATCCATTTCCACGCTCAAGCGAAGACCTTCGTCTGTAGAACTTCTGGAAGTGTGCATTCCACGCTCGAGCAACGCTTTTCACGCTTGAGCAGAACCTTGTGTCTGACGCTCAAGTGGAACGGACTGCGTGTATTTCAGTCCGAGAAGACGACATTTTGAATCACTTTTTCTTCTCTCTCTCTCTCTCTCTAAAACTTTCCAAAAAGCTAGTTTTTGAGTTTCTCTTTCTAAAATCCATCTTCTCTCTAAGATTTCATCTAGATCCACTGATCCTTCCACCCTAATACCTTTGAGAAAAAGTTAGAGCATCTCAAGATCTACATTTTGATCCGAATAGAAGTGGGTTTCGGCATTCTTGGAGCTTCTCTCTCAGTTGGCTCATCTTCTTCCTTTGAGGTAGGGATTCTTCTACACCTTCATATGATATTTAGCTTAGTTATTTGCCTCTTGTATAACAATAGTGATATTTTGAGATGTTTAAAACAAACCTCGGGTTTTGGGCATAAATTGGAAAGAGTGGTTTTGGATGAAAATGAAATAAATGCTTGTGGGGTTTGAAAATGATGTTGTGCTATATCTAATTTGATGATTTCGGCTCTTAGCAAATATTTGGGGAAAATGAAGAAATTACCCTAATTGGATTAAATTATCATTTCGTACAAATAATTAGATTTGGCATTGAAAATGTGAAATTGAGACAGTGTTGATATGAATGGTGAGATTGGTTATGTATTATTTCATTCTTTGGCAGTTCGAATAAACTATCCATTATGAGATTTTATATCTGTTTAGAAATAACTGTAATGGGCTATCAGTGAAGGATAGCTATGATTGTTGTAGAAATTACATGCGTATTAGATAAATTGAAACTAATCACATGTGCTTGTCATTGGATATAATTATATTTATATACATTGTATATATATGGTTACTTGGAAATGGAAAGAGGATGTACTCCATTGTTTGAGTTTGTGTTTAGATACATTGCATATGTATGAATGATTGTTTTGGAGGAGAAATAGGATAGACTTCATTATAATTAAGTTGGCCGAAGTATCCTGGGTGAAAGTCCTGAAATCATACATGGGTGCCTAGCCCGCGGATGAAATATCCGTAAAATAGCAATGGCAGTGCTTGTGAAGCCTACATCTACATGGGTCCCGTTTGACAGCTGCCCACAGACGAAATATCCGTAAAAGAATACATGGGTCCCAATTGACGACTGCCCGCGGATGAAATATCCGTAAAAGAAAAGTTTGAAGTGTTTGCATGTTGACAATGAAATTTTAGAAGTTTGTGAGTTGTAATCTCATTCCGGTTGTTGAAAAATAATGAAATTGACTCATGAATTGAGAAGAATAAGTGAAAAGCAAATGAATTGAAAGAAAATGGATTAAAACTTGAATTGATATCTTATAAATATATAACTTCGTGAGAGTTCTACTACATACTTATATCTCTGCTAAACCTCATATATTATGTTAGATAATTCCTATTAGGCTGTGGCTCACTCTATTTGGGAAAAATATTTTTCGGTAATGATGGCATGCCTCCGCCAAGGCAATAACATTGGAGGAATCTATGAAAAGCAAGAGCTTTTGGTTTTGTTCTATTTTTGTATAGCCTAGGGCTAAATATGTATGAGTTAATCTCCTTTTGTTGTAACCAAGCCAAAGCTTGGAAAAGTGTAAGCCCAAAGGGCATTTACAAATGTTAAACTCTTTTGTATTATCATCTTCATGTAATGAAAGAACTTTATACTCTAATTGATGTAATCGATAATTATGCTTTGGGTCATATTTATTATATCTTTTTTTTAGGACATTCCATGTTCAGTGACTAGAGATTCAACCAAGGGCTCGATAATCGAAGTAAATTGAGGTTTCGTGAGATGAAAAGAGAAAGAGGCAGTGGCGGTGACGTAGGGTCACGAAGGCAGAATCAGGGTCACAAAGGCGAAAGACTACGTCAAAGAAGAGTTTGGAGAGAGAGAGAGAGAGAGAGAGAGAGAGAGAGAGAGAGAATTCTCTGTGATATATGAGTGTTAGGTTGAGAGACCTTAGACATCATATAATAATATTGTGAATATCTTCCATTACTAGAAATAAAAGAGGAACCTTAGACTAATTTTTTCTAAAATAAAAATCCATTTCTATTTCCCTATTTATTTTTTATTTTTTATTACACATTTTTTTTTTTAATTTATAAAACGTTAAAAAATTCTATCCCAAACTCTTCAATTTTTTTGCAGCTAATTTTTCAGTGACAAAAACTTAAAATCCACTTCCCAAAAACCCCAATAACAAAGGATCCAAGTGGATTCGAACCACTACCCTCGCAAACGCATAAGAATAGCATTTGAGCGCTCTTGCCAATTTTTGAGCTAACGGATCCACCACAAAATTCAGATTAACCCATATACAATTAAGCTACCTTAAAAAGAAGATAATAAATAATAATAAAATAATAAATAAAATTGAGCATTTTTTTTTGTAGACTTGATAATAAATAAAAATAAAAACTAAAGTTACTAAGGCCTCGTTTGGCAAGAGGCTATTTTAGCCAAAAAGTCAAAAAGTTACTAAAAAAGTCAAAAAGCCAACAACCCATATCAAAAAGTCAAAGATTCCCTTTTCTCTCTACTTTTTGCACATCTTTTCGTAAAAAGCCAAAAAGTTATCCCAAACATACTAGTTTTTTTTACATCACATTTTAGCCAAATAGCCAAAAAGTTACTAAATTAGCCTGTTCCCAAACGAGGCCTAAATAAAAATAAAAATTTCCATCAACTTCTAATTAAACTGTAAGTCATTTAAAAAAATAAAACAAAGTTTAACTCAAAACATGTAATTCCCTTAGTAATTTAAACAATTTTAATGCTCATTTATTTAAAATACAAATTACCTCTTATAATTCTAAAAATATCTCATCTTTCAAGACTCTTTTTATTAATGAATTACCAAGTTCATTAATATTTTTTAATGATATAAAATATGTAATTCCCTTAATAATTTAAACAATTATAATGCTCAATAAGAACAATTATTTTATTGTTTTTTACATTAACTATGTTCATTAAAAATTCTAACAAAAGAATAATTATCACCTCGTTTGTATTCAAAAAATTACACCCCTTTATCAGAAAAATAAATTTTTTATTTTTCATATTTTTTATTTTTAATTAAAATTTTAAATATTTCTTACAAAATATTAACACCATAATATTTATGAAAAAATCTTTTAAAAAATTAATCAAATACAAAAATAAATAATTTCAATATATTTTCATGTTCTTATTAAATTTTCTAAATAATTTTTTACAAATATTTTCTTTTTAAGTGTAAATAATGTACATCAAAAAAATTAAAAAAAAAATTACTTACAATATTTTTAAAAGAATCGCTAAAAACAAAAATACACAAAAATATATATATATATAAAAAAAAAAACACAATTTTTAAAAAGCAATCAAAACCATATAATTTCTAAAATCACAAAATAATCCATATTTTAAAAATGAAATAACTTCCTGAATTATTTTGTATTTAGTAAATTTAAAAATAATAAAAAATAAATAAATAAATAAACACAGTAAACTTTAATTTTTAAAGTGAATCTGACATTATGTGAAACTAAAGTCCAAAATTAAAACTAAAATGTTATAAAAAAAAAAATTACTAAAACCAAAAACTGACAACAAAAAACTACTGTTACGTTAACATTGGCGGTGCTTGGATTTTAGGTTTTTTTTTTGCTTTTTTTTAATTACAAGACAAATGTTTTACAAAATTAAAAAAATAAATTCAAATAAAATATCACATCAAACCCCCATAGTTATTTCATTTTTTTTCTTACAAACATCACATCAAACCACAAAAATACTCAACTATCCTTCTAAACACAAAAAAAACTTTTTCCAATAATATCTTATAACTAAAAAAACCTACAAAAAAAACTCACTTTCCAAACACCCACATTGTGTTTTTTAAAACTTCCTATATTTAAAACAATTTTTTCTACTTTTGATTGATTTTTAATAATTGTCTATTTTAATTTTTTTAAACACATCTAAATTAGCTACATCAAAATAAATAAAATTAAATTACAAATACGCCCTCAAATTTGCTTAAAATACAATTTATCCCTTATAATTAAAAAAATTACATCCCACCCTTAAAATTTCTAATTTTATAACAAAACCCTTTATTATCAATAAATCAAGTCAATTAACAATTATATTTACTAGCCTATCACCCGTACTGTGTACGGAATAATTATAAATATTTATATTTGTTTTAGATTTTTTTTAATATATAAATTATGCTTTTTAAGATTTTTTATAAAAATAATTTAACAATCTCATCACTAACCATAGTGTATGGGAGAAGTTGAAAATGATACTACAGTAACTATACACGGATTGTATCTATAATTATTTATATGAAGGGATTTTAAATACTGATGAGGGAATTTTGACCAAATCAATAAATGCAAACATGTGGATTGAAAAAAGTTAATAAATGCTGATCAAGAGATTTTGACCAAATCAATAAATGCTGGGTTTTTTTTTTTTTAATAAGAAATTTAGAAAATTCAAATTAGGATATTGAAGTTCCCACAGGTCTTGGGGTTAAAAATCCCCTTTTGCTTAATATATAGTATAAATGTCAAAAAATTATTTTAGTTAATAATTCAAGTAAGGTTAATCATTATATAAAAAAACAGCTAAAGAAATTTATTTTTACAATTAATTTTGATAAATAAAAAATTCTTACAAGATAATATTTATAATTTTACAAATCACATGGACAACCCATATTTTAAGTAAACTTCAAATGTTGTAATTATAATTTAGACAACAAAATATGAAAAAATATCACTATATCAGTCACTGGACAGTTGTCAAAATTGTTTTAAAAGCAATAATAGTAACTCATTTTCCCGTTTCTTTTCTTTCAAAAACAAAATAAATTTCAGAACCCCAACACAAATTTACTGTTTTAAAAGCACTAAAAAGTCATTCAAAATAATAGACATATTTTCAACTAGCACTATAAATATTTACTGTTTTAGGGTAAATTAAATATTTCAGTTAACACTCCATTACAAAAAAAAAACATCTCCATTTCAATGCACGCGGCTGTAGCTGCACAAATATGTTTTAAAAACTTAAAACAAATCCAGACCTTCCCACCTATTTGTAAAATACTAATTATAAATTTACATTACTTTAATTATAAAAGAAAAAGAAAAAAAATTAATACAAAAAAGAAAACAATATATACACACACATTCTTTCTAAAGCATAAAACATTTATTTAATGAGAATTAAAATTATTATATATCACAGTTCAACCAGACATTGACAAGCACTCCACATTTTCCACCTTTCTACAATCAAACAAGAAAATTTAAATTTAATTTAAAGAAGCTAAAAAAATAAAATTGCGGCACTAACCACAATAGCTTCAACAACCAACTGCAAAACTAAATAAAATGATAATGTTCTCGCTGAATAAAATGCTAATGTTCTCATAATTTAATAAATAAATTACTAAAAAGTGAGCAATTCTCACACCTCACTTGAGGTCAACGATGCTAAATGAAATAATAAAAGATTTCCACCATATTTCATCAAAACAGTCTCGTCAACACAACAGATAGTTTTCACCAAAAAATGATTCATAAGGCCATCTCCAAAAAATATTCATAAAGCCATCCCTAACCGTATACCAAATCCAACACCAAATTTAAATTTGAAAAAAACAGTAACAATTTTTTATACTTCAATGATTTCATAAAACAAATATCAAATTGGAAAAACCAAAAATATAATCAAAAATGTTTCACCAAACTAAAAATGCTTTGTGTCTTTCATCAAATCACTGTTTATTGTCGAATGGCCCTTATAATCAACTCAAAACAAAATTTTGTAAAAATTTCACACTGACGGGTCATCCGCCCGATCATCAAGTGATTTGATGAAAAGCCAAAACACTCCGTTAGAGCAGGTGATGTCAAAAAAAAAAACTTTTACATCTGTATTTACAACTATATATTCGGATTCTAAGGTTGAATTTGTGAACAGGCGTTTATGGAGATTCAAGGTCGCATGATTGAGACTACTGGGAAATTGAAGCAGGTGAGATACTCTCTTCTGACTCCTGTATGTTTTTAGCTTTGTCATAAAAGTACGCACCTCATAACAACACCATCAAAATTGTAAAAGTGTTACCACAAAATGGATAACTCTTCTCATCACAAAAAATATTAGTTTTACCATAAAGTGGTATAACTTTGGCATTCATAATTTGGAAGTGCACACAATAATTTCATCTTTTGTATCTTTTATCACAAAGTGTCATAACACATACCACAAAAAATTGTAATTATCACCACAAAAAATCGTAGCTTTCTTATAATGTACTCCTTTTTAAGGGTGTACATAGTAGCCTTTCTCTAATCCATAATGTTGGAATCCTCTCATAAACAGTGGCAGCTTCATGATTTCTTTCTAGGGTATTCATTAGGGGTGCAACTCCGGTAGGATTGGTCAGGTTGGGAGGTTGTTCAAGCCCAGCCCAAGTTGTACTAAGACTTGCCCAAGCCCGCCCAAGCCCGAATTATAACCTGAGGTTATCTACCCAAACCCGACCCGAGCTAAACCCGAATTACCCGAGTTGTCCAAAATGTAAATGAATTTCAATTTTTTTTTTTATTATAGAAAATCATTAATACCATCAAAATAAATAATTTATATAATGTAAGAGAGATGCCACTATAGTAGTCCTTACAATTTATGAGTGAAAATAAAATAAAAAAAAAGTAAGATTTTATGTTATTTTTATATATAATATATATTCAATATGATTTAATAATATAAATTACTTTAATATCATGTAATGACTAATAATTTATATTTATATTTATATTTAATATTTTTATATATCTATATATGTATAATTCGGGTTTCGGGTTGCTCGGGTTGTTTGACATCTTTGCCCAAGCCCGCCCAAATTTAATTCGGGCTTCTGAATTTTTGCCCAAACCCGTACCGAATTTAAAAATATTTTGTCCAAACCCTAAAAAAATTCGAGTTGGGCTCAAATTGTTCGGGTTGAGCCCGCCCAAGTTGCACTCCTAGTATTTATCCTAAAGAAATCCTATATCTATTATTAAAGAAGAAAATATGAAGATTTATCACCAAACTCTGGATGTTCTGATCCCTAGGTTTGAGAAGCTGACATTCACGCATCTACTAAGAGAAAACAATAGATTCGCTGATGCCTTATCAACTCTATCTTCCATGATATATATCTTGCTTGGAGTTCGGATGCATCCGATATTGAGCAAAGATATACGCCAGCCTATGAGACTATCGCCGCAATAGATGAAGTTCAAGATCAAAACCCTTGGTACTATGACATCTGGAACTTCTTGGAAAATGAGGTTTATCCACCAAGGGCAAACGCCAAAGATAAGAGGGCAATATGGTGGATGACCATTCAATTTATCATATGCGGAGGTAAACTATACAGGAGAGGTCATCTGGGAATACACAAGTTGTGTGTCGATGTAGAAGAATCAAAGCACCTAATAGAGGCCATCCATGGGGGAGAGTGTAGAGCGCACATGAACAGGGTAATGTTAGCCTAGAAGATTCTCAGGCAAGGTTACTATTGGTCTACCATGGAGGAGAATTGTATCGGTTTTGTTCGGCGATGCCACAAATGCCAAACTTTTCAAAAGACGTAGTCAATCCTAGTAATAGGCTTTGTCAAAGTTTCTACATAAAGACAAAGACTTATGCATACAATTACATGCATATTTTTGACAGACTTTCTACGCAGATAAAAACAAGTAAAGGGTTTGGATAATGATGACGGGTACTGCTTTGGGCCCCATCGCACATCATTTAACCCTTCATTTTAGATAAAATTTTGACACTATAATATATGAGGACACGTGTAAGGATTCTCACAATTTTTTTTTAATAAGGCAGGGTAGGTGTCATCTGCTTTATTAAAGTAATGAGTGAAGAAGAAGCCTTATCACTAACAGACAAATAATTACAGACATAAATATTTACAATAGCTATTTGTCGTTTCTTAGCGTGTTTTTCTCTGTCGCTGAAGAGAGGCTTTATCTTCTACAAATTTTGTTTTTTTCTTCTGGAATGCCAATAATTGATGTAGACGCTTGGATGATGAATCCTCAAAGTGGATCTTTTGTAGAAAATTTACAAAAATATCTAAAAGTCAAAATTTTACAAGAAACTATAATACTTCCAAAATGAGTCTAATTATGTGGCACGTTTTTTTTTTTTTTTTTACCCATACATTCTATCTGAGAGATCGTCAAGATCTGTTGCTGACAACTGGTCGTAAAAATCATCCTCCATATCTGGTCCATTTCCCCATTGGTTATCTTGGTCATTTTCTCCCATTAATGATGACTCATGAGAGACGCTATGCTGATAGTTGGGATATTAACTTTCATTGACGAATGTTTCTTTGCTGAAGGAATAGCCTGGGATAGATAGGTTATAGTATATCTTCTTATTTCTATCTTTGCAAACTAAATATCCATAATTTTTATTATACGCTAATAGAGGATTATTAGCAAATTTCCTCCATTTATTGAGCTAATCTCTAAGTGAAAATTTTCTGCATGGCCAGGGTCTTCGATTGAAAAGTCGTGAGGTATCCTGGAAATGTTGAAGTTCCTCTTAGGTACATTTTATGCTTGGCTATGATGCACCTTATTCCTTTCCATTCTAGTAACTTACTATCAATTAACGTTTCTACATATGGATGATGTTCTTCCTCTACACAAAGTACTGAATGAGCAAGTTTATTTTCAAAACTATATGTCTGATCTAGATCTAAGAAAATTATTCTAGAGACAAAGTCGTAATCTAACAATTGTGAAGCTATTAGATAACGCGGTTTGCCCCTAATCTCTATCTCCAATGGCTCGAACGTTGCTAGCTTTATCTGGCAAAGGCAGATGCTGAAATCTAAATTACACTGACATCTATCAAAATATTCTAGCATGTCCATACATCTTTCCTCTTCTAAGCAGGGCTGCTCTTCATCCTTGTAGAGATAAGTCCATTAATAAGCTATACCAAGGCAGTGAACTCCTGCTATGGAGAGATCTTGAAAAAACTGCTGTATAGTGACTAGCTTACTATTTCTGCTATCTTCGGCTAAGGTGTATATATAGGGTTTAAGGTCCTCTGTTTCTTGGTTTTTCTCACAAAAAGATCGAATGATAGAATGCCTGAAGAAATACATTTTAGCACTCAATTGTTCAAATTCCTCACTGGTGAGTTGTATGGTTTCTAGGTCAAGAAATGGAGTGGGTGCTTTTTCTGGAGTTAGTTTTTTAAGCTGATTAGTTAAGGTTCAAATGGTAGCTCTCAATTGTTTTTTTTTTTCGTCTCGAAGCTAGTCTAGCTTTTCACTGACCTTTTTGCCTTTATCTATAATTTTTTTGAAATTTCTGGTAAGGCCTTCACAATGTCTGCACATTTAGAGACGATTTTGAGAATCTATCTGAGGTTTAGTACTACTGCTTTTAATTATCTGGCTAATTGGAGCTCCACTAATAGCAAGAATGGTTGACTGCATCTTGCCCAATGTGTCTAGATAATCTTTAGCTATCTGACAGATAAAATAACTGGTTCTTATTTGTCTACGGGCATATATATTGGCCGACTCGAAATCATAAAATCCTTTAAACTGAGCTATGGGAAAATTTTTAACTAAGGGTTCAACTTCTAACCAATCATGGTAAATACCAGGCTTGGTCCTTTTAGCTACTACATAAAAAGAAAAGCTTTTAGACAAAGGTTTATTCTGGCTTTTTGAAAAGTATACACTAA
Source organism: Camellia lanceoleosa (assembly GCA_025200525.1). Classification (NCBI taxonomy): domain Eukaryota; kingdom Viridiplantae; phylum Streptophyta; class Magnoliopsida; order Ericales; family Theaceae; genus Camellia; species Camellia lanceoleosa. The sequence continues at coordinate 33,215,226 of CM045766.1, forward strand.
GAGAGTTTAAAGTTGACAGACGTTTAGTTAGGTGGTTATAGTTGTTCCAAAGGTTATCTAGAAGACACTGTTAAACTGGGTCTATCTCGATTCCTGTTAATAGCCTGAATTTGTTTCTGCCTTCATAAATGGAAAAGGCAAATCCCCCAAAGTTCATGGTTTTGTTGTTCTCCATTATTTGCACAAAAATTAACCTGGTTATTTTCTTTTTTTAAATAAATCTTCCTACTTAGCCAATCTATTAATTTATTATCACTCCCTTTAATATGTTCAAATTCTACTTTATATCATTGTCCTACTATACAATCTAAAAATTTTGTCCATCTTTTGGTACTTAGTTTGCGTTCATTAAGTTTATTATGGAATCTAACTATAGCTTCACAGTCTGTTCTGATTGTAAAGGGCATGTGTAAGAATAATCTAAATTTATTTATGGCATATACTATTCCTAATATCTCAAAATCTAGGCTGGTCATGGTAGTATCTTTTTCTTTAAATTTTCCAGAACTATATCTACAAATGCGCTCATTTTTACTATCATACTTACTAGGTTTAGCTAATAAGATTGTTCCCCATCCTAACTGACTTGCATCTATCTCTACGACTATATATTCTAATTTAAGTTTGTTTATGCATTTTGTTTATAGAAATAGAGTAGTTTTTATTTTTGGACAATTTAATTATAAATTTCACGTTATAGTCAAGCTCTCTAAAATCCCCAGCAGAGTCGCCAGAAACTGTAACACGCCCGCGAGGGACCTCGTGCTACAGTTCGGACTCCCCCTTTTTGTTTGTTGCGGTTCTAAATCTGAACCAAAGAGTCCAACTCTGGCAAATCGTTTTGAGAAAAACAGATTTTGAAAAGAAGTGCCAAACATGGACTGCTTTGCCAGATACAGAGTCGCTACCTAAATATTTTATTTTTGGGAAATTTAGGAAATCCTGACTCAGTGCCAAAGGCTACGTGTCCGTCATCACCAAAGTTGCGTCAGCTCGAGAACTTGGGTACGATCGGGGAAGGTCAGCTATGAGCACCCCCTCTCGCCCGGTCTGAAGACCGGCCTCTACTAACCGTGATATCAAGTTTTGAAAACATTATATGTTCTTATTCCAATTATTAGCCTACAATTACTATGTTATGCGCACAGCAAACAAGTATAGACTAGATTGCCTAATTTGGAAATCAACATTGCATATCCGTTCGTTTTGAAAATGCTTCGGAATTTGCTACTCGCAAGTAGGCTAAAACACGAATTTCAATGAGTTTTCCAACTCAAGCAACCCAACCTCCACCCACAGGCATTCAAACAGTTTATCTCACATAAGCACTTAGCCGCATGGTAAGCATGCTATTATGGCAACATTCACACGCATGTGGTATGTTAAAGCATAAAAACTTACCTAGTACTCCAAGCCAAAACAGAAACCAGTTAGTAATCATATGTATGACCCTAGTTTCATGTTGAGTGGCTAATGCAACACATGCAAAGATGTAATCTAGACAGGCCCGGCTATCCTAAACATGGCATGTGAAATGTTACAAGTAACATGTATTCAATTTGGAATTGAAGTACGATGCAGTTTGTATGATGTGTCGAGGCAGATGCATGCTGAAACAGATGAATGAATGCAAACATGCTTTCATACTGTTATGCTAATTTAAATATGCCCTAGTCTACCATCATAAGCAGATAAATAAAAGGGAAGAAAGACGTGAGGTTGGAAGACATACACACACTCACACACCCTTATTACAAATACGCCCTCACTCGGAGGGACCAAAAGAATATCTGATCCCAAATAGTGCAGTCCAAATCTGAGAATAAATAAATTATTACGAAATTTCTAATTATCAAATTAAATTCGGTATATAACAAAAAGAGAGGGGCCTCTACCTGCCTCGGGATCTTGTGAATGATGCATGCTCGAATCCGACTCGCCCGGAAACCCGCATCATGACACTGCTGCCTCTGTTCTTACTGCCCTGTCTCTCCAAAAATTGCCAAAGTCCTAGAACACCTTCCTTGCATACTTCTGTACACCACCGGCTGGATGGAATGGCCACCAGCCATGTAAAATGATCACCGGCTGCTTGAGAGGTTATCGGCTATCCATAAAGTGCCGGTCGGCACTCTATCTTGCAGTCGGCACAAAATTCTGCGAAGACGGTTTGGCACAGCAATGAGCGGGCATGCGATTGCATGATATGGATTTTAGAGCAAATGTAAGCATGGTCAATGCTCCCTATCATGTATGGGACTCAAGGAAGCATGACCCTTGGTTCTTGGGCCATCAACTATGCATCTTGGTGCATGATAGCCTAAGGAACCAAGATTGCATTTTAATGTAAAAATGCATGCAAACACACAAATGAAACCAAGACCTTATCATGTGTTGGTCAAGGGCCTTGGGGACCAAGAGTTGAAACAAGTTGCACCACTTGTAGTGTGAACTTCCCTCAACCCTTATGCTTGGTTTGACAACCCCGAACCAAGCCATGAAATGCATGTATGCAACATAGCTCAAATGATGCAACATGGGAATTAGGATGCAAGCACACCAAATGTCATGCAACTACCATGTTAAGCATGCAAAATGCTAAAGTATACAAGATGCAAATGTCATGCAAACATGGACCAATCAAGTAATAAGACCAACATACTACAACACTTAATGAATCAATTAAGCAATAGACATGAGGCAAGCATGTGATGGTGGACTAGACCACAATGGGGCAGCCCTCAAACCAACCCAAAACAGTGGCAAAACATGCCCAAAATGGTGACCAATTACCTATGCAAATATGCAAGTCAAAGGGCCTAAGGTTAAGGCACAAAGGGAGCACTCCTTGCTACCATTAACATGGCCACTCATGGGATATATTAGACCACCAAAAACAGATTTTAACAAATGAAATGAGCCCCCAAAACCCAACAACAAGGCAGCCCACATGTTCTAAACATACAAGCATGCACAATGCTCACTTTAAAGCATAAGAGACCAACATTTCAAAAGATGGGAGAGATGATACATGGAGGCATATAAGCATGGCATAAGGACTGAGATAGCATATTAGATGATTCCAAATCACTAAAATAGCCTAACCAAATGCATGCTACGAACTCACATCTTAAGACTAACAAGCCTTAATGCAAAACAACTTTGTCAAACATACCAAACATGGCAAAATCAGTGGCCTACAGCCTCTAGACATGGCAAAATGATGCTAATATCTTCATGAAGTGAGGCTCATACATGCGAGAAACATGGCCTAAACTCATGGCTCATTTCTAGGCAAACTAGAGCATTACAAAGCAAGTATAAGAAGCATGCTAAGGACCACAAAACCAACCAAAAATAGAGATGATATATGATCCAAAACACCCAAATAAGCTCTGAAATGAAGGCATATAAGGCTAAAAATGCATGCTACTATGTGAGCCAAAGTAAAGACCAAAGAGGGACAAAGGGGAGGGGGGGTGTCCCTCCCCTATATACGACTCCAAAATACCTCCCTCACCACTGAAAACCCACTGGTTTTTAGTGGTGAGAAGACCAAAAACACCAAGTTAAACAAGGTTCCAAGAAAAGGGGCTAAAATAGCCAAAACAAAGCCTAAGAGGGTGAGTTTGTGCTCAAACCCCCAAGTGACCTTAATGAAGGTTCTAAAGTAAGAAAATATAAGACTTTTTTATGTTGAATACAAAGCCAAAAACACAAAGCAAGACAGGTAGAAAGCTAGTGCAAGTTTAGGGAAACTAAAGCAACATGCTTACCCTTGAAGACTCCTTGAAGAACCAGTGGTGCAGCCCTCCTCTAATGATCAAAACCAGTCCAAAATCACAACAAACAACCCTCCAAGTCCCTCAATCTCGGAGCTAGGTGTAATAGTGTGTGTAATGGTGCAAAAGTAAGGTAAAACACACTATTTAGGCCAAGAAAACCACACAATGGATGAGGGAAGGGAAGATATAGATATAGATAGATATATATCAGAGATATATAGATACAAGCTCTGGTTTTGTGTTGGAAATGGCTAACCTCTAACAAATGGAGAGAAGGGTTGCTTATATAGGTCAAGGCAAGCCTAAGACTTAGTGGCTAAGCAAAAGAAAAAGGGTTCAAGGGGTGCAAAGGGGTCTTGGCCTCTTGGAGGAGCCAAGGCAGCTGGTCAAGCTTCTCCAAGCTTTGGCCAAAGGGTCAAGCTTCTAGAAGCTTAGGGGGTTCAAGGGTGCAAAGGGTGCAAAATGGTCACACCTGTGCACGGGAGAGTGTGATGGTGCATTCCAACTGGCACAGCTGGCATGCACCATGTCCCAGGGGTTCAAAGGGTGCATGCCGGCCAGCCAAAACAGTCACCGGCACAAAAAAGTGCCGGTCGGCAACATACAGTGCCGACTGGTCAAAGTGTTTGAGAAAATAGTGCCGATGGCCAAAAGTCTTGGTGTGGTGTGAGGGGGCCGGTGGGCTTCAGGGATGGCTAACAAGCCTCCCCCTACCCTCAAATGCAAAAACACACAAGTCTTGGTGTAAAACCAAGCACAGAACAAGCTGGTTGAGAGGTCCTGAGGCACGACGCGCAGCCGAGACCTCCGGGAACTCAAAACGAACACAAACATGGATAATCACCGAGCATTCCAACGGTGACATCCAAGTCTTGAGGACGGTCAAAAATTGGGTGTCTACAAGTAACTTTTAATAATTTTAAAGTATGATTTAATTTTGTGTATGAAGAGAGTAGAATATTTACATTTAGAACTCAACAATCATAATCATCGTCTTAATATAAATAAAAATAAATTTCGTTATAATTTTGAAGGTACTTTTACACATCAGCTCTATAGTGAACATAATCCTCAAATAAATAGTATTATAAATTATCAGATTAATTTTGCAGAAAATATTAAAAAGGACGTAGATAAAATTAGTAATCTTTTTACTTCATCTACAGACTATCTTCGTAATACTCGCAATATAATTAACGATCAAAATAAAAAATTAGATTATATCTAAGATCAGTGTAGTTTTATCCTACAAAAACGAATAGATTTAAATTTTAAAAAATTTCCCACTAAACTAGAGATAGAAACTCTAATTTCAACTACAAATACTAGCAGTTTAAAGCAAATAGAGTTAGAATTTAAACAACTAATTGAAAAAATTAATAGTCAGATAAATCAAATAGCTAAACAAATAGAACAAATCAACCAAATTCAAGATAATTTAAAACAGAAATTAGAAATTTCAGAACAACTAATAAGATCTTAGTTTATAAGTAGTGATAAAAAGGCTAATAAGGATTACCAGATTATTTTAAAACAAGCAGAAAACTTTCATAATAACTCAGAAGGAATCAGTAACTATCAGTCAAATAAAATAACGGTAAGACAAAATAATATAAAAATTTTATTTTTTGTCAGATTGTGTGAAAAATTTGAAGAATTATTAGAACAACTACACAGTTTAGAAAATCGCTTAGTTTCTCTAGAAAGAATAATACTTTAAAAAGGAAAAGGAATAGAAGGACAAGTAAACAAACCTCAATCTCAGATAAACAAAGAAGATATAGCTAGATATTTCGAAAAGCTTAAATTACCAAAGAAACTTGCGTGTATATCTTATAGAAAATAAAGATGTTTAAACAACTAGTAAAAGAAAGTAACAATAAAAAGCGTAATAAGGATGAAGATGTTAAAATGGAAGAATTTATAGATGTAGAACAACAAATAGAAAAATTTTAAAAGGAAAAGTTAGAATTAATTCCAGCTAAATATGTATATAAACTAGGAAAAATACATAAAAAAACAGTATATATTTAAACACTATGGTAAACAAATAATTAGTTGTGGGGAAGTGGTTTTTGTAAATAATCTTCTGATCCGGGAAGACGTTCTTGATACTCAGCTAGTCACCTGCAAAGACAAATACTCCGGTCGGGGGTGCCGGGATTAGCACTCCGACGGGCAAGTCAGTTCTTCTACTCAAGAAAGCTTGTTTACTAAATTTAGTGAAGTGTTTTTTTTTTACATACTTTTCTAAATCTGAAGCTCTTGCATTTATACTCATTTTCTGGACCTCGGGTCTAGAGCCCACTTTCTACTTATTATCCTTTTGTTTATTCCAACATACATCTTCCCATCCATTCGATAATTTCTACATATTCGGTATCTTAGTCGATTAGTACGGAGCCGAATAGTCTCTGACTTCCGGGGTATATTCCTGCTGACTCTTCTGTTCATTTGGCTCCCACAATTGCCCCCCAAGCATTCTTCCAACGTTTGTTGGCTGGAGTGCTTGGCTCCGAGTTTTGAATACCCCACCAAAATTTTGGTATTCGGGCCCACAAAGCATACGTCTAAGTACACCCCCTTTTGGTTGTCGTACCGAATTCCCGCCTCTTTGTACATATCTATTCATTGTGTTTTCAAAGATTGGCATCCCTTCAGATTCACATTCCGTGATACCGGTCGCTGGGTTGGCCTTTGGATCGTCCTTACAATTTTGTCTCCTTCAAAATCTTCATCTTCCGTAAGTTTTCCACTTCTTTGCTTCGAGAACTATTCCGATTTTATTCTTTGGCGTATCTGTGCCAATTGCAGAGTATGGTGAAGCATTTGAAAGACCTCCTCTCATCAGATTGAATTGTTGGTTTTAGACGCCATTTCTCTATTCCTGATGATGTCCGTCTGTCACTTTTGGCAGACGACACCCTTGACATGGAGAGGGAGGACGAGACCACAATCGTCTTTCCTCTCTTGTCAATCGCAAAGGGTGGAGTCCGCTTCCCTCTACACCCATTTTTGAGGGTTGTACTTCGCCATTGGGATTTAATCCCTTCTCAGCCTAACGTGAATTTCTTTAGAATTATAATGGGGATTGTTGCGTTGAATCGTCGCCTTGGAATTAATCTTGGCATTCCGGCCATCCGGCACTGCTATGCCTTGGCTAAGTCCTCCGGTCGGCAAGGGCGTTATTTCCTCAGAGCTAACGATACCGACCATCAACTAATCACTATGCTTTCCAGCTCTGGGAAACGAGTTGATGATGTCATGGTCGTTGTCCAGGGCAACTGGGAATTTGGCGAATGGGAGGATCGTGTTGACCCTATTCCTAGACGGAGGGGCGAGCCAGGTCGCCGTGTATCTCCTTGTTTTTGTCGCGTTCATTTTTATTGTAAAACCTATTCCGTTAAAATCTTACGGCTTCGTCTCGTGCAGGGAGGGGTTTGAAAAAGGTACTATCTTCAACCCACGACGCCGTTCTTTCAGATATTAGGGTTGCTCTTCGGTATTTCGACCGTCGAAGTCTTCAGAGACAGGGGAAGGCGGCTCACATTCTGCTTTGTTACGAGCCGACATACACTACCTTCTCGGCGGCAGAAAACATACCGATTCCGAAGGGTGAAGATTCACTTACTGCTCTTATTCTATCCGACTTCAAAAACTTAGGGCAGGTAGGCTTTGAAGGGTCTGATTCGGAGTGAAACGAGGTAGCTGATACCGCCGACTCAGATCAATCCGAGGCCGAATCTGAGGAGGTATTGGATTCCGCCAATCCTCCATTTATATCGGGACCGGGTGATCTTTCTTCTGCCGACGTTTTTCAACGCTTAGAGGATCTTCCCGTCGTAGACTTCGTAGATATGGCCGGATTGAGTCTGACAAAGCTTGCTAAAAAGGTGAACGCGGAGAGGTTAGCCGCACGGCGGAGAGCGGAGGGCGTTTCGTCTGAAATGCCGCTTGCCATCGAATCACGACTCCACCCCCTGTTGCCGAATTAGCGTCCTTGGGGGCTCTAGAAGAGACGAAGGGTTGAAATGCCGAATCTCCGTTGGTCGGGAAAGACGGCCGAAAATTTAAGGAAAAGACAGGGAAGCGTTATGCCGACCTCAAGGCCGGTTCAGACGAACAAAGTGGTAAGCGTCCTCGATTGGAGGGATCTAATGAGGTTGTTCCTTTTGTCATTCGTCCGATGGTGAAGGACATGCCGGTTCCCTCTAACGCTTCGGCGCTTAAAGATCCAGAGGTCGCATTTGGTGTGGCCACGTCCGTGTCGTTGCCGGCTGATATGGAGGCTTTTCGGGTGGAACCGGATCTGAATGCGATGGCACTAACCGCGCAATCGGCACTTCTGGTACGTATTTTGACTTTTCCTCACTTTATCCAAGTACTGTTGGGGTTATGTTTTGGGTTTTTCCTTTGTAGACCGTCGGAAGGATAGCCGACATGGGACGTCGACATCTCGACGTCGTCAAACAGATTGACCGCTTGCGAAAACAGGTGGAGGGCCAGAGGAAGAGCGTCGAAGACGCAGTTTTGAGAGCGAACAAGGAAGCGGCTCGGGCCAAGGCCGAAGTAGAAAAGGCTCGCCTTGCGATCGATCGCGGAGGCCGAAAAGAAAGCGGACCTGGGCGCTGAGATTGTCCCAATGACGGTTGCTACCTCTGGTGAGTTGGCCGACATAAAGGCGGCTGCCTCCAAAGTATTCGAAGTCGGGAAGGATGCTGGGCTTGCCGAATACGTGGACCAGGTCCTGCGGTTCGAAAACAGGGGGTTCAAGCATGGCTGGCACAAAGCCCTTGCTGTAGCTAGAGTGTCACTGACTATGCCAGTGCCGTACGAGCAAGTGGATGTTGAGCCACTGGAGATTGATTCCGAAGATTGAACTGGGCAATTGACTTTTAGGTTTTCACAAATGTATTAGGGTTTTACTGATGTATTGTTACAATCGTTTTGTCAGACAATTTTGTGCGGGCTTATAGCTTATTTATTTTGAATATATATAAAATGCCATGAGTTGTGCTAAATTTTGCTAATGAAGAATGATATTACGCAGTTTTGAGCTCGGACGATCGGCCTAAGGAACCTGCCCTTGGCTTAGCCAGGGCGTGACTATCTCGGAATCGTGGGCTGGCTGAGGCATAACTTATTCGGCGTTATCATTTGAAAACATGGCCGAATATATAAATGAGTTCCCTTGCCCCAGCGATCTTAGGATAACCGGTGATAGAACTTGTAGTATAGCCGATGAGATTAATTAATCTGCCCTTGCCTTAGCCAGGGCACGAGCCTGAGGAACCGAATGAGCCGACTATCTCGGAATCGTAGGCTGGCTGAGGCATAACTTATTCGGCGTTATGATTTGAAAATATGGCCGAATATATAAATGAGTGCCCTTGCCCCAGCGATCTTAGGATAACCGGCGATAGCATTTGCCGTATAGCCGACGAGATTAATTAATCTGCCCTTGCCTTAGCCAGGGCGCGAGCCTGAGGAATCGAATGAGCCGACTATCTCGGAATCGTGGGCTGGCTGAGGCATAACTTACGACGTTTGGCGCTCAGTTTTCTCGGGGGAGCTGCATATACCCCAGAATAAATGGGCGAGTTCATGCCAACAATTTGGCTCATTTCTATTCAGGTGCGATCGGCCTAAGGAACTTGCCCTTGGCTTAGCCAGGGCGCGACTATCTCGGAATCGTGGGCTGGCTGAGGCATAACTTATTCGGCGTTATCATTTGAAAATATGGCCAAATATATAAATGAGTGCCCTTGCCCCAGCGATCTTAGGATAACCGGCGATAGAACTTGCAGTATAGCCAACGAGATTAATTAATCTACCCTTGCCTTAGCCAGGGCGCGAGCCTGAGGAACCGAATGAGCCGACTATCTCGGAATCGTGGGCTAGCTGAGGCATAACTTATTCGGCGTTATGATTTGAAAATATGGCCAAATATATAAATGAGTGCCCTTGCCCCAGCGATCTCAGGATAACCGGCGATAGCATTTGTAGTATAGCCGACGAGATTAATTAATCTGCCCTTGCCTTAGCCAGGGCGCGAGCCTGAGGAACCGAATGAGCCGACCATCTCGGAATCGTGGGCGGACTGAGGCATAACTTACGACATTTGGCGCTCAGTTTTCTCGGGGGAGCTGCATATACCCCAGAATAAATGGGCGAGTTCATGCCAACAATTTGGCTCATTTCTATTCAGGCGCGATCGGCCAAAGGAACCTGCCCTTGGCTTAGCCAGGGCGCGACTATCTCGGAATCGTGGGCTGGCTGAGGCATAACTTATTCGGCGTTATCATTTGAAAATATGGCCGAATATATAAATAAGTGCCCTTGCCCTAGCGATCTTAGGATAACCGGCGATAGAACTTGCAGTATAGCCGACGAGATTAATTAATCTGCCCTTTCCTTAGCCAGGGCGCAAGCCTGAGGAACCGAATGAGCCGACTATCTCGGAATCGTGGGCTAGCTGAGGCATAACTTATTCAGCGTTATGATTTGAAAATATGGTCGAATATATAAATGAGTGCCCTTGCCCCAGCGATCTTAGGATAACCGGCGATAGCATTTACAGTATAGCCGACGAGGTTAATTAATCTGCCCTTGCCTTAGCTAGGGCGCGAGCCTGAGGAACCGAATGAGCCGACTATCTCGGAATCGTGGGCTGGCTGAGGCATAACTTACGACGTTTGGCGATCAGTTTTCTCGAGGGAGCTGTATATACCCCAGAATAAATGGGCAAGTTCATGCCAACAATTTGGCTCATTTCTATTTAGGCGCGATCCAAACCTGGCAGGGGCCAACATTGGCTGAGTTTAGCGGTCAAAATGAATCGCGGCAGCGAGCCTACCCACACGAGAAGAAGAGCATCCATGGATCGGGAAAAAGAGAGGCCCCCTAGTCGTCGGAGCAGATCACCCCGAAAGGACTGACAACGGGGAGGTTCCCCGTGCCCACGACCGCAAGTTGAGCTTGAGGCGGCGCCACGACCGTTGAGTTTTGCGGTTCTTGTGAAGAATAGACCGATGACGGAGGTGGATTCTATAATTAAAGATCCAGATGTGGCAGTCGAGTTCGCTCGGCAAATTTTTCCGCCGGAGGTCCAACAGTCGATGGTCGGACGTGGGGATTTCGAAGTATTTCGGGATGGCATACATGGAACATCAAGGGGTATATAGCATATGAAGTCGGGATACGTTTGCCTGAAGCCGACGCGAGTGGGAGAAACAACGAAAGGAATCGTAGTCTGGAGGCTCGCGCGAAAAAGGCTGAGAGTGAGCTTCGGGAGCTGAAGAGTGTTCGAGCGGCCGAGTCGGTGGTGGACAGTCAAGCGAAAAGCATGGGGGAGAGGGCGAACCGAGAGGCCTCGGGTTATGAGAGAGGATATCGGGAGAGCTTGAAGGCCGGGGTTAAAAAGACCAAAACGGACCTAGCTGAGGAAGTCTGCCGATGCGAAAATCGTGGTTTCAAGCACGGCTGGATCAAGGCCCTTCAAACCATGGAAGCTCTTGGGTCCGTGGGCATAAATTCGGCTTCGCCCCTATATCATCGGCATTACCTTCCGTATCCCGAGTTCGACATCGAGAAAAGCGACGACGAAGACGCCGACTTAGTGGACTAATATTAAATAAATAGAATTTCTTTGTCAAATGCTTGAAATGTTTGGTGGCTTTTTAATAAATAGAATTTTTCTATTAGCAGCTTTTGAAATGTTTTGCGTGTAATGAAACGTCCTATCGCAATTTATTGTCAGCTTTTGTATTGCGTTAAAACGTTTTGCGCGTAATGAAACGTCCTATCGCAATTTATTGTCAGCCTCTGTATTGCGTAATGTAAACGTTCGAACATGTGTAGATCGGCTCCAATTAAGAATCATGTAATTTGTTGGTTCACGAAAGGCGCTCCGAATCCGGAGACTTGTTCGGCCAATCGTGGTGTCCACGAAGGGCGCTTCGAATCCGGAGACTTATTTGGCCAATCGTGGTGTCCACGAATGGCGCTCCGAATCCGGAAACTTGTTTGGCCAATCGTGGTGTCCATGAAGGGCGCTCCGAATCCGGAGACTTGTTCAGCCAATCGTGGTGTCCACGAAGGGCGCTCTAAATCCGGAGACTTGTTCGGCCAATCGTGGTGTCCACGAAGGGCGCTCCGAATCCGGAGACTTGTTTGGCCAATCATGGTGTCCACGAAGGGCACTCCGAATCCGGAAACTTGTTCGGCCAATCGTGGTGTCCACGAAGGGCGCTCCGAATCTGGAGACTTGTTTGGCCAATCATGGTGTCCACAAAGGGCGCTCCGAATCTAGAGACTTGTTTGGCCAATCGTGGTGTCCACGAAGGGCGCTCCGAATCCGGAGACTTGTTCGGCCATATAAGAAGCGTACAAGCTGAAGAATAAAAATGAGAAACTTTTGCATTACAGCAGAGTATGTACAGATACCAAACCCACAGGTCGGGTCATTGTTAAAATTTTCGTAGATGTGTTGAATTCCAAGGCCGTGGCAGGCTTCTTCCGGACATGTCCGAGAGCTGATATGCTCCTGTTCCTGCAATGGAGTCGATTTGATAGGGGCCGTCCCAGTTCGGACCAAGCTTTCCGTCCGCCGGTCTCTGGTCGGCTGGAAGTACTTTTTTCAAGACCAGCTCTCCTGGGGCGTAACGGCGCAACTGAACTCGTTGATTGTACAACTTAGTGAGCTGCTGCTGATACCGTGCCATGGAGGCGGTATGTCCCTTCGTTCCTCGATTAGATCCAGATCCAGGGCGAGCATCATGTCATTTCGGTCCGTATCAAAGGCTTGCGATTTCAAAGTCGGGAGGCCGATTTCCAGGGGTAAAATTGCTTGGGTTCCGAAGCATAAAGCGAACGGCGTTTCACTGGTGGACCTCCTCGGCGTTGTGCGATGCGCCCACAATACACTCGACAATTCTTCGACCCATTTGCCTTTAGCTTTTTCCAGACTCTTTTTGATGTCGTCCAAGATGGTTTTGTTAGAGGCTTCAGCTTAACCGTTACTCTGGGGGTACGCGGGCGTAGAGAAGTACGGCATGATACCCTATTTGCTGCACAACTCTCGGTATACGCCACAATCGAATTAGGTGCCATTGTCTGAAATGAGCACTCGTGGAATGCCGAATCGCGTAATGATGTTTCTCCATACAAATCGCTTTACGTCGGCATCTCGTATATGTGTTAGAGCCTCCGCTTCGACCTATTTTGTAAAGTAATCTGTTGCTACGATTAAGAATCGCTTGTTTCCTAGGGCCCTTGGCAATGGTCCTACGATATCAAGCCCCCATTGAGCAAACGGCCAGGGACTGGTGATAGAGCTCAACTCTTCGGCGGGCAAATGGGTTAGTGGGGAGAACTTTTGGCATTGTTCGCATTTTTTAATGTAATTTTCTGCATCGGCTCTCATTGTCGGCCAATAATACCCCTGTGTTATAGCTCGATGGGACAGGGAGCGTCCGCTAAAGTGGGTACCACAACTGCCCTCATGTATCTCAGTTAGGAGCTCCTCCACTTTATCCGGGTGTACACATTCCAAATAGGGGCCGGAGAGGGACTTTTTATAAAGCCCTCCTTGTGGATCCAGATAGTATCGCAGGGCCTTATTGCGTAGCTTGTGTGCTTCTTTTTTGTCCTCTAGGAGTTGTTTAGAATAGAGGAATCCGGCAATGGGGTCCATCCAGCTTGGCGCGGATTCTATAATGTTGACGTGGGTTTCCTCCGAAGGGCCAATACTCAGCTCCGGGATGAAACCTACTTCAATTGTCCGTTTGAGCTCAGAATTGATGGCGGAGGCTAGGCACACCAGGGCATCTGCGTGTGTGTTCTGATCACGTGTTATTTGATTCAATTCGTGATGGTCGAACTTCGTTAGCAAAGAGTTGGCCGCTTTCATATAGGCCGCCATACGGTCATTTTTTGCAGCGTATTCTCCCTTTAGCTGGTTGATGACCAATTTTGAGTCACAAAACACTAGCAAACGCCGAACGCCGAGAATATGTGCATTCCGTAGACCAGCTAGGAGGGCTTCATACTCGGCCTCGTTATTTGATGCTTCGAAGCCAAGCTTGACGGCCTGCTCTATTACTGCGCCGTCGGGAGACATGATTACTATGCCGGCGCCGCCACCCCATTGGTTGGATGATCCATCACAATATAGTTGCCAAATATCCCCGACATAAATTCTCCAATTCCGCTTTGATCGAACTTCGGCCTTTGGAAGAACGTCGGCAAGTTTAAGGTCGGAAAGCCCGCCTGTGAATTCAGCAACAAAGTCGGCCAGCACCTGTCCCTTGATTGCGGTTTTGGATAAAAACTGAATGTCATATTGGCCGAGTTCAAGAGCCCATTTTGAAACACGTCCTGAAGCTTCTGCACTCCGTAGTACTGATCGGAGGGGATAATCTGTTATCACCCCGATGCTATGCCCCTGGAAGTAATGCATCAGCTTTCTTGCTGCCATGACCAAGGCTAGGATGAGTTTTTCTAGCGGGGGAAGGTAACGTGTCTCGGCATCGACCATTGCTTTGCTCACATAATATACTGGCTGTTGCTGCCCTTCCTCTTCTTTTAATAGTACGGCGCTGACGGCCCTATCGGAGACTGCCAGATATAGAATGAGAGGGTCACCGGCAGCCGTTGTTGTCAAGAGAGCTACTGACCGGAGGTAAGTCTTAAGCCCGATGAAAGCTGCCTCGCACTCAGCGGACCATTCAAAAGCTTTGCCTTAACGTAGCGTCTGGAAGAATTGTCTGCAGCGGTCTGTTGACCGACTGATGAATCTATTGAGTGCAGCGGCCATCCCCATCAACTTTTGGACTTCTTTCACTGATCGGGGGGAATTGAGTTCCAGAATTGCTGTGATTTGCCTTGGGTTGGCTTCGATTCCACGGTGGTTGACATTATAACCCAAGAATTTGCCGAAGCCGATTCCAAACGCGCATTTGGAGGCGTTCAGTTTCATTCTGTATTTGCGCAAGATGCCGAATGTCTTCTCTAGATCGACTATGTGATCCTTTTCTTCTTTGGATTTGACCACCATATCGTCGATGTAGACTTCCATAGTGTGGCCGAGTTGTTCTTTGAACATAACGGTGACCAGTCTTTGGTAAGTTGCCCCCTGCATTCTTCAGCCCGAAAGGCATAACTTTGTAGCAGTAGGTCCCTCTAGGGGTGAGGAATGCAGTTTTGTCCTGGTCATCCGGATGCATGGCAATATGATGATAGCCTCTGTAAGCATCGAGGAAACTCATGCGTTGGTGGCGCGCCGTTGCATCGACGAGTTGGTCGATTCTAGGTAAAGGAAAGCAGTCCTTGGGGCAGGCTTTGTTCAGATCCGTGAAGTCGACGCACACTTGCCAGGTTTCATTTTTCTTCTTTACCACCACCGTGTTGAAGAGCCACGTGGGGTAGGTTACTTCTCTAATTGCCCCGGTGTCAAGCAGTCTATCGACTTCTTCTATGACGGCGGCTGTGTGCTCTGTGGTAGACCGACGGCCTTTCTGAATGATGGGCTTGCATGTGGGGTCAACGTTCAGGTGGTGCTGTGAAACCGATGGGTCTATACCCGGCATCTCATACGGAGTCCACGCAAAGACGTCGAGGTTGGCGAGTAGAAAGGAGATCAGCTGCTGTTTATCGACTTGGTTTAAAGAGGTGCCGATCATGAAGAACTTCTCCGGGTTTCCATCGATGTCAACTCGGTCTAAACCTTCCATGGCCTTTTCGCTTGGTTGCCGCCCGACGTCATCGAGGATTTCCCGGTTGGGTACCTCAATGGAATTCACCTGCAATTCCTTTGGCATTTTGGCGGCCAGGAGGTAGCATGCTTGTGCCAATTTTTTGGAGTCGCAGATCTGCTCAATGCCGTATTCTGTTGGGAAACGTAACAATTGATGGTTGGTGCTCGGGACGGCCTGTAAGGTATGCAACCACGATCGCCCCATGATGATATTGTACGGCGATGGCAGCCGGACAACTAGAAATTCTACATCCACCGTTCTAGAACCCGCTCGAACGGGTAGGTTGATCTTTCCTAGTGGGTATTCGGGGTTGGCATTGAAGCCGAATAGTAGATAAGGGGCCGGAGTCAGGTCCGATTCGGTGAACCCGAGTTTGATGAAGGTTTTATAATACATGACCTCCGAAGTGCTGCCTTGGTCTATAAGAACGCGTTCCACGGTAAACCGGTTTATGCGTAGCGCGACAACTAATGGGTCGATGTGAGGGAGTGTTATGCCGATCAAGTCAGAGTCGTCGAAGGCAATGCTTGGCGATTCTTGAGGTCACTTTGCTGGCGTGAGTTGCTGCTGGAGGCCCGGGAGGGACTGGATTGCATGTACGACTGGGGCTTTCGGCAGACTGTATATCATATGGATATCATCATGCAGAACACTTCGCCGGAGACGTTCATCTTTAGTCAACTCAAAGTAATAGGCTGAAGCACAGCTAGCGTCGACGTTTTGCTGTCGGGCCCGAGACCGTAGATCGCCTGCCCTTGGGGGTCGCTCAGAAACCCGGCGCACTGTTTGTTTGGATTTTACTATTTCCAAGGCCAGATCGCGGCGAAGGCGCTCGTTCTCAGCGATGGTGCTGTCTAAACTGTGTTTGGTCCTTTTGGCTCGTTCCATGATGGCTAGCATCGTCCCCTGCGTTGAAGTCGTTTGTGAATCGACATTCAAGGCGCGTCTTGCAGCGATGATCTCTTTCTCGAGCGTATTAGCCGGAGTGAAGTCGACTCTCTGTGTGATCACGTCGGTGGCTATCGGAGGATCTTGCGTCACGCCTTCCATGGATGTACTTGAGTATTCCCACAGACGGCGCCAATTGTGGGGAAGTGATTTTTGGAAATACTCTTCTGATCCGGGAAGACGTTCTTGATACTCAGCTAGTCACCTGCAAAGACAAATACTCCGGTTGGGGGTGCCGGGATTAGCACTCCAACGGGCAAGTCAATTCTTCTACTCAAGAAAGCTTGTTTACTAAATTTAGTGAAGTGTTTTTTTTTTTTACATACCTTTCTAAATCTGAAGCTCTTGCATTTATACTCATTTTCTGGATCTCGGGTCCAGAGCCCACTTTCTACTTATTATCCTTTTGTTTATTCCAACATACATCTTCCCATCCGTTCGGCAATTTCTATATATTCGATATCTTAGTCGATTAGTACGGAGCCGAATGGTCTCTGACTTCCGGGGTACATTCCTGCTGACTCTTCTGTTCATTCGGCTCCCACATTAGTGTAACTCATGAAGATGAAAAAATAAACCTAAATTTAATAGATAGAGAAAGCTATAAATATGCAGTAAATGAACACCTAAAAATGACTCACTTAGGATTAGTTGTGGTAAGAGTTAAGGCTTTAATCAGAGAAAATTTAGGAACTAAAGTTTTTGTATGTCTTTACGATAATAGGTTTAATGATGTAGGATAAAATATTTTAGGCAACAATAAATTAGATATGAACTCAAAAGGATAAATAGTTTATTTTACACCAGATTTCTTATTACCAATCCCAACCTTTCATAAAAAGATAAAAATATGGATAAAAAGTAGAAGATACAAAATAAAAAAAGAAGAAAAGAATTTATTAGTTTGTACAGGATTTTTAGGCTTATCAGTCTCAGAAAACAATACTCATTATAGACTTACAAATGATCAGGTAGTTAAAATATTAGACGCAAAATGAATAAAGGCACTACCAGCTAAAAAATTTAATTCTGAAGATAATGCAGTAATAGAAAAAAGCAGATGAAATTTATAAGATTTTCTAGGACAAAAAAAGTTAGCCCCTTAAGATAACTTATTATATCAAAAAGCAGATGGAAGCTATGCAGTAAGATTTACTTAATATACATATGTAGCACCAGAAAAATCTGAAGATGATGAATTTAGTAGTATAGATAGGGAAGAAAATCAGGATAATCGTAATGACATAAATCAACTTTATGTAATGACAAAAAAAAAAAAAAAAAAAAAAAAAAAACCCAATATCACAAAATAAGATATATAATATTGATGAGAAAGATTTGGAAATTTTCACCCTAAGCGATATGAATAAAATATTAGAAACCAGATACTTTGAATATATAAAGAAGTGTCATTTTTAGATCAAGAATTTCATACATAATATGTAGACGATATCATAGAAGATAAAATACATCCTAACAAAATATTTAAAATACCAAAACAATCTAACTTAGAAGATATTTTTTACATGAACACAGAAAGCACAAGAACTAGTAACCCACAACCAGTGGTAGAAGATCCAGTAGAACAAATGCATTATGCAGTAAAAGGAACAATACCATTAGCTAATTCAGGCGTAGTAAAGCAGATCCAAATAAAAGTTATAGATTTCATGAAAAGCGTAGGCAACCAGATATGAGTATACAATTACAGCCAGCTAATAACCAAGAAATCCTTTTAGACTTAGCTAGATTCGACCCTCAGACAAGGCAAGAAGTAATAGAAAAATAGGAAAAAGATGCGGTAAAACCATGGATGAGTAATCCCTTTGAATCAATAGATATGTGGGAATATATGGAAACACTTTTAGGAGATTCAACTTTTAATATATATTTAACTTTTAAAAGAAAATATGATGAGACAATTAGACAGCTTAAAGGACTAAGAGATAATCCATGAAATTTTACTAATTTTGTAAAAGAAATACTTATAGGATATGACCCTTCTAGAAGAAATGATTATACTCAAAGCATAGCTTTAATTGAATTAGATGAGATAACATTAGGAAGTTGAAAATATATTGTACCTTTCAGCAAAGAATATTTAGTCATAGCAGCCAGAACTGAAAAAAGCTTTGATGAAGAAATATGAAATAAATATTTTAAAAACTTACCCGAAAAACTAGGAAGAGAAATAGAAAATAAATGATCAATTTATTATGCAAACTTACCAACAAAAATAGCCTCAAAAGAAGTAAAAATAAGAGGAATTTTAGGAATAGGACCTAAAATAGCTTTTACATTTCATAAGCTCAGAGAAAAATATATAGAAGTTAAAATACAGAAAGATTTAAAAAAACAAAACTATGGTTTCTGTAGCAGCGTAATATATACTCCTCAACAATATGAAGATAAATATAATAGGAAAAAATATATGGAAAATATAAAAAATAAAAATATTAGAAGAAAAAATATAAAAAAAACCATGGAAAAAAACAAAAATTTATTAAAAAGAGTAGAACTTTTAATAAAATAAATTATAAGCGACTACCCAAAGAAGAAAAAGATAAAAGAAAATAAAAAAATGTTAGAAAACCTAATAGTAAAAAATGCAATTATTTTATATGTGGAGAACCCAATCATTTTGCAAAAACCTTCCCAAAAAGACAAAGGCCTAATACTAATAAACAGATAGAAAGACTACATATTATAGAAGATTTAGAAGAAGATATAGTTAGCATAAACAGTGATGATTCAGAAATCTACAGCATAGTCAGTGATTACGAATATCAAATAGAAGCCATAAGTTTATATAGTGGTTCAGAAAGCGATACAGGCATAGATAATTTTTTAGGACAACTTAATCAAGAAATAAAAATGACTCATTCTCATGACATATTCTTTATGATGGAATGTAATTCAGATACTGAATGTCAGCATAATTTTCAAATAGGACTAAGATTTGATACCACTAGATGCAGTTATTGTAATTGGTTTCCAACTAAAGAGAAGAGAGCTCAGTGTTTATTATGCAGTATAACCTATTGTGTGATCCGTCTAGAAAACTTAAACATGACACACAAGATAACATTAGGAAATAACAACGAGATGCTAGAAGATCGTAGTATAAAAAGCAGAGAATTACATCTAACAATTAGAGAATTAGAAATACAGGCAAAAAAACTGAAGTTACAAATACAAGAGGTAGAAACTAAAGCTAATTTTGACACAGAATGTTTAGAAGCATAAAATAAACAGCTTAAACAGCAGTTATAACAATTTCACACTAAATACCCCCTAAAAAATAAACTTGTTGAAGAATATATGAATTCTTTAGAATTAGTTAACTTAGTTGATTCTCAACCATTTAGTCAGTACTTCCAAGCATAGTCAGATAATACATATCTACCATTCAATTACCCTGTCATACCTAAGCCAAATTTAGTTGAGATTCCGTGTGTAATTAAATTTGCAAAAAAAAGCCCTTAGTATAGATGCCATGATAGATACAGAAGCCAGTAAATCATATATTGAACAACACATAGTTCCACTAAGATGGAGCACAATTTTAACAACCCCAGCTTTAGTCTGTATAGCAATTGCACTAAACAGACATATACACATTACATCAATGGAGCACAGATTAGTTTTCATCACATAGGTTCTCGTACTCAACATGTAGCATGGTTTCCTTTGCCTCAAGTTTGGATTGGACATACTCGACAAAGCCATGCCTTCATCTTAAGACTTAACTTCATACTTAAGGGTTGTTTGGGATGTTCTAAATAAGTGCACTTTTTGACTTTTTATAAAATATGGGTTGGGTTTGAAGTATTGTAGTAGAGAGGTGATGTGACTTAAATAAGATGATGTGACTTAAATAGAATATGACTTAAATAGGATAGTGACTTTTTGACTTTTTTTAAAAATGTCAAACTTAGCCTTAGTCTACAAGGTGGCATGTTCATCAGCCAAAACAACATAAGTTTCTTCAAACGAACTATATATACACCCACAGCATATGCCCTTAGCACCATTGCACATTCATCTGAGTTGCGTGCGAAACGTGGTGGTACTATAGAAGTAGATTCTGTCCTCGCTAGTTTTTTATTTCCTAGTAGAAATATTTTTCCCGAGCTAGCCCAAAAGTATATACCTGATGAGATAACAAATACGTCTTTAGAAAATTTAGACATAGAAAATTATGAATTAGAGGATTTGAAAGAGTTTGATTTTTAAGAAAAAAAAATACTTTTGAAACCTAGAAGATTCTCAAAAAAAATTGTTAAACTAGAATTAATTTTTGCAAAAATAGAAAAATTAATGAAAAAACCAGTATACAGAAGAACATAAAATGATTTAGATGAAATAATAAGATTAGCTGAAACAATAGAAATTTTAGGTGAACAGTCCATGAAATATTGGGAAAGAAATAAAGTTTTAACTAGTTTAGATATAAAAAAATAAAGATTATAGAATTACATCAGCATAAATAGATCATACGCCATCAGACATTGAAGAATTTAGGGCACAGATTAAGGAGTTATTAGATTTAGGAGTAATTAGACCCAGTAATAGGCCACATAGGAGCGCCGCATTTATTGTTAGAAATCATGCAAAGATAAAAAGAGAAAAAGCTAGAATGGTTATTAATTATAAAAGATTAAATGACAATACAAAAGATGATAAATATAACATACCAGATAAAGACCAACTTAAACAGAATACACACAGCAAAAATATTTAATAAATTTGATTGCAAGTCGAGATTTTGACAGATAAAAATGAAAAAGAAAAGTATACCTTGGACAGCCTTTTGCTGCCCACAAAGACATTATGAATTACTAGTTATGCTTTTTGGACTAAAAAATGCACTTTCCATATTTCAGCGTAAGATGGATAGTATATTTAATAAATATAATTTTATATTAGTATATATAGATGACATATTAGTATTTAGCCCAGATAAAAATAGTCACATAGATCATTTATATATAGTATTAGAAGAATTCATAAATAATGGAATAATAATAAGTAAGAGAAAAATGGTATTGAGGGGTTATTTAGGATGTCTTAAATAAGTGCACTTTTAACTTTTTATAAAATATGGATTGAGTTTGAAGTGATGTGGTAAAGAGGTGATGTGACTTAAATAGGATAGTGATTTTTTGACTTTTTTTTAAGATGTCAAACCAAGCCTAAATAAAGCTCATATAGAATTTTTAGGAATGGAGTTAGGAGATAGAAAAATCAAGCTACAACCA
Source organism: Camellia lanceoleosa (assembly GCA_025200525.1). NCBI lineage: Eukaryota > Viridiplantae > Streptophyta > Magnoliopsida > Ericales > Theaceae > Camellia > Camellia lanceoleosa. The sequence continues at coordinate 33,236,976 of CM045766.1, forward strand.
CACATAGTTAAAAAAAAAAATTAAATTACCCAGATAAATTAGAAGATAGAAAACAACTTCAATCATTTTTAGAAATTTTAAATTATCCACGGATTTACATTCCCAACCATAGGAAAATAATAGGACCCCTATATAGTACGACCACACCTACAAGGCAAAAATATTTCAATCTGCAAGATATAGTTTTAGTTAGAAAAATTAAAGACATTTGTAAAAATCTACCCGACTTACAACTTCCCTTAAAATCAGAATATATAATCGTAGAGACAGATGCAAGTCAGTTAGGATGGGGAACAGTCTTATTAGCTAAACTTAGTAAGTATGATAGTAAAAATAAGGAGCGCATTTGTAGATATAATTCTGAAAAATTTAAAGAAAAAGATACTACCTTACCAGCCTAGATTTTTGAGATATTAGGAATAGTATATGCAATAAACAAATTTTGATTATTCTTACACAAGCCTTTTACAATCAGAACAGACTGTGAAGCTCTAGTTAGATTCCATAATAAACTTAATGAACACAAACTAAGTACCAAAAGATGGACAAAATTTTTAGATTGTATAGTAAGACAATGATATAAAGTAGAATTTGAACTTATTAAAAGGAATGATAATAAATTAACAGATTGGCTAAATAGGAAGATTTATTTATAAAAAAAAAAAAAGAAAATAACCAGGTTAATTTTTGTGCAGATAATAGAGAACAACAAAACCATGAACTTTGGGGATTTGCCCTTTCCATTTATGAAGGCAGAAACAAATTCAGACCAGAAACAGAAATCGAGATAGACCTAGTTCAACAGTGTCTTCTAGATAACATTTGGAACAACCGTAACCACCCAGCTAAACGTCTGTCAACTTTAAACTCTCTTAGTATATACTTTTCAAAAAGCCAAAATAAACCTTTATCTAAAAGCTTTTCTTTTTATGTAGTAGCTAAAGAAACCAAGCCTGGTATTTACCATAATTGGTTAGAAGTTAAACCCTTAGTTAAAAACTTTCTCATACCTCAGTTTAAAGGATTTTATGATTTCGGGTCGGCCAATACATATGTCCGTAGACAAATAAGAACCAGTTAATTTATCAGTCAGATAGCTAAGGATTATCTAGACACATTGGGCAAGATGCAGTCAACCATTCTTGCCACTAGTGGAGCTCCAGTTAGCCAGATAATTGAAAGCAGTAGTACTAACCCTCAGATAGATTCTCAAAATCCTCTCCACATGTGTAGATATTGTGAAGGCTTTACTAGAAATTTCAAGAAAATTATAGATAAAGGCAAAAAGTCAGTGAAGAGCTAGACCAACTCCGAGATGAAAAAAAACAATTGAGAGATACCATTCAAACCCTAACCAATCAGCTTAAAAAATTAACTCCAGAAAAAGCATCCACTCCATTTCTTGACCTAGAAACCAGACAACTCACCAGTGAGGAATTTGAACAATTGAGTGCTAGAATGTATTTCTTTAGGCATTCTATCATTTGATTTTTTTGTGAGAAAAATCAAGAAATAGAAGACCTTAAACCTTATATATACACCTTAGCCGAAGATAGCAGAAATAGTGAGCTAGTCACTATACAACAATTTCTTCAAGATCTCTCCATAGCAGGAGTTCACTACTCTGGTATAGCTTATCAATGGACCTATCTCTACAAGGATAAAGAGCAGCCTTGCTTAGAAGAGGGAAGATGCATGTACAGGCTAGAATATTTTGATAGATGTCAATGTAATTTAGATTTTAGCATCTACCTTTGCCAGATAAATCTAACAACGTTTGAGCCATTGGAGATAGAGATTAAGGGCAATCCGCATTATCTGACAGCCTCACAATTGTTAGATTACGACTCTGTCTCTAGAATAATTTTCTCAGATCCAGATCAGACAAACAGTTTTAGAAATAAACTTGCTCATTCAGTACTTTATGTAATGGAAGAGCATCATCCATATGTAGAAACATTAATTGATAGCAAGCTACCAGAATGGAAAGGAATAAGATGCATCCCAGCCAAGTATAAAATGTACCTAAGAGGAACTTTAACATTTCCAAGATACCCAAGACTTCTCAATCGAAGACCCTGGCCATGCAAAAAAATTTCACTCA